>CM070645.1:22712065-23312065 GCA_036346575.1 Dendrocalamus sinicus
CAGAGAGAGATGGTAGTGGAGAGTGAGGGAGATGAGTCATGCCCTGACCCTTCCCCATGGCCTCTATATATATATATATATATACATGGGGGTGTTTTTACAATTATACCCTTACATTTGAGTACCCCTTCCAAGGGCACTTATGTCCTTACACATGACCTATACTGGACCTTATAACCTCCTACTAGGCCTGCTGGGTTTAGGTGGGGGCCACCCCTACAACACATATAATTAGGGACTTATTTTTGAAATGTTACTATTATAATTTTGCTAGGGCGACAAGGTTCATACATTCAAATATTCCAAAGGAGGGTAATATTATTCAAGGTAAACAATGGACATATAACTAGAATCGTAATTTAAACATGTATTTGCATATAAATTAACAAAGATGCAATTTGATAATTTAAATCAAGTAATTTGCGAAAACATAGGTTCAACATGATCAAAGTATTGACTCGCCTTGGTCACGAAAGTGGTCCGGTGCTTGATTATCCGGAGCTTCTAGGGCTGCAGCTTACGCTTCTTCCTCCCGAGCCTCAGACGCTATTTTAACGCATGCGCAAAAATTTGGATAAAACAAAAAATCAACAAATCAAACAAATAACACCAGAAATCCAAATGAACTTCAAAAATTATGATTTCAGTTCCATTGTATAGATCTTGAATTTAGATGAATTTAGAAATTTGTCTCATCCAATTTGGAGTTAAAATGAAAAGTTATGCTTATTTAAAGTTCTCAGTTCGGTGAAATGCCAGAAAATGAAAAATTCTGACACGTGGGTCCCACTGGAGTTTTTAATTCATTTTCTTTTTATTTTAATTTCTTACTTGCGGTCACGCTGACATGTGGGTCCAACTATCATTCGGGGGGTCCACATGTCAGTATGGATTCTATGTACATGTCCCACTGACCAGTGGAGCCCAGTGGTCAGTGGGCTACTCCGGTTATAGCGGCCGACAAGTGGGGCCCACCTGTCAGCCCGAGAGAAAATAAAGAAAACTCGACCCGGCCTGCGGAGCCGGAGGCTCGAACGCGCGACCGAGGAGTTGGGGAGAAAGAGACGAGCGGTGGTAACCAAGTGGGCGGGGAGGCGTTGCCTACCCTATAAGGATAATAAATCCTTTTGGAGTATGCCGTGGGGGCGGGCAGGAGTCGGGCGACGGTGGCCGGTGGCGAGGGGTGTTGGAGAGGTCCCGGAGGTCCGAAATGCGACGCCGGGTTGCGGTGATGCTTTGGTGGTGGCGGCGAGGCCGAGGTGCGCCGAGGTAGGCCGGCAGGCGTCGCGTGGCGGCGGTCCAAGGAGGTGGTCGACGCCAGCAATGCTCACGCAAAGGGAGACCCGGCGAGGAAGGGATTCGGCTACGCCTGGCCTCCACGAAGCCCTGGGAGCAAGGAATTGCTCGGAGGCGGTCGGAATCAACGGCGGCTCGGTCGCCGGCCGCGAGGAAGAAGATGTTGCCGGCGAGGATTGAGGGCACTACGGTTCAATTGCGTGCAGGGGAGGGGAGAAGGGAGTGTTGCGGCGCGATTGCGGCTCCCAGGCGGGGTTTTTATAACCGGGAGAGAGAGGCGCGCAGCAAGGTAGCGTCTGTCCTCGCCCTGTTCACGCTGGCAGGGGGGATGGACCCGATCTTCTCCGGGATTGCGTGGGAGGGAGGTGGCGGGAGAGGGTGCGTCCCCTTCCTGTGACCAGTTCTTTGAACTTGCCCTTGAGGTGTGAGGGAGAGAGGAGGATTTGCTGCGGCAGAGGGAGCAAACGCGAGGGGGGGGGAAGTGGCGACGCGGGCGCGTGGAGAAGAGGGGTCGGGGAAAGAAGAGGAGGAAGGGGGCTGGGTTGATGAGTTGGCCTGGCCGGCCGCATGACTCTCCTTGTTTTTTAAGGTGGTCTATATATTTGGTATACTTGTTCATTTGGCTTGCTCCCTAAATTTTAACATTACTAGACCTTTTTCTTGCACATGCACATCTTCTATACATACATGCATATGTGTATGTATATGTTTGTGTTTTATTAATTTATTTTTATTGCTATTATTATTTTCCAAAATAAGATTTTATGTTTTAATTCAAGTTCCTCCCTCCTTATGCTGGATCATCTTTTCAGATTCATATTTAAAATTTTAAGTTTCTATTATTTGCATATATCCCTCATGGTCTTATTATGATAAATTTTATTTTCATGACTCTCTTCCATTTTTGAAACCTCACAAAAAGTTAAGAAACACCAAAGAAGATTCAAATTCCAAGAGAATATATTGTAAAATATTTTAAAAACTTTATATTTTCAAATTCGAATTTTTCAGGATGTTACAATAGCTTTCAACAACTGAAGACTAAATTGACGACAGCACCAGTTTTGATACTACCAAATCCAAAAAAGGAATTCCAAATATAATGTGATGCTTCAAAACAAGGACTAGGATGTGTGCTGATATAAGACAAAAAGGGTGTAACTTATGCTTCAAG
The DNA here is from genome assembly GCA_036346575.1 of Dendrocalamus sinicus. Taxonomy (NCBI): domain Eukaryota; kingdom Viridiplantae; phylum Streptophyta; class Magnoliopsida; order Poales; family Poaceae; genus Dendrocalamus; species Dendrocalamus sinicus. The sequence goes on from CM070645.1 coordinate 22,714,536, forward strand.
ACGACTACAACCACATGAAGAGAATTATCCAACCCATGATCTAGAGTTAGTAGCTGTGGTACATTCATTAAGGATTTTGAGGCACTATCTTTTACATATTCACCAAACCAGAACTGAACTTGAAACAGTGAAAATGGCTAGAAGTGATTAAAGACTATGATGTGAATTTTTAGTATCACCCAAGAAAGGCTAAAGTTGTAGCAAATACGCTCAGTAGGAAAGCTTACCAAGGCATAGCCAGTGAGATAGACTATCCACCTCAACCACGGAAAGATATGCAAAAGTTGAATTTGACAATTGCTGAATAGGAATTTGTAGCAATGCTTGAGATTCAACCACTAGTGATAGATCAGATTAAAGCAGCCCAAGATGAAGATGAACAAATTCAATAGCTCAAGAAAAACAGTCGGAAAGGAGGTTCGACTGAATTCACTGAAGATGAACATGGAATCCTAAAATTTCGTGGTCGTTATTGCATACCCAAAAAGAAGGAACTACAAGACCTAATACTAGCAGAAGCTCACTCATTGCAATTTTCAATACATCCTAGAGGCACAAAAATATATCAGGACCTGAGGAAAAAATTATGGTGGAGTGCTATGAAGAAACAGATAGCTAAATATGTAGCAAAATGTGACGTATGTCAGAAAGTGAAGATAGATCATCAGAAGCCATCGGGACTACTACATCCATTAGCAATTCCAGAATGGAAGTGGGAAAGCATTGGCATGAACTTTATTACCAGGCTGCCCAAAACTAAAGAAGGATATGATGTTATCTAGGTTATTATTGAAAGATTAACCAAGGTAGCACATTTGCTTCCAATTAAGCATACCTACAGGAAAGATAAATTGGCGGAGGTATATTTGACAAGAATTGTAGTACTGCATGGAGTTCTTAAGAAAGTTATTTCAGATAGAGGAGCGCAGTTCACGTCAAAATTCTAGGAGAAACTACATGAAGCAATGGGCACTGATTTAGCTTTGAGCATAGCATATCACCCACAGACTGGAGGACAAACAGAAAGAACAAATCAGGTTTTAGAAGATATGCTAAGAGCCTGTGCCATCGTATACGGAGTAGCGTGGAATACTTGTTTGCCATTCGCACAATTCTTTTACAACAACAGTTATCAATACAGCATTAAAATGGCAACATTTGAAGCCCTATATGGAAGAGAGTGCAAAACATCTTTGAATTGGATAGAAATAGGAGAACGTCAATTTCTCGGACCTCAAGTTGCTCAGGATGTAGAAGCTCATGTGAGAATTATCAGAGACAAAATAAAAATTGCTCAAGATTGACAGAAGAGCTATATAGACACTTGCAGAAAAGATTTGAATTTGAAGTAGGAGAATATGTATATCTCAGAGTCACTCCCTTCAAGATCGTCAAGAGATTTCAAATAAAAGGGAAATTAGCCCTAAGATATGTTGATCCATTTCAAATCACAAAAAGAATGGGAGAAATAGCATATGAAGTACAACTAACACCAAACTTGGCCAGAATACATAATGTATTTCATGTGTCACAACTCAGAAAGTGCCTGCGATAGCTTAATTACAAAGTTCCAGTAGAAGAAATTGAATTACAAGATGATTTGACGTATCCAGAAGAACCTCTATGGATACTTGAGACAACAGAAAGGCAGCTCAGAAATAGAAATATCAAATTTTACAGACTACAATGGAGGAATCACATTGTAGCAGAGTCAATTGGGAAAAGGAGTCAGATTTGCGGTGGGATTTTCCCAAACTGATCCTTGAACCAAGTTAATCTCAGGGTCAAGATTCTTTTTAAGGGTGTAGGTTAAAACAACCTTAAAACTTCAAAAGCATTTGGATTTCCTTTTGAGTTTTTGCTTAATTCTTATTTCCTTCCCAAATTGGCAATTCTCCTTGAGTTGAGCCTTACCTCTTTTGTCTTCCACCTTCCTCTTCTGGTTGTGCCATTCAAGAACTCGTCTTCGTCACTGCCTCCCTGTTCCCCACTCCACGTGCACGGTCATCGCCGCTTGACATTGCGGCCACTCCTTCCCTTTATGTTCACACCCGCTTGCCAGTACCTAATGCTAAGGCCCCACCAATCAGCCTCTCTCTCCCTCCTACTAGTTTCTCCCTCGCTAGGTGCGCCATTTGACCGAGCACCCTCTTCTGTCGCAGCTCACCGTTCTCTCACCCGACACACGCACTTGAGCCGTACCTCTTGCATCATGCCTCATCAACTTCTGCAGAGACACTACTGCCACCTCGCCTGTGCCTTCACTCCCTCAGTAGAGCTCTCACCGCTTCTCCCCTTCACGCACGAGAGCTGTACCAAATCACCTCCCTATTCCCACCGCCTCACCTCACCTTTAAAGCTCAATTACTGTCGCAAAGAGCCCCGCACCACTCCCATATCCACATCAAGGCCACCCAATTAAACTCTTACTCAGTGTAGCACCGCCGGCGATCTCCCATGAGCCCGTGAACCCTAAACCCAATCTTCTTCATCTCTCGGTTAAAACTCAATTGCATTTGATAACAGAACCTTCTATTTCTCCTGAATAAGCTGGTGAACTCGCTCGAGCATGAGTATTTCTATAGAGCTCAGTCAATGAAGACCACCACTGGTCGTAGAACCCTCTCCATTGACAAACCTCCTAAACATCTCCTGAAGGCCTCATCGGTGCCATATTGTGGAGGCAGCCCCGCCTCTATTTTGAGCCAGAAGGAGGCTGCAAGCAGATGACGAGCAGTGTGGCTACATCGTGGCCGTCCACGCGTCACCCATCCAGTGTGTGAGCACACGCGCGTTGGGCCGCTCAGCCACACGCGGCTTGGGCCGAATCGACTAGCTCATTTAGCCGCGTTGATTTTAAACCATTGCAGGCCACACTTTTCACTCCAGACCAGCCCGACACTGTTCATTACTATGCAAAACACCGTTCATTCGAAAACCCTAAAATTTAAAAAAATACCCCGTTTCGACACCACGAATCCATTTTCGACCTCCATTCCAACAAATTGTGCATGAAATAAAATATAAACCCCTCCATTTGATTTTTATTGCATTTTATTCCTTTTTATTTTAATTTATTTTCCTAGCTTGATTAAACTCAAGCATGGCTTATGTTATTTTATGTGTTTGCGCTAGCTCTCGTGGTTTCCCAGGCGACTGTACAAGGACCAGAACTGCCAACGAAGTCTTCAAGATAGTAGAGTTTGCAAAGCAGCAAAGCAAGTTACAAGCTTTTTATCATATTAAATCCCATGAAATCTAAATTATTTAATTACATTATTTGTGTTATTGTTATTTACGCAAAGTTATTTGTTTAAAATAAATGTTTAGAAAGCCTTGCTTATTAGTTATTTCCTACCACTGAATAATGCCATGTTTAATTTAGGGCCATATTCACCTTGACAACTTTAGTAATATTTAATCAATGTAAAATTGATTGTAGCTTATCTCATTCAAAAATTTGTACTACTAAGTGATTTGGCATTTGACTGGTAGAATTGTTAACATAGTTCTAGGGTAAGAGGGTCTTGTGGAAAACCACAATATGGTCCTCGTCCACGACTTTACCCTAGGATGGAGGTTCGTGCAGAAGAATGACAGTGCCATCGAGGATGGCAGCCTCAAGGTGAAAAGAAAGGGCAAATCTTAGAGAAATTAAGGATGACCTTATGCTAAGTAAAGAACATAGTGATCGCCTAACCACAAGATTTGACTTGTCAAACCTGGTCTAGTAGCTACTCAAATCGATTGAATCTCTACAGGAATAAAGAAGAGTTAGTATGGGAGGGGGTAAACTCATACTGAGCAACGGTAGGTTCCTCTTAGGACGGGCAGAAGATATCTAACCGAGTTGGTGGATACCCGGGTCTGAGCTGGAGGTCTACCGAATAGAGCCTATATAAAGAGATGAGCAGTGAAATGACCTATTTTCTTAACTCAATCATGAGGGTTAAGGAATCTTATCGGTGAAGCTAGGCAACTCTACGGAGTAATCACAATAGTATTTTCGAATACGCCATGCTTCCAGTAAGAAGCTATGTTACAATAGGTGATTCCAACAGCGAGGTATAAGTAGATTTTATTAGGTTTTAATCTAAGTAAGCTGAGTAATTAACTGTTAAAAGAAACCCCTTTAATCTTAAAGAGTTCTATTCTTTGTTTTTAATAAAATTTTATTTGTTACATACAATAATATTTAACTACCGTCAAGATTTAATTAACTTTGCCACGCGAATGCTAGTGATTTCATGTGCTCTCCCTTATTAAGTTGCAATACTACTTTCACAAACTAAATTTGTTCAAACTATCCATACTCTAACACCAATTAGTTTGTACTGCTTCTAAAAACAAAAGGGAAGAACAACCTTCTTATGTACCTAAACAAGGTCATGTGCCTCTCATTCAAATGGCATACTACATCACTAATAATCTTGGAACAATCCGAATAACATGGTCGTAAACAACATCATTAATTAGGCTGCTACTACTGGACTCTTCTTCTACTGCTACTGTTCCACACTAACATCTACTTGCAGGTAATTACATGCTAATTGCATTGCGAAAACTGTACTGCAAGTTACAAGAAAATTAACTATTCTTGATGCTCGTAGGCCGATCTACAGCTTTCGTAAATACACCACCTTCAAACTCAAAATAAGGCAGCACAAATCTCTCTTCCTCTCTTGGTTTGCTAGAGTTCCTTAGGGTGTGATCAATATGGCTTGAGCTTTTGGCTCCAGCTTATTTTTGCACTATTCATAAATTTCGTCTTTTTCTGAACTTTTGGCTTTTTTTTGAGTTTTTTTACCGGTTCTTTTTTTCCTCGTATTTGTTTACATTATACGTGATGGGTTAATATGTTTTTTCTATTTTTAAATTTTTTTAAATTTAATTATGGTAAATAAGCCTCTGTCAGCTACAGTGCTTTTTTCAGCCAGCTACAGTGTTTTCAGCCATAAGCCACGGGCTTTTCAGCCATTTTGATCACAACTAGGCTGGACAAACGAAGTGCTTCGCAGTGCTAGCCTCACCTGCGCACCTCCTATTTTATTACCCAACCATGCGTAGTGCACAACGGGCAAATGACAGCAACCAGGGGGCCGCGTGGCTCGCATGGACAAGTGGGGAGGGGCCTACATTTTTCCGCGCTGGGACAGCAAGTGAGCGTCGCACCGGCCACCGCTTTTCCGCATGGTGCATGGCTTTTTTTCGCGCTCGGGAACCATGCGTTCAGGCATTTTTCCACGCTGGGGGGCGGCGGCTTTGGCCTGCTCCTTTTTCGCGGACGGCGGGTCACAGCCTCCCCTGACACTTCGCGCACACGTGCCAAGGCTGGGAATATCCTGCGCTTCCCTGCGGTGGTTCCGCTCTCCCTAGCTGCGGAAATGGGCACGTGTCGCCTCCGCGTTGACCCGCAGTCGGGAAGGGGCTACTTGCACAAAAACCGGGCACCGGTGCCATTTCTACCCCAAAAAAAAAAGGTCCAGAGGCTACTGTTGTTGGCTTGGCCTGTGTTGGACTAGACGCCTTCACCCGTGGAACAGAACAATCAAGACGAGAAACACTCAAGGAAACTCACGCGAACTCCTAGTCCTGTGTTGGCTAGAACTGAACAACCAATCACACGCACGCAAGAAGCGCTTTTGGTGCTGCCCGTAACTACACAAGCCGCAGCTTTTCTTTGTATATTAGACTCCTTTTAAAGCAATACAATGAAGAATACAAAGGGACGGAAGAAACTGAAAACAGGTACTTCAATGCGACGTGACTCGAAAGATTTCAATCCCCACGCCGCATGCACAAACTGAAAACTGAAATAAAGCTATTAGTCACTACCATGCGGCTGAAGCATTAGCATGCTTGTATGCGAAACGGAAAACAAAAACATGCGGACTAAAGTAGTAATCGATATGCATAATAACTAGATTAATTAACATTACTCCCTAATCTAGTTGTGGTTGATGTCGACGATGCCGAGCTTCGAGCGCAGTGCGTAAATCTCACCGCCAAGTGATTTTGTCAATATATCGCCACCGATCGTCGGTGTGAATCTTCTCGATGGCAACTTGCCACCCTCGACGCACTCTCGGATGAAGTGAAAGCGCTGCCTCGATGTGCTTGTTCGCCATGGAAGACCGGATTCTTGCGAGTTGTATCGATCGTTGTCGATGTAGATTGTCGCGATGCCCGAGCTCGCCGTAGAATCGCCGAGCGCATTTACCGCCAAAGCCCTTGGCATGCCGCCGGGCCGAGGCGCGATGTACTCGGCCTCGCGACGACGATAGCGCCACCACCGCCGCTTTGGATCGCCATGACACGTGCTCGCGTTGCGCGCGTAACAAAATGCCGAGGTGCTCTTGCGATCATCCACGCCGCCGCCATGTCCGCGTCGCTGCACTCCTTGAGCTCGATGTCGCAGTGCCCTTGGTGTAACAAAGGCCAAAGTGGAGCGTACCAGCGACATAACGAAGTAGATGCTTGACGGCGCCGGTGTTCCGTCGTTGGGCTCGCCATGAACTCGCTCACATACCCGACCGCGAAGGCGATATCCCACGGGTGTGGACCAAATGCGAGGTCGCCAACCACACTACGGTAGAACGTAGGATCAACGGTGGATTGGAACTCTCCTTACTCGGCTTTAAGACGTGCCTCCATGGGCACTTGTACGGCATTGCGCCGGCCATGCCCGCTTTGTCCAGCGGCCTTCGCGCGACGTCGCTCGCACAATGTGATCTTCCCGTAGCTGCTAATTTCGATCCCGAGGTAGTAGCTCAAGTGTCCGAGGTCGCCATCTTGAATGAGCGCCGCATCTCTTTCTTGAATTGATCGATCTCACCCGGTCGGCACCGTGAGAATTAAGTCGCCGACGACACGCCCAATAGTAGACGCCGTTCCTATGCCGCGAGTGTACACGCCGCGTGCTCTTCCTCACAGCAGCGTGAACCCGAGCGCCACCAACGTCGGCGGTCGAGCTTAGCATTCCACGCCCGAGGAGCTTGTCGAGGTCGTAGAGTGCTTTGCGCAGCCGTAGTACTTGCCGCTCGCCGGCGATCATGAATCCCGGCGGTTGAGCGACGTAAACCTCCTCCGTGAGGTCGCCGTTCGTAAACGCAGACTTGACGCCGAGATGGTGGAGCGCCCGGCCGTGGTGTCGCCACCGCCGCTGCACGCGCGAGTCGGCGCGCGCCACCGTGCAAAACCTCATCAAAGTCCACGCCACGCGTTATCGCACTCCTTAGCCACCACCGCGCGCCTTGTGCCGAACCACCGCCCCTTGTGCATCCTTCTTGAGCTTGAACACCCATTTGAGGCCAATCGGGCGGTGTCCGGCCGGAGGTCCATCGCCTCCCACGTGCCGTTGTCCTCAATGGCCGCCATCTCTTCTTCCATCGCGCGCGCCACGCCGGATCGGTGGCTGCCTCGTCGTAGGAGGTGGGCTCCTCTGTCGCAACGAGGAGCCACTCGTCGGGTCCAAGATCGCGTGGCTCGGCAGTTGTTGATGCAATTGTCCATCGTCGCGGAAACGCCGTGGCGCGCCATTGTCACTATGGTCGAGCCCGACGGATGTGCGACGGTGGAGTGCGATGTTCGACTTGAGCACCACCGATGTCGTGAGTGGCGTTCATGGGCGTTCGGGTGACGCCACGCTTCCTCACCTTCCTCCGTGGACGGACCGCAGGGATACAGAGCGCTCGGCCGCCGCCGCCAAGACGCCGCCGACCGTGTACTCTACGGTGAACGCCTCGTGGCCGCGTCGCCGTCGCCTCCCAATTCCACCTTTGGTCTCGCCGAACACCACGCCGCGGGTCACATGGAGTCGGCCGCCACCGGATCGTACACCCGTAGCCTTTGGAGCCCGGCTGCACTCGACGAAACCATCTTCACGCCGGTCATCGAGCCGTGGCGTGCGGGCGTGTAACCTTGACGTGAGCGAGGCAACCGAACGCGCGCATGAAATGCACACCGGTTTCTTGCCATGCCAAGCTTCATAAGGCGCCATCCGGTGACGCTCTTCGCCGGTGAACGGTTCAAGATGAACACGCCGTGCTCACCGCCTCCCCGAATGTATCGGGCACCTTTTTGCCTTGAGCGAGCATCGCGCCATAGCCATGACAGTCGTTTGGCGCCCACGACGCTGCTCATTGCGGGAGTACGCGGCGCCGTGAGTTGCCGGTGCACACCTTTCTCCGCGCAGCACTCACCGAAGGTCACGGACGTGAACTCGCCACCACGATCGAGACGTAGCGCGCAGCTTCCGCCGGCCTCGACCTCGACGCCGCTTGAAACTTCTTGATCGCACCGCCGCCTCGCCCTTGCTTGACAACAAAGACTAGCCACATATAGCGACTAGCATCGCCAACGAGGAGGAGGAAGTAGCGCTTGCCACCGTGCGTCGGCGGCGTGATGTGCCCACATAGATCTCCATGTACGAGATCAAGCCGCCCTTCGCGGTACTTGGCCTCCGAGAGGAATGGCGAGCGCCGTTGCTTGCCGACAAGGCACGCGTCACACACCGGTCGACATGATCCAACAGTGGAAGCCCACGCACCATGTCGCCACGCCCAAGTTTCTTCAACCCTCGGCTCGTGGCCGAACCGCCATGCCGCCACGCATCGTCGTTGGCGTGCGCCAGAGCGAGATCGGCCGAGCGAGCGTGAGGGGAATCTTGTATAGTCGATTCGCCGATCGCCGTACCTTGGCGAAGCTCCTCCTCGGATCGCGCACCGCAGACGCCGCCCTCGATCAACACTTGGCACCGACCGCCGAGTTGTCCCAAGCCGATGATGTTGCCGCGCAGACGCGGGATGAAGTACACGTCCGACAAGATACGATGGCGCCCACCTGCGCCGCGAACATGATCGTGCGCGCCCGAGGATGTCCACCATTGATCCATCGCCGAACTTTACCGCGCCCGTGATGTCGCGTTCAGCCTCGAGAAGGCCGCATCGCTTCCGCCATATGGTTCGACGCGCCGTGTCGAGGTACCACACGCCGCCGCCCCGCCGCCGTGTGATAGTTGGTGTCACCAACCGCACTGCCGCGTTCTTCGTTGAGGAAGACCCGACCGCCGACGCGCAGTGCGGCGCGCGCGCTCGGGAGGCACGCGGCACCGGTGAAAGAGAGGCCACCGGGCCATCAACGAGGATGGCTCGCCGCCGCCTCCTCCACCACGGCGCCGCGCGCGCGCCTCGTCTCTCTTCTTCTTCCGGCATTCCGGGCCCAATGCCCGCTTTTCCCGCAGCCTTGCACGTATCCTTGTCGATGACCTTGCCGCCACCGCCTTGCGTGCGCCGTCGCACCGCGCTTGGGTGGCTGCGCGCGCGTCGTGGTGGGACCGAGCCGCCGTCGTACCACTTCACGGGCGCCGGCGCTAACGCGCACCCTCCTTGTCGCGCTTGCGAGGCGACGATGAGATCCTCCTCCTTTGACGAGAAGCGGCCGGAGCCCGCTCGCGGCCGCTTCCCGCGCCGAGCCGCTGCTCCACGGACCGAAGACGGCCGTGACCTCCTCGATGGACGTGTCGTTGATGTTGAGCAACGCTCGATGGAGATTGCGACTGCATGAACTTATTCGATCACCGCAGATCTTGCGCACGACCTCGCCGGTGATGTGGTCGCCGAGAAGCCGCAGATTATTGGCGAGGCCCGTGATGCGCATCGAGAAGTCGCCGATGGCCTCCTTCCTTGAATGCTATATTGTTGAAGTCGCGTCGGAGTTTCGCGCGTTAAGCCTCACGACGCGCCGACGCCATCCGCATGACCTGACAAGATCCCACGCCTCGCGCGAGTCCTTATTGCCGATCGAGGCCATCTCGGCGGGGCAGCTCGTGCAATCGCCGCTAACGCCACCGATCCACGCCACTCTGCGTCGCCGGGTTCGATGGCTCCCACAAGCCTTGCGCCGCAGTTGATGCGCATGAGCACGCCACTCCGTAGTTGGTCTTGGTCAAGATCGGATATTGTACCGACGCCGACGCTTCCTTGACCACGCGCTGATGACGACCTCGCGCCCCGACCATGCCGTTGTCGCGACGGCGAGGACCACGTGATGGCGGCCGGCGATCCCGCGCGGAGGAGTGATCGACCGCCCCACCGAGCCGACATGACCACCGAATCCGAACGAGCTCGATACCAAATGTTGGCTTGGCCTGTGTTGGACTAGACGCCACCCGTGGAATGTAACAATCAAGACGAAACACTCAAGGAAACTCACGCGAACTCCTAGTCCTGTGTTGGCTAGAATCGAACAACCAATCACACGTCACGCAAGAAGCGTTTTGGTGCTGCCTAACTACACAAGCTGCAGCTTTTCTTTGTATATTAGACTCCTTTTAAAGCAATACAATGAAGAATACAAAGGACTAAGAAACCGAAAACAGGTACTTCAATGCGACGTGACTCAGAAAGATTTCAATCCCCACGTCGCATGCACAAACTGAAAAACTGAAATAAAGCTATTAGTCACTACCATGCAGAAACTGAAGCATTAGCATGCTTGTATGCGGAAACGGAAAACAAAAAAACATGCAGACTAAAGTAGTAACTGATATGCATAATAACTAGATTAATTAACAACTGTAGCAAAAAAATCTTTTCCATCTACCTCTGACTTGTAATGAGGAAAATGCCAAAGCGTGGGGGGCTTGGGACCAAATGACCTGACCGAACCCACTTGCCTCGCCTTCGCCTTCTCTCCTCCGAAGCCCGACTCCATCCCCCCTCACCTGGCGAGGAGTCCGACGACCGCCGCGGCCTACGGTGGCCGGAGAAGGACGCTCGCCGAGGCTCGGTTGAGTGCGACCTCTTGCCTTCCCCGGCGTCCTTGGGCGAGCTGTGCGCGAGGAGGCCTCTCCACGTTCCTGCGACTACGAGGTACCGCCGCTGTTTCTTTCTAATAGGATCGAGTTGGATCAAAATCTTGCAACAATCTTTATTTATCCCCCTTTTTTGTTTCTTTCATCATGTGTGCTTCTTTTCTTTGGGATTCGAAGAACCCTAGAAAATCAGTGCGATTTTTTTCATGGCGTTTTTTCGAGGTAATCCGTGCGATTTCAACCCTCATATACACAGAGCTTAAGCTGTGGAGTTTCCAGATTGGATAGTTCCATGGATTTTTCGCCGCAATATCGTTCGCATTAGCTTCTCGAGCTAAACATCATTCATTCCCTAGTGGTAATCCCCTTGGCATCATACTAAGCAGCTTGTGCTAATGAGACATCGTATATATGAGAGGGAGATGGATGTCCCTATATTAGTGAAGAACGCTATTATTGTGATGTTCAGGTGAACTGCTTTTTTTCCCCTCGCGTAATTTCTTTGCTTTTAGGGTAAAGTTGGCATGTATTAGGCCAACTAGTAGCAATTGTTGTTAATCTCATAATGAACTGCTTTGGTTTATTCTGGGGTTTGTAGCTTCGTTTGCATCAGTAGGTGTTTCATATGATCTATCTGTTGTGTATTTGTGTCTGAGGCGTTTTGGTACTCATCCGTCATCCCGTCATCAATATGATATTCTGTGCTATCTGTTGCAACTTGGGGAAAGGAACAAGAGCAATGGAACACCTGGAATATTTTCTTTTCTTTTTCTTCTAGGAAGATGTACACCTAGAACTATTTTCTTTTTTTTTCTAGGAAGATTTGGGTATGGTAATGATGCATCATGTGGCGTATTCGCTGTGGCAAATGTGTATCTGTAGGGTTGCTTCACCCACAGGTTTCGTGCCAAGAAACTATTGTAAAATTTGCGGTATAAGCATATTTTCAATTTTAATTCCAGCAATAATAATAAAAGTCCAAATATGATAGACATGGCATAGAAATGACTTAACCAGCATATTAACATATGAATCATTTAAGTCGTTGCAAAAGAAACATATGCTCAACAAAATTGACATATACATGTTCAAGACTAGCATGTCATCAAGAATACATGTGAATCTAAATGTTGGTCTCAGCAAAACCTTAACATATATGACCACATGAACATATATAAAATGAAATGCTAAGCTGAACCAAAGTATAGCATATATGACTAGATTGAGCATAATTTCAACAAATTGAATTGATTTTAGAGCTCTCAGAAGGCTAGTTGCACAAGATTTTATCTTGGCCATCTTCGCCATGACAAAGTCTAATCTTGATTATATATGACAGTTATAGATTAAATCTTGAGGTAGAATTAAATCTTTCTACTGCCAAAAAATTGACAGAACAGAAAAAGAGCTTGCTGTACAGAGCCGAAACCCCCGCAAAATCAATCTTTCATCCCTTTACAGAGCACACTGTTGATTTTATAGGTTTAACAAAGTTCGGCAGAGGTCAGGAACGACCTAAACAGCCACCAAATAGACCTCACACAGAGTTCTGTTAAGGAGATAGAGTTTGTATTCTATTCCATATATGCCTTATCTCTATGTGGCATATCCTCTTGTACTCTCCTATATATATGGCCCTTTGGGTCTCATATCAATACACACAATATTCATAACATGGTATCAGAGCCTAGGTTTCATACCTAGCCTCCGTTCGTCTTCCGCTGCCGCTGCCCCCGGGAGAATCGATCTCTGCTCCTGGGGGTGGCCATCTCCAAGTCGCCAGATCCGACGAAGTCAAGGCGGCACCGCTCGCCATCACCCGTTGGATCTCACCGCCGCGGTCGCTCCCGTGGTCGCCGCCAAGTCCGATTCGCCGCCGCCGCGCTGCGGCCGGATCCGGCCGCCTCGCCGAACCCGACCACGCGCCTCTTGGGCGCGCGTCGGCGGCTCGCGCTCAGATCCGGCTCGTCTTCACTGCCGACAAGCCCGGATCCAGCCTCTCCGCCACGGATCCGGCCTCGCTCTCTCAGTGTTTCAGGTTGCGCGCCGCCGGCCGCGGCCGACGCTTTGATCTCACCGCCGCCACCCGCCGACGACTTCGCCACGCCTGCTCGCTCGGATACGACTTCGCCTCGACCAGCTCCGGCGCCCGCCGGATCCGGCCGCTCGCCTCCGCGTGGATCCGCCACCGACGCCGCCTCTTCCGACCGCTGTGCCGCGCGCGCTCGCGCCGCGCCGCCTTCGAACGCCGCCTCCCGGCCGTCGTGCTCGCGTCTTCGCACCTGCACCGCCGCCTCCTTCCGTTGCCGGCTTCTCCCTTCTTCCGGCCGCCGCCTCCCGCTAGAGCCCGCCGCTCCCCTCCTTGCTGAGCGAGGGAGAGAGACGGGAGGGAGGGCGAGATGGGGGAGCGCGAGGGAGGAAAGAGTGAGGCGAGCGTGCGTGCGGGAGTGAGGGAAGGGGGGTGAAGAGAGATTCGTGCGAGAGCCCCTACAACTCGACCCCACATGGAGGGGAGTGCAGTATGGTTTAGGGTTACAGCCGCACAACGTGCGCTTGTTACGTGGATGCCCCTCCCGTAGATTTCTTTTAGTCAGTCTCTAGTTAATGAGTCTTCTGCTGTGTCCATCCAAGTTCGTAGTCTCTAATTTTTAGTTCGTCTAAACTATGCGAGTCCACAAATTTATTGTCAGTCATAGAAGTGTAGGAATTTTTCTTTTGCATGGCAGCAGCCGCCGCTCTACTCTCTGAGCCGCGTGCGGATCGTAGAAGTCGTGATGCCGCCGCTTCTCTAGCCGCCGCCCCGAGCTTTAAGGCCGCCGCGCTTCTTTTGCACCGCGCCTCCGTTGCGCTTCTTGTGCATTGCGCTTGCGCCGCCGCCATCTCGGGCTTCGATCTGTGCCACCATGCTTCTATCTATTCCTCTTTGGCTTGATTTGACAGTTTATTCAAAGGCTGCACGCAACGACGGCATCATCAAGACTCGGACTTCGGATTTTTCTTGTTTTAGTGTTAGCCCTTTTTCAAATGCAATGCTATTGCATACGCTTTACATTTGAGGGGGAGTGTTAAGGAGATAGAGTTTGTATTCTATTCCATATATGCCTTATCTCTATGTGGCATATCCTTTTGTACTCTCCTATATATATGACCCTTTGGGTTTCATATCAATACACACAATATTCATAACAAGTTCAACAGAACATGAACAGCAACAGATTTTAATTGAGGCTCAAGATCAATCTACCCTCACATCCATATATAATCTCATCAATTTGTCATTTTCATCACAGAGCAATTATTCACAGGAATATCTTTGCAATGTTGTGCTAGCTCCAACAGGGCACCGGCCGTTCAAATACCTCACTAAATCTGAGATGGATGACCGCCGTGAGAAGGGGTTGTGTTTCAATTGTGACGAAGTCTTTCATCGGGGTCACAAGTGCAAACGCCTCTTCTTCATGGACTTCCAACTGGACGACACCGAGGGTGGCTATTCAGCCACAATCGAAGACGATCCAGGCATCTCTCTGTATGCCTTGACCAGCATTTGCACAGGGGACACCATCCAGCTCTGGGTTCGCCTGGGCTCTGTGGACTGCATTGCGTTGGTTGCTTCCGGCTCCACCCACAATTTCGTGTGAGCCGAAGTTGCTAAGGATGCTGGCATCCACCTTGTGTCGCGTCCGGATCTTCGCGTCGCTGTGGCCAACAGTGACCGGGTGCCTAGCGCCAAGCTGGCTCGGGCGGTGCCCTTAGAGTTTGCCCGAGAGAACTTCCGCATAGACTGTTACGGCCTGCCGATCGGGGGCTTCGACGTCATTTTGGGGGTACAATGGCAAGACCTTAGGGCCTATTACTTGGGATTTCTCCACTCTCCAGATGTCCTTCTGGCTCACCGCAAAGCACATCACCTGGACGGGTGTTGCAAGGCCGCCACCGACCCGGGCACATCTCTGTGAGGGACCGGACCTCCTCTAGGCCCTACTGACGGAGTTAAAGCACCTATTTACAGAGCTGACGGGTCTGCCACTGTCCCGACCTTGCGACCATCGAATCCATCTCCTACCTGGCTCAAGCCCAGTGTTGGTGCGACCATACCGCTACGCGATGACCCAGAAAACAGAGTTGGAAACTCAAGTGTCGTTCCATGGAGACATAGGGCATCATCCACAAGAGCACATTGGAGTTTTCCTCGTCGGTCATCCTTGTCAAGAAACACGATGGCTCATGGAGGTTGTGTTGACTACTGCGCTCTTAACGCAAAGACCGTTAAAGACAAATTTCTGATCACGTTGGTGGACGAACTCCTAGATGAACTCCATGGTGCACAATTTTTCTCCAAACTCGATCTCCACTCCGGCTACCACCAAGTTCGTGTAGCATCTAATAAAGTTGCCATAACTTTGTGTAGGAAGCTCCAAATCAAGTGCCGTTTGATTCGTTGAAAAGTAGACTTCATTAGCTTTCCAAATATGTGTTTTGTACGCATTAGAGACCTCAGAATTGGCATTCAAATCTTCTTGAACATTATGCACAGAACTGCAAGCACTAAAACTTGATTGATGTGTCTTCCTCTTGAGCCAAATGAACTTTTTCTTTCTCTCTTCACCATGATTAGGCCCACACAATATACACATAACTCCATCCAACCCAAGGTTCTAAACTAGGGTTTTCTCCCCGCGGTCGGCATGGTTCTTCTCCTTGCCTTCTTCGTGCGCCATAGTGATTACATTATTTCTGTTTTCGCCATCCTCAGCTCCCTCCCCCTTGGCTTCATCTTGTTGCATCAAAATAACACTAACCAAAGTTGTAGTGCTACTTGGTGCCACATCATCCCCTCCCCTTTCAAGTGAAACCGTTCTCGGTTTCGGGGTATTCTTCAAAGCTTTTTTCTTTTCTATGATGAAATGTATTTTAGATTTAATTGCATCATCCACCATCGGCTTTAGTACGCGCCGTTTGCCTCCATGTTTGAATGTATATGTGTTGACTCTCTCAGCATGCGTGACATCATGATCATATTGCCACGGCCTCCCCAACAGCAAGCCGCACTCCTTCAATGGCAAAACGTCGCACTCCACTTGATCAACATACCCACCAACTAAAAACGGCACACACACCTTGTGTATTATTTTCAGTTTTCCCGCCTTGTTCAACCATCCTACATAATGAGGTTCAAAATGCCTCCATGTGGATAGCCCAATGCGTACACCAAATCCTTGCTAATCATATTGGTGAAGCTTCCACCGTCGATGATCAGCATGCACGACTTGCCTTTGACTTCGCATGGAGTTTTGAAAAGACTCCACCGTTGCCCCTTGGTCACCTTGTTGATGTCGTCAACTGGAATCTTCCTAGCTTGAATATTCAGCCTACTTGACGGTGCATCGTCTGCTTTTGATGGGGGGTAGTAATAATTTTTGTACTCTCGCCTGATAGCTTCATCTCCTCTTTCGCTATGGCCAAATTTCCATGGACAGCAGCAAACACATCCCCCCTTAGGGTTTTGTGAATAGTGGCAATACCCTCCACCTCTAATTTATCCCCCTTGCTTTTCCCTTGGCATTAGCTTCAGTCGATTCCTTCTTCACCATGGGCTTGTGTGAAGATGGTGTAAGTTTGCGCCGAATCAACACCTTCATCTCCTCCCATGTAGTACAGATCGGAATACCTCGCCTGTCACGATCCCATTGCATGTCCGTCCACCAACGCAATGTGTCGCCTTGCAACGCCGACCTAGCCAATCTCATCTTCTTGTTAGAAGAGAGTAACCGGCCCCAAAAAAAGTCCTCCAAGTCATCCATCCATATGTAGTAGTTCAACAGAGTACTCTCCTCAGTCGATGGCATGATGTCTACCGGTAACCTCAACACGCTTTGGTCATGCTCCAACATCTTCCCTTCGTGCGAGCACGAAAGAAAAGAAAAAAATGAGCACGTACCGTGATCAACGGATGCTCTGATACCAACTGATGTGGATCCACCTAGCGAGCTAGCTGAACCACGTTGTTTTGGCCCTGATCTTTCACGGTACGCCTTGCTGGATGCACTCCTTGTTTTAAGGTTCTTGCACATCCAAGAATAGCATACACCTCCAAAATAAACCTTCTCCCACGCACACCACAGCACGTGAACAAAGGGTAGAGAAACCGAAGTTTCAGCAAGTAGCATCCAACACCATAATTGGATTCAACACACCAAGAGCAATTCCTCGATGGAAATCTCAAGAATACGCCAACAATGGCCATCAAACCATGGTGATTTTCTGGTTTCTATTTCTCAATTCATATCATATCATAGCCTAAGTTACAATAGTGCTAAGCCTTGGTCTTTTATAGGTGCACAATGCACGGCCTTAACTAAAACTCACGCACAACTTAGCCTAAGGCCGAAACAAATTCCAATACGAACTAAAAAGGAAATAGCTAAACTGCTGCCATCGGATTCCTTCTTAATTTGCGACGTGACCATGAGGATTCCGTGGCTGGAACCTTATCCATTGTGTGGGGCATTGAATTAGCTTTCAAACGAGTTCAAGAACGCCCAAATCGGACTTTGTTTGTGAAAGTTATGGACGTTTTAGTATCAGTCTTACCAGCTGTTCCGAATCAAGTCCAAACCTACTTCAAATCTTCGTAGCTTTACTTTTCATATTTAAGTGGCTTCCAAATCCATTTGAAACCTGAAAAGAAATCCTTCTCAACTTTTGAAAAGCCATGGTGTTGCCGAATTTTACCCTTACTTGTATTGCAATACTCGGACTTTTTATGTTTAGCAAATCTCGCACGTCTCTTCGGACAACGCGTGCAGCATCTAATGAAGTTGTCATAGCTTTGTGTAGGAAGCTCCAAATCAAGTGTCGTTTGATTCGTTGGAAAGTAGACTTCATTAGCTTTCCAAATATGTGTTTTGTGCGCATTAGAGACCTCAGAATTGGCATTCAAAACTTCTTGAACATTATGTACAAAACTGCAAGCACTAAAACTTGATTGATGTTGTGTCTTTCTTTTGAGCCCAACAAATTTTCTTTCTCTCTTTACCATGATTAAGCCCACACAATATACGTATAACTCCATCCAACCCAAGGTTCCAAACTAGGGTTTTCTTCCCGCGGTCGGCATGGTTCTTCTCCTTGTCTTCTTCATACGCCATAATAATTACATTCTTTCTGTTTTAGCCATCCTTAGTTCTCTCCCCCTTGGTTTCATCTTGTCGCATCAAAATAACACTAACTAAAATTGTAGTGCTACTTGGTGCCACATCAAGAAAGTAACACCTTTAACTATTGCTGTAACGTTTTTAGAAAGATATTGAATTGTTCAATTGTAGTGAAGCAACGAATAGCTTATTATTAGTATTTGATTAATTAAAGAGGAAGTAGAACTATGTTCTTCCTTACAAAATCTTAGTGTAAGATCTTCAGAGTTAATAGAGGGGTAACCGCCTAACCAGTTAAGCCTGTCAAGCAGTTTTGATTGTGCTCGAGTCTGGCTTGTATAGATGTTGAGCTGACCACTGTCCGATTTATTTTGAGTTGATTTAAACTCAGCCATTTGCTCACCTACTTATATTAAATTTCTTTGTCTGCATTCTGACATATTGCTCATCAGATGTCAAGTCAATTCAAAGTCTGGTATAGTTCTTCATCTATGAACACAATTCTTGCTAAGGATTACATGATTTTTAACAAACCAACATAATAGTAAGTCTTAAAATGTAGATAGCGAACGGGCCTCTAGCCTAGCGGTAGAGAGCTCTAGTAGCACCCCCAGGTCCTGGGTTCGACTCCCAGTGGGAGCGAATTTCAGGCTGGGGGAAAAAAATCCCCTCGCTTGCCCCATAAGCCAAAGCACAGGTCTAAAGGCTGGCCTAGGTCGTTGGTCGCGGGTTGAGCGTGGGCTCCCATTGGTCGCTCTCACATAGGCTGATGCCGCTGTGTCAGCGTAGGCAAGGGTTCGGGGATTTTCTCGATCTGCGTGAGAGGTTCTTCTTCTTAAGCATAATGCCCGGGGTTTCTTCCCCGCAGCAGGTCGAGTTTTTTTTTTAAATGTAGATACACATGAAGGAAAAAAGAAACATCATGATACAATATTCACTTGTCTGTAGAAGGTACTGTTTCTTTTGGTTGTAGTACACTGGAGCTGTTGCAGCCATATCCGTCTGACTTGCAATGCATTCCTGGGCTGAATTGAAAATTTGTCTTTCAACTTTGAACGCCTCTTAGCACTTTGGTTACAGATTTACAGGGTAATACATATCTTGCGGTAGACTGCCCTCCTACGGATTACATAAGCATGACCCACATTTTCTTACCATATAAGTGACTGAACAAGCAGAATAGTAATTGTGGCATTTGGTGTGTGCCTATTGAAAGATTTCAGTGCCTCAATAAAAGTTGAAAGATTTCAGCACCTCAATAAAAATTGAAAGATTTTGCCTAATTTTGAGGAGTGATGAGATGACTCCACTTATGTCCGAAAGTTTTACATGAGTTAGTTTTGAGTTGCTTTCAAGGTACAAACTTGCAACTCAGGCTATGCTGAGTTGCTAAGCCTAATGTGAGACAGGCCCCGCCAGACCACCTGAGCTCAGCGCACTGCGTTCATGAAATAACCAATTACAGTGCAACTGTGACTGCTGACTGCTGAGAAGCTATTTGTAGCACTGTTGCTTAGCTCACTAGTTCCCTTTTTGTCTTTGCATTTTTCCCTAGCTTCTTTTTTTTACTTTGTTTTTTATATAATTTTAAAATTTTGTTACCTGGTTACCTGAATCTCACATCAGTATGTGTTGCCTTGACTCCAGCTCGGAAAAATTGCCTGATATCAAGCCTTACGATCCAATTTCCCCTTTCATTCTTATTTGCAGGCTATATAGGCCACTTCCTTGTGAAAGTGCTACTAAGTTGCATGCATGACTATGACTTCTGAGGATGGAGACATCTCACTTCTGCTTTCTGAACCAAGTTTAACTGAAGAGCCACTTGAGGCTTCTGAACCTGATGATATCTTGCCTGCTATTTTGGAATCAATTAAATCAGATGTGAAGGCAGTTGAAGTTTCACCCGAGGAGGCTGCCTGGGCTGATTCATGTTTCGTGCAGACTTCTCAACTGTCAGATGATGACTGGGGAGCAATGAGGAAAGCCTTGCTTGATGCCCTTGAAAAGCCAATGGCAAGTCCCTATGATGCTTCTGAAGTTGTGCATGACCAAGGCATCCATGCAACTTCAGAGGCAGAATCTCGTTCTCTCCATGTTGAAAAAGTTTCTCAGCATGATGATGTCCACATGGAGCAAAGAGAGAATAGTGATGACGACAAGCATAGTACTGAAGCTTGTGAAGATGCTGGTGTAATTAGAGGTGCAGATGAACATGGTAAGCAAATGGATGGATACACAGCAAAACCAGAAGATGGTGATGAGTTGGCTTCATCTGAAGTTCTCGAGCAGCCAGAGTCAAGAGATTCTATCTTCAAGGTTTGGGATTTGGAGGTGTCATTTTCTGATGATGAGGATGAGCTTGAACTCATCAAGGATCTGAAGAAACTCCTCGAGGATAATCCTCAGGAGGCTGCATATTTAACTCCCAGTGACACAGCCAAGGCTTTGGGCCAGGTAAATCTTGATGGACTTGTGGCAGGCTTGAGTGACTTGTCACTGAAGCAAACCAATGAGTAACAATTGTTCCTCCGGTTCGTTTCAGTTGGAAAGTTCCAGATTACCAGTTCAACTTTCAGTGTAGATGGATGGATTGAATGTAGATGCTACTTGTCTTGGATGATCTAGTTTGGTTTTACTTTGTAATGCTGGGAATTTAATTATAGGGCCAGGCATCGTGATTTTCATTTTCCTAGAAGTTTTCGTGCTGATTTTTTCATTTAAGTCTCCTAGAGCTTTCGCCATGTGATACTGGAAAAGCAAAAGCTTAAGCGATGTTGACGGTAAAAAGAAGCGCCATTCCATGCTACAAAAAATTGGATTTTGTGGTGTGATTTGGAATATAGTCAGTTTGAGTTCTTAACCAATTCCGGTAAGATTTTGTTGCTTTAGCTTAAAAAATACTTATAATAAAAAATTTAAAAACCGACTTATCACTCTTTTGAAAAACATCCGTACAGCTTATTTTGTGGCATCTCCACCCACGAAAATTCTCTAGGTCTGCAAAATACCACTAACGTTACTTTCTTCGCTATTTTTAACTAAAAACATAAAAAAAAATTATGAATACTCCCCAGTTCTCAAATAGATGTCATTTTATAATTCGTACAGCTAAACTTTTAAAACATTGATCACAAATATATACAAACTACTAGCCAAATGCTCATGCGTTACATCATATCTCAAATAATTGATAACACGGATAAGTATTATTACATTGCCGCATAGACAGTTGCAACCATTTGATGTTTTATCAAATTCTAATGATCAGCTGTACATATACTAAAAAGTAGTAAGCAATTTCTACCTCAAACATGAGATACTCGATTTGTGAGCAATGCAAGTTTGCTGCCATCATTCTGGCCAACAAGTAGATGTCGCTAGTAACCTGAGGTGTCACTCTTGGATTTCTTGGATTTGGCGTTAGAAGTTTAGAATGCATAGATACAGGCCATCATCTATGGTTCTATATAGGGGCTGTGGTGTGAACAGAGGGATATGCAATATGTAGCCATCTAACACACCAACAAGGTAAAAAAGCTCATTGTTGCAGTAAATATCATAGATGTACACTACTCAGAATCATGAGACACAAGACAAACAAAGATGTCACTTACCATAACAATCTTACCTCTCTCTGGAGAGCCTCATCAAACTCCTGATTGTCATCTGGAGTGATATCCTTTGAGTATAGCTGAATCAAACGGTTCCAAATCCTGAAATAAAATTCTTGAAATCAAGATTAACATCTATAAATATATCATGTCAGTTATCAATGCAAGGTTTGTCTAACTAACCTCGAACATTTTTGGAGCAGCGATCTCCTTACTGATTGCGTGGAATGTACAGTCAAAACCAAATTGGCAGTCTGACCTTGAGGGCATCAAAGACCTTAGCAGGGGACTTTCTGAGGTGATGGGGTGAATTTCTGAACATTTCTATCTACACACAAATGATAGCTAGCTCTTAGACCAACAATACAGTAGATAAACAGTATAGAAGATGTCCCTCCCATCATCAATAGAATCAAAGACCAATTTGTACACACAAAACCTTGTATTATTGTGGGGGGGGGGGGGGTTTGCCAAAGAATGCATCAAAAGAATTTTGAAAGAATTTGCACGAAGAGCATAGCATTAGGCATTAGCCCTTCCAAGCTATTTCCATTACTTTAATTGTAGCGCTATCTCTGCGCCTTCCTCTCTTCTCCTCATCAGCTGCCATCTCCCTTTCCCCTACCATCTCGCCGACAAGCCATCCCCCCATCTCCTCCACTAGCGCCGCCACCTCCCTTCTTAGCCCTACAGCCACTTCCCTCCCTGCTCTGCCCTCGACCACCACAGCACCACTGGCTGCCACTTCTTGCCAACGCGCCACTAAGCACAGCCACCTTCTCCTCCCTCCACTTCTCCACTGGTAGCCATCGGGAATCTGGCTGTGCTTCTTTCCCTTGGCCTCCCCTTGCTCTCTCTCCTACCCTTTCTTCTCCTCACTAGTGCCGCCTGGCTGCCCTGCAGTGCCACCATCCCCTCGCAAGCCGCCACCAACTCCAATCACCACCACCCCACAATCTCTCTCCTTGGCCCCCTCGTGCTCCTCTCTTCCCACTGTTCCTCGACTACAAGCTCCAACACTAGGCTGCTTCCTCTTCACCGACCATGGCAACAACTTCTTCTGCCTCCCCTCTGCTGCAGCTTTTTTTCCCCTGGGTTATCTCTAATTCCTCTCCCTTTGTCTAATTGCTGTTCTCAAATATAGTTCAACTAAGTTGCCATTAATTCCTTGTTAATTGTATTATGTGGATGTGAATTGTGCTTCACTATTTGTCTATTACTATGCTCTGTGAGATGATGAATTGTGGATTTTTATCTATGATCTGTGATGTATGAGATTAGGCTACTGTATCTATGAGTTCATTTCTTTAGTGTTTTTACTATTTCTATGATGGTCACATGTGTTTTAGTGTTCCTGTTAGTAGCTATCTTTGTTCAGTAGATGTAACTGTTCTATGTTAGTAGTTGTCAATTGTGATCTCTTTTAATTCCTAGCAGTAGTAGTTAATTGTATGTGGTCCTTTAGATTTATGATTAGTGTCATTTGTCTGTGTGTTGTCATGCACGAATTAGCTAGCTGGAGACCGTCTCCCTTCTCCTTCTGTCTTGACTCCCTCTATGCTTCTAGACCTCTCTCTTTTCTTCTATTTTGTGGTCAATCGGTAGTTAAGTCGTGCGTGCATTCATCGTAGTTCTGTGTTTGTGTTGTCCTACATATGTTGCCTAGTTGGATGTCGACCATTTTCTCCCTCTTTCTCTCTCGACTCCCTCTATGCTTTTATACTCTCTCAGTGCTTGTCGACCTCCTTCTTTCTTGTGGTTGGTAGTTAGTTAGGTGTTGGTCAGTAGTCGTGTTCATTAGTGTACTATATCATCATCGTTGTTCGAACGGTCGTGCAACGCCAATTCACATAGTTGTTCATCCCGTCTTTTGTTTGTGCGTTTGTTTAGTTCGTTTGTTAGTTCGTTCATGTGAATTAGAGTTCGCTCAATCATATTCAATAATTAGTCCGTTCGGTCGATTCGGTAGTCGTTTTAGGTTTAGTTTTCTATTCTCCTCTGTTTTGATTGATCTAGCTTTAGCTGAGCACCATTAGCCTTAGTCTAGTTCCTGTGAAGAATGTGACACTCTCCACTATTTTAGTGGCAACCCGTGCACTTGTGGGTGTGCTATTTTTTGTATGGTCAAGCACCCAGATATCCATACGAGTCTGATTAATCTGAGAGAGTGCTAGGAGAACAGGATCCGCTACATGGGGCTACTCTTGACGGTGCTCTTCTTCAACTTGAGGTAAAGGACAAGTGGCAGTTGGCATTGGAGAGTCTTCACGAGGCTTGTAAGGCTTATGGAATAAGAGTCTAGCACCTCAGTACCATGTCTTCCTCATGATAAGAGCCATGATGTATGAAGCATGATAAATACGCTTCACTCTATCATTCTTGGATGAAGCAATCTCTCTTATGATCAAGTCAACTACATCAAATTACTGCCCTTGCATGATGTAGTCCATGATATTTCAAGCATGTCCTCAGATTATATCAATATTGCCACTCTTTAAGAAGAACGTATGGTTTATGATTCTATTAATCAAGCTAGGAAGAGGAAGGAGATATGCTAGCTTTTCAGGTGTGTATCTCACATTGGAGTCATAGAATTGATACCATTCCAAAGTTTGAAGTGCTCCACGGGAGTACACCATTTCATATCGGCTTGAGTAGGTTCCCAAAGCATGCTCAAAATTTGCCTTTGATGCCTTGTACCTCTGATTTTCTATCACCCATACCAAATATTTGAATTCATAGGACATATACAAAGTGACATAGAACTAACAAATTATGTCTTTTTGGTAGTCGCACTTTAATGCTATGTCCTGTGGCCCAGCTCCATGAAATAGATTAGAGGCTCTGAAAAAGAGCTGCAGAGTGTTCAAGTGCCTCCAATCAATGTACTTGTGATAGGTGACCTACTTGTGACGATTATAGTCATCCTCTTGGAATTGAGTGTGAAATCACGGATCCTCAAACTGATTTGGATGTTGGAGTTGAGCATATTGATCACTTGAAATTTGCAGATGATTTATCTTGGAGCTTCGGCCTCAGCATGTCCTCATCCTCATCATTATCATTATCATTACCATCATGAGCATAGCTTTTATCCTCTTCTTCTTGCTCAATGAACTCTTCTTCTTCCTCCTCTTGTTTAGCGACTTGTCCTCCACAATCTATGGGTCACTGTCTTCTTAGGCTACTTGAGCCGACCTTTAGAAGCTGACTTGCATGATAATACCTTAAGACGAGAAGAAGATGGACCTTCATGGGAGGTATATCGCTCAACCGGTTCTCCCTTGGGATAGATGTTCTTGCGAGCGGATCCTTTGGTTCTTCCCATGATTACTGGATCAATGATAAGAAACAATTAGGGTAGAAAAGGATAGGACTCGACTAATTGTGCATGAAAAATTTTAACTCCTCCGCGGGAGTGGTATAACTGCACTTAGCACATCAGTAGCACCGAAGTGGTAGTACATCTATGTCGTGGGCGGTAGTACCATACCCACATAGCATTTTAGGGCATTGATCCAATTGCATCTAACTGAGATTTTGTGCTATGTAAACCATGGAAATGACATAATAAGTCACCAAATACATGTTCCAGGAATTTTGCCCAATTGAAATAGAGATTTTCATGCATATTTTGCTTAAACCCTAGAATAGAGAGAAAGCACAAAAGGAGAGGAAGAGAATGATTTCCAAGAGATTTACTGACGGGAATAGAGGAGGTGGATTGCCATGAGTTGCATTTTGACAAAAGATGAAGACTTGCTCCACTTCCCTTGAAGATTTGAGATTGGAAATTAGGAGAAAAGAGTGAGAGAGGGGGAGTTCTTTGGTGGTGTGAATGAAAGAGAGCGGTTGGACCGGTTGAAGAGTTAGGAAGATAAGGATGCGGCCACAACTGATTTTAGGACCACCAATCATGAGCAGTACAATCGCACTCATTGTGCTAATAGTACCGGCGGTATAACCATGGTAGTACTGATTTTCCTAACAAAATAGGGACAGGACTAGGCAAATGATCTTTAGTTTAAACACTCAAACAAATAAATTTGAGGATAGTCATATAGAGACAAGACTATAAGGCTTCAAACAACATAGTTTTAGCAAATTGGAGCTTTTGAGATTAAATACATGTGCATGATTTTAAGCAACATTTGAAGAATCTATGACATTTAACCCATTCTTCATTTTGCAAAAACAGTGCTCATCTAGTGGCTTGGTAAGAATATCCGCTAATTGGTCATCGGCCCTTATGTGGCTAATAATGATATCACCCTTGCTTACATGATCTCTTAGGAAATGGTGACGGATACCTATATATTTGGCTCTAGAATGCTGGATTGGGTTATTAGT
This sequence comes from Dendrocalamus sinicus, assembly GCA_036346575.1. Classification (NCBI taxonomy): domain Eukaryota; kingdom Viridiplantae; phylum Streptophyta; class Magnoliopsida; order Poales; family Poaceae; genus Dendrocalamus; species Dendrocalamus sinicus. The sequence goes on from CM070645.1 coordinate 22,740,470, forward strand.
TATCTTCACAGCACTATCATTATCAAACAAAAGAGGCATACTTTTGAATTCAATTCTATAGTCCATCAAAATTTGCCTCATCCAAATCAATTGAGCACAATAACTATCCACAGAGACGTACTCCGCTTCAACGGTGAATAGAGCAATGGAATTTTATTTTTTTTGGGTGACCATGAAACTAAGGATCTACCTAGTAGTTGGCAACTACCAGAGGTGATCTTTCTATCTACTTTGCAACCTGTATAATTAGAATCCGAATGTCCAATTAAATCAAATTTAGCACCTTTAGGGTATCACAAGCCAATGCTAGAGAAATACTTTAAATATCTAAGAATTATCTTAACATCCACTAAATGGCACTCTTTAAGAGAAGCTTAGAAATGTGCATACATGCGAACAGTAAACATGATATCGGGCCCAGATATAGCAAGATAAAATAAGCTACCAATTGTAGATTTATAAAGTTTTAAGTCAACTGGTTTACCTTACTCACTAAGGTCAAGGTGACCATTAGTAACCATGGGAGTCTTGATAGATTTTACATCCTCTATACCAAATCTTTAGAGTAGATACTTCACGTACTTGGTTTGGCTCACAAATATTTCATCTTTGAATTTTTTTTTGATTTAGAATCCAAGAAAATAGCTAAGTTCTCTAACCATGAACATTTCGAATTCTTTAGACATCATCTTACCAATTTTTTTGCAAAAATCTTGGTTACCAGACCCAAAAATGATATCATTAACATAAATTTGATGAACAAAAAATCATCAATAATGATTTTAGTGAACAAGGTAGTGTCAATCTTCCCAAATTTGAATCCTTTCGAGAGTAAAAAATCTCTAAGATGCTCATACTATGCTCAGGAAATTTTTGTGACCACATAGTGCCTTGTAGAGTTTACACACATGATTGTGCTTTTAGGATCCTCAAAATCAGGCGGTTGCTCAATAAACATAAGTTTGGCAATTTTACCATTTAGAGTTGCACTTTTAATATTTATTTAAAATAATTTAATATCAAAGCATGATGCAAATGCAAGTAATATACGAATAGATTCTAATCTAGCTATGGGAGCAAAAGTTTCAGCAAAATCCAAACTATCGATTTGCATGTAGCTTTGAGTAACCAATCTCGCCTTGTTTCTTACCATAATTTCACTCTCATCTTACTTGTTCCTAAAAACCCATTTGATGCCAATCACAATGTGTTCCTTGGGTCTTTCTACCAATGTCTAAACGTCATTCTGGGTAAAGTTATTCAATTCTTCGTGCATGGCATTCACCCAATCCAGATCGACAAGTGCTTTATCTACATATTTAGGCTCAAAAGTGGAAACAAAAGAGTAATATTCACAATATGAAAGCAACATGAGATGAGTTTGGGCACCCTTACTAACATCATCACAAATTTGGTCAATTGGATGATCCATGGTAATTGCATTGTGAATCCTTGGGGTCTGTTTGAGAATTGATCATCTTCCTTAGCTTGTACTTCATCAATTTGAATGTAGCTTATTGTAGTGGATGTAGAAGATTCAACTTGAATGGATGAAGATGGATCATTTGTGTCTTCTTCAGGCTTAATGTCTTCAATTTACATATCCTTCATTGTTTCTCACAAGCCTGCATTGCCTACATTATTCAAATTTTCTTGCCTTTCTTTAGAGCCATTAGTTTTATCAAATTGAACAACACACATCTCCTTAACTAAATAGGAGTTTTTGTTGAAGACATGGTAAGCCTTGCTATTAGAAGAATACCCAAGTAGGAAACCCACGTCACACCAACTTTGAAATTTTGTAAAACAAATACGCTTTCTCATGATATAACACTTGCAACTAAAAACTCAAAAATATAAGATGTTCGGTTTGCTCCTAATGAGAAGCTCATAAGAAGTATTTTTCAAAAGACGATGCAAATATAGCTGATTTGTGGCATGACAAGCGATATTGATTATACTTTTCAAGTATTGTCCTTGCCATTTCAACAAATGTTCATTTTTGTCTCTACAACTCTATTTTATTTCAGAGTGTAGGTTTGGGAAAGTTCAAACTTTATTATAAGTTCATCACAAAAAATCTTTAATTTTAGTGTTCTTCAACTTGAAACCATTATCACTACATATTTTCTTCATTTTAAAATCAAATTCAAGTTTAAAAAGTTTTTGAGTTGAATCATCCTCACATGAGATAGCCTTCTATGCTAAAGCTAACCAAAAGTGGTATTGCAATTAAATAAGTTTTTAAATAAGACTCATTTGAAGAGAAATACACCAAATAAAGATTGTTAAAATGAAAGCCTTTGAAAACCAACTCACTTTCTTTTTCATTTAAAATCACAACATCATCTTTGGAAAATATGCAAGTGAGGCCAAGATCACATAATTGGATAACCGATAGCAAGTTGAAATTTAATCACTACTACAAAAGGCTAATACTAGATACCACATCACAGACAGTTAACCAAAACCGTCAATCCGAAATATAATCATAGACGGTTTTGGTTTAGAGACAGTCTGTATTACTGCTAGTGCTAAAAACATATGTTAAGAGGTAATATCACAGACGGTTTATGGTGAAAATCGTATGTGAAGAATCACAAATGGTTATTAACAAAAACCATCTGTGATATTACCAAATATCATAGACGGTTTTTTCTTTGAACTATCTGTGATAGTTTACATATGGTTTGTATTAAAAATCATTTGTGATAATTAAGTCGTCACAGACGGTTTGTATTAAAAATCATCTGTGATAATTTCACTATATTAATTGCAGACCCGTCGACCCTAGCAGATCTGCCTTAAATTCGAAATCTGTTTCCACAGGCTGTTGCTTTGAGGTGGGGCTTTGAGGCATAGGTGAAGGGAGACCGTGAACTTGGTAAGAGTGATTGTAGATCCATTAAGTTCTTGACTATCTATGGATAGTAATTTGTTCTTAATTGCATTATATTTTAGATCTAGCTTTTGGTGAATGGAGATTTGAAAGTGGTTTAGATCTAGTTTGATGTAGAGAGAAGATTATTTACATCTAGCATGGTTTAGAGTTTAAGATTTAGCCAATTCATAGTTTATTTCTACTTAATTCAATTTAATTAATTATTCTTTCTACATATAGCTACTTTAGATCATACATATCTACTATACTAATTAATTAGTTTAATACTTAATACTAAATTGTTATATGTGTAACGTAGGACCGAAACTAGATGTACGTTGGGAACCATGTGAGTGAAAAGTACATTAATAGCGTGTCTGCTTTTACAAGAGCTGTCGAGGAGGATATGTTGAATAAGGGGTAGAATATATGTACTGTCCATGCATTGACTCCGAGAATCTAAAGATATTTAAGAACCAAGCGCAGATTGAACCGCACTTGATTCGAAGGGGTTTCAAAAAGGGGTATGCACATTGGACCAGTCATGGTGAAGAGCAAATTACACAGGAAGGTAGTAATAATGACATCGCTAATGAAGTCAATGATATGCCGCCGGATGATGTCAATTATAGTTCCGATTCGGATAGGCTACATGATGACAATCTGGATTAGAGGCTTCGTGATGCAGAAGGGAACTGTGATGAGAGAGAATATGTTAAATTCTTGGGCTTGATGGAGAACTTGGAGAAACCTTTGTTCACATGCTGGAAATCAAAGTACACGAAATTGTCACCTGTACTTGAACTGATGAAATTGAAGGCAAGTAATGGTTGGTCCGACAAGAGTTTCACGGTGCTATTATGTCTTTTAGTGGACATGCTTCCGGAGGGAAACGAGTTACCCAAAACCACCTACAAAGCCAAGAAGGTTCTTTGTCGATTAGGAATGGAAGTAGAAAGAATACATGCATGTCCGAATAATTGTATCATCTAAAGTAAAGAGTATGCAAAAATGCATGCATGTCCGGTGTACAACGCATCTTGATACAAGCGTAAGAATCAATCAGATGACGGCAATGGAATAGAGGTGAAGAAAGAACCTCCTGCTAAGGTGACATGGTATCTTCCTGTGATACCCCATTTGAAGTGGTTTTTTTGCGAATCCAAAGGAGGCAAAACTACTATGCTAGCACTCGGAGGAGCGTAAAAAGGATGGAATGCTAAGACACCTTGCTAATTTCACCCAGTGAAGAAACATCAATATGAGGTTTGCAGACTTCGATGCGGAACTGAGTAATAGAATATTTGGATTGAGCACAGATGGAATGAATTCTTTCGGTAACATGAGCAGCTGACAGAGCAGTTGACCCATGATTCTCTGCATCTACAACCTTCCTCCTTGGTTGTGTATAAAGTGGAAGTATATTTTGCTATTGATACTTATCCAAGGGCCAAAGCAACCAAGGAATGATATCGATGTATACCTAGCACCGTTGGTGAAAGATCTAAAAATACTATGGATCGAAGGGGTACACGTAGGGGATGCGTACAAATGAGATAACTTCACTTTACGCTCCTTGTTGTTCTGCAACATAAATGATTATTCTACCCTTGCTAACTTGTCGGGTTAGAGTACAAAAGGGGGTCAAAGCCTGTACTCACTGCTTAGATGATACCGAGAGTCTGTGGCTAAAGCAGTCACACAAAACCATGTACAAGCGTCATCGTAGATTCCTTCAAAGGGCTCACCCATATCGCAAGATGAAGAAACAATTCGAAGGAAAGAAGGAGGACAGTTCAGCTCTAAGGCATTTAATCTAAAAGGATATTTATGATGTGGTTAAAGATTTAAATGTTGTGCTTGGAAAGAGACATAAATCAAGGACTCGTGAGAAGAACATCTGGAAGAAGAGATCAATATTTTGGGACTTGCCTTATCAGGAGCACCTAAAAGTTCACCACTACATCGTTGTCATTCACGTAGAGAAGTATGTATGTGACAATTTGATTGATCTCTTACTGAACATTTATGACAAAACAAAAATAATGTCAACGCACAACTTAACTTGGTTGATATGGATACCAGGCCTAAGTTAGCACCAACAAAGACCAAAAAGGACAAACTTACCTTACCCTGCTTGTTACACTCTGTCCAAGGCCGAGAGAACTGAACTATGTCAGTGCTTGTATGGTGTGAAAGTTCCATCTAGTTATTTTGCTAACATGAAAAAATTTATTTCGATGGAAGATTTGAAGTTAATTGGCATGAAGTCTCATGATTGTGATGTGATGATGACACAATGCTCCTTATTGTAACTAGTATAATGCCCGTGCTAACGCCACGGTTTAATCTTAGGGTTGCATATGAGAACAGCTAATATTTCTTTTTGCATAGTTCAACTTTTACACAATTGTATAGTGCCCGTGCTAACGCAACGGTTTTATTCTGGGATTCACATGAAAATAACCAAACAACAACATTTTTCGATAGTTTAAGTAACCCGCAATTGTATATAACCATGTATGTTATCCGGAGAACACTCATGCATAACAAGGCATAATAAAGTCTTGTCTGGCATATCTACCCTACTAATTTATGAGTTTCTGGATTCGCTTTTTTGATTCATGACGCCAGAGATAAATATTCTCGTTCCATGCAGGATTGGCCAATGTCATGGCGAGATTGAAATGATTGAAAATCTCTACTCTTAAAAGAACGAGTTCAAGGTGATGGTGCGTCCGACGCTCTGCTGCCTCTCACAGGAAAAAAAGCGCCGACATGTGGGCCTCCCTCTGCTTCTCTCCTCCCCCAAAATTGAATGTCGTGCGCTGACCCGCACTCCCGCCCTCACCCCCTCCGCCCCCCGCGCCGCTGCCACTCCTCCACCACCCCCTGATAAAATGGTTTGAGTATACACACCGTCAATCACCAATTTAGGACGTCTTTGTAAACTATATTCTTGGTGCTCTTCCCTGTAGGATCCAAGTCCTCTTTTGGTTTTGCCAAAATTCTTGTTGTTGATCTTGACACCCCCCTTGATAAACCAACATAAAGCTGTGCATGCGAGAACACAGGTTCTGGAAGGTAGATCCCAACGTTAGGGATGGTTTGTCCCTGCGATTTATTTATTGTCATGGCAAAACTTAATCGCACTGGGAATTGTTTTCTCTTGAACTTGAAAGGAAGAGAAATATCATCCGAGGGAGACAATGGTAGCCTTGGTATAAAAACTCTCTTCCGTACATGTTGTCCACCAACGATCTCAGCATCAATTGCATTGTCTTGCAATGCTCTGACCATAAGCCTTGCAGGATAAGGTAATTGCTTTGTGGCCAACACAGAGATCATTGCACTAATCCCACGTTCTAAAGCAAACTGGATTTGATTCTCATGGCCATCCTTTGGGGCAAATGACATAGTATGAATGTCTAGGGGTATAAGATAAGCAGAAAAGCTGGCAACACCACATCCAACATCCAAAACTTGAACTACTCTGCCGAACGGAGATCACGGTACTATTTGTCGTCATATTCCCTAGCCTGCATCAACCAGTTACAAAAAGCACCTCAACAGAATATTTCTTTTACAAGATAAAAAAGAGCATCCACACTAAACTGCTATAATTAATTGGTGCTCCAACTTATGGTCCCTTCATTACACACTGTATTGCTAATATTGCTCAAGGGTTCATGCTCCCAATACTATTTTTGCTCAAGAAGATATATGATCAAATTTGAATATTTGCTAATACTCAAGATCTCGCCGCTAGTCATCACAACCAACTAATCATCTACAGAGATTACAAGCAATCAAGCATTGCAATTTACACTACATGCATTCTCGAAATGTGAGAGCGGCAAAACATTCTATAGTCTAAATATGAAAATTTTCAACTGAGTTAGACAAGCAATTCAGTGGTTACCTCTCTATGTACTCGATGCACCATGCTTGAAGTGAGTACCACCTCCGTGAAACCACCAAAGCTTGCCCTTCGAATGCACCCACCGCCTCCTTTGACCTCAAGAAAGACGCGAATGGTTGACATTACTATGCCATACATAGTCCCGACTTGTTGGCCATCTTATTGGTATCTTGTAGTCATTTGGTGGGGGCACCAAACAGAACAAATGTTTCTCTCGTGGAGGGCAAATACTTTCAAGATCTTCATGCCTAGATCTATCAAGGTTCTTTAAGTCGTTTATATAGGTTTGCATCATGACAGGAATATACTCATTGTATTCCAAAGGACACACATCAACTCCATAATTTGGAACTGAGATTGGTGTTGTTCGATAAGTAAGAGAAACTCTGTTCATAAACTTTAGAGCATCTGCAACTGAAAATCAAACAGGTTTAACCATTTTGGCATGGAGTATTTTACAACTCATTTGGTGTGTTAGGAGTCTAGGACATGTCAAATAAATGTACATTCAACATGTCAAACAAGGAAATCTTTAGCCCCTGTTAGTTTTTATCCAGTTAATTGCAAAATTCGATATAAAAAGAAAGTGAAAGAAAAGTTTGGTTTACATTGACAGCAAGTATTTCATGTTAAAATTGCAAAATTCGATATAAAAAGAAAGTGAAAGAAAAGTTTGGTTTACATTGACAGCAAGTATTTCATGTTAAAAGTAAACAAATCATTCCATACCGATCGCAAGGTGTTTCACAAAAGGCAAACACAATAAAATGCGTGTACTATTTCAATAATAAACAAATCGATATGATAAGCAAGTCCATATAAAATGCTTAAACCAACCACCAAAATCCATCTTAAGTTCCTAAACAGATCCTATATTTCTATGAAACTGCAAAGAAAATGCAACACTAATCTTTGAACATTGCACAACGTGTATACTTGCAAGAAGTATTGGCGCTAGCTATTCAATCAAGAATATTCGAATCTCGGAAGGACAACACATACCGCAGCTTGAATCGCGGCACTCGCTGAATTTCTTCTCCCACTCCCTCTGAGCATTTTCTTCCGCCTCATACGCCCAATCAGCTCACCGCTTCTCGAGCACCCTCTCCATCTCCCCATCCTTCTCATACTCCATGGCATACCTCGCCATCCTCAACTCTTCCATCACTGCAAGAACCCCGTCCATCCCGGCTCACCTCACCATCCAAATCATGCCGCTCGTCGGTGCAAGCAAGACAACTGATCTCTCCCCCCTCCTCCGGACTCCCGCGACATTGTGCTCGCCCTCCTCGTCTTGATCGCAATCTGTCAAAACAAGACATCATGTCGATGGCCAATGCACATCTACGATCAACAATTATCACGCATTTCAGCAATGTTCTATGCCCGACCTCATGAGCTCCTTCCTCTTGATCTTTCGGCACGATCGCCCCACCGGTACTTGGGCGATGAATCCGCGCCAGCAGTAAAAGTAGCTCCTCCTATTGCTATGGCTATGCCTCGCTCGAGCCGCCGCCTTCTCTGCTGCGGTTGCCGCCTCCGAAGTCGCAACCGCGGCGCGGCCCTTCCACGACAGCCCCCCGGCCAGCTCCGACCCTGACAGCGCACCCTCCGTCTGGAGCTGCTCCTCCAGCTCCGCAACATGCAGCAACAGGCTCCGCCGTGAGGCAAACCGCAATGTGAAGCTAGGAAACAACCAAAAAATGCGCGCGGGGGAGGAGAGAGCGGTGGGAGGTAGCGCGCTCCTTGGCGGCGCGAGAAACGGAACGCTCGGAGAGGAGGCGCGCACGGAGGAAATCGACGGTCATGGCCGTCATCCCCCACCTCCAGCTTCACCACAGCGGTGACCCACTCCGGGATCCCACCCTCCGCCTGCAGCTCGGAAGCCTGAACCACCTCCCGGTTCGACATGGTGTACTCGCCCGTCTCACTCGCCCGTCTCACTCGCCTTCCTCCCGACGGCCTGTGTGAACACCAAACCCACCCGACGCATCCCGATCCCCTCAGCGATGGCATCGACGCGGGCCTCCTCGTCGGCATCCCGCACCAGCTGGACGACGTCCTCTGCGCCGTGCTGCGGCGGCTCATAGATAAAGTCGACGAACACCTCCTTGGTCTCGGCGTCGACACGGCCAGTAGAGAAACTCGCCCGCTGATGCGGCGGCGCCTCGGCGGCGTAGAGCCGGAAGGCGTTCGCGCGTCGCGGTTGAAGGAGGCTGCGCGCGAGCGGCGCCTCTGGCGGTGACGCGGATCCGCGCGCGATGGTCGCCCATGGTCATCTTCTTGCCGAAGGAGCCGGCGGGGAGAGGCCTTTGGCGGCGGCTGGGAGGAGCGCGCGTCGGACGGGTAGGAGAGGTAGACGGCGAGCCGTTGGCAAGGTTCGGGGAGGCGAGCCGGCGGTCGGGTCGGAGCGCAGCGGCGGCGGCGCGGCGGCGGCGGCTGGGCCGGGAGGAGGGCCGGTCGAGGAGAGGCGCTGAGATGGACGGCGCGCGGGGTGGGAGGAGGAGGAGGCGCGCGGGGTGGGAGCGGGAGGAGGCGGCGCGCGCCCAGCGGGGTGGGAGCGGCGGAGGAGCGCGTCGGCGCGAGGTGGGAGCGGCGGAGGACGCGTCGGCGCGAGGTGGGAGCGGGGCATCGGCGCGGGGTGGGGAGAGGAGGAGGCGGCAATGGAGCGGAGGAGGAGGCGGCGCGGGGTGGGGAAGGAGGCGGCGGCGGCGTGGGGTGGGAGGGAGGAGGAGGCGGCGGTGGCGCGGGGTGGGAGGAGGCGGCGGGCGGGGTGGGAGGAGGAGGAGGCGGCGCGCGCGCGGGTGGGAGCGGCGGAGGACGCGTCGGCGCGGGTGGGAGCGGGGCGTCGGCGTAAGATCAGGGGCGCATGGAGGAGGAAGAGGAGGCGGTGCGGGATGGGGAGGGTACTGCAGATTTTAGCCTCGTGTTGAAGCCTCGCGTTGAAGCCTACGTTCCATCCAGACCGCACGATTGGGTTGAAGCCAGGGAGAGTTTTTTTTTAGCCCTTGATTTTAATGCAGACAATTTTCTGGGTGCATTTTTGTGGGTGCACGAAGGTTGGTGCTCTCAGCGGGGGACGTATTCTTGGGTGGACTGAGTGTAATTTCAATTGGTCAATTATAGTAGAGATAGTAGGTTAGGTACAATATAGACAAATATTAATTGTTATCTAACCTACTACAATAAACACTATCCAACATACTGTAGTCAGCGGTAGGAAAAGATCAACTTAAACTTCATTAAGTCATAGGCTGAATACCGGGTCAAAGGGCGCAAAGCCTACATAGTGACATATGGAAGGATCATTAAATGCTTGGGAATCATAACCTATACAAACCCGGGGGATTCCTGGATGGCGAGGCCATTCACGTCGGCGTTTTGCCTCCGTGCGCTGCGTCTGGCCGAATTTCGGTACGGTCGGGAGACCGTTTTTGCGAAAAAGTTCTTGCGTTTTCCCGAAATTACGTAAAGATCCTTGATCCTCGCGAAAAGGTCCCTGCCAGTTTCTTGTACATGGGAAGTTTAAGTCTAAAAATATTCTCATGTGTAATCATATGTCGATACAACCCAGAGATTTTTATATCAGCTTCAATCAAACAGATAATCTTTGCTCACCTAACATTTTAATATCCTCACATTCGATATAAATTAAGCCTGTGAGCCCCTCAATTTTATCTCTAGTGCCAAGAATAGAAATGAGGAACATTACTAATTAGTGCATACCAGAACCATTATGAGGATGAAAATTTCTCAGATTCCACAAGTAATTATCCTGCTAAGGCGAGCTAAGGACGGATGTGGTTGTACTTGTACATCCCTCCTAATTTCATCCGAGATGCCTTCCCTCAACTTCTGTTTCATTGCACCTGAAAACAAAATTACTGTATGTTCAAGTACTTAACATTGATTATGATAGAAATTACACTAATTGTGTTTTGTCCGGTACTTCAGAATTTTTATATATCCTCATATACGAATTACAGACTTAAGAATCATGAAGATAGAAGTGTAAAGATTGAACAATGATACATGCATATCCTGGGACAAAACTTGCAATCAAGATGTTAATATGTAATCGGGAGAATAACAAAAATTTCTGTCTTAGATGCACATGCAGCCATGGAATCGGTGGTACAAGAATTGTGAAGATTTGAGATATGGACAAACCTGGTAGCAATTAACTCAATCGGCTACGACGCCAGGAAAACGAAGCTACACATCACAATGAAAGGGCAGACGGAGGACCCGCTACACGGAGGAGCAGCACCCTCTCGCAGCGCCACCTCGAGTCCGGCCACACGCCGTGGCCGTGGGTGATCCACCGCGCGTCTTGACTCGGAGGTCGCGCGCCGCGCGCCCCGAATAGGAGGAAGAAGCGTATGACGATCGGAGATCCGGTCTTTGGAGCAGAAGACGTCGCCGAAGGTAGTTCGAGTTGAGCATCCTGCTTGGCAGCCACAGGGAAGGAGGTGGACCCAAGAGTACACCGATTGGAAATTGGAACTGGGGAAGAAGTTGAGATTCTATTTCGACTCACAAATTCTACACGCACGCACACAGATAATGAGTTAATCCCCCAAACCTAAAGTGGGCAAGACCATTCCATAAGCATCATAATGCAAAATTTAACCAGGATCATTCAAATCAATGCAGAACTACAGCTAAATAGAACCAATGCAGCATTTCTAGCATTAGTGAATTGATTCTCTGGTGACAAAACTGGGAAGCAGCAAGAAGCAAATGTTAAATATATGCGTGCAAAAAACATGCACCAAAATAAGCATACCAATTCATCCTAGTTTAATTACCTAGCGCAGTGAAAGTACCAAGTTGCAGACAAGTTTAAAAAGGAAATAAGTAAGTTAATAGGTGCCATAATTTTGTACAGAAAGAAGCTAGTATAGTAGCATGCCCACAAGATCTAACCAACCTAAAGATGTCTGGCCTCTGATATAATCAACATGTAGACCAGATGATGTTTCTTTCCACTTGGATGCTGATAATTTCAACATTAACAGAACCACGTTAGAGGTCAGTGGGGCATAAAATGCATCGAATTCTATTAAGTGGCCAATGCCTATAAGCATGTGAATGTGATTGACTATCTTCATATACATTTGAAACTATCAAGAACAATAGCATATCTTGAACAATAGCATACCTAAACTATCTTCATATACATTTGCAGTGTGATATGCATTTCACCATCCTCTGTATTGTGATCACCATTGCCCATGTTAAAAATTATAGAGCAGAAGGTGCTAATGTCTTAAATGGCAGAATATAGAAATCTCCCTAGTGCTACAACTTGTATGAGTGACTACAGATCCTTGCTAGCATATCCTTATAAATCAAATCAATCCATATCATAGCAATCAATCTTATACTACGACCAACTCCCAAATTAGTGGCCTTTTCACAGGAGTGCCTTGACTCTCAAATCTAACATGTCTTACCCGCATGATTGGAGGAAATAACGTTTTACTATGACCACAAGTTGGCTGCAGCACAGGTGAACTAAATCCAATAAAGCTCATCGAAGAGTTGCACAAATAAGCTACTTCCACTTTCTACTTCTGCGCTAACCCGAATAAAAACTGAAACCAGCCAATGATACCCAATAGTTGCCAAAGCAAACTCAAAGACAAAGGGATCTGATTTGTATTACCCAAAGTAAGAGCAGTTGCAGTCATCAACTACCCACTACACTGAGTTAGTAAAGCACCACATGAATTTGACAGTCCTAACGCTACGGTAAAATACAAAACAAGATAAAAATTATTGATCTGCAATATATAATATTTGACGACGACGAGCGTGTTGTAAAGGCCTTACGAGTTCAAGATCCACAAGTAATCACTACAAAATAAAAAAGGAAGTTTTAAGTCATAAACAAATTTCATTACCTAGCACTCAATCAAAGTACCACCAGACTGCACCAAGTCATCCACTATAACAACATGACAGCCTCTAGGATCTCCCTCTTATATATTTCTAAATGCAATTGCAAGAAGGAATTTCTTTAGATGTCAATCAGAGAGGCGGCATATGAACGAACAAAAAAGAGATTATAAGCAAGGTATTTTGTGAATAAGCCCATCTTGAAATATATTTTTGTGAGCAGCATTAAGCAGTTGAAGGCTTGAAGCTTCACAAAACAAGAGCCAACATGTGGTCCAAAGGTCACCTTTACACATATCCACTGCAGGTCTGCAGCTCCATCAAAAGTACAGATACAGATACAAACACCAAAATTGAGATAAATCAATGCTGTCCAAAAAATATATATATAGCTGCATGAAACTCCTGACACAGCACATCACATCATTAAGATACAAGTGAGATTTACTCCTGATCAAAGAATCAATTTATTCTCATGAATTAGAACTACACCTACTGCCAGTCCAAGTATACAAAACATGGTACATAGGGGTCTGTAAGCTTTGGGTAAAGCTACAGAAAACGACCTCTCATGCCTTTTCTACTAACAAAGAAAGATGAACGTTAAAGACCAATTTGTGTAGGCCAGTATCTCTGAAGAAAGTATCAAGCAATGACCAATGAATTATGTGCTCATGTAATAGGAAATACAAAATAAGTATAGAAGTGCCAACTTTGTTGTAACTTTTCCAGCACTACCACCCTTCTTACTCGATGATATCTTCTTCCACAAAGAATCCTTGGAACGAGACAGACTACAGACCACCCCAAAAAAACATGGAACGGAAATATCATTTGTAAATGCAATAACATAAGTTTGCAAATTAGAATTCAACCAAATTACAAGGCCATTCACAGGGCCAAGAAACATCTTAAGGAATTTCCCTAAAAATTCAGAAAAAAGTATATTTAAACCATAACCCATAAATAACAACTAAACTTCATCCTGAAACGGAGGGGGGGCAAAACATAGCAAACCATTTCCATTGCTTGGGAGAAATGCAGCCACGTCACTATCTGATATAGCTACCCTGGCACGCTCCAGTTCCTCCTCAGCCTGCACATGTGACAAGGAAGTACAAGTGGCAAAATGAGAACACTTCCACAGCGGATAAGAGTATAGAAGAAAACATAGTAGCAAAAAAAGTGTCAAGGAAAAAGAAAAGTCTGAAAAATAAGAAGTGCGATATATTGGGAACTGCAGATGGTGACTCTAATTGTTCATCTCCATTATAACATCAAGTGATACGTCTTGTGGTTTGTACCCAGCTTATTAATACGAAATTTCTAGATCAAAGAACACAATAGTGACTCTAATTTGCATGGGTTCTAACGTAGCATTGTTGGTATTACATCCAGTTTTAGAAACAACAAAAGCACTACGCACTTATCATCTTTCAAATAGCTTTATATCTAAAGTAAAGTTGTATTTGTTATAAAATTGTAATATCGAACTCTAGCTCTTGTAAATAATTAATTGACACCATTATAATCTTGATCTATCAAATAAACAGTATAGATCTTTCTCTTTTACTTCTGATTAATACAATAATTCTTTTGCCTCCCAAAGTGAACGTGGCTGCTCCTATAAACATAATTTTTAGTAAATAATAGATGATTGAGCGTAGGGCCTTACACGCATGATCCAATTGAATGTAGCTTATATATAACCGAATGAACGTAGCTTTGGGGTAACTTGTGATTTTCTTACTGCTGCTAAGAAGTATATGTGATTGCTTTTTTTTTTAAAAAAAATACTATAAGAACTGCCGAGTATTTATCAAGATCAAATAAACATCGATGACTGTAGTACAGAAAAGTCATGCATGTACCAAGATGGAGGCAATAGAATGTTCTGTTCTCAAAGGTGGAAAAAGTCGATGAACTGATCAGGTGAAGGCCTTCGTTCTCCAATACTTTTATAGTCTTGGATAGAGGAAGAGTTGTACCAGCAATTTTGCTCAACAAACTGACCTGAACCATGATTTCTTTGTCATTGAGGCAAGTAACAGAAACGATAGGAGTTATATTCTCGCTCATGCTCAGTACTCCTGGTTTGCAGTTGGCTTTAGTCAGCTCCTCCTTCTTGTTCTCCAGATTCTCGACCTGTTTCTGCAGCAGTTATGACATCATACTCGTATAGCTCAAGATGAAATATGTTGGACAAGCAATCAATAACTCACAATGACATACAGCAGTTAGAAACATACCCAGCATTTTCAACGAGATTCATAAACATGTAGGCTAATATATCAAGAGTTTAAACTATAGCTCGTGTGCACAGAACTAAAGCCAAGGTTGACGTAGATCATGGACCGAAAAAATATCACAAATGTATCAGAGCATGTCAGTGCACTTCTATAGTCAATGTTTCTTAGTTATGCAAGATCATGGAACCTGAATCCAAGTAAAAATGCATGCTGATCTCCTTAGTTGGCCATTGCCCAATATGATGGCCATCTATAAACAGGAATTATGCCAGCATCTTCCTCTGCTATAGTGGTATTTTAAAACGTATAATCTAGCCCATCACGCTATGACCTCGGCAAATCAACGTTGAACATTTTACCCAATATCGTTCAACATTGCAATATCCAATTAAGCCAACAGGACAGCTAAAATTGCCAAAGACCACATCCATGAAACAAGATATACAAAACACTTGGTCTCATAATAGTTTAACCACTATTCTCAGTTTAACAATTTTAGTCTAGATGCACTTTGTCTGCATCCAATCAGGACCAGCGACAAGCCAAGAAGCTCACCACGCATAACTAATGCTCCGGGAAGCAGATGCATTCGCCACAGACCGGAACCTGGTGGACGAAGCAATAAACCCTCGTCGCCTGAAACACCAAAATAAGCAAGTACACACCGCAATCAGAACCAAATTCAGCTAGCACTAACAACATCAACCCACCCCAAATCTCAAAACGCAACTCGGTAAACAGAACAGCTCCCCGCAGCGCATCAAATTGAACAAGCCCTAGACTCCTATGCAAGCAAGCTCAGAAGGTATTAGACGAAATGCTCACGCGTCGAATCAGCCTTTACCAACGACGAACAAATCCAAGAATCCGCGCACCACCCCAAACCAAAATCCGAACTCGCGCCATTGGCGGCACCGGTCGGATCGGCGATGCCGCCATCGAATCCGCCACCCCGGATCCGTATCCGCCAACACCCAACCGAAAGAACCGCGGGATCCAAGGCGGATCGCCGGATCGGTGGAGAAACCAGGAGTACCTTGCGGCATTTGCGAGACGACCATCGCCGAGGAGCCGAGAGAGAAAGAGGGCTGAGCTGGTCGGGTAGAAGCTCACCAAAGACGGGTGGCCGATGAGGTCGTTCAAGACGGCCGACTTGCCGGCGCCGCACGAACAGTCGAATGGATCGACGAG
This sequence comes from Dendrocalamus sinicus, assembly GCA_036346575.1. Lineage (NCBI taxonomy): Eukaryota > Viridiplantae > Streptophyta > Magnoliopsida > Poales > Poaceae > Dendrocalamus > Dendrocalamus sinicus. The sequence goes on from CM070645.1 coordinate 22,756,617, forward strand.
CACGAGCGCGGATCGCCGGGGATTTGGCGTCGGGTGGGGGTGGGAGGAGGAAGAGGAGGCGGCGGCGCGGGGTGGTGTGGGGAGGAGAAGACGGCGGCGCGGGGTGGGGTGGGGAGGAGGAGGAGGCGGCGGCGCGGGGGGGGGGGGAGGAGGCGGCGGAGGCGGGGAGGAGGCGAGGAGGAGGAGCGGGGAGGCGGCGGTGGTGGAGGCGGCGGCCGATCCGGGGGAGGCGCCGGCCGATCGGGGTTTAGGTTTAGGGGGAGGCGGCCGATTCGGGGGAGGCGGGGAGGCTTTCCAGAAGACGCGCGGTCGATTCGGGGGAGCCTCAGGGACGCGAAAGGGTACTGCACATCCATTGAAGGATGACCGTCGGATATGGTTGAGTAAGGAGAGAGAATGAAGGAGAATTCATCTGGTACGGACGTTTTTAAGATGGTGTAATTAAGGGTGCATATTGTGGTGTGGACGTAGTTAAGATCATGACTGTGGAGCAGGTAATTGTTGGGTGGATGTAGTATAATTTTAACTGGTGGATTAATAGTGTAGATTAGAAATATTTTACCGATAAAGCTCCGAGAGACAATCTTGAGGCTGTGTTATTTCTTTAACACAATTGCTCATATAGTCATCGATCCTGAAGGACTAGATGCTCTATAGCATGAGGTGGTGACAACTGTATCTCATCTTAAAATGTATTTCCCTCCATCATTTTTTGATATCACGGTCAATCTCATTGTTCACATTATGTGGGAGATAGAAATATGTGGGTCCGTGTTCCTATGTAGCATGTACTCGTTCGAGAGGTTCACAGGAATTCTCAAGTCCTATATACAAAATCGATCTCGGTCGGAGGGTAGCATTGTCAAAGTTTATGCAACCGAAGAGGTCATTGAGTTCTGTGTCGATTACATGGCTCAGGTCGAATCGATAAGTGTTCTCATGGAAAAAGGAGGATAGTTAGAGTTGAGAATGTAGCGAACAAGGAAGAATACAATCAATATAATGAGTTGCTTCCTTTCAGAAACGGCATAAGGGTCAACGAAGAACAACGTGATGAAACTAGCTACATACGCGTTAATCAACATGAAGGGCTAGTGGAATGATGAATTAAATGTTTATATGTCATGTTCTGTATTTGCATTTATATATGTATATGAAAATGTGTGATATATATGTGAATTTACATTTCTGTATATGAGAATGTGTGATATATATGTGAATTTGTATTTATGTATATGAGAATGTGTGATATATATATATGAATTTGCATTTATGTATATGAGAATGAGTCATATATATATATATATATATATATATATATATATATATATATATATATATATATATATATATATATATATATATGTGTGTGTGTGAATTTGCATTAATGTATATGAGAATGTGTGATATACATGTGAATTTACATTTATGTATGTGAGAATATATGCATGTATATGTAAATTTGCATTTATGTATATGAGAATATGTCATATGTATGTGATTTTGCATTTATATATGTTAGACCATGTGGTGGTTCTGCAATGAGTGATGATGAATAATTGATATTTGTGTTTCATTAAAATTTACGTTTGTTGGAGTTCTAGTTGGTGCGCTATTGTTGCTGGAGTATTCAGGATAGCAGGTCTGGTCAGAAGGCTCTCACCACAGCATTTCAACCACAACAAATCCATGACGATAAAACGATCAGGGCAGAATGACCGCGGCAGGTAATCGGCTAGCTTTAACCACAACAGTGAATCGGTTGGAGCTACAGTATGCTAGTCGTATGCTACAGTGAACTGGTCAAAGGTCGTAATCTCGTCTGTTACGTAACCGGTCAGTGGTTGTAGTTACAGTACCTTTTCAATGGCCGTAGCTATAGTGCTTTGTCATAGTTGTAGACCTTGTAGACTGTTGTTAGTGGTCATAGACTTTACAGCCTATTGTAGTAGTCATAGACTTTGCGGTCGATAATCGAAGACTTTGTAATCGGTAGTTGTAGACTTTGTGATCTGTTGTCTTAGACTTTGTGATCGGTTGTCTTAGACTTTGCGATTGGTTGGCATAGGCTTCACAATCGATATGAGTGCTTCAATTCTAGTGATCTTTGAGTACCTTGAGTACTTGTGTCTGATGGGCCAGTGGTTTGACCGGCCCATGCATGGCGGTCAGATTGGTCTTACTGGGTGGTCGTTCCTACAGTACCCAGTCGGTACTCAGTGGTTGGTGCTATATTACTTGTTGATGGTAGTCCATGCTATAGTACCTGGTCGGTACTTGGTAGGCGGTGCTTCAGTACTAGGTTGGTACTTGGTGGTATAGTGGTTGTCAGAGATATAGTGACTGATCGATACTCGGTGGTTGTAGCTACAGTATCTGATCGGTGGTCGTAGCTACAGTGACTAGTCGATGGTAGACTTTTGAGTGTTCTGAGTGGTCATAATCTTTGAGTACTCATGCTGGGCGAATGAAATGACCGACAAGTGCATGGCGGTCGTACTCAAACTGTTGCTCTTCTTATGCTTCGTAATATAATTAAACAAGTGTGTAGAAATTTGAATAAATACCAGCAAATAGAAATAAATTCAAATGAACTCTAAAACTCATCATTTCAATTTCATTGGAAAGATCTTGATTTTAGATGAATTTAGAAATAAATTTTACTTAATTTGGTGTTAAGATGAATGAAGACATGCCTTTCAAAGTTTAAGTTTTGAATTAATTCTAGAAAATAATAAAGGGGAGAGAATCTCTCTCATTAACAGGTGGGGCATAGGGATTTTAATTTTGTTTTCTATTGAAAAGACTATAGTGTATGATATGTAGGGCCATTTACCGTTCAAGGCATAGTAAAGGGGTCCCACATGTTAGTGGCTCACCGATTTTTAACCTGATTTAAAAGAATTCCTTAATTAAGTGGGGCCCACATGTCAATGGATGATTACACTTAATTAACTAAGGGAACTCACCGATCAGTGACTAACTAATGATGTTACTTAGCTTAATTAAGTTTAAAATTTAAACTAATCTCGTGAGCTATAGTGCGCGCACAACAGGGAAGAGATGACCGAGCTCGTCGTCAAAGTGCTGCACCAGCGTTGTACGGATGGTGGTGGTCCAATTTACTAGCGGGTCGTGTTAGTATAGTCGTAGTGGTGGAACAGCCAAGTGGAATCGACCGACGAAGCCTTTGGGTGACCAGTTGCTATGGCCACCGAAGTTGGAGAAGAGGGCAACTCTGGCGAACTATGGGTGAGGGGGAGTGATTACTCAAAGGGGGAAGGGAGAGTGAGGTGTGGCGAGGCTATTGAGGCTCGGTGGGATACTTATAGGTGGCCAAGAAATCGAGCGAAGTGGGCTGGGTATAGCGGTGGCAGGGCTAGGTGGCATGGAGTCTTGATGGCTGGCGTCAACACTAGCATGGCCACAGGAGTGTTGAGGTTACTACGCACGCATGACGAGACAGGTGGGTAGGTCATGGCAGCACAAAGGGCGGGATAGCTCTCACGATCAGTTGTTAGGGCAGTGTCCACCGATGCGGCGGCATGGCAGACGATGGTGCCAGCGCCGCAGCCAATGTCGTGGCACCAATCAATGCACACGATGACATGGGTACGACGGTCTGAACGCATGTGAAAAGGGCGACACTTTGGTCAAGAGTTGTGGTGGGTCTTGGCGCATACAACAGGCGTGGGCACATGCGCAACGCAGTGGATGGGGAGAGCAGTGCTGGCTTGGTTGTGCACAGCTAGAGGTCAGCATGGGTCAGGCGATGCACGAGCGCACATTGGTGTGACATGGGTGCGGTTAGGCAGCGAAGAGCTTCGGGCAGTGGCGCAGCTGGCTCGGTGCGAGCGCGTCGAGAGTGCGAACTGGGCGCGCCGTGCGTGCTCTGGCGAGGAAGGCTAGGCCAGGCTAGGGAAAGCGGACTAGTTGGGCTGGTGGGCCGAGGAAAAGATGGGCCAGCCAACACTAGTCTTCCAACTTTGAATTTCTTATGAATTTTTGTTTTAAATCTACACTTTGAATTTCAATTCAAACCAACACAATACTTGAGTCAAACTTGAACTTGGACATGAACTTGGTGTAAAATTGGGTTTTAATTTCTCCAACATACCTACTTTTGTTTTTTCATGGCAATGGAGCAAAATTTCAAAGTTTTGAATTCAATTAGACTTGTTTTTTAAATGATTAATGTTTAGGGTTTCATCTATTGTACTTTTTATTTTAATTCCACTACTCCTCACATTTTACTTTATGACTCTTTTTAATAAATCATTCCTTTAATTCTAATTCAACTTAGCCTTGTCAATCATGCTTTCTCTTCACCATTTTATATTCATGTATTATATCCAATGAAAACTTAAATAAACAAGCCAAGAAAGACCAAATACCAAGGAGATGCACGCAAAAGTTTTAAAATGTCTACATTTTCAAACAAAAGCTTTTGGGTTGTTACATTAGGCTATAGGACAAAATCACATTAGCATGAACATAATGGAGTGATTTTGTAAAACAAATTTTCTAAACGACATCTCAAATTTAAAATTATATACACTGTTACATCTTTACTGTTCGCTGAAGCCTTGAAAAGCCCACACAAACACCATCCGCCATAGTCTGCCACAGGCATAGGGCCTGTTTGGCTGCGGCTTATAGTTTTTGGCTGAAATTTTTGAATTTTTGCTGTTTATGGTACAGATTACAGAGAGACAGATACTTACTTGCGATTTTGGCTGGTACATGTGTTAGGTTTTTAACGTGTAGATCATTTAACTTATAGACATTGTCTTAAAAAAATATTTCATTTGAAAGTTAAATACTATAATAAAAAATAAAAGTCGTCAGCTTGGGAGGAAAAGGCCCATAGTCGGCCCAAAAGGCGGGCCGAGGCAAATCAACAGCCGGTGATGATAGTCGTGGGACAATAGCAAGCGACGAAGACCCGAGCCGGAATTCCAAAACCACGGTGTACGGTCTCCTCCTCAAACCCCGGTCCCCCTCCTGCTGCTGCTGTCCGCCCCCACCGCCGCCGCCGCGCCGCGGCACCACGGTCCGCGAGAGATGAACCCCTTTTGGCGGCGCCCCTTACCTCTCGTCCTGGTGCTTCTCGCTCTGGTAATCTGATCTCGCCCAAACCTCGATCTCTGGTTAGATCTGGTCATCTCGCCCCCTTCGGCTTCTTGATGCGCTGTTGGTGTGCCTTTTCTCCCCACTCTCGGCAGGTGCCTTCCCCGGAGGCGGTCGAGTCCACGCCGGGGACCCGGACGCGCAAGATCGGCGGCGGTGCCGCCTCCTCGGTGTTCTCGCTCTTCAACCTCAAGCCCCAGAGCAAGTTCTGGACCGAATCCGTCATCCGCACAGGTTTTGTTCCTCCCTTTCTTGGAGTTTGGGGATTCCTGTTTGCTTTTTTGCGTTATGTGATTGGCTGTATGCTTACGGGGTTTTCTTGATTTGGTAGAATTCGATGACTTGGAGGGCTCGGCGTCGAGGGACTCCAGCAAGAAGGCGCTGCTCAACTTCACAAGAGCTGGTTGGTTCTTGTGTTGCTTAACAATTGTTTCCCCTTGGGTTTGTAGATCATATTTGAAAGAAACCAAATCAAAATTTTGTCCAAAACTATGGTGTTGGGTAGCCTCCGCCTTAGCCACTGCAACGATAGTTTCCTTTTTCCTTTTAGATGTCGCCACGACTGCGCGTTAATGGCATTTTAAAACTGTTGGTTCAAGCTGATATACTTTTGCCCATGGTCCTCTCGCTCATATAATCATGTAGACTACTAGTATATCAGTACTTATTAGTACTTGCTGACCCGATTCTGTATGTCCTTGTGACTCTTTCCAGCAATTCTTTCATTTTTGTTATGAGGATGCTAATGTGAAATTTCAAGGAAGTTTGAGTTCTGTAGTAAGTAGACATGGAATTGCCTAGGTGACTAAATGAAGAGTTAAGAATGAAGAGAAGTAGGTGTTGTGTATCCCTATAAAGGACTCAATGCCTCAGCAGAAGAACTAACAAACTGCATGGGAAGTTTTGGTTGCTATATATCCAATAATTAGTGAGCAGGATATATGAGAAGTGCGACTTCACTATCAACAAACCGCTCACATCTAATATTTTCGAGACGATGTTGTTGCAGTGGCGGCAGCGGGCCTTTTGTCTGTGCAACCATAATTTTGTAGTACTGCTTCATGGTAAGGACTGTATTTTGGATGATTGGTTTGGTTTGTGTGTGGAGAGGTGATTCTAGTCAAGACCACAAACTTATGTATGTGCGTCTGATACAATTGGTTGCACATGAAATTTGGATAGTCTTGAAGCAATGATTGTGTGCTCATCTAAGAAAAAAGAGATTTCTTTACTACTAAACTTCTCCCCCTTTTCTTATTCTTCTGTTTTATTCAGGTAACATTGCAAACTATATGAGTCTGGCAGAGGTTGATTCGATATATCTTTCAATCCCTGTGAACTTCATCTTTATAGGATTTGATGGAAAAGGACGCCATGGTAAATTATCTGTATGCAATGATACTAATGTCATTATCTGTTTGTTCATACTAAGTATTAACAATTTCTCTGTTTTTTTGTAGAGTTTAAGTTGGGACCTGAAGAACTGGAGCGCTGGTTTACAAAAATTGATCACATATTTGAGCACACAAGAATCCCTCCAGTTGGCGAAGTTCTTTCTCCATTTTATAGGACTAGTGTTAAGAAATTAAAGCAATATGATCTTCCTTTAGTCAGCCACGTGAATCACAAGTAATGAATCTCTACATTTATGGCAATTGTTCCATTTTGTGCTGAATGTTTTCATCTGTTTTCTGTCATTAGGCCGCAGTATACTTCCATGAGGATTAATTTCCATTATACCACCTAATTTTCTGTGTGGTGCAGCTTTTCTGTTCATGCGATACACATGGGAGAAGATGTCATGTCTGTTTTTGAACATGCTATAAAAGTTCTATCCTGTAGAGAAGATCTTACAGATTCCAGGTGAGCTGTTCTTGAAACACTCACTGTTGCAATTCTGCACATCCAGCAGTTTAGTAAATTTGATAAGCACTTTATCACATAAAAAGTACAAGTGCATGCATACCACAAGGGGAATCTTAGTCCAGTTATGATAATATATATTATGATTGTGCATTCCAAAGAAACTTAGTATGGTCTTGCTGTTACTTGACAATGGAAGATGATGCTTTCAAAGAATAAGCACCTTCCGTTTTTAATCATTTGTAGACTTTTGCATGTTTATTATCTGTGGAAATTCTGCATTGGTGTAATCAGATGAACTCATATAAACCATATAGCAACATGTTCGTAATTTGTTTACAATTTTCTCTGGACATACCTTATGGATATTTCCGCCACACCTGCACGGTAAAGCAGTTAACTGCTTACCGTAAGCTACTGGGGAAACCCTTTGCAGCATCTTTTGTAATTACTTCTATGATGCTACCTTGAATTACACATCATTTTCACAACCGTTGATAACAAATATTCATTTTTGTTTATGTTATACAGAGAAAATGAGGAGGCATTTTGGCAAGTGGACAGTGGTCAAATGGAACATATATTTTCAGCACTTGTTGATCACCTTCAGATACAAGAAGCATACAACATTTTCATTCTTAACCCCAAGCCTATTGGCAAGAGTATTCATTATGGTTATCGGTGAGTCTGCGGACACTTTTATTACAGTGCATCATATATAGTTGATGTCATAGGATTCTGAAAAAAGATTCACTCAATTGATGTAATAGGATTCTGAAAAAAGATTCACTCATTCATATTTAGCATGATGGGATTCCGATAAAACAAGAGCGCTATGTGTCCTTTTCTGGTAACTTTTGATAGTATGAACACATTCAGTTTTCTTTTCTTCTCTGCAACAAAATCTAAATATATTCGAGGTTTCAATCTACATGGCCTGTAGGTTTACTTAAATGTCAGAATACACGATTTTGCTTATAAAATTCCTACAGAATTGGTTTGAGATAATGAACGGTGAGCTAGAATCTGCAAGACTAAGTTGCTTGTTTGCTAAATAATAGATGTCTAGATGGACATGGCCAAGAAATATTATTCAAAGAGCTGCAGTCAATATTTCCAGCATTAATCAATATTCTTACTGCACTGCTTCGACCACGTATGTCCATTGTGTAAGATAGTCATTAGTAAACCAAGCGGCAAGTAAAATACCTCTAGCTATTCAGTCACTATCCTTTGTATATGAGTTTGAGAATTTGAACCTGGAAATTGTGCATATGATCTTCTGAGTTAATACCTTAATCTTGATGATATGGAATATTTAGTAATTGAGTGGCACCGGTTCATATGTTAGTCCTAAACTGTTTTGTTGTTAGTATTAAATTGTTTACATTATAAGTCGTCCTGACTAGTCTGTAGATTTTTGTATCTCACGTAGACATAATTTGTTCTCCTGTGAGACATGTTGATCAAACAAAGATATATGCTTCTTTTTTCTTTCTGTAACTTAAGATATTCAGACCTTTCTAGCTATGTTGCTCGGATATCCTGATACGGATATGTGATACGGCGATACCGTTATTCGCCATTTTTCCAAAAACACCGATATGTAATATATATATATATATATATATATATATATATATATATATGTAATAAATATAAAATAAATAAGAAATTAATGAATTCTTATAACTTTATATCTAGTAGTTGGACACATAAACACTACCAAACCAGCTAGTTTGACACATAAACACTACTTTTTGTAGAATAAATCCGAAAACTTCACTAGGTTTAGTGAAGGTTTTGAGCAATAGAGGGCTCACCGAGGGGGGCTGGCCGGCATCGAGGATCCAGGCGGCGGGCCGAGGCGGCGTGGAGATGGCGGGTGTGGAGATGGCAGGCGAGAAGACGGCGGGGAGGCGGCGACTGGATCTGAGACGGCGGAGAGGTGGTGGGCGTGGAGGCAGCATGGAGGGAGCAGGCGTGGAGGCGGCGACTGGATCTGAGACAGCGGGGAGGCGGTGACTGGATCTGAGACGATGGGGAGGCGGCATGTAGGCGGCGGCATGGAGGGGAGGCTGCGGCTGGGCGGTGCCGTGGAGGGGAGGCAGTGGCGTGAGACCGGGTTGGGGGGGGGGGGCGCGAATGGCAACTGGGTCTGGGCATAGGGGTACAAATTAGGTTATAGGTATCGGGGGTAATCCACAAAGTATCGGCGAAGTATTAGAATTATTTTCTTTTTGTGAAAATTCAAAAAAGCTAGGATACGGGCAGGATATGTATCGGAGCGTATCGGGGGAGTATCCATATCCGATACGGTATCTGATACTAATACGCGACTTTTGAGAAGTATCTGTGCAACGTAGCTTTCTAGAAGCTTACTTTACTGTGAGAATAACAAAAAAGGTCAATGTCTGATTTTGGCATGTTACCAATCATGTCAAACGCCTCTTTCTGTTTGATTCATTTTCTGATATGTAATGGTCCATGGATGAATTTGAACAATATTTTTGTAACTATTACAAATAAATTGAAATGCTGCCTCCCTAAACTTGTGAGTGATTATACAGTGAACTTCTTCCATTATCAAATAAGTGATGTTATGAAAAGCATGTGGTCAAACTTCTGTAGCTTTGATCTCTAGTACATATAAAATTATTAACAATGGCTGCATGGAAATGATAATAATAAATTTCGCCATCAAATGTTCTTTGTAATATTGTCAATTTTTTACCGACGTGTTATAAAAATTAGTATTTAAGTTGTACCTTGGAGACTATAAAAAGTATAAAACATTGCTTATTTTGGAACAGAGGCAGTTAAATACCAATCTGGTACCTTCAAAGTGAAGAGGTTGCATCAATGTAAAGTAATTTGGTAGTGTGCTAGGCTGACCTAGAATTATGCTAGATAGATAAAAACCCAACATTTGCTTGAAATGATGATCTACTGTTTAGTTTATTTTAAAAATGATTTGTACCATTTGTCGTCACATAGTAAGGTAATCCATTTTTTTGTCCATCAGCTAATTAAGTTAATTATTGCTCTTCCATTATCTTGTCTATTTTCTTTCTTAAATCCAAATTCTGTTGCTAAGATGGGGAAAAAAAGTAAAAGCTGTATGCATATTTGTCAATTTGCACATAGGGTTTTTTTATAGTATTTTGTGCATTTTCTCCTGTGCTGTTTCATCATTCAATGGTAATAGTACATATTTGTCAAAGAATAGAATATCACCTAACTCTTTTTATGTTCATTTGTTTTTTTTTTGTTCCATCTGTTTTCATAGGAAAGGCTTCTCCGAGTCTGAGATCAACTTGCTCAGGGAGGTAAGCTGGCATGCTGTAGCAAACTTCCTGTTATGGTTTTGAGGATTATCACTGTGCTACCTGATTTCATAAATCTGTTCGGTGGTGCACATTGTTGTTATGACATTTCTGGTACATGAAAGATCTTTGGTTGGGAGCTTTTGGCAGCAAGCGAGCATCATGATTTTTTTTATACTTATACCATGTAAAGAGTTTCTATTCAGGTTATAGCTGTAAAACTCCAATTGCACTTGCTAAGTTCCTATGTGGTCTTTCATTTGAAGGTTGACACGAGTATGGGAGGAGCATGCAATGCTTGACTCTAGCTTATTAGGTCTTAATATTATAGGCAGGGCTTGGATGGACGGAATTCTTTGGGATGTTCACAGAATTCCAGTTTTTTTGTTGGAAGTGTTAAGTTAGTTGGTTGCCAGTCAGTAGTTTCAGATAAAATATGGTAGGAAAAGGAAAATGATGTTTCAACAATATGAAGAAAACAATGCAGAATCCATTTTATTCATCGATTGCACATGTCTCTGCAATAAGGTTTCCTGTCACAGACTAGAACTTAAATGTTGGTTCTTATTCTCAATTTTTTGTCTGAACACTGCTGATTTTGCAAAATTTTCTTCTCTGGGTGTTGTTACATATCCCAACAATGATATTTGATTGTGCATGTCCAATGATGCCATTTAATCCTTCTTCTATACACAGATACTGCATAAACCTGTTTGTACTTTTCATTGAATTTTCTTGTTAATCGTAAATGTATTTTACTTTGGTGAGTACGGTTATAGTGTTATACTTCTGTGGACCATGACGTGTTAGTGATTGCTTTTTCAGAATAAAACCCTACAAGCTCGTGTACTCCAGTCTAAAGTTGACAAGAGACTCTTTCTTGGTAAATATTGTCTTTCCTATTTATATTATTATTATTTCTTAATTGCTGTGAGCCTGTGACATTCAAGAGGTAAACTGGGAAATATATGTATATATATCTGCAGTAGATGCTATCGACTAACACATTTTCTTTATAACTTTCCTAATTTATTGTTTACTTGAAAAGTAATGTACTTTTTGCTTGATGTTCCCATATTATCCATATAAGAATTTGTTTTGTATGTGTTTGATGCTTAATGTATCTTTGGGCTTACATTTTGATCCATTTATCTGCAATCAACATTAGCATAGAATGTGCTCCGACATCGGCATCCTAAAAAAGGGTGTGCTATCTTATCTGGTTTGGGTGCAGTTGTTTTCCATGTGTAGGTTCAATGCATAATTTGCAATTATTCAAGATTAGAAAAATTCATCTTAGGGTCCCTAGGATTAACTATTCATGGGGGCTTAAGTGCAAGTTAATTGATGGGCACTGAGATTTGCACAAAGTGCATTTTGTGCCTCCACATGAGAAAGATCATTTTACTTTTGTTGTACTTTGACAAAGTTGACGTTTTTGTGGATAAGACCACCACAAAAAGAAGCTCTCTAATAAGTTCCCTTAGTTTTTCATTGTAACAATATGCCATTCTTCTGTGATAACTTTGACATGCAGTAGTCTCTTCAGTCTTTTTTCCTTATTGTATTTGTATGCATATCTGATTCTCTGTATTAATCAGATATCGAAAAGGGGGTAAACCGTAGGCCCTTATATGAAAGTCATCCTCTATCATCATTTTCGTGGACCACAACTGAGAATATGGATATGGTATGTCTGTTATCTATGAAATTATTTGTACCTGCAAAATACACCCTTTTTTTCTTGTTTCAGTTCATTTGATCTGGCTGATGAATAAGTCTCTGTACTGTGGTCTTTGTGGGGCTGTGGTAGTTTTTGTTTTTTTGACTGCTTTAGGATAGCATCTGCTTTTAGGACAGCATCTGCTTTTACTTTAGGACAGCATCTGCTTTTAGGACAGCATCTGCTTTTAGGACAGCATCTGCTTTAGGACAGCATATTGACCGCTTTAGGACAGCATCTAGGATAGCATCGTAGCATATGCCCGGCTGGTTCTCGACCTATAAATTTGTATCCCCAACCCTCGAGTTGGCATGGCATTGTGTGAGCAATAAACAAGAAAACTTGCCCCATCTCCTAGTGTCATCCTCTCCATGAGAGTAAGGATCTTGCTATCACCAAGAGCAAGAGTCCAAATGACTAACAAGTGGTATCGAGCCTTAGTATCCTGTGCTGAGCATCTCCTGCTCATCTCCTTCTCGACCTCGCAGCGGCCCGGCCGTGCGGCGCGGCTTAGCCCGGCCGTCCTCGCCACTCCTCTCCGAGACGGCAGACTCGTCGAAGCGACCCTCTCCACGCAATGCAGCCCCGATGCGCGCCATGTCCGCAGGCGATCTCGGCCTTCGGTCGCCTCGAGCATGCGGCGTCGGCGACAGCCGAGCTCGTCGCGGCAGAGCAGCCTTGGCGAGCGGCGGCAGAGACGGCGCGCGCGCGAAAGGAAGCGTCAAGGCGGCGGCAGCGGCATGGAGTGGAAGCGGCGGCGGCGCAGATGCGTCGCGGCGGCAGCGAGGTCAAGGCTCTGCTGCGGCGAACGGCGGCTCGGCTCTGTTGATGACAATGCCGACGCGACCCTCACCGCTGGAGAGGAGGAAGCGCAAGCGAACGGCGCAATGGGCGGCGCGCGCCAGCGCCAGCGGCGGCGGCGGCCGAACGGCGCGCGACGCGCGCGCGGCGCTCTGAAGGAGGCGCGACACGCCGTGGCGCTCGGAGGAGGCACGACGGCGGCGGCGTCGGTCGGCGGAGAGCGCGCCTCACAGTAACGCGACTCTCCCCGGTTGATGCGTGGCCACCACGAGTACCAGTATCGTCGAGGGCGTCGGCCGGCGGCGGGTGGCCTACCTCACCAAGACCAACTACGTCGAGTGGGCTGCGGTGATGAGGTGAAGCTCCAGTGCGGCATATGTGGGATGCGATCGGTGACGGCGGCGTCGACTCGACCAGGATCGGCGGCGCCGGATGCTCTCATCGCCGCAGATCCGCCCGAGATGCGATTCGCTACCAACAAGCGGTCGCCAAAGAGGCTTGGGACGCCATCGCCGCGGCGCGCACGGCGGCGGCCCGCGCCGCAAGTCTACACCGCAGCACTACGCGCGGAGTGGGAGAACACGCCTTCAAGCGGTGAAGACGTTGATGACTTTGCTCTCGTCTCAACACTCTGCGCGAAGTTGGTGCGGTTCGGTGGCGACACCTACGGCGAGAGAGAGTGGAGAAGCTCTTCCGCCGCGTCCCGAGAAGTACAAGCGGATGGCTCGCTCGATCGGGTCTCTGCTGGACCTTTCCACGATGACCATCGAGGAGGCGCGGTCGCCTCAAGGTCGCCGACATCGATGAGCTCTGAGCCTCTCGGGACCGTCACCATTGGCGGAAGCTCCTCGCTCGGGAGCGGTGGGCGCCGCCAAGGTGACAAGAAGAAGGGAGCCTTCTTCCACGCGACAGCGCCGCAAGAGTGGCAAGCGCGCAAGCGCGCAAAGCGCCAGCGGCGCGATGCTTTGGCAAGCAAAGCGGCGACGAGACGACTCTTGCCACAATCTGCGGCAAGCTTGGTCATTGGGCCAAGTGTCGTCGATACCACGACGCGGCCAGCCCACGTCGCGCAGCGAGGAGAGGAGCGGCCGGTCTGTTCATTGCTCATGCGAGCATCGAACTACCTCCAGCGCACCGGCCGCAGATGGCTCTCTCCGCCTTGATGAGCCAAAGCACACGCCTCCTGGCGGCGATTCGGCAATGACAAGACCGACGGGTGGTGCCTCGACACCGCCGCCACCCACCACATGGCCGGGCGGCGGAGTTCTTCTCGAGCTCGACTCGGCGTTCGAGGCACCGTCAAGTTCGGCGACGCCTCATTGTGGAGATCAAGGCGTCGGCTCTGTCGTCTTCGCCGCCAAGATCGGCGAGCACCGGCCGCCACCGGCGTCTACTACATCCCCGACTGCGGAACTCCATCATCGACTTGGGATACGGTGGATGAGAACGGCTCGCGTGTCGAGATCGAGCACGGTGTCGCGGTTTGGGATCTTCGGCGCCGCCTCCTTGCCAAGGTAACGAGGCGCAAATCGACTCTACACTCTTCACGTGCAGTGGCACAACCCTGTCTCGTAGCTCGTCGGGACGACGAGCGTGCGATAACACGGCGCTTTGGGCACCTTCACCGAGGCCCCGGCGGCTCGGTGCCACGGAAATGGTGCGAGGCTGCCGTGCCTTGACCATGTGGAGCGGCTCTGCGGCGTCTGCGTGTTGACGGCGAGGCGACTCCTTTCCCAGAAGGCGAGTTTAGAGCCAAGGAGAGGCTCGAGCTCGTGCACGGGACTTGTGTGGCGGTGACACCGCCACACCGAGGACGACGCTACTTCCTGCCGCTCGTCGACGACCTCTCCCGCTACATGTGGGTGATGGTCCTCGGCGGCAAGGGAGAGGCTGCGGAAGCCATCGAGCGCCACGCAGTCGCTGCGAGGCGAGCGCGCGGCGCAAGTCGCGCGTGTTGCGCACAGACAACGGCCGCGAATTCACGGCGGCCGACCGGTCGCGTCGTCTCGCGCGGATGAGGCATTCAGCGCCGCTACTCCGCGCCGCATGCCCGCAGCAGAGCAGCGTCGTCGGCGGCGCAACGAGCGGTTGTGGGGATGGCTCGCCCTCCTCGCGAGAGGATGCCACCGTCTTACGGGAGAGCGGTGGTGATCGCCGTCTACATCCTCAACCGCTTCGCCTACCAAGGCGCTCGATGGCGTGGCGCCGTCGAGGCTCGCATGGCGCAAGCCGCGGTCTCCCACTGCGGGTCTTCGGCTCCTCACGTTCGCCAAGGAGCTTGGCCACGTCGGCAAGCTCGGCGGCGAGCACTCGGGAGTTTTCATCCGGCTCACGCGAGGCTCGAAGGCCTCACCGCATCCTCGACCACTGTCACACACACAGCGTCCGCATCTCGCGTGGCGTGTTCGACGGCGGCGGGGCCGTGAGACAAGGCGGTGGGCGATGGTTCGGCCTCGACTCGTGGGACTTTGTTGTCGACTCGCCCACTTCGAGAGCGGGAGCTAGCGGCTCGTCTTCACCGAGCTCGTCCACCTCGACACCTTGCTCGCCACCGCTCCGGCGAGTGCTCCACCACCTTCGCACGCCACGCCCCCCTTCACCACCGGCCACCACTCTCTCTCACACCGGCGGCCACACCACCGACCGGCCCAACAACGGTCCACGATGAGGCGCATGGTGGAGTTCGCTACTCCTTGTCCCACGACAAGGACGCGTCGACGCCTACCACGGCGACGAGCCTCTGCGCTTATCGTACCATGGACAACATCCTCGGCGAGCTACCCGTCCACTCGGTCGCGCGCAGCGATCTGCGGCGCGGAGTCGCACTTGGCATGCGACGACGGCGAGCCCCGCTCCTTCGCCGAGGCGGAGGAGACGCGGCGTGGCGTGTCGCGATGAAGCGAGAGATGGACGCCGCCGGCGTAGCCGGGCGTGGGCCGGGCGGATCTTCCTGCCGGCCACCGCGCGATCACCCTTGTGGGTGTTCAAGCGAAGCGGGATGAAGCCGCGCCATCGTCAAGCACAAGGCTCGCTTGGTGGCACGAGGCTTCGTGCGGCGGAGGGGTCGACCGATGGCGCCGCACGCGTCGCCGCACGGATGGAGTCCGTCGCGACTCCGCGCTAGCCGCCCAGAAGGTGGCGTGTTCATCACATGGATGTCAAGTCGGCATTTCTTAACGGCGACTTGAAGGAGGAGGTCTCGTGCATCGTGCGCCGGATTTGCGATCCCGGCAAGGAGGCAAGGTGCTCGCTGCGTAAGGCCCTCATGGCTTGCGACAGCACCGAGGGCGTGGAACGCTGTCGACTCCACCTCAAGCAAATGGGGTTCGGCAGAGCGCACACGCAGGCGCATCTCACCGGCGGGCAAAGCGACAACGCCTGGCGGTGGGTGTCTACGTCGGCGACTTGGTGATCACGGCACCAAGGATGCGGAGGTGGCGGCATTCAAGGAAGAGATGAAGGCCACCTTCCGATGAGTGACACGGGTCTCTCTCTTCTACTTAGGGATCGAGGTGCACCGGGATGATTCCGGATCACGCTCGACAGGCCGCCACGCCAAGCGCGTCGTTGAACTAGCCGGGCTCACCGACGCAACCCGCTCACTCCAATGGAGGAGAGGTCGGCCGAGCCGCGACAAAGACGACGGAGGAGGCGGGCGCTACGCGATCTGGCGTCTTGTGGGAGCCTTCGCTACCTCGCCCACACACGCCGGACTTGGCATTCTCGTCGGCTCGTTAGTCGGTTCATGCAACGGCCGACGACGAGCATCGGCGGTGTGAAGAGGATCATCCGCTACGTTGCGGGGACTCTTGACCACGGCCTCCATTACCCGAGGTGTCCCGCGGCACACCGTCGCTGCATGCATGGCAATACCACGCGGCGACATCGACACCGGCAAGAGCACAAGCGGGATTCTCTTCTTCCTCGGCAAGTGTCTCGCTCATCGGCAATCGATCAAGCGGCGGTGGTGGCCTGTCGGTGTGAGGCCGAGCACATAGCGGCTTCCACCGCTCGACTCGAGCACTCGGCTCGCTCGATCGCTTGGTGATCTCCTCGGCGGGGACATCGGTAGTGGAGCTCGGGGTGGGCAACAAGTCCGCTCTAGCCACGCAAAGAACCCGTTTTCATGAGCGAGCAAGCACATCCGGGTGAAGTACCATTTCATCCGAGGTCGCTTGGATGAAGGAAGCATCAAGGCAAGCTACATCAACACCACGGATCGCTATGCGGATCTCGCTCACCAAGCCTCTTGGAAGGATCAAGTTCCTTGAGCTCGCTCCAAGATCAGTGGTTCAACCCTCCACAAGACGACGCACAAGACTTAGGGGAGAATGATGAATAAGTCTCATCTTGTGGTCTTTGTGGGGCTGTGGTGGTTTTGTTTTTTGATCGCTTTAGGATAGCATCGCTTTTAGGACAGATCTGCTTTTGCTTTAGGACAGCATCTGCTTTTAGGACAGCATCTGCTTTTAGGATAGCATCTGCTTTAGGACAGCATCTGCTTTTAGAACAGATCTCGCTTTAGGACAGCATATTGACCGCTTTAGGACAGCATCTAGGATAGCATCGTAGCATATGCCCGGCTGGTTCTCACCTATAAATTTGTATCCCCAACCCCTCGAGTTGGCATGGCATTGTGTGAGCAATAAACAAGAAAACTTGCCCCATCTCCTAGTGTCATCCTCTCCATGAGAGTAAGGATCTTGCTATCACCAAGAGCAAGAGTCCAGCGACTAACACTGGCCATTCAAGCATTTCCATTTTGTGTTCAACCTTGGCCTTGCTTAATTTAGTTCATACTTTCTCTCGCTATTTTTTTTTGAAACTGATACTAATTTGGGTTGAATAACCTAGTGAAGCGGAAAGCTAGTCAAAGATTTACCTGACAGTGTTATGTATAATCTAATGGAATTCTTTATTCATCTCTTGTACAGGGGGAATGGTTAAAGAAATGCAAGGAAGCCTTAAGCAAAATTGAGCTGTTGAAGGAAGGAAAGAATAAAGATGACATTGTTTATGACAAAGCCGTTCAGGTGCCACGCTTATGTCAGTACATGAAATTAAATATCTTTTCTATACATGTACCTAACATCGCTGTTCTTGTTAGATATTACACGGCACAAAGGATGAGCTGCATGATATTCTAGAGAGCGCACTCAAGTCTAGTGATTTGAAGGGTCTGCATGCTGAATGCCTTACAGATATATGGATTGGCAGAGACAGGTCTGCTATGATTTTGCTTTGCTAATATTTTTTTGAAAACTGTGGTTAGATTGGTTCCCTTTCTTCTAATCAAAATTTTATTTTTAGGTTTGCTTTTATTGATCTAAGTGCCGGGCCATTTGCCTGGGGCCCTGCTGTTGGTGGGGATGGTGTTCGTACAGAACTTAGTCTGCCAAATTTGGCAAAGACTGTTGGGGCTGTTGCAGGTCACTTTTTTCTCATCATGTTTTTGTACATATTCTGTTTCAGTTACTATCCATTGTTATACTCTGGATGCTGATGCATTAGGTTTTGTAGTGTACTGTGTCACTCTGTCTATTAATTGTTTTTTTTAAAAAAAATTTCTCTCGTAGTTTGCCTTAGCAGCTAGTATGTTCCCTAATGCATCTCTGTTAGTCGCAAGGAGTTTTGGCCTAGACATATTTGGTTTTATCCATGGTTTGTGTTCATGTTTTCTGTCTTCTGTCTTTTCATGATTGGACTGTTAGTCGCTGGACTCTTGCTCTTGGTGATAGCAAGATCCTTACTCTCATGGAGAGGATGACACTAGGAGATGGGGCAAGTTTTCTTGTTTATTGCTCACAAAATGCCATGCCAACCTGAGGGGGTTGGGGATACAATTTATAGGCTGAGAACCAGCCAAGCATATGCTACGATGCTATCCTAGATGCTGTCCTAAAGCGGTCAATATGCTGTCCTAAAGCAGATGCTGTCCTAAAAGAGATGCTGTCCTAAAGCGATGCTGTCCTAAAGCGAATCTTTGTCCTAAAAGAGATGCTGTCCTAAGCGAATGCTGTCCTAAAGCAAAAGAGATGCTGTCCTAAGCGCAGATGCTGTCCTAAAGCGATCAAAAATAAAAACTACCACAATTTCCACAAAGACCACGATGATGAGACTTATTCATCATTCTCCCCAAGTCTTGTGCGTCGTCTTGTGGGAGGGTTGAACCACTGATCTTGGAGCAGAGCTCAAGGAACTTGATCCTTCCAAGAGGCTTGGTGAGCGGATCCGCAAGGTGATCCGTGGTGTTGATGTAGCTTGCCTTGATGCTTCCTTCATCAGCGACCTCGGATGAAATGGTAATTCACCGGATGTGCTTGCTCGTTCATGAAAAACGGGTTCTTTGCGAGGCTAGAGCGGACTTGTTTGTCCACCCCGAGCTCCACCGCCTGTGTCCGCCGAGAGATCACCAGCGATCGGCGAGCCGAGTGCTGAGTCGAGCGGTGGAAGCCGCTATGTACTCGGCCTCACACCGACAGAACCACCACCGCCGCTTGATCGATCGCCGATGAACGAGACACTTGCCGAGGAAGAAGAGAATCCCGCTTGTGCTCTTCTGGTGTCAATGTCGCCGCGTGGTCATCGTCATTGCATGCGACGGTGTGCGCGCCAGACACCTCGGGTAATGGAGGCCGTGGTCAAGGGTCCCCGCAACGTAGCGGATGATCCTCTTCACGACCGCCGATGCTCGTCGTCGGTCGTTGCATGAACCGACTAACGTGGCCGACGGAGAATGCCAAGTCCGTCGTGTGTGGGCGAGGTAGCGAAGGCTCCCACAAGACGCCAGCTGCGTGGCGTCCACCTCCTCCGTCGTCTTTGTCGCGGCTCGGCCTTGATCTCTCCATCGGAGTGAGAGGCGGGTTGCGCCGGTGAGCCCGGCTAGCTCAACGACGCGCTTGGCGTGGCGATGCAGTCGGCGTGATCCCTAATCATCTGGTGCACCTCGATCCCTAAGTAGAAGAGAGACCCGTGTCACTCATCCGGAAGGTGGCCTTCATCTCTTCCTTGAATGCCGCCATTTCGCATCCTTGGTGCCGATGATCACCAAGTCGTCGACGAGACACCCACCGCCAGGCGTTGCCGCTTTGCCCCGGTAGGCTGCGACCTCGTGTGCGCTCTGCTGGAACCCCATTTGCTTGAGTGGAGTCGGCTTAGCGTTCCACGCCCTCGGTGCTGCCGCAAGCCATGAGGGCCTTGCGCAGCGAGCACCTGCCTCTCCTGCCGGATCGCAAATCCCGCGGCCGATGCACGAACCTCCTCCTTCAAGTCGCCGTTAAGAAATGCCGACTTGACATCCACGTGATGAACACGCCACCTTCTGGCGGCTAGCGCAGGAGGAGTCGCGACGGACTCCATCCGTGCGGCGGGTGCGGCGTCATCGGTCGACCCTCTGCTGCGCACGAAGCCTCGTGCCACCAAGCGAGCCTTGTGCTTGATGATGGCGCCGCCATCCCGCTTCGGCGAACACCCACTTAGGGTGATCGCGCGGTGGCCGGCGGAAGATCCGCCGGCTCCACGTCGGCTTCGCTCGGCGGCGTCCATCTCTCGCTTTCATCGCGACACGCCACGCCGCGTCTCCTCCGCCTCGGCGAAGGCGCGAGGCTCGCCGTCGTCGCATGCCAAGCGCGGCTCGCCTCGCGGCCGCGCTGCGCCGATCGAGGGCGGCGGCTCGCCGAGGATGTTGTCCATGGTACGATAAGCGCAGAGGCTCGCCGTCGTGGTAGGCGCCGACGCGTCCTCGTCGTGGGGCGGCGAGTAGCGAACTCCACCACGCGCCTCATCGTGGGCCGGCCGCGGGGCGATCCGGTGGTGTGGCGCCGGTGCGGAGAGTGGTGGCCGGTGGTGAAGGTGGGCGTGCGGCGCCGGCGGCGGTGGAGCACTCGCCGGAGCCGGTGGCGAGCAAGGTGTCGAGTGGGCGAGCTCGGTGAAGACGAGCCGCTAGCTCCCGCCTCTCTCGGTGGGCGTGTCGACAACAAAGTCCCGAGTCGAGGCCAACCATCGCCCACCGCCTTGTCCACGCCCGCCGCCGTCGAACACGGCGTCACGAGATGCGACGCTGCCTTGTGACGGTCGAGGATGCGGTAGGCCTTCGAGCCCTCCGCGTGGCCGGCGAACACTCGAGTGCTCTGCCGTCGAGCTTGCCGATGTGGCCAAGCTCCTGGCGAACGCGAGGAGCCAAGACCCGCAAGTGGGAGACCGCCGGCTTGCACCCATGCCGGGCCTCGACGGCGTCTGCCGTCGGCGCCTTGGTAGGCGGCGCGTTGAGGATGTAGACGGCGATCACCACCGCCTCCCGAAGACGTGGCATCCTCGCTGAGGAGGGCCCGAGCCATCCCCACAACCGCCTGTTGCGCTGCTCGACGACGCCGCTCACTGCGGCCAGCGGCGCGCGAGTAGTGGCGCCGAATGCCTCATCGCAGCGATGACGACGCGACCGGCCGCGCCGTGAATTCGCCGCCGTTGTCAGGCGCAACACGCGCAGCTGCGACCGCGCTCGCCTCCATTGCGACTGCGTGCGCTGATGGCGTCGCGCCTCTCTCCTTGCCGCCGAGGACCATCACCCACATGTAGCGGGAGAGGTCGCCGACGGCGGCGGAAGTAGCGTCGTCTCCCGGTGTGGCGGTGTCGCCGCCACAAGTCCCGTGCACGAGCTCGAGCCTCTCCTTGGCTGAAACTCGCCGCTTGGGGAAGAAGTCGCCTCGCCGTCAACACGCAGACGCCGCAGAGCCGCTCCACATGGTCAAGGCACGGCAGGCCTCGCACCATTTCCGTGGCACCGAGCCGCCGGGGCCTCGGGTGAAGGTGCCCAAAGCGCTCGTGCCATCGCACGCCTCGTCGTCCCGACGAGTGCGAGACGAGGGTTGTGCCACCGCACGTGAAGAGTGTAGAGTCGATTTGCGCCTCGTTACCTTGGCAAGGAGGCGGCGTCGAAGATCCCAAATCGCGGCACCGTGCTCGATCTCGACACGCGAGCCGTTCTCATCCACCGTCCCAAGCCGATGATGGAGTTCCGCGGATCGGGGATGTAGTAGACGCCGGTGGCGGCCGGTGCTCGCCGATCTTGGCGGCGAAGACGACAGAGCCGACGCCTTGATCTCCACAATGGCGGCGCCGCCGAACTTGACGGCGCCTCGAACGCTGAGTCGAGCTCGAGAAGAACTCCGCCGCCGGTCATGGTGGGTGGCGGCGGTGTCGAGCACCACCCGTCGGTCTTGTCATTGCCGGCCGCCGCCGAGGAGGCGTGTGCTTTGGCTCGTCAAGGTGGAGGAGAGCCACTGCGGCCGGCGCGCGGAGGTAGTTCGATGCTCGCATGAGCAATGAACAGACCGGCCGCTCCTCCTCCGCTTGCGCGACGTGGGCTGGCGCGTCGTGGTGCCGACACTCCTTGGCCCAATGACCAAGCTTGCGCAGCTGTGGCAAGAGTCGCCTCGTCGCGCTTTGCTTGCCGGCAGATCGCCGCCTGCTGGCGCTTTGCGCGCTTGCGCGCTTGCCACTCTTGCGGCGCTGTCGTGGAAGAAGGCTCCCTTCTTCTTGTCACCTTGGCCGGCAGCCCACCCGCTCCCCGAGTGAGGAGGAGCTTCCGCCAATGGTGACGGTCCCGAGAGGCTCGTGGCTCATCGATGTCGGCGACCTTGAGGCGACCCAACGCCTCCTCGATGGTCATCGTGGAAAGGTCCAGCGAGACCCGATCGAGCGAGCCATCCGCTTGTACTTCTCGGACGCACGGAAGAGCTTCTCCACGCTCTCTCTCGCCATTGTAGGTGTCGCCACCGAATCGCACCAACTACGCAATGATGTTGAGACGAGAGCAAAGTCATCAACGTCTTCACCGCTTGAAGGCGAGTTCTCCCGCTCCGTCGCGAGTGCTGCGCAGCAGACTTGCGGCGCGCCGCCGCCGATGCGTCTTTGCGATGGTGTCCCAAGCCTCTTTGGCGATCGCTTGTTGGTAGCGAGAATCGCATCTCGGGCGGATCTGCGGCGATGAGAGCATCCGCGCCGTCGATCTGATCGTCGTCGTCGTCGCCGCCTGCATCGGATCGCATCCCACATATGCCGCGCTGAGCTTCACCTCATCACCGCAGCCACTCGGCGTGGTTGGTCTTGGTGAGGTAGGCCACCGCCGCGGGCCGGCGTCCACGGCGACGATACCGTACTCGTGGTGACCACGATGCAACCGGGAGAGAGAGCGCGTTACTGTGAGGCCGCGCTCTCGTCGACCCAGACGCCGCCGCGCATGCATGCCTCCTCCGAGAGCGCCACCGCCGTGTCGCGCTCGCCAGAGCCGCCGCGCGTCGCGCTGTCTGGCCGCCGCGCGCTGCGGCGTCGCGGCGCCCATTGCGCTGCTTCGCCCTTGCGCGCCTCCTCTCCAAGCACCGAGGGTCCGCGTCGGCCGCATCAACGAGCCGGAGCTGCTTTGTTCTTGCCGCAGAGCCTTGACCTCTGCTTCCGCGCCGCTGCCGCATCTGCCGCCGCCGCTTCCTCCACTCCGCTGCTTTGCGCCGCTCCACTACCGGCCTTGGCGCCTTTTCCGCGCCGCGGCGTCTCTGCCGCCGCTTCGCTGCTGGCTGCTGCGCGCGACGAGCTCGGCCGTCACGACGCCGCATGCTCGAGGCGACCGAAGGCCGAGATCGCTTCGCGGACATGGCGCGCCATCGGGGCTGCTGCGTGGAGAGAGGGCTGCCGACGAGCCGCCGCCGTCTCGGAGAGAGAGTGAGCGGGACAATGAGCTGCTTCTTTGCTACGTGGGGCTGCTGCGAGGGAGAAGGAGATGAGCAGAGATGCTCGGGCTACAGGATACTAAGGCTCGATACCACTTGTTAGTCGCTGGACTCTTGCTCTTGGTGATAGCAAGATCCTTACTCTCATGGAGAGGATGACACTAGGAGATGGGGCAAGTTTTCTTGTTTATTGCTCACACAATGCCATGCCAACTTTGAGGGGTTGGGGATACAAATTTATAGGTGAGAACCAGCCGGGCATATGCTACGATGCTATCTTAGATGCTGTCCTAAAGCGGTCAATATGCTGTCCTAAAGCGTATGCTGTCCTAAAAGCGATGCTGTCCTAAAAGATGCTGTCCTAAAAGCGAGATGCTGTCCTAAAGCAAAGCAGATGCTGTCCTAAGCGATGCTGTCCTAAAGCAGTCAAAAAACAAAAACTACCACAGCCCCACAAAGACCACAGTACAGAGACTTATTCATCATGGACATTATCTTAAACAACTTTTAAGGTGATTATCTGTTTTATGGTTTTTAGTTACTTGTTAGTTTTAGTTACTTTATGGTTATTAATTATTTGTATTAACACTAAGTGATATTAATTATTTGTATTAACACTAAGTGATATTAATTATTTGTATTAACACTAAGTGATATTAATTATTTGTATTAACACTAAGTGATTTGTTAATCATATCAAATGGGTTAATCATGTCAACCTGTTTATGTCCGAAACCCATTTATAATAAACCTAAACCAGCATAAGCTGTGTTGTGTTCATTTTATCATGTCGTGTCCAATTTTGATACCTTTATATGGAGTAGACCAGTTGTAGGCATATTTGAACTATTAAAGGTAAAACATCTGAACACAAGTGAGGGCAGGTATTAGATTGACTGTGTTGATAATTGAGCCAAGGGCAAAACATCAAGGACAAAGTAGATTTGCAATATAGGGTGGCATACTTCCGGCATACTGACTGGGGCTGGGAACCCACGAACTAGCCCAATTCCTGTAACACCCTTGCCTAATTAATGTTGGCCCGTGTGACTCTAGTATTGTATCGGTCGGAGGCAGATTAGTTCCACATGAAGAATTTAAGGTGTAAAATAGTAAGCATATAATGCTTGAGGGTCCAAATATAGCAACTCTAGGTTAACCCTTTTGGACGAGGCAAGGACAACAGCCCAAGTGACTTGCTACGTGGGGGCTGGACTTTAGCGAATTTTGGACCTTAGGGTGTTATGGATGTATTAGATCATGACCATCGCTGCATGGTCGAATGTGCGTGTGGGCCCATGAGGGCACACAGTGCAGATGTTTACTGAGGCCCGAGGGTGTTCTAGGCATTTCTTGTGGTATGCGATGTGTTGCTGGGGTGCAGGCGTGTAGCCCTTTTGTGGGGTGTGTTTTGAGTGTAACTCCCTAGTCCAATTAGTGGTGGCCTGGCCTGTGTTGCCCAAGTGTAGTAGCAGTGGGATTAATTTCACAGAGCGTTTAAATTGTACTAGAGCATTAGCATATAATTCTTGAGGGTCCAAACATAGCAACTCTGCGTTAACTCCTTTGGCGGAAGCGAGTTGCTACGCATGCGTAAACTCATCCAGGGTGGGGCTGGGCTGTACTGAATTTTGGAAGGTGGCGTTACAATTTTTAACACTTAACATGTCTACAATACATTACAGAATAGATAAATTATTTGACCAACCACAAATGCTTTGCACTGATGCTTGTTTGTCCGGCATGAAGTGATTGTAGTTGATCTCATGCAGAAGTTACAGAAGAAGAAGCTGAACAAAAATTACAAGATACAATCAGAGAGAGATTTTCATCTTTTGGTGAGGTATGCTGGATTTCTCTAAGAAAGCACATGATATCATCATTCTTTTAGTATTCATTTAATTATTCTGCCAACTCAAATATTATCCATAGTAGATTTGCAATACTGGGTTGTGATTCTATTTATACAAATTCCTTTTTGTCTTACCCCTACCACTAGTTGTCGAGTATCTTCATAAAAGATTAGAGAAGAGAGAGTGAGTGAGAACTTTGGGACCAGAGCAGGAGAGAAGAGAGGGAACATAAAGATTTGGGATACTTGGAAAAATTTTCCTTCACTGTGGTACTTGATACTTCTTATGCCAGAACCGTTGATAATTCCTTACGGCTGGATTAATGTCCCACAACATAGTGGCAACACAACTGCCGTTGTCATTACTTAACAATCCTCTCTTCTAGTCTTGTTTGCTGTACACTTCCTCATCCATGGCCTCCTGCTGCCTCTTAACACCATTTCCTTTTTTTTTTCTGCGTATTTTGTTTTGTTGTCACATCTTGAATTAACTCTTGACTTGTACATGGAATGACAATTTTTTTGGTTCAGGATTACCATGCCGTGGATATCCTATTGGCAGAGATTGACGTATATGAACTTTTTGCTTTTAAGCATTGTGTGGGAAGAAGGGTGCAGCTTGCCCTTTGCAAAGGTACATTTGGATGGCCACAAATTTGGACATTTTTTTTGAATTATTCTACATAGTGGTAAACCTGTAGTTGATATATGTCTTCTGACTTCGGAGTTATGGGCTTACGCTGTTGTTTGACATTATTTATGTATTCTTTTTGCTCTTTGGTCTAAGAGTGAATGAAGCAACACATCTAACACCATACACGAAAGATATTCCTTTTTTTTAATATAAAACATGGATACCTTTTTTTCTTTGTTGTAATTTGGCCGTCTTTTCTCATTAATTGTGATATCAATTCATTTTATGGTAGCAGCTGGGCTTGAGTCTTGTACTGTTCATAAATATTTGCTTGTTTTGTCAGAAAGGTCACCCCTTTTTAACTAGGACTTCATTTTTCTACATAGAACTTGATGAGAGAATGCACGACCTGAAAAAAGAACTGGAAGGCTACAATAGTGGAGATTCTGATGAAATTAATAAGAAGAAAGCTCTTGATGCATTGAAGAGGATGGAAAAGTGGAACTTATTTAAAGACACTTCAGAGGTTAGCTTTGTCCTACTGCTACTACGTACTACGTTGCACAAATTTATGCATTGATATTTTTTATTTCCCTAATAAGCAGGACAACCCAAAAATCATATACGTGCAAGTATTAATCATACTTGTGTTGACAGTCCAATCTTTAAATGCCAGGAACATCATAGTTACACAGTGGCTCGTGATTCATTTCTTGCACACCTTGGGTCAACATTATGGGGTTCTATGAGGCATGTAATTGCTCCTTCTGTTTCTCATAGAGCACACCATTACTATGAGAAGTTATCATTTCAGTTGTACTTCGTGACACAAGAGGTAACTTTTCTGTTGCTTGTATTTTGTACATTCAATACAGTTATGTCCTTACATTTTTTTCCTTTTGCAGAAAGTCAGGAATATAAAGCAGTTGCCTGTTAATGTAAAATCCATCACAGAGGGCCTTAATTCTTTGTTATTACCATCTCAGAAGTCTATGTCTAGCCAACACATGTATGTGTTCTTCATTTCCTCTATCTTAGTTTGTGGACTGTGGTCATATTACTTGTCATTTGTCAATCAACAGGACCAAAAGAAGTGCATCTTAGCTACTAATATGGAGTGATAAACTTACCGGGGGTTTTAAAACCAACTAAAATGGAAATTATATCTCAAAATTTTCTGCCTCCTCGCTAGCTTTTTATTCTACAACTTTCTAAATTCTAAATGTGTATTTGCAAGTTGGAGATAATTTACATGTTGGAGATAATTTACTTTGATGGACCAAACCCGTTTAGAGTACAATATCATTCTTAAAAGCATTAGAAAAATGACCTCAGGTCCTCCCTTTGTCTTTTCACTGATCCCTTGATTTATGTTTAGATCCATGAGGTGTTTATTTATTTAATACCCAAACCCTCTCTATCCAAAGAAGTCCATGGGGGTGGATTTGGAATCCACTCCCTCTGATTTCAAATTTAAGCCGTTTTAGCTCTGGACACATTAATTAAGGAGTAACATAAAATGAGTCTGGTGGCAGTAGTGGCACCCTTCATTTATTCCCAAACATCACCAGTTCTTAAATATGTGGCTAGGAGAGCTTGGGAAAGAGGCCTCGTTTGTTGATGAGAATATGAACATCATTCAATAAGGCTATAATAGGAAGAAGTGCAATACATGTTCCTTGAAGTTGTAGAACAACCTATTTAGAGAACAGTATGAATGACTAAACTGACTTATATTTGCAATCAGGGGGGTTAATTCCTTGACTTCAATTTCCAAGGGTGTCAAATCCACCCCATCCAAACAGCTCCTAAGTACGTTTTCTATGGTTCTAATCGTATAGAAGGGACCTAAGTTCTCTTTCCACGATTCTAAGTCTTGTAGAACAGTAGAAGTTAATTCTTGTCGAACAGTAGAAGTCACCCAGTAAAATTTTGTATTGTTTATTCTGCTAAACTACTGTTAGTACTTGCCTATGTGAATTTATAAGATAAAATTTCTGTTGCTACCGAACCATTTTGTTTGACATACTATAAGAGCTATCAATTCTGAATGTTTATTGGCTGGGGCTTCGGTATTGTATCCTAAGCCTTTTATTTGACTAGAGTCTTCTTTTCTTGTAACACATTTGTTCTTTTACCCCACAACACATTTGTTGAACTTTTGAGCTGTACTTATAAGTGATTCTAGAAAACTGAAGTGCATGTGCACATGAGACACTATCACACTAGTTTGTATTCAGTAAGCACTTGTGTACTGCTGAAAAAAGTTGGAACATTTGGGTATGTGGCTATGTGCCATCGGAAAATTCCATATTTTGAATTTTCCATTGTTTTTTGCACTATTGGTTTGATGCCATTAGTTTTCATTTTTCAAAACTTCAGAAGATGCCATTCATGACTTAATTCTTTTTAAAATGGCAGGAATGCCCTTTGCTCCTTCCATCTACATTTTTTTCTCTGTTCTTTCCTCCCCCCCCCCCCCCACCACCACCACCACCACCACATCCTTCTTCCACCAGCCTCCTCCTACCAGCTGGCCATCTATGTCTTTCCTTTTAGCTGCTTGTCCAGGCCTCAGCCATCTGCAGCCTGCCAATTAGGAGCAAGAGCTTTCTTCATCTGCATTTGTACAATTTTCCTCTTCTTCTTTTCTTTTTTTTCTTCCTGTTCTATAGGTGAACTTCTTCTATATATAATTATACACAGTAGAAACCCTTACTGTTCTGTCGAGATGAACTTGTGCCTTCCTCGTGTTTCTGTTGGTCGCACCCACCTCATGCATCCAGAAAGATAGTAACTCGTGCATGAAGCAAGAAGCATTCAGATTCCAGCAAAATTTCACGGCAGTATGCACTTTGTTAGGAGTGCTAACCAACAAAATGGCTGGTCTTGCTTAGCGTGATGAGCCGTGCATATCATATCCAGAAGTAGGTGAACCTGATGTCCTCTCCTCAGTGGTGTAGCATGCCTCCTCATGTGGCCTCAGTGGCGCACCACAGCTGCGCTCCCTCCTCGCACCAACATTGCTGAGCGTCGGTGCCACTATCCTCTCAGTGGCTGCCATGGCGGTGTACCCAACTTGCCAGTATGTTGTTGCGCTCAGGGGCGCATGTTCTCCCTCCTTCCTGGCATGCCAAGCGCTTAACATCTCTCCCCTCCTCGCGAAGCAGCTCGTCCTTATCCTCCTGGAACCGGATCAGCGGAACCCAAGATGCGTCAGCAACAGTAGTACCCTCCCATTGCACTAGGACATGCTGCTGTCCCTGCCGGCTGACTGACTTAGGAGTAGGAAGCACACGACCCTGATGTAGCTGCGTCCCAGGGTAGCCATTCCAACCATTGACGAAGTCGATCGCCCGTTAAACAACGCAAATACATGGCAATCACCTTATTAACAGCTTCGGTTTGACCATCAGATTGCGGGTGATAAGCTGAACTGAGGTGAAACCGAATCCCAACTAAGCGAAATAAATCTTGCCAAAAATTGCTCGTGAAAACCGGGTCTCGATCACTGACAATTGAGGATGGAATCCCATGCAAACGCACAATCTCATCAAAGAAAACTCGGGCAACAGTTGTAGAATGTAGCGGAGTAAGGATGAGCTAATGGAAAATGTGCGTACTTTGAGAAACGGTCAATGACAGAGAGAATAACTGTTTTACCATGAACACACGGAAGTCCCTCGATAAAATCCATCGCAATATCAGACCACGGCTGGGCTGGAACATCTAGTGGTTGGAGTAGGCCCGCAGGGTGTAAATGCTCAATTTTGTTGCGTTGACAAACAAGGCAAGTCCTCACGAAGTCTTGCACCAAATGTTTGGCCCCCGGAATATGAAAATCTTGACGTAGGCGACACAATGTCTTCTGAATGCCCTCATGAGCTACATGAGCCGAAGTGAGGATCATATGCACAGACAAAGATGCTGCTGGCACATAGACCTGGCCAGAATGTAAAATGAGGCCATCTTGGAAGGACCATGGAGCACCCAATTTGCCCGCATCAATCTCAGACCGCAGATGCTGCAAAGCCGGATCAGTTAGAACTTTATTGCGCAATTCAGGAAAGAGTGAAAGGGCTGGGGACGAAAGAGCGATTAAACTGGTCGGAGGGCAGTCACGGCAAGATAAAGCATCAGCGACTGTATTGAAACGGCCTGGCCGAAATTCAACAGTGAAATCATATCCAAATAGTTTGCTCACCCAGTGATGTGGGATCGTGGAAAGTCTTTGATCCAACAAGAACTTTAAGCTATAATGGTTTGTGCGGATAAGAAAAGCGCGGCCCCATAAATACGGTCTCCAATGACGAACAGCTTGGACGAGACCGATTAGTTCGCGCTCATAAGCTGGCAGCTTAGTATGACGAGGCACCACGGGTCAACTGAAAAATGAGATTGGGCCCAAACCTTGATGGAGAACGGTCCCAACCCCGGTACCGGAAGCATCACATTCAACAATAAATTTTGGCGTGAAGTCAGGCATATGTAAAACCGGTGCCGCCGACAAAGCATCTTTAAGAGCTTCAAAAGCTTGCTGAGCGGCGGGTGACCACCCAAACGCCTCTTTCTTCAGCAGATTTGTGAGGGGTGCTGCTATTTTCCCGAAATCTCAAATAAATTTGCGATAATAGCCAGCAAGACCCAGAAACCCACGCAATGCTTTGAGCGTCTTGGGTTGTGGCCAATCAGAAATTGCTTGCACTTTGGATGGATCCATGGCCACGCCACCTTTGGAAATCACATGGCCTAAATATGAAACGGAAGATAAGCCAAAAGAACACTTAGATTTGTTGAGGAACAATTCATGCCGACGAAGGATCATAAAAACCATGCTTATATGCTGCAAGTGTTCGGACCAAGAGGAGCTATAGATCAATATGTCATCGAAGAAAACCAAGACAAAGCTTCTCAAATAGGGACGGAGAACATCCTGCATCAATGCCTGGAATGTGGTTGGAGCGTTAGTCAATCCAAAGGGCATAACCAAGAACTCAAAAAGACCTTCATGTGTTCGGAATGCCGTCTTAAAGATATCCTCTGGGTGCATACGGACTTGGTGATATCCCGACCAAAGGTCAAGCTTAGTGTAAAAGCGAGCACCCCATAGTTCATCCAATAGCTCATCTACCACCGGAATTGGAAATTTGTCTTTGATAGTCAATTCATTGAGGGCACGATAATCCACACAGAATCGCCAGGTATTATCATGTTTCTTTACCAATAAGACTGGAGATGAAAAACAAGAATGACTACACCGAATAATGCCACGGTTGAGCATGTCGTTGCACTGACGCTCCAACTCATCCTTCTGGCGATGTGGATACCGGTATGGCCGGGTCGAACAGAGTTGCCCGCGCCGCAAACGAATCGATGATCTGAGGTGGGTGGAGGAAGCCCAGTCGGTTCAGCAAAGAGATCAGCAAATTCATCCAATAATGGCTGCAACAAATCTTGTCCGGACTGAACCAAAGCTTGCATGGGCCGGTCCTTGGAGAGTCCCTACAACTGAACCCGACGGTCCTCCAACCAAAACATCATCGTCAGATCATCAAAATCCCAAAAATTGGACCAAGTGTTTTCAGCCAGTGGACACCGAGGACTATATCAAACCCGTCCACAGGTAGTGCATAGGCTGGAATGGTGAACGGTGTTTGGTGAATCATGAGCTGTAAGTTGTTGCAGAATCCAGCACAGTCAAGTTGTTCTCCATTGGCTATTTTGAGCGGAGCTCGCAAGGAAGCGGTACCGCAGCGATCGCTTGATAACCCGAGCACTTACGAAGTTATCGTGAACCACAGTCGCGGCGACGAAGTTTTGTGTGCTATGGTAGCAAAAAGTTGCATGGTGCCCCGAGTGGATGCTCCGGTGGCGCATGGAGCGAAATGTTTGGCGCGATGTCTTCAAGCTCTAGTGCGTGCGGCCAGTGGATCATCCCCGCTCATTGTCCTCATTCATGTCAATATAGGTGAGAAAGAAACTTGCTTAACGGTGACTGGTGAAACTTGTCGTCACAATTGTAGCCGATCCTTTGGAGCGACGACCGCCAATTCTGTTGGCGTAAGGCGCAAGCGGCTTTGCGGGCGGGAACCTTATCGGCGGCTTGTGGAGGCATCTCTTGGGGACATCTGGCCGAGCCGTGTGGATGGCCGCTGTGATGGTCGTCCCGAGCGATGATGTGGAGTAGAGTCACCCGCTACTGTTTGTGCACGCCGTTCATAAGTGCGGGCTAAACTCATTGCCACCTGGAGATTGACCGGTTGCTGTAGTTCGACGTCAGTCTGGAGGGGTTCCATGAGGCTTGCCGTAAAGATCTGAACCTGCTGCAGTGGTAATAAGCGATCGGCACGACATAGGAGCGCCAAGAATTTGGTCTGGTACTCGCTGATTGATCTAGTCTGCTGTAAGCGAGTTAATTTCCCCAATGGGTTACTCCGAATGGGCGGTCCAAACCGCATGTGGCAGAGATCCTTGAACTGTCCCCATGTTGATTGTCCGTCGTCGCGTTCGAGCTGAAAATACCATTGCTGAGCAATAGACAACGGATTGTCAGAGCCGTCATAAGTTGGAAATTCAAGCTTGTGGTACCGCGGTGCGCTAGAATAAGAACTTGTTGCCGTCTGGTATCTGGGAGGCAGCGGTACGTGCTGTGGCAGAGAAGACCGTGGGAAGAATTTCGGCATGGAGGGTGGTGGGCAGAACATGGAGTGGACTGCTGAGCCCTCAAGGGACTGGATGGATGCTGCCGGTGCTGCATAGCCGGTGGTGAAAGGATCCCCTGGTAAGGTTGCTGAGGCATTGGTGATCGACAAGGATGGTATTGGCGCGGATGGAATCGGCAACAGCCCTGGTGGCGCGAAGGAGAGAACCCCCTCTGATTCGAGTGCTGCGATTTTGGCATTGGTGGCGACGCTCTGCCGAGTTAGGTCTGTAATCTTGGACTTCATCTCTGCGTTCTGCTGCACAATCCCCGCCATATGTTCTTGAATTGCTTGGAACATGGCGCTCACCGAGCTCGTCTCTTCGCCGGAATCCGAACCTGGCATCTCTGATACCAAGTTGTCAGGGCCCCGAGACCTCAAGGCGTAGCGATGAGTTGCTGGGAGATGGGTTTGGCCG
The DNA here is from genome assembly GCA_036346575.1 of Dendrocalamus sinicus. Taxonomy (NCBI): domain Eukaryota; kingdom Viridiplantae; phylum Streptophyta; class Magnoliopsida; order Poales; family Poaceae; genus Dendrocalamus; species Dendrocalamus sinicus. Next base: position 22,789,786 of record CM070645.1, read on the forward strand.
GCGGCCAGGCCCTCCCTGCTCTGGAGTCGCTAGCAGGAGATAGGAGATAGAGGGAAAGGTTGATGGATAAGTCTCTGTGTTGGCTGCTGCTTGTGGGGCTGCAACACATGGTGTTTTTTTGCTGCCCTTCAAGGACAGCATCTTAGCATCTAGGACAGCATCTCTAGGACAGCATCTTAGACTAGCATCTTAGCATCTAGGACAGCATCTTAGACTAGCATACAGCATCTTAGACTAGCATCTTAGCATCTAGGACAGCATCTTAGACTAGCATCTTAGCATATGCTTGGTCAAGTTAACGACCTATAAATTTGTATCCCCAACCCCTCGAGTTGGCATGGCATTGTGTAAGAAATAAACAAAGAAAATTGCCCCATCTCCAAGTGTCATCCTCTCGATGAGAGTAAGGATCTTGCTATCACCAAGAGCAAGAATCCAAATGACTAACAAGTGGTATCGAGGCCGTGCTATCTCGTGCTGAGCATCTCTGCTCAATCCCTCCTTGACCTCGCTTCGGCCTCGCGGCGGCACCAACTAGCGGCGGCGGCTCAGCTGCCTCTGCTCGCTCCTCTCCTGTTCAAGCGGCGGCGGCTCATCGAGGCGGCTCTCTCCACGCAGCGATCCCGGTGGCGCGCCATGTCCGCGAGGCGATCTCGGCCTTCGGTCGCCTCGAACACACGGCGGCGGAAGCCGAACTCGGCGTAGGCGAGGAACGCGAGCAGCGGCGGCCTGAGCAAAGCGCCGCGCGCGAAAGAAGCGTCAAAGGCGGCGGCGGGGCGGCGGCGGCGAGCGAGGTGGAAGCGGCGGCGGCGATCGATGCAGCGTGTGGCGGCAGCGGAGGTCGAGTTTCACAGCGGCGGCAACAAAGCGGCTCCATCTCTGCGATGGCAGCGAGCGAGGACCTTGAGCTGCTGGAGAGGAGGCAGCGCGGCGGCAGCGCGATGGCGGCGCGCGCGCGCCCACGCGCGGCGGCAGCGAGCGGCGCGAGCGCGGCGGCGCTCTGGAGAGGCGCGCCGCGGCGGTGGCGCTCTGGAGGAGCGCGCGGCGGTGGCGCTCACGGAGGAGGCACGCCGGCGGCGGCGTCTGGGTCGGCGGAGCGCGACCTTCACGAGCGGCGGCTCTCTCCCGGTTGATCACCGTGGTCACCAAGAGTACCAGTATCGTTAGGGGCGTCGGCCCGGCGGCGGGTGGCCTACCTCGCCAAGACCAACTACGTCGAGTGGGCTGCGGTAATGAGGTAAAGCTCCAGTCGCGGCATATGTGGGATGCGATCCGTGCGGCGGCGTCGACTCGACCATGATCGGCGGCGCCGGATGCTCTCATCGCTGCGATCCGCTTTGAGATGCGATTCGCTTACCAACAAGCGGTGCCAAAGAGGCTTGGGACGCCATCGCCGCAAAGGCACCATCGGCGGCCGCGCGCGCAAGTCTACATTACGGAGCACTACGCAGGAGTGGGAGAACACGCCTTCAAGCGGTGAGGGCGTCGATGACTTTGCTCTCCGTCTCAACACTCATTGCGAAGTTGGTGCGGTTCGGCGACGACACCTCGGCGAGAGAGAGGCGTGGAAAAGCTCTTCCGCTGCGTCCCAGAAGTACAAGCGGATGGCTCGCTCGATCGAGTCTCTGCTGGACCTCTCCGATGACGATCGAGGAGGCGTTGGGTCGCCTCAAGGTCGTTGGCGGCGATGAGCCACGCGCCTCGGGACCGTCACCATTGGCGGGAGGCTCGCTCGGGAGCGGTGGTGCGGCCAGGTGACGAGGAAGAAGAAAGAGCCTTCTTCCACGACGCGACGCAAGCGTGGCAAGCGCGGCAAGCGCGCAAAACGCCGAGCGGCGCGAGGGCGTCTTGAGGTGATGGCGATGGGCGCCAGGCGCGCCATTGGCAAGCAAAGCGACGCGAGGCGACTCTTGCCACAATCTGCGGCAAGCTTGGTCATTGGGCCAAGGATTGTCGGCGACCACGACGCGGCCGAGGCCCACGTCGCGCGGCGGAGGAGCGGCGGCTCTGTTCATTGCTCATGCGAGCATCGAACTACCTCGTGGCCGCCGCACCGCGCGACTCCACCTTGGCGAGCCAAAAGCACCGCGCCTCCTCGGCGGCGATTCCGCAGCGACAAGGCCGACGCGGGTGGTGCCTCGACACCGGCGCCACCCACCACATGGCCGGCGGCGGGAGTTCTCCGAGCTTGACTCGAGCGTTCGAGGCACCGTCAAGTTCGGCAACGCCTCGCCGTGGAGATCAAGGGCGTCGGCTCTGTCGTCTTAAATCGCCAAGGCGGCAAGCACCGCATTTGCTCACCGGTATCTACTACATCCGCGTTGAGAACTCCATCATCGCCTTGGGGCGGTGGATGAGAACGGATCGCGCGTGGAGATCGAGCACGGTCTTCTGCGCATGCAGGATCATCGCCGCCGCTCCTCGTCAAGGTCAGCGGAGCAACCGCCTCTCGTCCTTCACGCGCGGTGGCGCAACCTGCATCTTGCGACCGCGCGACGAGCGGCGCTTGGAGGTGGCACGGCGCTGGGCACCTCAACTTTGAGGCCACGAGACGGCTCGGCGGCAAGGAGATGGTGCGGGGCATGCCGCGCGTCGACCACGTGGGCGGTTACGCAACACTGCGTCCTCGCCCAGGCTGCGGCGGCTCTTCCCTCGCCACGCGGCTTCGCGCCAAGGAGAAAAGCCGGGCTCGTGCGGTGACCTCTGTGGCCGTGACACCGCTACACAGGGCGGCGCTACTTCCTCGTCGGCGAGCGTGTCCCGCTACATGTGGGCATCTGCTCGGCGTCAAAGCGATCGCGGCGGGCGCTATCAAGCGCCTTCAAGGCTGCTGCGGAGGCGAGCGCGCCGCAAGCCGGGTCCCTACGCACGGACAACGGCGGTGAGTTCACGGCGGCCGAGTTCGCGGCGTCTGCGCGGCGACGAGGATCCATCGTCACTTCTCGCGCCGTACACCCGCGTGAAGCAGCGTCGTCGGCGCGCAACGAGCGATGGTAGCCACCGCCCGCGCCTCATGCGAGAGGATGCGGCATTCTCTTGGGGTGGCGGTGATGACTGCCGTCCACTTGCTCAACCGCTCCCCGCCAAGGCCCTCGGCGGCAAGGCGCCATACGAGGCCTAGCACGCGCAAGCCGCGGTGAGCCACCTCCGTGTCTTGGTGCGCCTTCGTCAGAGCTCAACCACGTCGGCAAGCTCGGCGGCCGGAGCACGCTAGGGTCTTCGCCGGCTACGCGGGCGCCAGGCCTCTGCGTCCTCGACCTGCGACACGGCGGCGTGCGCATCACGCGTGGCGTCGTGTTCGGCGGCGCGGCGGGCGTGGGGCAAGATGGTGGATGATGGCTTGACTCGGCGACGGCGATTTCGTCGTCGACTCGTCCACTTCGAGGAGGCGGGGAGCGGCTTCGTCTTCACCGAGCTCGCCTACCCCACCACCCCGTTCGCCACCACCTCCGCCGAGTTCTTCGCCGCCGCCACCACGGCTCGGCAAGCCCACGAGCTCGGCGAGTCCACCGCCCGCCGCCGGCCACGCCTCGCTTCTCCTCCACGGCGCCTACTCCTTCAGAGCTCGCGCGGCGGCCGGCCCCACGACGCGGCGCGGTGGAGTTCGCCACTCCGTCAGCGATGAGATCGCGCCGGCGCCTACCACGGCGGCGAACCTGCGCTTATCGTGCAGTGGGCGACCTTGGCGGCGGCGGCGATCCACTGGCGGGCGTAAGCGCGACTTCGGCGGGCGCACCTCGCCGCAGACGGCGGCGAACCTCGTTCCCGCCGAGGCGGAGAAGCAGCGGCATGGCGTGCGCGATGCGAGAGGAGATGGGCGCCGTCGGCGAAACAAGGCGTGGGAGCCGGCCGATCTTCCAGCCGCCACCACGCGTCATCTCTCTCAAGTGGGTCTTCAAGCTCAAGAAAGACGAGGCCGAGAGGTGATCAAGCACAAGGCGCGTCTCGTGGCACGTGGCCGTCGGCGGGAGAGGAGTCGACCGGCGATGCCTTCGCGCTGTTGCCGGATGGAGTCGTGCGTCTCCTCGCCTCGCGGACCCGGGAGGTGGTGCGTCCATCACATGGGCGTCAAGTCCGCTTTCCTCAGGCGACGACACGAGGAGGTCTCGTCGCCCGCCACCGGGATTCATCATCCCCGGCAAGGAGAGCAAGGTCCTTCGCTGCGCAAGGCCCTCTACGGCTGCGGCGGCACCGCTAGCTTGGAACGACAAGTGGACTCCACCCTCAAACAAATGGGATTCTAGCGGAGCGCTCACGAGGCCGCGGTCTCTGGCGGGGCAAGGAGGCAATGCCTGGCGATAGGCGTCACGTCGGCGACCTTGTGATTACGGTACCAAGGAGGAGATCGAGGCATTCAAGGCGGAGATGAAGGCCACCTTCGGATGGCGACCTCGGGCCTCTCCTTCTACCTCGGATCGAGGTCCGCGGGGCAACTCGGCATCTCTCTTCGCGGGCCGCCTCGCCAAGCGCATCGTGGGTGGGCGGCCTCACCTCTCGCAACCCACCCGCTCCTGGAGGAGAGGCGGCCGAGTCGTGAGTACGGCGGAGGAGGTGGGCGCGACGCATCTGGCGCATTGTGGCGCCTTCGCTACCTTGTCCACACGCGGCCGGACTTGTCGTTCGCCGTCGGCTCGTCGGCCGGTTCATGCGGACCGACGGCGGAGCACCAAAGGCCGTGAAAAGGATCCTCCGCTCGTCACGGGCACCTCCGACTACGGCACTACCCAAGGTGCCGTGGGCGCGCCTCATCGAATGCAATGGCGGCGACCACGCCAATGACATCGACACGAGCAAGAGCACGGCGGGCGTCTGTACTTCCTCGGCAAGTGTCCGATCGGTGGCGATCGATCAAGCGGCGGTAGTAGCTTTGTCTAGCTGCGGCGAGTACATTGCAGCCACTACCGCTTCTACTCGAGCTCTGTGGTGCACGGTTGCTGGCGATCTCCTTGGCGAGACACGGAGGCGGTGGAGCTCGGGGTGGGCAGACAAGTCCGCCTTGGCCTTGGCGAAGAACCACTGTCTTCCATGAGTGCGGCAAGCACATCCGGGTGAGTATCACTTCATCGGTCGCTGGATGAAGGGAGTGTCCGACCAACTACATCAACACCCAAGACCATTCGCCGACTTCCCGACCAAGTCTCTTGGGCGGATCAAGTTCCAGGAGCTTCGCGCCAGGATCGGGATGGCTCAGATTCCTCACAAGGAGACACACAAGACTTAGGGGGAGAGTGATGGATAAGTCTCTGTGTTGGCTGGTGCTTGTGGGGCTGCAGCACATGGTGTTTTTTTGCTGCCCTTCAAGGACATCTTAGCATCTAGGACAGCATCTCTAGGACAACATCTTAGACTAGCATCTTAGCATCTAGGACAGCATCTTAGACTAGCATACAGCATCTTAGACTAGCATCTTAGCATCTAGGACAGCATCTTAGACTAGCATCTTAGCATATGCTTAGCTGGTTAACAGCCTATAAATTTGTATCCCCAACCCCTCAGGTTGGCATGGCATTGTGTAAGAAATAAACAAAGAAAATTGCCCCATCTCCAAGTGTCATCCTCTCGATGAGAGTAAGGATCTTGCTATCACCAAGAGCAAGAATCCAGCGACTAACAAAGGTAAGGCAATTAAACTCTATTGTTATTACTTGTTCCCAAAACCCTGGGATTACAATGCTATATATAAGATACTATTGCAAATCCAAAACCGACTCTTATTGCAAATCCGAAACCGACTCCTACTTAAGAGTCCTATCCGGAAAAGCATATGAGTTGTATTATACTAGGAAAGAAACTGCATTAAGACATCAACTAAAACAACACTAAGTCTTGGGCCGACGTCTGTAGACTATAACATGGTGCTTCCTGATGCTGTGGGCTGCCAGTGGTGCTGGTCCTCTCCTTGCTTGGCGATGGCGGTGCACTCAGGTGTTTGTTGAAATGGTCAGGCCAAGGGAACAGCCACAATGGCATTTGGACGAAAATTTTGTGCCATAGGAGGGTAGAATGGTCATTCTATTTGGTCTAAGAGCTTTGATCCTTTCAGTGGGATTTTTTTACTTCAGTGGCATCAGACCAATAAGTTGAAAAATGATGGCAAAATCCAAAAGTGTTTTACAACAGATGGCAATATGGCATGGATTAAAAAAATACCAGAAAGGTTTGTCTGTGCCTTGTGTGCTTTTGACAGTTACCTTGACATCCTTATAAACCATCATGAATAAAGTTTGTATAGACTAAAGAACTTTTTTACTTTGTATAAACTAAGTATGTCAACATTTTTTTTCCAGTCTTTAAGTGTTTGAATTATGCATGTTGATATGCAGGCTGTCATTATCAGAGGAGCCAGCATTGATGATGGCGTTTTCAATGGCACGTCGTGCAGCTGCAGTCCCACTTCTATTGGTTAATGGTACCTATAGGTCAACAGTCCGTACATACCTTGATTCTGCTGTTCTCCAACATCAGCTACAGAGGTTAAGTGGGCATGATTCACATAAAGGTATGCTTCTTTTGTGATCTAGGAATTTAAGACCGTATGTCCTGAAGAATATCATTTGGCTGTTCAGGTAGTTATGATTTCACGAGAGGGTTTGAGCTTGTTAATGTTTTGTTTACCATTCATGTGCATGCGTGTGTTTGAGCGTTCCATGGAGTTGCTCACTTCTTGCCTAGGAAGCTTTACAAATCCTGCCTTAGATGATGAACCATATGATGGGATAATTTGTGGACAATATCATGAATAAAAACGTTCTGCAAGGATTCATGTGAGGGTTGCGTGAATTGATTGTTTGAGGCTAAAATGGAAGCGAGGAAGTAGTTCTACGTTCTGAAATCTGTTTTTGCAATACTACTTCTATTCTCTTGTCATTTTGGACATCAACATGGTCTTCAATACAGCCCTGTGAGGCTGTGAGAATTACTTTTTCTAATTATATGTTAGCAAAAACATTACAAATATAATGATATGAAAAGTACTTTTGATGACAAATATATTTATTTTCTAAATTGTGGCTAAGCCACAATGATCTCTTTTCCATGTGACAAATTTAAGTACTTTTATGTATATTAATGGTCAAACTTTCGGAACCTTGAGTGCAAACTTTCCATGTTGAAACCTATTTGAGAATGGAGGTAATATCGTTTATGATATTTTGTTAGAAGAGAAATGGGGCAAGTCTTTACTATGTTGTAGTGCATTCGTGTTAAGTCGCTACTTCCCAGGCCGCTGTCATGTGGTACAATAGGATGAATTATTGTAAACTAGACTTTGTTTCTATATCCAGGAGAACATTCAAATCACAGGTCAACATTGGAGGTTCCAATATTCTGGTTCATACTTAGTGAACCTGTATTACTGGACAAACATTATCAAGCCAAGGCTCTTTCAAACATGGTTGTAGTAGTTCAATCAGATGTTGATTCTTGGGAAAGCCATTTGCAGTGCAATGGGAGATCAATCTTATGGGATTTGAGGTAAGATTGCCAATACATAATGAAAACAATGGTGCTAACACGGTAGCAACCAATCTTGAGTTCAGGCTTTTATGGGGTTGTTGGCTTGTTTACTTCCGCAATCTATAATATTCTGGTCTCTTTAGTCATGTATGAAATCTTAACCAGTCTAGTTTTGTAAAGTACGGCAGGTTTAATTATGGGTCCTATTTCTACTTATTAATCCAAACTGTTGTCGCATTTAGGGTGTGTTTGATTTGAGGACACAAGTGGCAGCCCTCATAGTTAATTGTGCCACACTGATTTTGGCTACTGTTTGTTTGGGGCCTAAGTTAGGAGTGCCATAAAACCTGGGCCACACACTTTAGTTCATTTTCCATGCAAGTAATTGGTGGGCTAGCTGTTCTTAGGTGTTACGGACCAAGATTAACAGGGGCACGTACAGCACCACTAGCACTGCAGCACACGTGTACACTACCCGCGCATGGTACTGTAGCGATACGCAAACAGTACCACGTGGATACTGTAGCGGTCTTATGCATTTAGGCATTTGATTGGTTTCCTAGTTCAAAAGATTAGTTGGCTAGGTAGGTTTTGAGGTTTCTTAACTATCAAGTTATTATTAGAGATATAATCTTATCTATTAGGAAGGTTATCTTTTATAGTTGAAAAGATTAGATTGGATTGTTAGGAGACCAGCACGATATCAGCACTTCATTGTTATCTTTTCTAAGCAAGCAATGAATAAACAAAATTTCTAGTCTTTCCCCCTTTTCTTCAACTAAGTCTCGGAACCTTGGCGGCGGCATGGCCGGTCATTCAAGGGCGAGTGTCCTACTCTCGGTCCTCGAACCCGTATCCAACCAACCTGTACCATAACATTTGGCATCCCACACCTAAAAGAAAAAGTTGTTGCTGTTTGGTTAGATGACAAGTCAACTTTTCAACGGTCAATTCCATGACTCCATTGTGGTCACAAGATCGAACACTAAGAACTTGCCACTATTGACGCAAGATACGCATACAAATTTGATATCCGCAAGCGCACGGATCGTTTGTAGCTTTTCACCAAGGAGTATTCCAAGGTATCGAAATCCATAGGAAACGACGAATAGTGTCATGCACCGGGGTTCATGAGGGATAAACGCCACCAAGAAGATGGCCGGATGGCGTCGGTGTAGAGAGAGAGAGGGACTATATGTTAGTCGCTGGACTCTTGCTCTTGGTGATAGCAAGATCCTTACTCTCATGGAGAGGATGACACTAGGAGATGGGGCAAGTTTTTCTTGTTTATTGCTCACACAATGCCATACCAACTGAGGGTTGGGGATACAAATTATAGGTGAGAACCAGCCAAGCATATGCTCGATGCTATCCTAGATGCTGTCCTAAAGCGGTCAATATGCTGTCCTAAAGCGAATGCTGTCCTAAGCGAATGCTGTCCTAAAGCGAATCTTTGTCCTAAGCGAATGCTGTCCTAAAGCAAAAGCAGATCTTGTCTTAAAAGCGAATGCTGTCCTAAGCGAGATGCTGTCCTAAAGCGATCAAAAACAAAAACTACCACGGCCCACAAAGACCACGATGATGAGACTTATCCATCATTCTCCCCTAAGTCTTGTGCGTCGTCTTGTGGGAGGGTTGAACCATCCTCGATCTTGGAGCGAGCTCAAGGAACTTGATCCTTCCAAGAGGCTTGGTGGCGCGATCCATGGTGATCCGTGGTGTTGATGTAGCTTGCCTTGATGCTTCCTTCATCCAGCGACCTCGGATGAAATGATACTTCACCCGGATGTGCTTGCTCGTTCATGAAAAACGGGTTCTTTGCGAGGCTAGAGCGGACTTGTCGTCCACCCCGAGCTCCACCGCTTGATGTCCTGCCGAGAGATCACCAAGCGATCGGCGAGCGAGTGCACGAGTCGGCGGTGGAAGCCGCTATGTACTCGGCCTCACACCGTGGGCAGACCACCGCTGCGCTTGGTGTTGCGATGAACGAGACACTTGCCGAGAAAGAAGAGAATCCCGCTTGTGCTCTTCTTTGGTGTCGATGTCGCCGCGTGGTCGCTGTCGCATGCGACGAAGTGTGCGCGCGGGACACCTCGGGTAATGGAGGCCGTGGTCAAGAGTCCCCGCAGCGTAGCGGATGATCCTCTTCACGACTGCCGATGCTCGTCGTCGGTCGTTGCATGAACCGGACTAACGTGGCCGACGGAGAATGCCAAGTCCGGTGCGTGTGTGGGCGAGGTAGCGAAGGCTCCCACAAGACGCAGCGATCGCTGCGTGGCGTCCTCCTCCTCCGTCGTCTTTGTCGCGGCTCGGCCGATCTCCTCCATTGGGTGAGAGCGGGTTGCGTCGGTGAGCCCACTAGCTCAACGACGCGCTTGGCGTGGCGATGCGTCGGCGTGATCCGGAATCATCCCGTGCACCTCGATCCCTAAGTAGAAGGAGAGACCCGGTGTCACTCATCCGGAAGGTGGCCTTCATCTCTTCCTTGAATCGCCGCCTCGCATCCTGGTGCGATGATCACCAAGTCGTCGACGTGACACCCACCGCCAGGCGTTGCCGCCTTTGCCCCGCCGATGAAGCTGCGGCCTCGTGTGAGCTCTGCTGGAACCCCATTTGCTTGAGGTGGAGTCGCCTTAGCGTTCCACGCCCTCGGTGCTGTCGCAAGCCATGAGGGGCTTGCGCGAGCGAGCACCTGCCTCCTTGCCGGATCGCAAATCCCGGCGGTGATGCACGTAGACCTCCTCCTTCAAGTCGCCGTTAAGAAATGCCGACTTGACATCCATGTGATGAACACGCCACCTTCTGGGCAGCTAGCGCAGGAGGAGTCGCGCGGACTCCATCCGTGCGGCGGGTGCGGCGTCATCGGTCGACCCCTCTCGCCGCGCGAAGCCTCGTGCCACCAAGCGAGCCTTGTGCTTGACGATGGCGCCGCTTCATCCGCCGGCCTTGAACACCCACTTAAGGGTGATCGCGCGGTGGCGGCGGGAAGATCCGCCAGACTCCACGTCGGTTCCGCTCGACGGCGTCCATCTCTCGCTTCATCGCGACACGCCACGCCGCGTCTCCTCCGCCTCGGCGAAGGCGCGGGCTCGCCGTCATCGCATGCTGTGCGCCTCCGCCTCGCCGCGTATGCTGCGCCGATCCGAGGCGCGGCGGCTCGCCGATGATGTTGTCCATGGTACGATAGCGCGAGGCTCGTCGTCGTGGTAGGCGTCGACACGGTCCTCGTCGTGGGGCGGAGTAGCGAACTCCACCATCGCGCCTCATCGTGGGCCGGCCGCCGGGCCGATCCGGTGGTGTGGCCGCGGTGCGAGTGGTGGCCGGTGGTGAAAAGTGGGGCGTGGCGGTGCAGAAAGGTGGTGGAGCACTCGCCGGGCCGGTGGCGAGCAAGGTGTCGAGTGGGCGAGCTCGGTGAAGGCGAGCCGCTAGCTCCCGCTCTCTCGAAGTGGGCGTAGTCGACAACAAAGTCCCCGAGTCGAGGCGAACCATCGCCCACCGCCTTGTCTCACGTCCGGCCTCGCGCCGTCGAACACGGCGTCACGCGAGATGCGGGCGCAGGTGTGTGGTCGAGATGCGGTGAGGCCTTCGAGCCTCGCGTGGCCGATGAACACTCCCGAGTGCTCACGCCGTCGAGCTTGCCGATGTGGCCAAGCTCCTGGCGAACGCGAGGAGCCAAGACCCGCAAGTGGGAGACCGCGGCTTGCGCCCATGCCAAGCCTCGTGACGGCGTCCTGCCGTCGGCGCCTTAGTAGGCGGCGGTTGAGGATGTAGACGGCCGTCACCACCGCTTTCCCGTAAGACAACGGCATCCTGCAGCGAGGAGGGCGAGCCATCCCCACAACCGCCCGTTTGCGCTGCCGACGACGCCGCTCTGCTGCGGTGCAGATGCGGCGTGAGAAGCGGCGTGAATGCCCTCATCGGCGCGATGCGGCGACCAGCCGCCGTGAATTCGCGCCGTTGTCTGCGCGCAACACGCGCGCAGCTGCGATCGCGCTCGCCTCGCGCGCGACTGCGTCGCGCTGATGGCGTCGCGACCTCTCCTCTCCTTGCCGCCGGGACCATCACCCACATGTAGCGGGAGGTCGTCGACGGCGGCGGGAAGTAGCGTCGTCTCTCGGTGTGGCGGTGTCACCGCCACACAAGTCCCCGTGCGAGCTCGAGCCTCTCCTTGGCTCGAAAACTACTTCTTTGGGAAAGAGTCGCCTGCGCCCGTCAACACGCAGACGTCGCAGAGTCGCTCCACATGGTCAAGGCACGGCGCAGCCTCGCACCATTTCCGTGGCAGAGCCGCCGGGGCCTCGAAGTGAAGGTGCCCAGCGCTCGTGCCGCTGCCACGCCTCGTCGTCCGACGGTGCGAGACAGAGGGGTTGTGCCACTGCTGCGTGAAGAGTGTAGAGTCGATTTGCGCCTCTGGTTACCTTGGCAAGGAGGCGGCGTCGAAGATCCCAAATCCGCGGCACCGTGCTCGATCTCGACACGCGAGCCGTTCTCATCCACCGTCCCAAGGCGATGATGGAGTTCCGCAGATCGGGGATGTAGTAGACGCCGGTGGCGGCCGGTGCTCGCGATCTTAGCGGCGAAGGCAGCAGAGCCGACGCCCTTGATCTCCACGGCGGGCGTCGCGAACAGCGGTGCCTCGAGCGCTGAGTCGAGCTCGGAGAACAACTCCGCCGCCGGTCATGTGGTGGTGGCGCGGTGTCGAGCACCACCCGTCGGTCTTGTCATTGCCGGGCGTCGCCGAGAGGCGTGTGCTTTGGCTCGTCAAGGTGGAGGAGAGCCATGCGGCCGGTGCCGGAGAGGTGGTTCGATGCTCGCACGAGCAATGAACAGACCGGCCGCTCCTCTCCTCGCTGCGCGGCGTGGGCACAGCGCGTCGTGGTATCCGACTCCTTGGCCCAATGACCAAGCTTGCCACGCCAGTGGCAAGAGTCGCCTCGTCGCCGCTTTGCTTGCCAAAGATCGCCGCCTGGCGCTTTTGCGCGCTTGCGCGCTTGCCACTCTGCGGCCGCTGTCGTGGAAGAAGGCTCCCTTCTTTTTGTCACCTTGGCCGCACCACCGCTCCCGAGTGAGGAGGAGCTTCCGCCAATGGTGGCGGTCCCGGAGGCTCTGTGGCTCATCGATGTCGGCGACCTTGAGGCGACCGCGCCTCGATGGTCATCGTGGAAAGGTCAGCGAGACCCGATCGGCGAGCCATCCGCTTGTACTTCTGGGGCGCGCGGAAGAGCTTCTCCACGCTCTCTCTCATTTGTAGGTGTCGTCGCCGAATCGCACCAACTTGTGCAACAGAGTGTTGAGACGGAGAGCAAAGTCATCAACGTCCTCACTTTGGCTTGAAGGCGGGCACTCCCGCCCGTGCGTAGTGCTGCGGTGTAGACTTCTTTGGCGCGCGGCCGCCGCCGTCGTCTTTGCGGCGATGGCGTCCCAAGCCTCTTTGGCGATCCGCTTGTTGGTAGCGAAGCGCATCTCGGCGGGGCTGCGGCGATGAGAGCATCCAGCGCCCGTCGATCTGATCGTGGTCGGCGTCGCCGTCTGGGGATGCATCCCACATATGCCGCGCTGAGCTTCACCTCATCACCGCGGCCCGCTCGGCGTAGTTGGTCTTGGTGAGGGTAGGCCACCCGCCGCGGGCCGACGTCCTCGACGATACCGGTACTCGTGGTGACCACGATGCGGCAAGGGAGAGAGCGCGTTACTGTGAGGCCGCGCTCTCCGTCGACCGTCTGCCGCCGCCGTGCATGCCTCCTCCAGAGCCGCGCCGTGTGCGCCTCCTTGAGGCCTTCAGCCGGCGCGTCCGCGCTATCTGCCGTGCCGCCGCCGCTCGTGGCGTCTTGGCGCCGCCATTGCGCCGTTCGCCCTGCGCCGCTTTTCCTCTCCAGCGGTGAGGTCGCGTCGTGCTGCCATCAACAGAGCGGAGCTGCTGCTTGCTGCCGCGCGAGCCTTGACCTCTGCTGCCGCGACGCTGCATCTGCCGCCGCTTTACTTCCGCTCATGCACTGGCTGCTGCCGGCTCCGCCGCCGCCGGCCTTAGCGCCCTTTCGCCGCCGCGGCCGTCTCTGCCGCCGCTTCGCTCATGCTGCTCTGCGCGACGAGCTCGGCCGTCTGGCGCCGCGATGCTCGAGGCGGCCGAAGGCGAGATCGCCTGCGGACATGGCGCTCTGCGAGGGCCATTGCGTGGAGAGAGGCGCCGACAGCCGCCGCCGTCTCGGAGAGGAGTGGCGGGGACAGCCGAGCTGCTGCTTTCTACTGGTGAGGCTGCTGCGAGGTCGGAGAAGGAGATGAGCAGGAGATGCTCGGGCTACGAGGATACTAAGGCTCGATACCACTTGTTAGTCGCCGGACTCTTGCTCTTGGTGATAGCAAGATCCTTACTCTCATGGAGAGGATGACACTAGGAGATGGAGCAAGTTTTTCTTGTTTATTGCTCACACAATGCCATACCAACTTTGAGGGTTGGGGATACAAATTATAGGTGAGAACCAGCCAAGCATATGCTACGATGCTATCCTAGATGCTGTCCTAAAGCGGTCAATATGCTGTCCTAAAGCGGATCTGTCCTCCTAAGCGATCTGTCCTAAAGCGAATCTTTGTCCTAAGCGAATGCTGTCCTAAAGCAAAAGCAGATGCTGTCCTAAAAGCAGATGCTGTCCTAAAAGCAGATGCTGTCCTAAAGCAGTCAAAAAAACAAAAAACTACCACAGCCCCACAAAGACCACAGTACAGAGACTTATCCATCACTATAGACGAGGAAGACTTGTTATTTCTCTGATTGCTTCCAATAGCATGTGGTAGTCCCCTTATATGGATGGCTTCCCCTAACAGATAGAATCTAATCCCAATTATATCTCTAATAAATATAGTAACTAATATCATATCTTTAACTATATCTCTAACACAAGAAACTAATCTCTAACTCAAATAGAAACCAAACTCTATTTCCTAATAATTCACCGACTAGGCCCAAGGCCTACCCCTATGACATTACACCCCTCCCGGAAATGCAGCTCGTCCTCGAGCTGCTAGGCGGCGTCATGGCGCCAATAGAAGACCTCCGACGCCGGTGTAGAAGACGAACGGTGGCGGGGTCCTGTAGCGGATGGAGACTGTTAAGGGTATTAGAGATAAAGTTATTACAGGGGAATATGCCGCTTCCTATTCTATCTCTAATACCCTTAACATCCCCCCTCAAATGCAAGGCGTATGCAATAGCATTGCATTTGAAAATGGGTGAACACTTAAACAAGAAAAATCCGAAGTCCGAGTCTTGATAATGGCGTCGTTGCGTGTAGTTTTTGAATAAACTGTCAAATCAAGCCGAAGAGGAATAGATAGAAGCATGACGGCGCAGATCGAAGCCCGAGATGGCGGCGGCGCAGTGCACAAGAAGCGCAACGAAGGCGCAGTGCAAAAGAAGCGCGACGGCTTTAGAAACTCGGGGCGGCGCCTTAAAGAGAAGCGGCGGCATCATAAAGACTTCTACGATCTGCACGCTGCTCAGATAGTAGAGCAGCGGCTGCTGCCATGCAAAAGAAAATTCCTACACTTCTATGACTGACAATAAATTGGTGGACTCGCACGGCTTGGACGAACTAAAAATTAGAGACTACGGATTTGGTTGGACGCAATAAAAAAACTCACAAACAGAAGTAACTGACTCAACCATGCAACTTGGAACGGGCAGACCATCAATGTAACACCCGACCCAGACCCGCAGCCATACGGCAACATCCACCCCTCACACCCCCGACCCCGCCTCACTCTTCACGCCCCCTCCCTCACTCCCGCTCTCCACCCTCACTCCCTCCCGTCTCTCTGCCGGAGGAGGGAGAAGCCGGCAGTGGCGCGAGCGTGGAGGCGCGAGCACGGCGGCCAGGAGGCGGCGGCGTGGGCACGCAGCGCGGCGGCGGCGCGCAAGGAAAGCGGCGGCCGGCGGCGGCGACGAGACACAGCGGCCGAGAAGCGGCGAAGGCCGGGCGAGGCGCCACGGCGAACAAAGATGACCGAATCCGGCGACGGGGAGCCCGGATCCGAGGCGGGAGTTGGCCTGGCGAGGCGCCAGCGATAAGCGCGAGAGAGTGCCGAATCGGCGGCGCGGGCCGGATCGATGATGAGAGGCGGATCCGACGGCGGAGAGGCTGGATCCGGGCTTGCCGGCGGTGGAGATGGCGAACTTCGCTCCGCCGCGGCAACGAGGCGAGTCGGATCCGCTGATCCGGCGTCTGGCGGCGGCAGCAGCGCGCGCGGCGGCGGCGGCGATCGAAGAAGGCGAAGGGCGGCGGCGGTCAAGAGATGGACGGCGCGCGGCTCGCCGAGATCGGCGAATCCGACGGTACGCCCAGGCCGCGATCCGGTGGCGGTGGCGGCGAACGGGCATCTTCGAGAGCCGTCGGTGGTGCCGTCGATCGAGAGCACGGTGGCGGGAGAGGTGGCGCCAACGAGATGGCGCCACAGGAGAGATCGATCCTCCCGGGCGTGGCAATGAAGTAGATCGAGGTTAGGGTTTCAACCTAAGCTCTGATACCATGTTATGAATATTGTGCATATATTGAAGAGGCCCAATGAGCAGTATATATAGGGAGTACAAAGGGATATTACAGGAGAATATGCTGATTCCTATTCTATTTCTAATACCCTTATCTCTAATACCCTTAACAGAGACGATCGGCCAGATCCAAGCGGAACAAGGCTAGGCGAAGTGTAGCGCCTTCGGGTATATAATGCCCGCAAAATAAGTTTTTTATTTTTTTTGGCCTTAACTAACCGGTCGGTTTAAAACCGACCGACACCCACGAACGCATACGGTAGAAGCGGCGGCGAAAGCGCGGCGGCGCGCGGGTCCGGCGACCATGGCGGCCGGCGCGCGAGTGGCGGCGGCTTGCGGCGGCGGCAGCCAGCGGCGAGGGTGGCGGCGGTGGCGGCGACTTGCATGGATCCGGTTGGCGATGTCGACCCGCGACCGGAGACAGGGACTCCGGCAGATCCAGTGGAGGTGGCCTGGCGGCGGCTCGAGCGGATGCAGCGACGGTGGCCCAGGCGACAGCGCTCTTGGCGGCGGAGAGCTCGTTGAGGAGGTCGCCCTTGGCCTGCCGGATGGCGGGGAGCGTTAGGATGGCCGGGCCGGCCGCGAGATTTTAGACCCCGTTTTCGGCGGCGTCCTCGACGGGGGAAGACGGGGATGGCCCGGCGGTGAGCAAGTGGAACGAGCGCCTACGCTGCGCGCCCGTGGCGTCGTGGCGATCTTTGCGATACAGTGTTCTGGCGCGACAAGTCGGCGTCGGCTTCTTCCACGAGTGCGCGCACCGCCACGTGGCGATGGTGTCGGCCGCGGTCTTTGCCGCCGAGATGGTGGCCACGGCGCTCAAGGGAGAGCACGACGAGGCGGCCGAGCTACAGTGGCGCTGCATGGTTTCTTCCCTGGCGGCGGAGGGATGCCTCGAAGTGGCTGGCGATCTTGGCGAGGGAGTTGTCTTCGCCGTGGCCGATGGTCTTGGTGAGGGTGGCGAAGTCAGTCTTGTCCTCGTCGCTAGAGGGAGGCAAGTCGACGGGGCGAGTCGACCTCGTCCTCGCCGCTAAACACCGGTGAAGCCTCGATGTCATTGCTTTTGAAGGCTTGGGTGCCGCTGCCGTCTCGCGTTGTGTCTTCTCCCGATCTGCGACCATCTTTTCGAAGATGGCATGTATGTTGAGGATGATGTCGTGCTTCGCCATCTTGTCGGCGTTAGTCTTTATTATGGCCAATGACTCATCAACAGGACGAGTTGTAGGAACCATGGTAACAGAAGTCGTGGAAAGGGATTGACTGCTCTGACACCAAGTTGTCATGAACCGTGGTTCATGAGGGATAAACACCACCAAGAAGATGGCCGGATGGCGTCGGTGTAGAGAGAGAGAGAGGGACTATAGACGAGGAAGACTTGTTATTTCTCTGATTGCTTACAATAGCATGCGGTAGTCCCCTTATATAGATGGCTCCACCTAACAGATAGAATCTAATCCCAATTATATCTCTAATAAATATAGTAACTAATATCATATCTCTAACTATATCTCTAACACAAGGAAACTAATCTCTAAAATAGAAACCAATTTCTATTTCCTAATAATTCACCGACTAGGCCCAAGGCCCACCCCTATGACAAATAGACACTACTTAGAATAAATTATTACTAAGTAAAGCAACGATTATGAGATAATGAAAGTAACTAAAACAAATCTATCGAAATTAGAACGAGATAAACTAGGTTTAACTAAGATGTGAAAATTCCTCCCTAGGCTAGGTTCACTTATTGCAACTAAAGACGATCAATCTAATCGCAAATAGCACCAAATAATACTCTGGCCCCTTCACTGTTTCCCCCTGTCACGGGTCCATTGAGCTAATAAACACCGGCATGACCTGCACAACTTGATATAAATCCACACACTAGATCCAAACACCATGTCTACATCTGGGGCTAAGCAATCGATCTACATCTAGGGCCAAACAATCGATAACCATAAGCTTCTATTATCGATCGAGAAACAAGCATGATATCAAGAAGACACAACCATATCATAAAAATACTAAAATAATAGATCAATCCATATGTCTTAAGTTACAGCAAGATCCCCACACCTTGGAGAAGAAAAGATTACTACATATGAGGCTTAGAGTTATGTATGATTAACGACGAAGGGGAGTTGAAAAGGAAGACGCCGGACAAGCCAAGGGGGGCTACGCGGGGCGGCGTAGAGGCAGCGCCGAGCGGCCCCAAGGTAGCGCGGCTTTGTGCTCTCAGTGACTTGGCAATTTCTTGGATGGCTAACCCTAATCTCGCGATTCCGACGGATTTTTGGTAGATTTCTTCGATGCCCTTGGCGTGGCAGGGCCTCCTCTTTATATAGTGACCCCTAGGGAAGAGTCCCGGTCAAAAATGGCAAAGAGAGGTTGGCGCCGGCTGGCATAGGGGTGGTGCCGCCAGGGCTCTCCACGGACCCAAAAGTTGGCTCTTGAACCTTGCACGCATCAGCCACGCTAGGCTAGCATCGGTCTGTGCTTTATTCTTGGGCTTCAATTTGGGCTGAAAAGGGGTCTTGGGACCCTAGGCGTCAGTCGACGCCGGCCTGGTGCTGAGCAACGCTGGGCTTGGCAAACCACGCTCCAACGGTTTCCGGGCTTTTTTACTTTCACGTCCGACCTTTGATTTTGGCAAATAATATATGGTGATACGGGGTCGCCCGATCTTCTCGACGTAGGATGGATACTCACGGGAGTCTTGATGAATCGTAATAATCCTCCAATGCCAATGCAAGGGACGAACACTCTTTAATCCGCCAAAACACACTCGTGTTGATTTCGCTGACCACCAAGCGAAGATCTATCGTGCACCCAATTCCCAGCGGAAAGGCTGAACGATCTTGATTGAAGAAGATACTCCAAATTCCATAAGGAATTTCGGCAGCAATGCTAAACTCGAAAACTTTAGTAGATTGATTTATCTCAAACGTGGTCTGAGCCCTAAAGGCTGCCAATACAAGGCTTATATAGCCCCTTGAGACGTCCATATGGTCCCCAAACCAAGTACAACTCAACCCTATATGGTTTTAGATACAAACTCTCACAAAAAGGAAACTATATTTTACACCCGTCATATTGTTTCAGTCATAACTTTTTATCCGTGGAGAATTTGAAGGTGGGACCAGATCCATTGTGTAGCCCTTGAAATTATCTTTCCAACGAGTACAAGAACACCTGAATCGGACTCCGTTTGTGAAAGTTATGGCCTTTTTAGTAACTGCCTGTCAGGCTGTCCCGAACCGAATCCGAATTGAATCCTGAGTTGAATCTGAGTTGAAATTGGATTGAGCACGTGGGAAGTCCGAATTTGGCTTGAAAATCTTATCCAAATCTTGTAGTTTAAGTCCTTGGGCTCCTCCCTTTTGCTCTCCCACTGCATGGGCTTCTTTCCTCCTTGATGAGCTACATGGGCTGCTTGGTTTCCTCATTTCCATTTCCATAGGCTTTGAGCTTTTCGTTTTTTGGTAGCAAATATGATCACCCTCCTTGTGCTTCTCCATTGCTTTGGCCCCGGAATCATCATAATATTCAAACCTAATAATAAACAAGAATTTGACATAAGGTAGTATATTGTTCCCACGAATAGAAGGAAATTCATTAAGAAAGAAATTCACCTGACAATATTTAATACGGCTCAATACTTCTTTCCAGTGAAATAATGTATTTGAATGAAAAGTGCTAATCATGTGCGTATCCGCATCATATGGTCCTTTGAATTTGTCATTTGATGAAGTTCATTTTGGCACATTTTCCGAGGAAGCTCTTCGTTGCCACTTTTCAGCTAAATATGACGTGTTTCAGCATATTCCCTACACATCACTAAAACATCCAACATCTTCGGAAATTGTTAGGGTTAGTTGCCAAATGGCGCAATTAAGCACAGAATATCGCATAAAATGATGATAAATAGGGCGAGACAAGTATACAAATTGAGCGCCAACAGCCACACATTGTATGACATGCCAAAATTTGGACTAGCAAGTTCTAATTTTTCCTCTCATCAGAAATTATTTATTCTTTCTGATTTTGAGTTTGATTTAACTGCATTAATGTTATTAATGACTTTGTTAATCAGGAGGCCAGTTAAAGCTGCCATTGCTGCATCTGCGGAGTATGTATCTGGTTTGCTTCCCTCACATCTGGTTTACAGCCCAGCTCATGAAACTGCATTTGAGGTTTGTTGCCCCTTCATACGTGTCAGTTTCGCAATTTGTTTACTAATGGGTAACAGAGATTTCTGCTGCAAAACTCCACAAATTGCCAATGTTTTGCATGCATTGTCTGTAGCATTAGCCAGCAATGGTTCAACAGATTTAACTGTCGCCTAGCAACTCATGGTTCCTACAATCCAATGATGCTCTTGCTGTGTACCCCCCACAAACTTACTATCTTGTATGCTGGTTTAACTTAATGTGTCCAGTTACTATCCATGACATGTAGCCTTTCCATTGTTATTTATAGGTTTTGCATATAAAAATGGGGGGATGGCTATGGTACATACAGCTCTTAGTTACATTTTTTTTAAAGAAAACTTTTCCTGCCCTTCATTTTTCATACGATACTGCAATGTATGTGAGATTCTGCTGATTGTTTTTTCATATGATCAAGTTACTTATCCTTGCAAATATAACATCAGATGGATTATGATCCTTGTAAATATAGCATTAGATGGATTACGATTAAACTTTATAGGCAGGGAATATTTTATGGTGTTAAATATCTTTCTGCACCTGTGAAATATGTACTCTTGTTGCTAATATATATTTTATAACATATTTGCCTTTCTTATTACTTTATTTTGTCCAGTTGTCCATCAGTACTTATTTATAACTCTGTATTCCTCGTCCATTGTAGCATATCAATCGTTTCTTCTAACGTAGTTAGCATTGCTGTTAGCATTTCTTCGTACTTTTATTTGGCCCCCTTTTTGACCTGCTTGAAAGTCAAATAACAAGCCCCTTTTTCTATTTCCTTTTGCTTAATGTGGTTCTTGAAATGTAATAGTTCAATCTGTTACTCATTACCTCCTTTTTCTTGTGTTTATAGGACTGGACTTGGTCTGTGGGTTGTAATCCCTTATCTATTACATCTAAAGGATGGCAACTTTCTGAGTTTCAGCAAGACGTGATTGCTCGTAACTATATTATTACTGCAGTGGAGGAATCCATACAAGTTATCAATTCAGCAATTCAACGATTGATAACAGAGAGGACAAGTATCCTAAGAATTATCTATAGTTCCTCTTATTCTATTTCTGTAGATTTTTGTTGCGAATAATCTTCTTTAGATAAAACACTATGGACCTGGATCAACTTTATGCGTGTTTCCAAGTGAACTAGTTAGACCAAAAGTAGCATGAACTTCACTCCTTGGTCCTCGATGGTCCATTGTTGTACTCTATTCCCAAGTTGTTCTGCATACAAATGATTTGAGCAGAATCACTTGGCCTAGGGATTTGTATAATGGTTTAATCCAGGCCAAGTGATTATTAAAATCCACAATAGAGCAGGAATGAAATCATGAGTAAATTTTGTACAATCCAAAAATTTTACTAGTTAAGGACATTAATTAGGTTCTTTGCAGGAGATAATAAAATGCCTCCTATACCGACCAATTGGTAGTCCAACTAGTATTTATGGTGGAGGTTGTGGGTTCAAACCCAGTCAAGAGTGCTATAAGGCCTTCTGCAGAAACAGGGGGTTCCCCCATTAATAAAAAGAAAAAAGCTGCCTGCGTATGTTTGCATTGTTTACCCTCAAAATCTTTCTTGAAGAACCTTAACATTTGTTTTAGCTGAACAAGGCTTTAAACTTTTCAAGACTCAGGAGAGAGTGATGGTTGAAAAGTACAATTCTGTTGTTAGCTTGTGGAGAAGAGTAAGTTGCTGCCAGATGTTCCTTTTCCTATTTTTTTCAGTACTGGGGGCTTATGTTTGGTTTGTATTTAGGTCTCGGCTATGTCCAAAGGGCTGCGATATGGTGATGCAGTAAAGCTTATGACATTGCTCGAGGACGCATCTCATGGGTTAGTAGTCCTTATGCTTTGTACTTGTTCATTTTACGATTTAATCCTTATGCTTTGTACTTGTTCATTTTACAATTTATCTTTTTTGTTTTACATTGTGAGGTAGATATATATGGTCTGTTAAGATCACGTTTTTTTTAAAAAAAATTGCTTACTACTAAAGAAATTATCTGCCTACATATTTCAACTAGTATACTATTCTTTATGTGCTCTACTGTTATTATTTTTTATAAGCGGAGTTATGTCCTCGACTAGAATATAAGCTTGATTAGTAATCTGTTTGGTGTTCTGAATACAATGTTGCTTTTTTTTTTTTTGCTTTTCCAGATTTGCTAATGCTGTGAACTCCACCATTTCAAGTCTGCACCCTGTCCAATGCACCCGCGAAAGAAAACTCGATGTGCAGCTAGACTTGACAACGATCCCCGCTTTTCTTGCTGTTTTTGTGTTGCTTTGGTTTCTTCTACGGCCAAGGAGGCCAAAGCCCAAAGTCAACTGAACGCCCTAATTTTTGTCTTGGCTATGCGGCTTCTGAGTGAGAAGGATATGATTCTTGTGAATATGCACAACATGGGGGGATAGCTGCAGCTGGAGGGCACCTCTGGCATTCCAGGGTTCAAAAGCAGAGAAAATGACAAGGGCGTAAACCATATGTACCAAATGATGCCCTAGTTTGTGTTTCTTTCCCAAGTTGTAGCAAGCTTTGGAAGTGTCATATCTTGTATCTGTGGCATTGCAGACTGGTTGAGAACTTTGTTCAGCCTGTTATGTCAAGTCATTCAAGCGAACTGGGACTGGGAGGGTATTGTAGCATTGTAGCAGAGGAACGTTAACGGCTAATTGATATTATTTACCAGCTTTCTTATATGCCACCATCTACTGATGTTTAATGTCACCAGTTGGCCTCTGTTCGTCCGTCGGCATTGTCTGTCTCGCCGGCCGGTCATTGCTGCTCCGCCTCTCCCATCGTCGGATGTTGCTCATTGCCATTGAAAACTATAGAGGAGCATTTCTGGTGCAAGGAAAGATCATACATTGTAACGGATGTGCGAAGTTTCTGATAAAAAAGCATGTACCTGCCAATTAGTATCATCAATAAACTAAATAGATGCTCGACAGATCATTGCTCCATCACACCAACTAAATAGAATTTTGAACTGTCGATTTTAGAAAACTAGATTTAAATTGTCAGAATAAACGAATTTTGTAGGACGATAATTATATCTTAATTTTCTTACGTGTTTCCTCGTGAAAATCTGGTCCCTGCAGTGATGAGCTCGTGTGTCGGTGTGTTGCACGTTAATGGGTCGCTCATGTGACTACGAACTACTCGTGTGTCAATTGAAAAAACAGAATTTTTAAGGGTAAGCGAACATCTCATGTCCACTAGCTCCTACACGCAAGACGTTATCCCCCCCCCCCCCCCAAAACAACTACAAGAGGAGGTCCCAAGCTACCACACTATCCTGCGGAATTTTTTTTTACGAATAATCCATTTTTATTCGAAATTACAGAAATATACCCGCAACAAAATTTTTTACAAAAATAGGCTCCAGTCGCCCAATGGTGAGCGACTAGAGGTAATCGCCCAACCACAGCGCGACAACTAGGCAGTTTGGTAATGGTTGGGTGAGTTATTGCTATCGCCCAACCGTCGAACGACTGACATGCAGTCGCTGCACTATTCGGCGATAGCGATTCCTGTCGCCCAACGGCTGGGCGACAACAACGGGTTAAAACCCGAGCGGCAAGCCCGGCCGCGGTCGGCGTTGTTCATTGCTTTCCTCGCGCATTCGTTCGGCGACGGGAGAGAGGAGCGGAGAAAGAAGGGAAAGGAGAGAAGAGGAGAAAGGATGAGAAGAAGAGGAGGGGAAAAAAGACGAGAGCGCGGGATCTTCAAATCTAGGTATTTTTCGAAAGTTTTTGTAGTATACTTAGTATAGAAATTTTTATTATAGGAATTTTTTGTGTAGAAAATTTAGTACAATTTTAGTATAGAAAATTTAGTACAATTTTCAGTATAGAATTTTGTAGTATAGCAATTTTAGTGTAGAAATTTTAGTACAATTTTAATATATAAAATTTAGTATAGAAAATTTTAGCATAGAAAATTTAGTACAATTTTTAGTATAGAAAATTTAGTATAGAATTTTGTAGTATAGCAATTTTAGTATAGAAATTTTAGTACAATTTTTAGTATAGAAAATTTTAGTATAGAAATTTTAGTACAATTTTCAGTATAGAAAATTTAGTATAGAATTTTGTAGTATAGAAATTTTAGTACAATTTTTAGTATAGAAAATTTTAGTATAGAAATTTTAGTATAGAAAATTTAGTATAGAATTTTGTAGTATAGCAATTTTAGTATAGACATTTCGGTACAATTTTTAGTATAGAAAATTTAGTATAGCAAATTGAGTATAGAAAATTTTAGTAAAGAAATTTTAGTACAATTTTAGTATAGAAAATTTAGTATAGCAATTTTAGTATAGAAATTTTAGTATAATTTGTAGTATAGAAAATTTTAGTATAGAAATTTTAGTACAATTTTTAGTATAGAAAATTTGTAATGTACATTTGTTAGTATGGAATATTTTTAGTACAGAGATTTTAGTACAATTTCTAGTATAGATAGCAACCGTACTGTAGATCTAGCTAGAAAAAGTTAAATATTTGTTATACTAAATCTGCATGCGTAACAACATGTGTAATTTTACAAAAGCAACAACATGTGTATGAAATCTGCATACAGGTATGGCGCGTGACTGGCAGTATCCCCTGTTGGACGAGCACGTAGACCGCATGCATCGCGCTTCCCATCGTATGCCGCCACCGGGGAGCGCGGACGAGCCGGTTGAGGTGGGAGTGGTCCGGACGCGCACACCTCGCGTGGCCTGGAGACTCGACGCCTGTTGGACAGCCAAGTTTGCACTACGCCATTGTTTTAGTGTTGCCGTAAGAACGTTCTGTGATGACCTTCACTTTGTTTGCACGCTACGGGATGCCGGGCTACTCCCTGTTGCCCGGATGGTGCATGCCACGAAGGAGGATGGACCCGCCTTGGCCACGGGCGGGGACGAGGTCGGGGATCGATCACGACGCTTCCCGTTCGACCGCTCCCTGTTGACGGCTTTGATGGACCGTTGGTGGCCCGGGACGCATACTTTCCACCTACCATTCGGAGAGATGACGCCGACCCTGCAGGATGTGTCCCTGCTTCTTGGCCTTCCGATCGCGGGAGGCGCTGCCTTCCTACCGGAGGCCCCGGTCGAGTGGCGCGATGACCTGCTCGCCAGATTCGAGGGGGTCCTTCCACCGGGTGCCGTGGGTGAGTACTACATTGTCCCGTGAAAGCAGACCCACGGGCGTCGGCGAGGTGGTCGCACGATTACGAGTACGTGGTCTTTACAATCGATCGTGTCATCGAAGCTCTTATTTGAGTTATTATGGACTAATAACGTCTTGTTTGCATTTAGGTGGAGCGGATGGACCCAGAGGCGAACGATCACCAAGTCTCGCGCCACTTGGAGGCGTACTTGCTGTGGCTGTTTGGCTGGGTGCTCTTCACCAGCAGCCACGGCGACAGCGTCGACGCGCGCCTCATCGCGTATGCTAGGGCGATTGTGGACGGCGAGCCCCCCAGGTCAGCTGGGGATCAGCCGTACTTGCTGAGACCTACCGCGGCCTGTGCAGTGCGTGCTCGAGGACGAAGGCAAACTCAATCCTAGCGGGTTGTCCCCTACTACTGCAGTTGTGGTCGTTCAAGCGCTTCAGCCTCGGACGACCATTGCTAGACGACATGAGTCCATACAGGCCCAACATGTATCAGGGGGAGACGTTGACCGGCCGACGATGGGTTCTATTTGGTGTCGTCGATGGGTAAGTCATATGTCAATTAGTTATTTCCTTTATACTAACGACGGTCATACTTAACATCTATTTGTCCTTGCAGGTGCAGTTCGTACATGTCCAGGTCACGCGGGCGTATCTGCCCTTTGTTGAGCAGATCGACTGCCTCACGGCTGACGACGTGCGCTGGGAGCCGTACTCACAGGCGGCAGTGGAGGACCGTGCTCGATGGATTGACGAGTCCGTCTTTGGCGGGCGCGGGCTTTACGGTGACGCTACGGAAGCTCGTCTCGACATCTTCGTGGAGGACTACTCGCGCAGCGAGTGATGCGGCGGTTGGTCTCTTCCGGTGTGCGCGGTACCTATCGGACCTGCGGTGCGCCTCCTCCGTACGCGGGTGAGTGCCCGTGTCTTATAAATTTGTACATACTTACTACTTCATTGAAATTACTAACAAAGTGGTCCTACAAGCGAGCACAATAGAAAGGAGTGAAACGCGGCACGGAGTGGACGGTGAAGATGCAGGGGTGGGTTGCTCAGTTGGACGGTGCCCTTGACGACGTGGTTGACGAGGACCGCCCCTACGACAACACAGAGTACACGGAGTACCTGCGGTGGTACCAGCCGCGGACACGTACGAGGCTCGTACATATGGTGGACCCGCCCCCACACACCTCCCGCTCCATCAGACACGTATCCCGCGCTTTGGCGCGGATATCGCTTATCGCGATGCGTTACACGTATTTTTGAACATTCACCTGGCAATGCTATTTGGATAATTAACCATTTTATGTCTTTTCCTTCAGTCTGACGTGGGTCTTTCCATCGTCACGGAGGCCGAGAGTATGCTAAACAGGCTAGCCGCAGGTGCCGAGGTGGGCCACGAGGAGCACATCAGCGCGTACCGTCGTTTCAAGGAGTGGGGTACACGTGTCGTGCACCTACTATCTCGCACGAGGCTACCAGGCGGCATCCACGCCCGGACACGGACGGCTCGGCCACGGTGCTGCCCGGCCGGCGTGGCAGTACTCTGGAGGCTCTACGTGGGCATGTCCTCCGGCACCTCACCCGGACGAGGCTGGAGGATCTACCTGGGGATGGGCTCATACACCGCCTGGCCAGCTATTCTTGCGTCCTCCGTACATCCCTGGTTTACCCACACATGGGGTGCACTTGACATATGCCCCTTCTCCAGGTGCGATGACCTTCGCTGAGGGTACGTATCGTACGATCTCTGTTTTATCATAATGTTTGACATCTGAAACTAACGATATTACTTTTGCAGGTCATTTTCAGTCCGAGACTTGGCGCAGCCCCACCGCGAGCCCGGACGATGTGGATCAGTACTTCTCTGAGTGGGCCAAGCAGCAGGCTGGGTTTGCACCTCCTGACACAGCATCAGAGGTTCTCTTCGGCAGTGCCCTCCCTAGTGCACCGGAGGGCACACAGCCTGAGGTACAGCTGACTCCACCAGCGTAGGGGCGGGTGCGACACCCTCCTGCACGTTTTACTTTCTCGGAGCCTCGTCACCCGTTGCACCGGAGGGCGGCCAAGCGGGGCCGTACGGGAGGACGCGGGCGCGATGACGGGGCACCTCAGGGTGGCGCCTGATTGTACACCATTGTTTCATGTACTGCTTACGTTTTTTTAATGATGTAAACTTTTTAGTACTGTGCCGTGCTTATACTCCTCGTTACCTACTCATTAACATCAAAATATCACTTACCATCGTATGTATCAATCGTTTTACGGTCAATTGTGCGTAAAAAAAATTTCCAAAATTATTTAGGCACCTACAACATACAATGAACATAAAATTTTATTACAACTTTAGCAGATTTTTTACCAGTTTCAAATTACAAAATTGACAAAATTGAAAACATTCCAGGGGGGAGCACATGCAGTCGCTTCCCCATTGGGCGACTACATTAAAGTCACCCAACGGGTAAGCGACTAGAGCCAGCCACTCCACGGTAAAGCGAGAGGCATTGTGTCGGCTCTTGGTTGGGCGATAGGCTCTAGTCGTCCACCCGTTGAGCGACTGGAGCCTATTTTTGTAAAAAAATTTGTTGCGGATATATTTCTGTAATTTCGAATAAAAAATAGATTATTCGTAAAAAACATTCCTATCCTGCGCATAGGCCCTTCATGCGCACGGCTATATTTGATCTAATTATATTTTATTCCATGACTGAGAACCCTAGAAGCATAAAAATATTACAAATACCACCCGTGGCCTATCTATCATCCACACCCTACCCTCGCACACAGTATCAATGACGACGACATCGTCATTGTTCCCTAGCCTAGTTGAGCCATCTAGACTCAGCCAAATCTTGTCACCAATGCGGTTCCCAAGCCCGGCCTTACCGCTGTCATTGCTGGTCTCCATGTCGCCACCCTCAATCACCCCGGTGTCTTCGCCCTCTCTTGGCCCTAGAAACATTGTCCTTACCGTAGTCATTGTGCGAGGCTATCATCATCGTCTGTGCCATCCTCATCGTCATTCTCCAAGGAGAGTCGCTAGCATTGGGATCCAACAGGATCTACTCACCCGCATTCAAATTTGTTCTCACTATCATCCCACACATCATCACAAGAGATGGAGTCGTCGTTGACATCGTCTTCTCAAGTGCAGCCACCACTCTTTGAGTTGTGGTGCATTTTCCCTGGACCACCTTCTCTCTCCCCTCGAGCCACCGTAGCTCTAACACACTACAAATCACTATCTTTCCTCCCTTCCTCTTCTTCATCGTGCCTCGGGCAACTCCGATGTGAGCCCGCGAGAATGTGGGATATGATTGAATTTTTTTTTCAAATAGTACATTTTAATGGATATTATATTAATATACCATTGCTTAAAAATTACATAAATAACCTACTATTGTCATTCTAAATGGCAACAACACTCTGTAGCCATTTGGAATAGTGATAATCCTACGTGGAGTTATGCATGACAGCCTGCAGGTCTATGTCGCCAAATGAATTGACGACAGGGGCCTTGTCGTCAATTCAATTGGTGATAGAGATTATGTCGTCAATTGAATTGGCAACAGTCTATGTCCCCAATTGTATTTGCGACAGAGACCATGTCGTCAATTCAAATGGCAAGAGAGGTTCTACCGCCAGTTCAAATGGCGATAGTCATTTTTGAAAATTTTTAAATAACGCTTTTCTTAATTAAAAATGAATTATTTATGAATAATTCTTCTTTTTTTGCTTTAGTAGTTTTGAAATATTAGCTAATAATTAAAGAGAGAATTTGACTATTGCGCCTCAGGTTGCATTAATAATTTTTGTTTAAATAAATCATTTCAAGCCCGACATAACACTTCATAATGAAGGTGCGAATTACACAGTACATAAGGTTTGGTTAGGTGCATATGTTTGCGTTACTACTCCTATGATACAAATGGGAACATGCACGAACTATCAACTTAAACTACATGTAAAATACATGTGCAACTTGTGGAATATAAATGACATGGTGGTTATAGATCTAATAGGGCTTTTGGGCGAACATCTCTAAGGCAAAAGTGGTACACCGTAGGGCACCCACATGGAATGGTATGTGCAATTATAGCTCGAGTTGGCGCAACAACAGTACAAATGGTAGTCACTGTTGAGGTGGACCATCTCCTCATAGTTCCTCTATCTGATTCTCTATCTGCGAGCTCGTCGTTGTTGATCCTCTTGGTTAGGAGCTCTTCTCGCAACTCATCTAGGCGGATTTGGAGAGTGTGGATGTAAACCTAGGTAGGTATTAGATATAGTTGATCCATCCACTCAGTGAACTTGTAATCTATGGTATACAAGGAAGATGAAGTGATTACAAGCTATGAATGCATGGATGTATAGATAGGAAATGAACTACTTACCGTGAACAGCGGGTAGCAAAAAAAATCAATGACATGGGTTCCCTACGTTGTCCGAAACATGGACCACCACGTCACGTTTGTGCTTGTATTTCGGCCAAGCCTTGGGGATATGTGGGTAGTCGTGGAGGGGATTTCTAGGGGTATAGAGCTTCTTGGTTTTAAGCGGTAGATCGGGGTTGGGGGTTGAGGTCTAGGGGACCGTAGATGTGTATATCTTCCAAGTAAGAGTCACATCCTCGAAACCCAGTTTGTGCCTATTGTCTCCTCCCACACCTTGAGTTACCCACCCTGTTCGGCATGTTGTGGTTGGAGGAGTGTGTTTGAGATACGTAGATTCATTGCATAGGACTATTTATAGGCCCTCTCGGATGTGGGTGATGGACTTGAGGTAAGTGGAGTGTGTTGCGGGCAAGGTAAATTCTTTTTTAGTCTAAAAAGCAGGTGGTAGTATGCTGTCACCTTGGTCTAAAAAAGGGTTGATCGAAGTGTTTTCAGTTTGGGCTAAAAAAGAATGTGGTGGTGTGCTATCACCTCAGTTTGAAAAAGGGCTAATCGCAGTGTCGTCACCTCGGGCTGAAAAAGGAGGTGACATGGTGTTGTCATTTCTAACAAAAAAATTTATGGACTCATCTTGTCATGACATGTGGTGTTATCATAACCCCTTTGTTGCGCTACTGAGAAGGGGTCACTATCTTGTAGTCATAGCAAAAATCTTATAATAGAACAACTTTACAAAAAAAAAAGAACAAAGAGGAACATAACATTATAAATATCATAGCATGTGGTAACTACATAGCAACTTATTACAAGGACCAACTAACTGTGGTGCTATGCCACGAGTGGCGCCAGCCTTGGGCCATCACTACACATGACCTAATGGTTAGTTCCAGTGGTCTGGTGCACGCCATGACCTGGCCAGGCAAGCAGCTGGTGCAAGAGTCACAACATGTAACACCCCGGCTTCTCAAAAGCCAATGATGTTACCCACAACTACTATCTCTACCAATTTAAACCCACGATCAAGTATCAACATCTTATAAAATTTAAGAATAAACATTCAACATGATAATGAGCCTAAATTTCAGCAACACAATAAATAACGAACTTAACTTAAGATAAATTAAATAATCACTGAGATAAATCGATTGGTGATATAAATCAAGAAACTATTAATTAGCAATATTAAGAACCATAAGGAACTAAGGAAAGCATAAATACCCAATTATTACAATGAGAGCTACTAAATTGTTCCTATCCATAAATGATGAATTACTAGGTGAGTTGAAGAGCTACAAAAGTGCAAGAATTCATGTCCTAAATCCACCCATGCATGTTACCTTCATCGTTCACATAAAAACAATAAATAAATAAGGGTGAGTCCATGACTCAGCAAGTACAAAGCAGAACAATAGATGAATCCACATTATTTTAACAATTTAAATCCATTTACTATTAACTCAAATTTCACATCCAAATCTCATCAATTTTCATCCACATACCTCAATAGCTCATCTTAATTTCTCTTAATGCAATACAATGCCCATGCACATGTCTCCTCTGTAACTTATACCGGTATAGCGGAGGGTACACCCGTCGATGTCACCCTCTACCTCCATCCTATGGAGGTGCCTACCGAACTAGGTCTTTTTCTTCATCCCATGGAGATGCCTATCTCTGTAGGTCTTACACAAAAGCACGCAATACTAGTTAAATAGCCTTACTCATAGCTATTTGAATTTCTCACTGTCCTAACTCATAATGCATACATCATGTTATTAATGACATTTATTATTATTTTACCACATACCACAATTAGCATCGAATTAATATCATACTGAACAAAAGGATAATCAAAATTTTTGTGTGACATAAATAATTCAATCATAGTGAGCAATTATTAATCACCATCTATCATTCTATTAATCATTTGCCTTTTTTAGTTGTGACCGCTAGATTGATTAGGAGATAGCACACTCGACGCTACTCCTCCTACATTAATTATTCACTCCCAATACAAGCCACAACAGTACAAGGTATCAAATAAATGACAACGCTGCTACATGCTTTCCAAATCCACCACTTTTCCTCTTTACAGGACAGCGCCCTTGTCTCAATTCCCACATCACAAAATAGGAAACATACCGGTTCTATAATCTATCCAAAATTTCCTGCATTTTCTTAGTAGGCTAAATTTTCAGATTAAATCATCTAAATTTCCGTTTTTAACCCGGAAGACAGATCTATCACCTTTTGGACAGCAGATTTATTAATTCTATAACTTTTAATCTACAAGTGCAAATATACTAAACAATTAGATTTTGAAAATCCATAGGAAATTTTCTATCACTTTCTAGCTGTTCCTAAAATTTAATTCTGTCATTAAGTTAGTCAAATTAATACTTTCCTATGACTTCTTCTAGCAGTAACCCTATACTGGACAACAGCCTCCCAAAATTCATTTCTTCTAATCTACTTATCTAAGAATCGTGTTCTTAGACTTTATGGAAACCTTAGGAAATTACCGACAATGTTTATGTTGATCAAATTTTTAGATTAATCCATTTACTATTTTTAATATACTAATTACCACACGCTGCCAAAACTCGACAAAATTAACAGACAATAGAACTATAAAAAAAATCATATCCTTAATCTGCGCATCCAATTGACATGAACAAAATTTCTACATAAAGCTATCGAGATGCTCTATAACTCTCTAGTAGATAAAATTATCAAATTAAGCATCTACACGACCTGTAAAAATAGTACAATAGCACTATGGACTAAACTGATCTACTACCTGATCTTCCTCCTAACTAACGGGCATGTCAACCCTATCTAATCCGGAATCTACCCTCAAAATAACAGAGAGAAATTAAATCATTACCACCGACTAATCGCATACTGTTCACTGATAGATTCCATACAAACTAGAAAGCTTGATCTCACTTCTAGTCTTCGGAATGCAATGTGGGAGCACTGTTCCAACCGATTGATTCTTATACAAACCGGGGCACAACATGAACATGAACATGCGTGCGATTCGTGGGCACATGGTGGCTGCTGATTGGAGGCGGAGGAAGAGAAAACAAGAGGACGGCGCACGAGGAAACGGCAATTAAAAAGGTTTTCTGGTTTACTTTCCCACAATACTTTTAACATGGCGGAGTGTGAGTTGTAGCTTTATTAAATTTGGTTTTGATGATGATGAAAAATGATCATATCTAGTAGCTTAAGTCTTATCATATGTTAAAAGGTTAAATCTCATTTGCTCTAACTCTCCGTAACATGATGTTTATATTTACGAATGTGTTTTGTAAATAGTTGAAACTCATGTGTTAAATCCTTTAGCATAGGACTATACATTGTAAACGTATTTTGCAAGTGTTTAAAGTCCATGTTTCCTACTCCTTATGGTATAAGGCCTATAGTTGCGAATACATTTTGCAAATAATTGAAACTCATGTACAATTCTTGTAGCATGAGACTTAGATTTGCGAATGTGTTTTGCAGACGTGATGAGTCCATGTACCCATACCTTGTGATATGAATTCAAAAGTGCGCAAATGTGTTTTGCAACTTGTTGGGAATTATAGTTGATCCTTGTGTGCATACTACTATAATTTACAAATGTGTTTTGTAAAATTTGTTGAAATATATGCACTTTTCAGAAAAATTAGAACTAACATTGTATGTCTTGCAAAACTACCGCTGGGCGGAACTACCAGTGTTGAGATTACGGTACTACCGCATCGGTTGGTCAAAGACTAGCATGGTCGAAATCCTGTGTGGTAGAAGACCGGCGTGGTTGAAGTCCTACGTTGTTGAAACTAGGATGGTCAAAGACCTGCGTGATTGAAAACTGGTAGCACCAGCTCTGTGAGAGCGGTTAGACCGGCAATGCGGTACCACTGACCTGTGTGGTGTGGTACGACCGGAGTTGCGGTATGATGATTTATCCATGGTACATTTTTCCAAAGAGGTACATTTTGGGAGATTTGTTCTTCCATGGAAAATGGTAGTTCCGCATATGTGGAGCAGTACAACCGCTGTGCGGTAGTACCGGGCAATGTGTGAATGGTACTACGACAGCAGGTTGTAACGGCTAGTTTTCTAATCATTATGAGAGGAGCGGTAGTACAAGCACTTTGCTTGTGGTACTATCGGTTGTCCTAATCTTTGTATCTAACGACTAGTTTTGTTGTTTGGGGTATAAATACCCCCTTTATGGATGGTTGGAGATAAGGAGATTTTACTCTATTTCATTCCTTTGAGCTAGTGTGAGATTCTCCTCTCAGTTGTGCATGTATTGCACCTTGTGAGCAAGGAGAAATGTTCTAGATTGCATGCGTTGCATCTAAAGATGGATTTTGTAAATACTTAAGCTTGGCATTCGTTGCATGTGGTAAGAGTCTAAGCAAAGGGCTTGACTTGTGACTCTTGGAAGTTGTCGACTCCTAGATGAAGTTGGAGGCATCATGCACAATAATCTTCTCAAAGAAGGTTGTAAGAAGATTGGTGTATTGTGAAGGTTGGAGCTAACTTACCCAGAGTAGGAAAGAACAACCACTAGTGGATTTGAGGTAGAAGGCTTAATTCATGGAACCAGTCTAATTAGTTTGGGATTACCTCAACGTGGACTAGGGGAGATTGGCATGTCTTTGAATACCACGGTAAAAAGGAAGCGTGTCATTGTGGTTTGTTCTCTTGTGTTCAATCTACATTCAAGCAATTTACATTCGTAGCATTAAATTAATTGCTTGTCAACCTAGAATTATAAACCTTTGATATAGACTTAGATTGTTGGTGCATTTAGGTGAACCTAGTTGATTTAGGCCTTATTTGTGCTAAACCAAATTTATTTACATTTTCGCATTATAAACTTGGTTTTAGCCTAAACAAATTTAAAACTGCCTATTCACCCCCTCTATTAGGCATCCTCGATCTTACAAGTAGTATAAGAGCTTGGTTTATCATTTATTAGGCTTCACCATTTAGAGAGTTAAAAGATGGTGACTAGTGATATAGTGCATCTAGGTGAGACACCTCTATTCGATGGTACAGATTATGATAATTGAAAATTCCATATGATATGTTATTTTAAGGCCATGAGCCTTAAAATTTGGCAGATTATAGATGTGGGTTTTTCTCTTCTATTAGATCCTCTTGCTCCCACAATTGAGGAAGAGAAATGCTCACATATCGACGCTCAAGTAACTAGTGCCTTATTTAGTGTTTTGAGTGTAGAGGTGTTCAATACAATATGCAATACGAGAGCGTTCATGATGTGGACTAAAATTCAAGACGATTATGAAATGTCCACCTCAATTAATGAGGATTGCATATAAGAGTGGATGTTGAAAGAAGAATGCTCAATCTCTAGCTCCAACGATGAATAATCCACAAGCCCCTCCACATCAACCCATTGCTTCATGGTTAAAGGTAATAGAAAGTTAAATAACGACAATAATGAGCCTACATATGATGAGTTGATGGATATGCTAGAAGAGCATAATGAATATCTTGGAAAGGAAAAATCTAAGTATAAGATTTTTTAAGAAAGAACATGTCTCTCTTCAAAATGATTATAATATGCTAAAAGATAAGCATGAGATTCTCCTTTTTTAAGGAATATTCTAAGCCTAAGGTGGATATAGAAATTACATGCAACTTATTCGATGATATACCATATGTAAAAGGGTCATTTCACCTCGGTGTGCCCCAACAAGATGGATGACAAAAAAGTCATCAATGAAGTGGCAAGCCAGCAATAAACAAGAAACAAAGAGAAAGATCGGAACAAAATATCAAACTTGCTATAATTGCTAGGAAATGAGATATTTTAGTAAGGATTGTCCCAAAGGTGTCATTACTAAGCCATCTCCTTATAATAAACATATTTATTTAGGAAGGATGAAAATGACAATGTGTTTGCTAGGAGTGTTAGTTCACCAAAATTTATTATTAGGGCCATTTGGGTGTCCAAATCTATTGTGATTAACATTCATGGACCCAATTAAGTTTTGGGTACCAAAATGCACGTAAATGTTTAATAGGTACTTGGAGAGGCATTGGAGGCTTGGCTCATTCATGAAAAGGTGAATTCTACCATGTGCAAAATAGTAGCCAAATTTGAGGATG
Source organism: Dendrocalamus sinicus (assembly GCA_036346575.1). Lineage (NCBI taxonomy): Eukaryota > Viridiplantae > Streptophyta > Magnoliopsida > Poales > Poaceae > Dendrocalamus > Dendrocalamus sinicus. The sequence goes on from CM070645.1 coordinate 22,825,687, forward strand.
ATCATGCCACATCATGAACCAATGCTATCTCAGCAACAAGTACTTACATTAAAATATTTAGCCATGGCCTTGTGTAGGTTGTATTACATGAAAATCTTTTAAAAAGGGTACTCTTACTCTTGTTTTAAAAGTTTATTATTGTAATCATGAGCAAAATGGAAGTGGCACATTTAGGGGGACTGCTAAATCATAATCATATGTATCACATCTCTAAGTGTGCCCAAATTGATTAAGTGCTAGTATTAATTTTCAAAATTGAGCCATTTAGCCAAAAGTAAAAAATTTTGAAATTATTAGTATGTTTTTGAAAAACTAGTTGAAAATGTATACACATGCATTTCAAAGACATTCAAAGGTTTTGGCTGTAGAAAAACTTACTTTAATTAAAATTGAGTTTCTAACAAAAAACTCAGAATTTAGTATCTTATTTTGGCTTTAAACTCAAAAATTGGTAAAAATTAATTCTAAAAGGAATTTGAAAAGGTGTTCAATACCAAAAATCTAGAGTTGGCAATTTCAAATATTCTTGGTATTCAAAAGTTATTCATAAAGTCAACCAATCAATAGTTATTGGTTTTTAAACTAATCGAAAATCTTAAGTTAAGCTAAGTAGTCACAATCTAGTCCTTAAATGAGTTTGCCAATTGAGCCAAAATTATTCGTATATATTGGTTCATAAGGGTATTACAAACTCATACATACAAATAGATGCCAAAATTGCCCTCACATGCTCATTTTGACAATCATGAAGAGATTTCATTGAAAATGAGTTTGTTTTTTGAAAACTAAAGCTTAAATTATTAAAAATTATATTTAAAAGAGTTTTAATCTTAGCATATAGATGGAAATGCTACACAAGTTATTTATATTCCTTTGTGAAAAACTTTGGAGCAAATTACAACATGGTATCAATCCTCCTCTCTGAAATTCAAATCTTCAAATGCATTCTGTAGCACTCCAGTACGATCGCGATGTACCAAGCTATACTACCATTGAACGGTATGACCACATATCCTTTGGCGGTACTACTGAATTGTTTGAAAGATGGCTGATTTGATTCAAAATTTATTGATATCCAATTTTCTTAGCCATTCCCTTTGCTCCTCAAAGTCAAGTTGATCCTTGTTAACCTTTACTAGCTACCCTCAAGTATTTGTTGACTCTAGATGTCATTTTGCTCTTAGTTTGACGCTTTTATCATAAAAATGACATTCCCTCTAAAAGTTGTAGATTTTTTTTATCATCTTGACCTCGGTATGAGTTTCATCTTTGTCTTTACAAGTGATATGATCTTTTCCCTTTCTAAGTGATATCTAATTTTTCCTCTTACTGAGCAAAATGTTTTCTTAACCAAGCTTTCTCTCATATGATATCTCTCCTATATGGTATCTTTTCAAATGATATCATTCTCTTCCTACAAGTGGTATCCCCTTCACATAATATTAAGTAGAAATCATTGAAGATCTCTTAAGGTTATTTCTAGTGGTTTGCATGTGATCTACAAGTAATACCCCATTTATTCGAGATGAATTTAAATTAGTATTCACAAAGTGGATTTCAATTCTTCGAGAGAAGGTCAAGTGCCCAAATTGACCTTGCGAGATACTAGTTGATCACACAAGTGGTATCAAGTTTTTACAAATAGAATCAATTACACTTAGTGCTATATATGCTTACAAGTGGACAACTACTATCTCTACCAATTTAAACCCACAATCAAGTATCAATATCTTCTAGACTTCAAGCATAAACATTCAATATGATAATAAACCTAAATTTCAGCAACACGGTAAATAACAAACTGAACTAAAAATAAACCAAATAATCACTAAGACAAATTGATTGGTGATATAAATCAAGAAACTATTAAATAGCAATATCAAGAACCAAAGAGAACTAAGGAAACCATAAATATGCAATTATCACAATGAGAGCTACTAAATTGTTCATGTCTTGCAGTTGGTCCATAGGAACCAATATGGTTTTCTGCGGACTCGGACAATCCAATATTATCTTGCTTGGGCTTTTGAATACATTCATCAATGCCAACAAAGTAAGCGTGAAATCATCATTCTTAAACTGGATTATGAAAAAGCTTTTGATACCATTGAACATTCGGCTATCCTCGAAGTTATGCATAGTAAAGGCTTTCCTAATAACTGGATTTCTTGGATCTCTCATATTCTAAGCACAGGTTTCTCTTCTGTCCTTTTGAATGGGGTTCCAGGACAAATGTTCTAATATAAATGAGGAGTGTGTCAAGGAGACCCTTTATCTCTACCCTTATTTGTTCTTGGTGCTGATCTTTTGCAAACTATTGTCAATGAAGCTGCCAATAGAGGAGTTTTTTCTCATCCCATCCCTAATTTGGCCAACCTAAACTACCCTATTGTCCAGTATGCGAATGATACTTTGCTAATCATGCTGGCAAGTGGCTGACAGTTACTTTGCTTGAAGGGTCCCATATCTAGCTTCTCAGCCTCTACAGGTCTTTGAGTAAACTTTCATAAGTCTCTAATGATACCCATGAATGTTAAGGAAGAGAAGATGGAGCATTTGGCTTCCTTATTTGGTTGCAATGTGGGAACTCTGCCTTTTACCTACCTCGATTTACCTTTGGGAACCACCCGTCCGTCAGTCAAGGATTTCTCTCCTCTAGTTGATCGTGTGGAACGCAGACTCTCAAGTACTATAGCTTTTCTTTCCTTTGGTGGCCACTTAACTGTACTGAATACGGTTCTTTCTTCGTAATCGACCTATTATATGTGTTTTCTTAAGCTTCCCCAAAAGGTTATTGCTCATATCGACCATGCACGTCATCATTTGTAAGATCGAGGAGGCCGACTAGAGGGGGGGTGAATAGGCGGTTTAAAAATTCTCTAAAAATTAATATTAGCAATTCAAAACCTTTTCTATTTGCCTAAACCAAGTATACAAAGCGGAAGCTAAATTCAAGTTGGTTTAGCTCAAATAGCGCCTACAACAATTAAATTCGCCTAAGTGCACTAATAGTTCTAGCCTAGGTCAAGGTTTGCAATTCTAAATATACAAGCTATCAATTTAATTCTATGAATGTAAATTGGTTGAATATAAATGGAACATAAGAAAACAAACCACAATTGACACAATGATGTTTTACCGTGGTGTTCGGAAACTTGCCGGTTTCCCCTAGTCCACGTTGAGGTTAGCCCGAACGAATCGGACCGGCTCCACGAATTAAGCCGAAACACCTCGTATCCACTAGTGGTAGCTTTTTCCCGCTCCGGGTAGGTGAGCTCCAACCTTCACAACTTCGCCGGGTCTTCTCACAACCTTCTTGAGAAGATCACCGCGCACGACGCCTCCCACGCCGTCTAGGAGTCGGCAAACTCCAAGAGTAACAAGCCAAGCCTCTCGCTTGACTCTCACCACGTGCAACGAATGCACAAGCTCAATCGGGACACAAAGTCCACCTCTAGATGCAACACATGCACTCTAGAACATCTCTCGCTTCTCACAAAGTGCAACACATGCACAATTGAGTGGAGAGCCTCACTCTAGCTCAAGAACACAGAAATGAATGAAGCAACAACATCTCCAACCGGCCACAAGGGGGTATTTATACCCCACACAAGAAAACTAGCCGTTGGAGCCAAATCCCTGAAAAAAACAGGAAAAACGGAACTACCGCAGTACAAATCGCGGTACTTCCGCTTTCCTCGCCAACGGTCAGAAAACTAGCCGTTTCTCAGCAAAACCGGAACTACCGGAGTACAAATCGCGAAACTACCATTTTTCCCGAGGCTAAGTCATTCAAAAAATCGCTCTCTAGAAAAAACATTCCGCTCGGAATCCGGAACTTCCGGAATCGCGGAACTACCGGAAAAATCGGAACTACCGCAGTACAAATCGCGGAACTTCCGCAAAATCCGGAACTACCGCAGTACAAATCGCGGTACTTCCGTTTTCCGGTTTTTCAGCACAGACGACACTCGGAAAAACGGTCATAACTTTTGACTCCGATGTCGGAATTGAGTGATCTTGGACTCTATGGAAAGCTTATTCAGAGGGCTACACAACCCACCTATTTGCATGATCTCAAACACATTAGATCAATGCAGAAATCACAAGACATCCAAAGAGTCACTATCACGGTCTAATATCAAAGGAAATAGCGACAAATAATTTTAGACCATGCCAAGGGATAATGCATGATCTCCAACTTTTGCAAAACACATTTGCAAACTTAGATCATGCTACAAGGATTAGGTACATGGACTTCTCACATTTGCAAAACATATTCGCAAACCTAAGTCACATGCCACAAGGATTATATATGAGCTTCAACCATTTGCAAAACACATTTGCAAATATAAGCCTCATATCACAAAGAATGAAAACATGGACTTCAAGCACTTGCAAAACACATTCGCAATGCATAGTCTCATGTTGCAAAGATTTCAACACATGAGCTAGACGTGGTGAGGTTTGAGCTATCAACACATGATGAGACTCAAACTACTAGACATAACCCCTCTTAATAGTACGGCAACCTATACTAGCAATCCGGTCTTCCAACCAAACACCAAGACCGGTAAAAGACTAGAAACACATCCTTAGCCCTAGCTACTCATACCTTTGCCTTGGGTCATCGTCTCGATATGCATCAACTCATGATGCTTTCTTTTCATCAACACCATCAACTCATGATGGTCTTCACTTGATCAACACATGATCAATCTTTGACATGCTTCAACACATGAAGCATCTTCTTCTCGATGGCCTTTAACACATGAAGTCTTCGTCTTGATAGCCTTCAACACATGAAGCTACATCTTCTTCATCAACTTTGACTTGATGACCTTCAACTCATGAAGTCATCCCAAGTCATCTTCATTTTTGGAACCTAACCTATTCATCCAACTCATGGAAACCGTTAGTCCATAAATCAATTGTCATCGATTACCAAACTTCACCATTTTGGTAATTCATGACAATCTCAACAAATAATGAGATATTAAATTGATTTGCGAGTATACAATATGTTGACAACAAATGTATACTCCAAGATAAGCTTTAAACAAAGCTTACTTATCCGGTTGTCATTAGTCATCCAACCATTAACACATAATGGAGAATTTAGATGACAACCCGATTGCACATGAGTATATATATACTGCACAAGCTATATATATACTCAAGAATGTATTTCAAAGTAAAGATCCTAAATATGCATATTAAAAGAAGCATGGATCAATACTTATGAAACTCCAAAATATATAGAGAGCTCCCCCTAAATGTGTGCATACAAGTGTATATAGTGAAGACATATGCACATATTCATTTTACACTAATTGAGGAGTTCAATCTATATTTTGGATCTAAGGAATGCATTTGTAAATGAGAAAGCGATTTCGAATGCATACATCTTTGATTTCACCTTTTCATCCAAATGAGACTAACCAAAGATAAACTCAAATAAACATATTAGTCTCATAAATTCATTTATCATTTTCACCAAAACATTATAAAGTATATGTCATCAATATCATAATATCATAATGGCATTTGTCATTAACACCAAAACCAACTTAAATGGAGCTTGATCTTTCATCATTGCCTCTAGAGAGGGTCTCGAGACTTGTCTATTCGTTTTCACTACCTTGCAGCCTGGGACAAAGTTTGCTGCCCCAAACGATGTGGAGGGTTAGGCGTTCTAAAGTTAAGACTGCAAAATGAAGCTCTTCTCATCAAGCATGTCCATAAATTATATGGTCAGCTAGATATTCCCTGGGTCTAATTGATCCATTCTACTCACTGTGCTTCTTCAATCCCCCATGCTGCTAGGGCTTGTGGATCTTTCTGGTAGCGTGATATTATGAAATTCATTACTCAGTTTAGAGGAATTGCTATGGGCTGCCTTGGCAATGGTCATGACATCTTGTTTTGGAAGGATTGTTAGAAAGGTCATCTTATATGTCATCAATTCCCCAGGCTCTTTTCCTTTGCTAAGGAGCTAGATGTTTCTGTGCATGATTACCTCCCTCTTATAGATCCGTTGACACACTTTCAACTCCCCTATCTATGGAAGCCTTGGACGAATTCGAAGTGCACCACACCTGGCTAAGTCTGATGCAGCCGTGTGATGGTTATGATTCTTGGACTTACATTTGGGGTAATGGTCACTATACATTGAAAAGGTATTACATGCAACAGTTTGGCTCCCTTCATAATTCCCCAGGTTTTATGCCCATATGGAAAAGTAAATGCACCATGAAACTTGGAGTCTTTGCCTGGCTTTTATTCATGGATAGACTAAACACTCGAGGCATCTTAAAAAGGAAAATTTTCACATAGATGGTACCTCCACTTGTGTTATGTGCAACGAGAATGAGGAGGAAACGTCATCTCATATGTTCTTTCATTGCTCCTTTAGTGCCCAATGCTAGTAGTATCTTGGGATAACCTAGCAATCTAATTCAAATATTGAGCATGATTCTTTTCACCAAATGCACATCCACTTTGCCTTGTTTCATGGAGATTCTTATCATTGCTGCTTGGCACATTTGGAAACAACGAAATGGCGTTATCTTTGAGGCTTCCTCTGCTAACTTGGAGAGTTGGAAGCATTCTTTCAAGGAAGATAGCATTCTACATTGTGTAGAATTATGTCTGCTGATCATGAAAAATTTTGTAATTGGCTGGATAATTTTTAAATTTCCCATCCTTATGTACATATTATAACTCTTTTTTAATATATTACCGCAGTAGGAGTCTCTCCTACTGTTTTCCCTAAAAAAACTTAGGAAATTACCTACAATGTTCATGTTGATCAAATTCCCAGATTAATTCATTTACTATTTTTAATCTACTAATTACGACGCGCTGCCGAACCCTGACAAAATTAACAGACAGTAGAATTATAAAAAAAACATATCTCCCAATCTATGCATCCGATTGATATGAACGCAAATTCTACAAAAAGCTATCGAGATGCTCTACAACTCTCTAGTAGATGGAATTCTCAAATTAAGCCTCTACACTACCCATAAAAATAGTACAACAGCACTGCAAACCAAACCGATTTACTACCTGATCTTCCCCGAACGAATGCGCATGACAACCCTGTCTAATCTAGAATCTAACCTCAAAATAACAGAAAGAAATTAAATCATTACCACTGACTAATCGCATACTATTCACCTTATAGATTCCATAGAAAAGCTTGATCTCACTTCTAGTCTTCGGAATGCAATGTGGGAGCACTGTTCCAACCAATTTGATTCTTGTGCAAACCAGGGCACAACACTTTTAGTCGAGCCATGCACATACATGCAGCACTCCAACCCGTGGGAGTAGCAGCACCATTCCCTTGCGTGCGCATGCGTGCGATTCGTGGGCACATGGCTGGTGATTGGTGGCGGAGGAGGGGCGCACGAGGAAACGGGAAAAAATTAGGCTTTAGGGTTTTCTAGTTTACTTTCCCACGATCATTTTAACACGGCTGGGACTCCTAATCTATTTCTAACTCTCCCTTACCCTTACGACTCATTTTAGGAAACAAACTCCTCTAAAACAAAAAAAAAATCCACATGATCCATTTTTCCCTCGTCTCTTTTTCACTATTTACTCACAAATCCTTAAGAGGATGTTTTTGGGATACTACTCAACATCCCACTAGGTCGGCTGGCTTGGTCTGGACGTTTCAGATAGCTACGAACCATGTAGGATATGGGTAGCCTCGTCCTCGGGGGCTTAGCAAACCAAGCATCACTGTGACGTCATCATCCTCCGAGTGTGCCCCATGGCATGTCGTGTTGTCATCTGCCTACGCTCTGTGGTTGGACGTGTCCTCCACGTAGTCCTCAAGACGTGCATGCTGGCCTGCATGGAAGATAGGATACAATTAAAATGTGCTCTCAAGATGAGCAAATTGAACGAGGAGGGAATAGTATACCTAGGTACATTGGGTATACTGAGTTGTCCCATGGAAATGTAGTCCTGTTCAAAAAACAGTCGTTAGTACAAAACTTAATGAGGATCATACTGAGCTCAACAAGGAGATCTTCCGCTCTTGTGGTGGGCTTCTTTGTTGCCTCTCTTATGTGCTTGATCGTTAGGTCATCCAGTTTCTTTCATAGTGCATCAAACTTTTTTTACTGATTCTGATCACAAAGCTTCTTGAAAAGATTCATCAGCTCCTTGTTCCTTAATTTCTTATAGAAATTAGCACCTATGTACTTGTTGCACCACCTACTCTGCAAATCAAGTCATGGATACGGCCCATCTTTCCCTTGCTGCAGTTGCCTAATTGCCATCAATAAGCCAACATGTCGACCATGTATGATGCAATCCCATGGGCAATCGCTCACGACACTAGATTTCACATTCTTCAGAAACCACAACTAACTATTAGACAAATAAAAGTGCGACTGGAAGAACATGATTGTTGCCATCCACTACGATTGTAGTCAACATCTATCGATTGTACTTCCCAGTCAAAAAGGTGCCTTTCACGCAAAGCAATGAACGACAGTGTCTGAATACATCGATGCACGCACCAAAAGCGAAGAATGTTTGCTTAAGTTTTATCTTCCTAGGAAACTGCTTTGAGGCTTGTTCCAGAATATGAATATGGGTCCCACGATTTCTTTGTTGTATAACTTGAAGCAAGCAAAGAGGTTGTGGTAAGAGTTCTCGAACGTACCGAACCTTGCTTCTAGTGCTTTTTGCTTTGGCCTCTAAGGCTTAGCATAGTTTATTGTGTAATGGAACCTCTGTTCTACTGCAAGAATAACAAAACGTGGCTCAAAATCCAGGTTGTCCACAATCTCTCCATACATGACATTTGCAACAAAGCCTGAAGACATATTTTTGTGGGATTGCTTGAACTCTGTTGCCACGCAAGTGTACAGAACAACTATAGAGCACTTACAATGGATACCCCACATAGGTTGGTATGTAGGGATGAAAACGGTCGGAAACGGTCGGAAAACTCCTCAACCGTTTTCTACTTCTACATTTGAATACGAAAACGAAAGCGAAAGCGGTAAAGCCGGACACGAAAACGAACGCGAACTTACGGAATATCGAGAATTTCGAAAACGAACCAATTCGAGCGGAATTATGTCGAACACGGTCGGTATACGAAAATTCAATACGGAATACCGACCTGTAGGACCAAGTGCATAACAATTAACGAGTGACCAAGTACATAACAATTACCAAGTGCATGATCAAATTCAAGTGCATATAATAATTAACAAGTGCATGACCCTTGGTCTTAAGTATTAACACAATAGCCGACACAAATACAAATACAATACAAGTCTAGAACAAGCAATTAACAGCTAGCAGAACATCTACAGTTCATCAGCATCATCTATTAGCCTAAATAATTGTACTATTGAGTCCAACAATTGTATTACTCAGTTAAGCTTTCCACGGTATTAAATGCCATGACAAAATTACTAAATTGTATGAACTAGAGCTCAGCAATTGCAAGGAAGGAAGATCCTATCATCTGCAATAACTATTGGTCATTACCATCTACAATGCGGAACGAACCATTGTATCCAACCGAAGGACAAACCCACAGAACACCACATCCAGAGGATCGAGCAAGAAACGAGACAAAGGCACCACTTCTTGCAGCATTCACGCCGCAACGACGGGGCGTGGCGGAGCTCACATGAAGATTACAGGGTAAACGAGTGATCTTGCGGATGAACGGGAATCGAAAGGGATCGAGTCCCCTACCGCATGCATTTGCACTTCGTCTCATGCAGCAGAAGATGAAGATCGCCACACCGTGGTGTAGTACAAGAAATCAAGCTTCCCAATGGTGCGATGCGGTTCGAAGACAAGCTTCCCAAGTTGATGTTCAGTGCCATTGTATGATTATATTCCTCATTCAATGTAGAGTGACTCAACTCCCGAGTCCTCCCAGATTGGCACCATCATCACCATCACCCCAAATTTTCCCCTCCGCCCACTGCATCACCAAGAAACTCCTCCTCAATTCTGCAGTTTCCCTGGTTCCCCTCGTGGATATATAAAATATGCCCCGGTACTTAAGCAAGAACTCCTTAATCTTCTTGGCACACCAAGAGCATCCGGAACAGCGCGAGACGCTCGGTGTGGTACGCTTCTCAACGGTGAGCGACGGCAGCTCATGGACAGCGATGGCGGCACGCTTCTCCATGCGCCGTTGTGCCTCAAGCGGCGTAGGTCATGGCCGAGACGCCGTCGTCGGGACGCATAGGGGAGGCGCCGCCACTTCCAAACCGCAATGCGGAAGTACTTGCCGATCTTAAAGCCCGATGGGAAGCGGATGGGAACGCGGCGTCGTCCTCCTCGCCGGAGCGGGAGCGCGGTGCTCGCGTAGTGGCGCTCCGGAGCGCTCGACGGAGGCGACGGTGAGGTCGTAGGTAGGTCGGAGGAGGGCAGGAACTCGGCGAACTGGTCGGGGTGAGGCGGAAGAGGCGGGGTGGGATAGGATGACGGAGTCGGTGAAATCGTCGGGAGGCCGAGGTCGCGCGGAGGAGGTGGATGTGCTCGAGGCGGAGGCGGTGGTGCGGGGCGCGAGGAGGAGGAGCTGCGGATGCGGAGGACGGATGCGGGAGCGAGGAGGCCACGGCGTCGGCCTCGAGGCGGAGGGCGGAGGCGGCGCGCGGGGTGAGGCGGGCGTGGAGGACGCGGCGGGAGCAGCGGGACTGTGGGGTGCGGCGCCGCGCCGATAGGAAGGGAAGGGGAGGAGTAGGGCTGGGGCGCTGGGAGTGGGCTGGGCCAAATTCGATTTAAACCGTATTTACAATACGGTATATTCCGAATAAAATGTAGAAAAGTAGAAAACGGTCGGAAAACGCCTAAACCGTTTCCGCTCCGTTTTCGAATTTCGTATTTCGTATTTCGAACCGAATTCGAATTTGTCCGAAAATACGAATTCGATCGGGTCAAATGTAGAAAACGATGTGGTTCGGTACGGGATATTTCCGTTCCGTTTTCATCCCTATTGGTATGTATGTACTCGCCAAGGGCATCCCTCTATATCAAACTTCACATCATGTACATACAGGCTAGAATTCACTACCTTGATGTCCCCTTCAAGGACATTGTCTAGAACTTGACTACTTCCTACACATCCTCCTTACTTTTGTAAAACATTGTTTGCCTAACCTCATTTTGCTGGTACTCCTAGGCCATCCACTCACCTTCACTCACTACTAGTTTGTCAAATTGGTGCATGTTCTATTCCGACGAAATGACCTAGTCACCTCCACCTTGCTCGTCATCAGAACCTTCATCATCTGATATTGCCTCATACTCACGGTCTTCGAGCTCTATCCATTCCACCAAGGCTTTGATAGCCTTACCTTCAATTGTAATCCCCATGGGATCCTACATCTCGACCATTGGAAGGTCTATAGTCTCAGCATTAGCTGAGTCCATACCATATCCCACTTCTCCCAAACAATATGGGGCACTTCGGTTGGACTCACTAACATCTTTAGCATTACCACCTATGCCATCTTCCAGCATCACATATCAACATTACCACTTATACCATCTTCAAGCATCACACAAGCCATAGGGACTTCCTCCGAGGCCTAGGCCTGTAAGACTAGAGGACATCCACGCTCCTTTGCCAATCTTACGTATGAACTCCATGAATTTCTCCCCTTCAGTTCCACTAACTCTCAATATGTGCGTTGTCATGCTCAGGTAGCAACACCATGCAACTTCAGGTTGTGCAACGCACGATCCAACAAGAATAACCGGTACAACCATCTCATAACAGTGCCCTATACATACTTTTCTGCATTTGAAAGACTGACCATCTGTAGGATCAATGATAACTGATTAAAAGTGGCATATAGGAGGTTTTAAATTCTTTTGGGTTAAAACACAATTTTATAACAAGTATGAGTAAATAAAATTGTTTTGCATAATTCAAGGCCTAGTCAAAAAATAATTCTAGCTAAACAGGTCAATAAATTAATTCCTAGAATTGTAAGTACGGAAAGTAATGGACAAGAAAGATAAACCACACAAAGGATACAAGAATTTTCTCGTGGTCTCGAAGACTTGCTGGTCTCCCCTAATCCACATTGAGAGAGCTTAAACTAATCAAGCCAGTTCCTTGCGCAACATGAGCCTTTCTTTAATCCACTATTGGTAGCTCTTTCCTACTCTTAGAGGTGAGCTCCGACCTTCACAACTGTATCGAGTCTCTTCACAACTGAAAGCATCTAGGCCCTTAAAAATATTGGTTTTGGTAATTAATGAATTTATGTGAATATGGGACTAATGTGTGCATTAAGTGTTTGAAAGGATAAGTTCAAATGGCAAAGAAAGAGGCTCACAAAATATCTCATGAAGATTCAAGATCTCTAGGGCGACAAGGTAAATAGTTTAGGTATCTATTTTATTTTACCGGTCTTGGAGTTAGGTTGGAAGACCGGATTATAGGATAGACGCCGTACTATTAAGAGGGATCATGGTGATTGCTTGATCATGTTCAAATGTGCCCTTTGGATCAATTTAGGATCATGCATGCACTTAGAAATTAAAATTAAATCAAATCTGTGCATTGTCAGAAAATCCGGTAGTTCCGGTGTGTATTGGACGGAACTACCGCAGGTCCGGTAGTACCGGGCGCCCGGGCGGAACGTTTTTTCCAGAGAGCGCCCGGACTCAGACTTAGTCTCTCGGAAATCAGAAGTACCGCGGGTTGACCTGTGGAACTACCGGATGGCCGGTAGTACCGGGCACCCGAGCGGAACTTTATTTCCAGAGAGCGCCCGGAGTTTAACTTAGCCTCTCGGAAAACGGAAGTACCGCAGTTTGACCTGAGGAACTACCGCATGTGCGGAAGTTCCGGATACTTGTGCGGAACGTTATTTCCAGAGAGCGCCGAGAATAAAACTTAGACTCGTTGAGAATGGAAGTACCGGGTCCTGGAGCGGAACTTCCGGACGTCCGGAAGTACCGCGATTTCAACGGCGGTAGTACTGCACTCATTGACCAACGGTTACTTCTGACTCTCTGACATAGCCGTTCTGTCCGGTCAGCGAGGGTCCGGAAGTACCGCAGTTTTGCCTGCGGTAGTTCCGGATTTCCTGAATTTTCAGGATTGTTTATTGTAACGGCTATTTGAGGTTGGTGAGGGTATAAATACACCCCCACCAGAACTTGGACATGTTGTTGAACCTCCATTGAATACATTTGAGCCTAGTGCAACCTCTCACACCTCATTCACTCACTTGTGCATTCATTTGAGGTAGTTGACCCAAAATTCAAGTGCATTGCATTCTAGTTGATCCATTGAGCACTTGAGTGAGATCAAGCCGCAGTGGTCTATTCTCTTGGTGCTTGCCGGCACCTAGACGGCTTGGCGGAGTTTCGGTGATCTTCTCAAGAAGATTGTGAGAAGGCCCGGAAGATTGTGAAGGCTTGGAGCTCGCCTACCTGGAGAGGGAAAGGGCTTCCAATAGTGATCGAGGTGCTTATGCTCATTCGTGGAGCCGGTCCGATTCGTTCGGGCTTACCTCAACGTGGACTAGGGGAGACCGACAAGTCTCCGATCACCACGGTAAAAAGTAATCGTGTCAATTGTGGTTTGCTCTCTTGTGATCATTTTCATTCAAGCAACGCTCTTCATTCATATTACTTGATTGCTTGCTTAGTTAGAGTAGCAATTGTTGTTCTCTACTATTTGTTATTGCTCTTAGTCGATTACTTGTGCTAGTGTTTGTTTGAACCTCACTAGGTTGATTAGGGGTGTTAGTGTTATCTTGCTCTATTCATCTATCAAGTTTAAAATTGCTAATTAGAATTAGACGAAAATTTTAAAACCTCCTATTCACCCCCCTCTAGTCGGCCTCCTCGATCTTACAAGTGGTATCAGAGCTTGGTCTCTCATTTTTAGACTTAACCGTCTAGAGAGAAAAGGATGGCTAGTGAGGGTATAGCAATAGGAAAGGCACCTCTCTTTGATGGCTCAAATTATGCTTATTGGAAAATTAGGATGTCTATTTATTTAAAGGCCATGAGTCCTCAAATTTGAAAAGTCGTAAATGAGGGTTACGTTATGGCTCTTGATCCGGATCACCCAACGGACCAAGACGGGCGTAATGCTCATTTAGACGCCCAAGCTATGAATGCTCTATTGGAGCCTTGAACGCGGATGAGTTCAATAGGGTGAGCAATCTTGAGACGGCTCATGCTATTTGGACTACCCTTTTGGAAATACACGAAGGGACATCCACGGTCAAGGAGGCCAAATTGCATCGGCTTAGGATCAAATATGAGACATTCACAATGTTGCCTCATGAAGACATCAATGAGATGTACTCAAGGCTCAACAACATTGTGAATGAGTTTAAAGGCCTTGGAACTAACCTTTCCGATCTTGATATTGTTCGAAAGATGCTTAGGGCCTTGCCGGAGAAATATGAAGTGTTGGTGACTCTCTTCCTCAACTCACCGGAGTTGGCAAGAATGACACCAACACAATTGTTGGGCAACCTCATCACCAACGAGCTCTACAAGAAAGACAAGGAAGAGCTCTTGGAGCAATCTTCTTCCAAGAATAAGAAGATCACCGCTTTCAAGGCTAAAGCGGTAATGAGTGAAGAATCCGAAGAAGATGATGAGGAGGACTCCGAAGAAGAATTTGCACTTCTAGTAAGAAGAATGAAGAAGTTCATGAGAAGGCGCCCATTTCGGAGCACAAGTCACGAGAAGACCAAGAAATGGCATTCTTCCTCCAACAAGAAGTTTAGCAACATTCGTTGCTATGAATGTGATGAGAAGGGGCACATTGCCTCTCAATGTCCAACAAAGAAGGATGACAAGGAGAAGTCATCAAAGAAGAAGAACTACAACGGCAAGAAGAAGCTTTTCAAGAAGCTTCACAAGGATGGCAAGAATGAAGCCCATATTGGTGAGTGGAACTCAAGAGGAGTATTCGGACTCCGACTCAGCGAGGACGAATCTCCCAAGAAGAAAGGGCTTGTGGGCATTGCAATCAAGGAGGCTCCATCACTATTCTCCACTCCTACATGCCTTATGGCTAAAGGAGAAAAGGTAAACTTGCTTGATGATGATGAGCCTTCATATGATGACTTGATGAATATGCTAGTTGAATTAAATGAATTTCTTGGAAAAGAAAAATCAAAGTTTAAGGTCTTAAAGAGAGAACACATCTGTCTCAAAGACTCTTATGAGGAGCTAAAGGAAGCTCATGATTTGCTTCTCCAAGAAAATCACAAATCTAGTACTAGCATTGGAGTTACTTGCAATATCTTGAATGAAATGTCTAGTATAGAAATTTCAAAGTCTAGCATATCTACTTGTTGTGATGATTTACTTGCCATACCTTGTTCATCAAGTGTAGATTCTAGAAATGCTTTAAATCTTGTTCATGATGATATCATTGCTAATGAAAACAAAAATTTAAAAGAACAAGTGCTAAAATTAAACAAAAGTTTAGAGAGGGCTTACAAGGGAAAGGAAACCCTTGATAAGTTACTAAGCGATCAAATATGCTCTTTTAACAAAGAGGGACTTGGATATGTCCCCCAAAAGGGTAAGAAGCCGGTATACAAGCCTCCAAGGTTTGTAAAGGAAAATGGTAAGTATTGCACAAAATGCCGGTGTATTGGACATATGCAAAATGATTGTTCTAAGAATAACATGCATTCCATTGGTTTATATGATTCTTGTTATATGCTTAGAAAATCTACAAATGGAAATGTTATTGCTCATTTCATTGGCACCTCGATTTTGGGTGCTAAAAAGAAATCCATTTGGGTACCCAAGACCTTGGTCACTAACCTCCAAGGACCCAAACAAATTTGGGTATCTAAAAGAACTTGATTTTCTTTTGTAGGTGAACTACAAAACCGGTGGAAGGCATTGGGTGTTGGATAGCGGTTGCACCCAACACATGACCGGAGACCGGAAGATGTTCACCACATTTGAGAATGGAAGCAATGACAAAATCACATTTGGAGATAATAGCAAAGAAAAGGTATTGGGATTGGGTAAAATCACTATCTCAAACGACCTTTCAATTTCTAACGTATCTCTAGTTGAATCATTAAATTTCAATTTGCTATCCGTTGCTCAAATATGTGATCTAGGCTTAACATGCTCATTCTCAAAAGAAAATGTTGTAATCTCAAAAGATAATAATAATGAACTAGTCTTCAAAGGCTTTAGATTTGAGAATCTCTATTTGGTATATTTTTCTTCAAATGAGTCTTGTTTAAAAACTTGTTTAATTGCAAAAACTTCGTTGGGTTGGTTGTGGCATAGAAGGCTAGGTCATGTGGGAATGATTCAACTCAAAAAGCTTTTTAAGCATGACTTAGTAGTTGGCTTGAAGGATGTAAAGTTTGACAAAAATCGACTTTGTAGTGCTTGTCAAGCCGGAAAGCAAGTTGCTAATTCTCATCCTTCCAAAAGTATCATGTCGACTTCTAGGCCATTAGAGCTCTTACATATGGATTTGTTCGGGCCAACAACCTATAAGAGCATTGGAGGTAATAGCTATTGTTTAGTCATTGTGGATGATTACTCTAGATATACATGGGTCTTCTTCCTAAATGACAAAAGTGAAACCTCCGGGATTTTCAAAAGTTTTTCAAAAAGGGCTCAAAATGAATTTGATTTTAAAATAAAGAAAATTAGAAGTGACAATGGTTCCGAGTTCAAGAATACAAAAGTTGAAGACTTTTGTGATGAACTTGGAATAAAACACGAACTTTCCACAAGTTACACTCCGGAGCAAAATGGAGTTGTAGAGAGGAAAAATCGAACATTAATTGAAATGGCTAGGACAATGCTTGATGAATATAATACTTGAGCAAGTTTTGGGCGGAAGCTATTAACACCGCATGTCATGCCATAAATCGCCTCTATTTACATCGACTCTTGAAAAAGACTTCCTATGAGCTTCTTGTTGGAAGGAGACCGAACATCTCTTACTTTAGAGTATTTGGTTGCAAATGCTATATTCTAAGGAAAAGTGTTCGGCTCTCAAAATTTCAAAGTCGATGTGATGAAGGCTTCCTTTTAGGGTATTCCTCAAATAGTAAAGCCTATAGGGTCTTTAATAAAAATTCGGGTTTAGTGGAAGAATCATGTGATGTTCAATTTGATGAAACTAACGGCTCTCAAGAAGAGCATGAGAACTTGGATGATGTAGGAGATGAAAGTCTTCGCAAGGCAATGGAGAACATGCAAATCGGAGACATCAAGCCAAAAGAGGATCCAACATCACCAAGCTCATCTAGACAAGTGGAACCACCCTCTTCTTCCACAACAAACGATGTTCAAGTTATAGAAGATGAAGAAAAGGATCAACCGCAAAATATTTTCAAGATTCACAATGCAATAGCCAAGGATCATCCAATTGACCAAATATTGGGTGACGTGAGTAAGGGTGTTCAAACTCGCTCTAGAGTAGCTTCATTTTGTGAACACTATTCCTTTGTATCTACACTTGAACCTAAGCGTGTAGAAGAAGCATTAGATGACCCGGATTGGATAAATGCTATGCATGAAGAGTTGAATAATTTTGGTCAAAACGATGTTTGGACTTTGGTGGAGAGACCCAAGGAGCACAATGTCATTGGCACAAAATGGGTCTTCCGAAACAAACAAGATGAGAACGGAATTGTGGTAAGAAATAAAGCAAGGTTAGTAGCTCAAGGTTATACTCAAGTCGAGGGCTTAGATTATGATGAGACTTTTGCGCCCGTTGCTAGACTTGAATCAATTAGAATCTTGCTTGCTTTTGCATCATGCTTTGACATTAAATTGTTTCAAATGGATGTCAAAAGTGCATTTCTTAATGGTACAATTTCCGAATTAGTATATGTGGAACAACCCCCGGGATTTGAAGATGCTAAATACTCTAATCATGTGTATAGATTATCAAAGGCGCTATATGGTTTAAAGCAAGCTCCTAGAGCTTGGTATGAGCGCCTTCGTAACTTTCTTGTATCAAAAGGCTTTAAAATTGGTAAAGTAGATACAACTCTATTCACAAAAATTATTGGTGATGATTTCTTTGTATGTCAAATCTATGTTGATGATATTATATTTGGTTCTACTAATCAAGATTTTTGCAAAGAATTTGGTGAGATGATGTCTAGGAATTTGAGATGTCAATGATTGGTGAGCTAAGCTACTTCCTTGGACTTCAAATCAAACAACTTAAAGATGGGACGTTTATAAGTCAAACAAAGTATGTGAAGGATCTACTCAAAAGATTCGGAATGGAAGAAGCCAAACCCATCAAAACACCCATGGCAACAAACGGGCATCTAGACCTCAACGAAGAAGGTAAGTCGGTAGATTTAAAGCTTTATAGATCCATGATTGGTAGTTTGCTTTATCTTACTGCATCTAGGCCCGACATTATGTTTAGTGTATGCATGTGTGCACGTTTTCAAGCTTCTCCAAAAGAGTGCCATTTAGTGGCCGTAAAGAGGATTCTAAGATATTTAAAGCATTCCTCAAGCATAGGGCTTTGGTATCCCAAAGGTGCAAAATTTGAATTAATTGGATATTTGGATTCTGATTATGCGGGATGCAAAGTGGATAGAAAAAACACCTCGGGTAGTTGCCAATTTCTAGGAAGATCTCTAGTGTGTTGGTCATCCAAGAAACAAAATTCCGTAGCACTTTCAACCCGGCCGAATATATTTCAGCGGGAAGTTGTTGTGCTCAATTGCTTTGGATGAGGCAAACATTGTTGGATTATGGGATCAATTTTGATAAAATGTCTCTTTTGTGCGATAATGATAGTGCTATCAAAATATCCAATAACCCCGTTCAACACTCAAGAACCAAGCATATAGATATACGCCACCATTTCTTGAGAGATCATGTGAGCAAGGGACATATTGAAATTAGCCACATCCGAACCGAAAATCAACTAGCGGACATTTTCACCAAACCATTAGATGAAAGCCGCTTTTGCAAATTGAGGAATGAATTAAATGTCATAGACTACTCAAATGTAGCTTGAAATCTCATTTCATTCATTTCTGCTCATTTGTTGTGCTCATATGGATTTTTGTTGGATTTTTCCCTATTGTGGTCAAAAATTCGTTTAAATTCATAAAAATTAGTTTCAAAATATAGCATTAGCTCAATTGATGCATAATGATCCTGAATGACTTTAGTTGGATGCAAAACTAGGGATCATTTGCAGAATTTCAAGTTCTAAAAGTCAAATCCTGAAAAGTTCCAGAAAATCCGGAACTACCGCAGTCCATTGTGCGGTACTTCCGCTCCTGACAGAAAAACCGGAACTACCGCAATGTAATCTGCGGAACTTCCGGAATTTCTGTGAACACGGTACTACCGGCGTGTTACACACGGTACTACCGCCTTTTGCGGGATTTGTTGCGGTTTCCAAAACCGTCGACTGCCTTTACTCCCCTCTCTTTACTCCTACCGTTTCTATCACTCTCTCTCCTCTCCCACTCCCAAAACCGCAGAGGGTCTCCTCCTCCTCTCCTCTCTTCAAACCTCTCTCTCCAACTCCCAAAACTCCTCCTCCTCCTCTCCCGATCTTCGAATCCGAGGGGAGCTTTTCGTTTTTGTGTGATTCATTACACTCCCAGGGTTCCTCTCCTTCGCTCCCACAAGGTAAATCGGATCAAACCCCTTTTATCTTGTTCTAAGGACCCTAGAGTTGAAATTAGGTGAAATTTGAAATGTAGCGATTTTTGCTGTAGTTTCTTTGGGCAAAGTAGTTTGTTTGGGGTATTAGAATGTTTATTCATACATGCACTGGATTCAATCCAAGAAATACCCCAAAAAGATTCAATTTTTATCATGCCCTAGAAATGTCCAGAAAAACCGGAACTACCGGTCGAGCGGCCGGAACTACCGGGGTGCCGGAAGTTCCGCATGTTTAATGCCGGAACTACCGGATTTCCCGGAAGTTCCGCAGTTTTGCCGCCGGTACTTCCGTTTTTCCTGGAACAGCAGAAATTCATTGCTTTCAATTTCAAACCTACTTTCGCTTATTCTACCTCATACCTTGATTATCCTTTTGTGTCATTGAAGATGCCGAGGATGAAGAATGTCTCGCACAAGTCCTATGGGGGCACGGCTGGTCAATCCTCCTCCTCGACTCCTGCATCTCAGACGGCGGAGCACAAGGGCAAGGGTCCCGCCTCCGACCCTGAAAGTGACTCAGAGGATTCGCATGAGAGCAGATCTGAGGCCTCGCATGAGAGCGAGGAATATGCGGTCTCAGATGAGGAGATGCCTGAGGTAATGGCAGATGAAGAAGTGGACCTCGCCAAGATCACAAATGAGGACTATGCTATTCTTCGTCGCCGCAGTCAGTATGTACGCCCTCGAAACTCAATGAACCCCTAGTTTCATTCCAAGTTTCAAGAGAAGGTGTACCAAGAAATGTATGGTCCAGCTCACAAGTTTGCTTCACACAAGTATGTGGATTGGAATCACTTGTCGCAGATTGACAAGTTCAGTGGTGCTTATCAGCTCTTTCAGCAAGCCGATATTCATCAACTTGTTGCTTTCAAATGCAACTATATGGACAACATGATTAGGCAGTTCTATGCTACCCTGTACATCTCTCCCAACTTTGAGCATCTAAGTTGGATGACAGGGACCCAGTTCATTGAGTGCACCAGGCACGAGTTTGAGTTAGCACTTGGGACGGAAACCAGTGCCTATGAGAAGGTGTACAGCAAGCGAGCTCTTCCTATTGCTGCATATTCAGAGTACTATGACCAAGCAGCTGAACGATCATCGGGGCGACAATTGGCTTACTCCTATTCCCACCTTGTCAGCAGATCATCAACCACACCATTCTTCCCAAGAGTGGGAATTATGATGCTATTCGTGGCCATGCGTGGAATGTAATTGATTACATTATGCGCGGCCAAAAGTTTGATGTGGTGGATCTTATCATCAGGGGGATCGACGCCAATAAGAATGACAAACAGAAAAGGATCAACTTTGCACCATTCATCATGGCTGTGATCATTCGGAAGACTGGATACCGAGGAGCACTCTGCACCCCGCACAAGCCAAACAAGCCGCGTGCAGACCCTCCTGTTCCTGCTCCTGCTCGTTCCCGTGCTCAGTCTCAGCCTCAGCCTCAGCCTCAGCATCAGGCAGCTGTGTAACATCCTGATTTTCAGAGCCTTTTTGAAGCTTTTAAAATAAAATTCACTATTTGGATTTTTCTGGAATTAATTAAAGCTTAACTGGAATTTTCATTAATCAAAAAGATTTAATATGATTAAATTAAATATTAATATTTGTCAAAAATATTTTATTTGTGTTCCTTGTGTCACAAGAAATTTTTCTGTATTTTCTGGGATTTTTCGGAGTTTGTTTGAGCTCAATTTGAAATTTCAAAAAAAAAATAGAGGAGAGAGAATGAACAGTACCCGCGCGGTACTGTTCATCGTCAACCTCCAGCAGCCTCGATCGATCTCTCTATACATATTTCCTTCCGTTTTTCTCTCTCTTCATAACTTCTAATCCGGACCTTATCTCAATATCTTCCCAAAAGGAAAGTTGTGCCAAATCACGCAAGGAATCCATCCCAACCGGCCTCTTTCCGTTTCGTTCATCCGTTTGCCTTTTATCTCCAATTTTCTGAAACGGACTCTAAACCGAAATCCGCAAATTGGAGCCAGTTTGTACCCCTTCCAAGCCTATAAATAGGACCCCTTGGCTCTCCTAAACCCATCCCAAGCCGTGGCAAGTCCCATCAAAGGTCAGGACGCCGTCGGCATCGAGGCCCTTTGGTCTCGAATTTGCTCGTCACGTCTCGAGCTATTCGGTGAGTTTTTCCGTGATCCTTTCGCGTCACATTGTGCCATCATGTGCCATATACCTTCTTGCCAAGTTAATTTGGTTTTGGTGCAGCCAATCTCCCGGAATCGAGTTTTCCCCAATCTAGGTCAAGAGCGCTTCCCGACGTCGATTCGTCATCTCCGGTAAGCTTTAGCCCTTGTCGTAATTTTTCTTAGACTTGCCTCGCCGCGTTCTACGCCGTGCTCACTCCCTTTTCCCAGAAAGCCTCCACAAATTTTCGCCTCGAACCTCGCCATGGCCGTCAATGGCATCTCGTGTCCCCCATCTACCCGGTGATGTTTCCACCAATCCGTTCGCGTCACTTTGTGCCAAACCATCCCAGGTAGCTACCCTTCAAGTGGTTTTAGATTTCGTTCACCGAGCACCAAGATATTAAGTTTTTCCTTTACCCTTCCCGACGCTCGTTCAAACGTTGTTTGCGACATCTCCGGTGGGTTTCTGGCCGAGCCGATAATTTTTCTAGCTTCACCAAGCCGCGTTCTACCCGTGCTCACCCTACTTCTCCATGTTCCATGCCCGGATTTTATTCCTCTCTCCTACCCATGTCGTTGTAGCCGCCGTGCCGTCAACGGTCTCCGTTTAGCGTGCCGTCAATTCCTATGGGTGCCTTGGGTCCCTAGCAACCCATTTTGCTAGTTAGATTCACCTCCCATGCCTCCTCTCGCCAGCGCTAGCCTTCTCGCCAAAAGTACTGTTCTCGGATGAACAGTACCATCTGTGAATTTCCAGCATTTTCTCGCCCCGGCAAACTTTAGATCGCTCGTTCTCCTTCGTCCGAACTCCGATCGACCCGATTCTTCTTCCTAAATTCATATAAAATTGAGCTCTATCTTTTGGTTCTGGTTTTGCAGTTTTTGGAGTTCATTTGAATTTTATTTGAATTTGTTTTGGTTGTTTTGTCGTTTCGCGCGTAGAAACCGACGTCGCCGAAGAGTTTGTCGAGCTGCAGCAAGAAGGACCAAACAGTGCACAAGAAGGCAAGTCTCCTTTGATCATCTTGAACCTATGATTTTAAAATGTTTTAATTATTTTAAATTATGTGCATTGCTATTTACATAAAACCTTAGTTCAAATATTAAGGTAGTAGCTAATCCAATTTTGTTATGCCCTCAATTGGAGTTGAATGCCATGTACCTTTGTCACCCTAGAATTTCCTTTGTCTCAATAATGAGATTATTATTATGACTTGTGAATAGTAGATGGGTAGTTTAATGCTTAGTCATGCTATCTAATATCTTTGGAGAATCTTGAAAATGGGAAATTATGATTTATTATTGAGCCCTTGTGTTTGTAAATGAGGTGGCAATTGGAGTTGTCACTGTGATTTTAAAATAAAATAAAATGTGAAAGTTGGTTTAGATTAGGGTGGATGGTTGGTTTGGTTTGGTGCAGTTAGCACGAGATTTTGTTAAGTGTATGTTCCACCTAGTCAATTAAGGACCGACGCTTGTGTTTGTCCGGTGAGCATTAACCGTACAACCACAAGTCTATATGGGTACGACCTAGTGACTAACTTATGATAGTCTAGTTTAGGTGCCACCGAGTGGAAAGTGGGTGCCGAGGATGGACCGGTTATTCACAATGAGGGACAGGATTTCTCAGTACTCATATGGCGCAAGAGGGGCTTCGGTTGGGCAGTTAGCCTACTGCGGTGAAACCTCAGCGGGTGGTATCTAGCTAGATTAGAGTAAGGTAAAGGCTTTGTGCTATTTTATCCGGGTCTCATGCCAAAGGAAGCGTGTTGACTTTTAGGATAATTTATCTCTTGTGGGTAAAGTTGTACAACCTCTGCAGAGTGTAAAACTATTCGAATAGCCGTGCCCACGGTCAAGGGCGGGCAAGGAATGCATTCACATGGTAGATTTCTGGTTTTGTTTTAAAATCAAAAGTTTTGTATTCCGAGAGTGGAGGGAACTCTCGGAAGGGTATCCTGGCGGTTGGAGCCAGAGAGGGTGGATGTAACCCGCAGTACTAAACTTGTTCAGCTAAACTTGATTAAACTGGTGTTGGTGGATGGAACCTTCATTAGTGAGTTAATGTTAGTTCTGTTAAAACCATTATTTTAATAAATGGATGCCTTTGAAAATAGTTATTGGTAATTGAATTTAAAATATTGCTTTGTGCAAAAGAACCATATGGCCTTCCTTTGTCAAGCCTTGCATCTATTGCATTTTTCCCAAGACTTGCGGAGTACTTTATGTACTCACATGCTGCACTCAAAAATAATACCCAGAGGAACACGAAGCTCAAGAGGGAGACTATGACTACTTCGCTTGTGGATTTGATGAAGGATTCCTGAGTACTAGGTCGCGCTTCCCGACCAATTGCCCGTGGCGTATTGATGGGTCTTCGTTGATTTATCTTACGCTTCACAGTGTTTTGTGTGTGTGAGGTCTTGAAACCTCATTTGTAATAAAGAGACTCGTCGGTCTGTACTTTTACTATTGTAATAAAGCGTTGTTGGTTATGTAATCATTTCTGCTTAACTGTGTGCACTAGCTTTGATCCGGGACTAGTGCAATAATACACAGAGGGTCCGGTTTGCAATCCGGTCCCGACAGATGATGGTATCGAGCCAATTTGACTATAGGACGTGACCTAGTTAGAATGGTCGTTAAAAGAAGAACTTCAAATTTTATTTTATAAAAATAAAAGTTAATAATGTGCTATCCTTGTCTTTTCTTGTATTTCTATCCTTACCTTCGTCATGGCATTCTCCTTATCTATCTTTATTTCCTTTTGGAATGGTAATTGTATCCCCTTCCTCTGTAATTTCTATAGATGGATCGATGAGGTTACGTCTAAAAGCACTTGGAGAATCCTTGGAGACCTAGAGTATACGAAAGACAACAAATTTATGGAAAGTACTCTTGTCGGAAAGCCGTCATAATCAGTGCATATCAAGTTAGGTAATTTGGAGAATTGTTGCTAGAGTGGTATATTTTGGATTTATAATTGACAAGATTGAATAATGTTCGAGAGGATTGGGATAAAAGGTATACTTGTGGATATCAATTGATTATAAATAAATCTAAAAAGTATCATCTTTGTGGATTGACTAGAGAATATACAAAGTTGAACTCGGGGGAGCTAATTAGATCATGGGAAGAGTCTAAACTTTGCCTTGGATTTATTATCTAGGATTGAAAGGAGTGGTTGGATGTAAAACAAGATTTTGTTGAACGGATTATTTGTGATTATTGGAGAATTAGTATTAAGAGATTGATCCAGTAAAGAGAGGGATTAAAAGATTAAGAAGTTGGATTGTCATAAATAATTCATGATATCAATTTTGGATGATTTGGTTGAATCATGAAGAGTAGATGAATTTTGTGGAGTTAATTGATTATCAGAGTTTGGTGGATCTATTGATGATAAGTGGATACTAGTGGAATTCTAAAAGATAATACACTTAGATATCTTGGTGGATTAATTTTATCATTGCAAGTGGACTTTGATATATCCATTTGAATTGGTGGATTTAATAGATCAATGTTAGATAATTGGATTTTAACTAATGGGATTAACTAGGTCATTTAAGGATGTTCAACCTGGAGGATTTAAATTAATTGTGGGAGATAGATTGTTCAATAAGAATTAGTTGAGAGATTATCCGATAAGAATTAATTGTGCTATTTGAACTCATTCAAATTTGGTGGAACCAAAATGATGATTATCAAGAGATTGGTTTTGGTGGACTAATGGATATTAAATTATTGCTTAGATGATCTTAAAACTTATTGAAGGTTGAATTAATATTATTTGATCAGAGTTATGGATCTGTTGGATTAGATCATGATCATAAAACAATTGGTGGAAATCATGAATTACAATGTTATTGGATTATTGGATTCTTGTTAGAAAAATTTCTATGGTTGGTCGTCGATCCAAATTAGAGCAGAGGATAAAAGTTTAAGAGATTATTTGCTGAAACCAATAAGGTGCATTTGTGGTATATGATTTTGGAATCAAGAATTTTTGAAGAGTTGAAATAATTATGTCTTTCTCGGATGAACACTTGTGGAAGTTAAGGCCTTTTGGTGGAATACTGAATTAATCGATATGATGAGGGCAAATGAAGTTAATCCAAAGCTTGCAGACGACTAAAGATGTACCCTCCGATTTGTTTATTGTCTTCCGTATTTCTCAGTTAAAGGAAGGTTTCAGAGTACCAAAGAACAAGATAGAATCATGAAGAAGCGAGGACTAGTTCTTTAGTTGTAGTACCCAAGTAAAGTCTTACGATTTTAGAACGCTTATATATTACTTATTTGTGTGCTAGATGGACTGTACCAAGCCTAAGTGCACTGTGGTACAGCCATTCTTAAAACTAGGTTGATTTCAATAAAAGTTCTTTTGCTAAAAGTTAATTTGCTTGCTTCTTCCTTGTGTGTTGGCTTGGGATGTGACTTAGTCTCCTCAATCTCTTACCTTTGCTAATTCCTCTTACCTTATGCTAACCTAAACCGCTTGGATGGTGAGCACAAGGAGCAACCCCGACAACAAACCGTGATGCCAACCTCACCAGAGAACAACATTCCGCCACCCTCCTCAAGCCCCCAGACTTGGAGCAAATGATGGCCATGCAACCGCAGCTTCTCCAGGCCCTAGCTCAAAACCAGGTGCAGCAAGCTCCGCAGGCACCCAACCAAGCTCCTCAGTCTAAGATGGGAGAATTTATGAGGACAAGGCCTCCTACTTTTGCTGGATCCGTAGATCCCATGGAGGCAGATGATTGGATTAAGGATGTGGAGAGGAAGTTGGTCCTAGCCCAGTGCAATGACAATGAAAAGGTGTTGTATGCGGCTCACCAACTCAAAGGATCGCCGCTAACTGGTGGGAAAATTACCGCGCCGCTCATCAAAATGCACAAGCTATCACATGGGATGAATTTGTGGAGGCATTCCGCACTGCGCATATTCCTACGGGAATAATGGACATGAAGAAAAGAGAATTCTACCAACTGCAGCAAGGAAACCTCAGCGTTTCCGAATACTGAACAAGTTCACCCGACTGTACCGGTATGTATCCGAAGAGATCACATCAGAGGCAACAAAGATTTGGCGGTTCATGCAGGGACTTGATCCCAACCTCAAGGTGCAATTGGTGTCCAAAGATTTTCCGACATTTCAGCACATGATAAATAAGGCCCTTGTCCAGGAAGATGCTCAATATCAATTGCGGGACTCGTAAGAGAAAGATGGCTTTTCGCACACGAGTAATGCAAGCGGTTCAAGGCCTCGAGTAAATCCACCCCAGTTCAACAAAGCTCCAGCAGCAACAGATGCACCAGGAACTCCAGGATCTGCGCCTCGTTCAGAGATGCAAGAACCCCGCATCTTCACCGGAGTCCGACCTCAGAAAAGCAACACCTCAGCCGCAGCCGCAGGAGTGCAATGTTTTCGATGTCACGAGATGGGGCATTATGCAAGCAATTGCCCACAGAAGCCTCAGGTCACCACTCCAATTCCTTTCAACTTGGGAAATACACCAGCGCGAACTCCAGTTGTAGGACAAGGACGGAGAGTATCTCCAACTGCAGGAAAAGCTCCAAGAACTCCGCAATCACAAGAAAGAGGACAAGTTAACCACATCACCGCAAAAGGTGCCCCAGGGGCAGCAATCCTGCTTGGTAAGTTTCAATTTGGTTCAAAGCAAGAAGCAGCTTGAGAACACAGCAAGGAACCAAGAGCTGCGTTTTCCTCTCCTATCTTTTTCCTAGTCCGTCCGAATCTCGGGGACGAGATTCTTTCTAAGGGGGTAGATTTGTAACATCCTGATTTTCAGAGCCTTTTTGAAGCTTTTAAAATAAAATTCACCATTTGGATTTTTCTGGAATTAATTAAAGCTTAACTGGAATTTTCATTAATCAAAAAGATTTAATATGATTAAATTAAATATTAATATTTGTCAAAAATATTTTATTTGTGTTCCTTGTGTCACAAGAAATTTTTCTGTATTTTCTGGGATTTTTCGGAGTTTGTTTGAGCTCAATTTGAAATTTCAAAAAAAAATAGAGGAGAGAGAATGAACAGTACCCGCGCGGTACTGTTCATCGTCAACTCCAGCAGCCTCGATCGATCTCTCTATACATATTTCCTTCCGTTTTTCTCTCTCTTCATAACTTCTAATCCGGACCTTATCTCAATATCTTCCCAAAAAGAAAGTTGTGCCAAATCACGCAAGGAATCCATCCCAACCGGCCTCTTTCCGTTTCGTTCATCCGTTTGCCTTTTATCTCCAATTTTCTGAAACGGACTCTAAACCGAAATCCGCAAATTGGAGCCAGTTTGTACCCCTTCCAAGCCTATAAATAGGACCCCTTGGCTCTCCTAAACCCATCCCAAGCCGTGGCAAGTCCCATCAAAGGTCGGGCGCCGTCGGCATCGAGGCCCTTTGGTCTCGAATTTGCTCGCCACGCCTCGAGCTATTCGGTGAGTTTTTCCGTGATCCTTTCGCGTCACATTGTGCCATCATGTGCCATATACCTTCTTGCCAAGTTAATTTGGTTTTGGTGCAGCCAATCTCCCGGAATCGAGTTTTCCCCAATCTAGGTCAAGAGCGCTTCCGGCGTCGATTCGTCATCTCCGTAAGCTTTAGCCCTTGTCGTAATTTTTCTTAGACTTGCCTCGCCGCGTTCTACGCCGTGCTCACTCCCTTTTCCCCAGAAAGCCTCCACAAATTTTTGCCTCCGAACCTCGCCATGGCCGTCAATGGCATCTCGTGTCCCCCATCTACCCGGTGATGTTTCCACCAATCCGTTCGCGTCACTTTGTGCCAAACCATCCCAGGTAGCTACCCTTCAAGTGGTTTTAGATTTCGTTCACCGAGCACCAAGATATTAAGTTTTTCCTTTACCCTTCCCGACGTCGTTCAAACGTTGTTTGCGACATCTCCGGTGGGTTTCTGGCCGAGCCGATAATTTTTCTAGCTTCACCAAGCCGCGTTCTACCCCGTGCTCACCCTACTTCTCCATGTTCCATGCCCGGATTTTATTCCTCTCTCCTACCCATGTCGTTGTAGCCGCCCGTGCCGTCAACGGTCTCCGTTTGGCGTGCCGTCAATTCCTATGGGTGCCTTGGGTCCCTAGCAACCCATTTTGCTAGTTAGATTCACCTCCCATGCCTCCTCTCGCCAGCGCTAGCCTTCTCGCCAAAAGTACTGTTCTCGGATGAACAGTACCATCTGTGAATTTCCAGCATTTTCTCGCCCCGGCAAACTTTAGATCGCTCGTTCTCCTTCGTCCGAACTCCGATCGACCCGATTCTTCTTCCTAAATTCATATAAAATTGAGCTCTATCTTTTGGTTCTGGTTTTGCAGTTTTTGGAGTTCATTTGAATTTTATTTGAATTTGTTTTGGTTGTTTTGTCGTTTCGCGCGTAGAAACCGACGTCGCCGAAGAGTTTGTCGAGCTGCAGCAAGAAGGACCAAACAGTGCACAAGAAGGCAAGTCTCCTTTGATCATCTTGAACCTATGATTTTAAAATGTTTTAATTATTTTAAATTATGTGCATTGCTATTTACATAAAACCTTAGTTCAAATATTAAGGTAGTAGCTAATCCAATTTTGTTATGCCCTCAATTGGAGTTGAATGCCATGTACCTTTGTCACCCTAGAATTTCCTTTGTCTCAATAATGAGATTATTATTATGACTTGTGAATAGTAGATGGGTAGTTTAATGCTTAGTCATGCTATCTAATATCTTTGGAGAATCTTGAAAATGGGAAATTATGATTTATTATTGAGCCCTTGTGTTTGTAAATGAGGTGGCAATTGGAGTTGTCACTGTGATTTTAAAATAAAATAAAATGTGAAAGTTGGTTTAGATTAGGGTGGATGGTTGGTTTGGTTTGGTGCAGTTAGCACGAGATTTTGTTAAGTGTATGTTCCACCCTAGTCAATTAAGGACCGACGCTTGTGTTTGTCCAGACTGAGCATTAACCGTACAACCACAAGTCTATATGGGTACGACCTAGTGACTAACTTATGATAGTCTAGTTTAGGTGCCACCAGTGGAAAGTGGGTGCCGAGGATGGACCGTTATTCACAATGAGGGACAGGATTTCATCAGACTCATATGGCGCAAGAGGGGCTTCGTTCGGCGGTTAGCCTACTGCGGTGAAACCTCGTGGGTGGTATCTAGCTAGATTAGAGTAAGGTAAAGGCTTTGTGCTATTTTATCCGGTCTCATGCCAAAGGAAGCGTGTTGACTTTTAGGATAATTTATCTCTTGTGGGTAAAGTTGTACAACCTCTGCAGAGTGTAAAACTATTCGAATAGCCGTGCCCACGGTCAAGGGCGGGCAAGGAATGCATTCACATGGTAGATTTCTGGTTTTGTTTTAAAATCAAAGTTTTGTATTCCGAGAGTGGAGGAACTCTCGGAAGGGTATCTGGCGGTTGGAGCCAGAGGGTGGATGTAACCGCAGACTAAACTTGTTCACTAAACTTGATTAAACTGGTGTTGGTGGATGGAACCTTCATTAGTGAGTTAATGTTAGTTCTGTTAAAACCATTATTTTAATAAATGGATGCCTTTGAAAATAGTTATTGGTAATTGAATTTAAAATATTGCTTTGTGCAAAAGAACCATATGGCCTTCCTTTGTCAAGCCTTGCATCTATTGCATTTTTCCCAAGACTTGCGGAGTACTTTATGTACTCACATGCTGCACTCAAAAATAATACCCAGAGGAACACGAAGCTCAAGAGGAGACTATGACTACTTCGCTTGTGGATTTGATGAAGGATTCCCGAGTACTAGGTCGCGCTTCCCACCAATTGCCCGTGGCGTATTGATGGGTCTTCGTTGATTTATCTTCGCTCATTGTGTTTTGTGTGTGTGAGGTCTTGAAACCTCATTTGTAATAAAGAGACACATCGGTCTGCACTCTTTACTATTGTAATAAAGCGTTGTTGGTTATGTAATCATTTACATTAAACTGTGTGCACTAGCTTTGATCTGGGACTAGTGCAGTAATACACAGAGGGTCCGGGTTTGGTAATCCGGGTCCCGACAAGCTGCTGATCCTCCTCCCCAGGGCGAGGGCGATGTGTCGCTGTCCCAGATTTACTCCGCCATACTCAGGCTTGAGGAGCGCCAGGATGTCTTGATCTCCACTGTGTCTTCTCTTGGTGATCGCGTATCATCCTTGCAGAGTGCAGTTCATCCGCCTTCTCCAGTTCGCTATGGTCGTCGCACTCGTCGCCGTGGTCCTCCTTCTCCCAGTGCAGCTCAGGACTAGCTCCTCTTTTTGGTACTTCGTTGCCAAAGGGGGAGAAATTGTAGCAAGGAGAAGTTTATGTCTTTATCTATCCTTTGGGCTTTGTAATAAAGTATGGTGAAATGAACCATGTAATGCGGTTGTGTGGTTTAAACTCTGTGGATGTTTAGTATTTTAATTTCTGATGCATTGTAATGAACTATGTCATGTCCTTAATGCAATGCTTGTTTACTTGTCTATTGCGTATCTTTGAATTTTGGTGAATGTGCTGTAATGCTATGATGTAATCATGCCTGATAAATTCCTATAAAATTTGATGCACATGTTTAGGGGGAGCTCTTTCTTATTAGTTTCTAAAAAGCAAAAATTCCCCATGTTCTAAACTGCTAAAATTTCAAAGACCTTGTGATATACATCTTGCAAACTAGGAGTATATCCAAATCTTAAATTCTTCTCATAAATTGCTCTTGTTGTCATCAATTACCAAAAAGGGGGAGATTGAAAGCATCTAGGCCCCTAAAAATATTGGTTTTGGTAATTAATGAATTTATGTGAATATGGGACTAATGTGTGCATTAAGTGTTTGAAAGGATAAGTTCAAATGGCAAAGAAAGAGGCTCACAAAATATCCCATGAAGATTCAAGATCTCTCGGGTGACAAGGTAAATAATTTAGGTATCTATTTTATTTTACCGGTCTTGGAGCTAGGTTGGAAGATCGGATTATAGGATAGACGCCGTACTATTAAGAGGGATCATGGTGATTGCTTGATCATGTTCAAATGTGCCCTTTGGATCAATTTAGGATCATGCATGCACTTAGAAATTAAAATTAAATCAAATCTGTGCATTGTCAGAAAATCCGGTAGTTCCGGTGTGTATTGGACGGAACTACCGCATGTCCGGTAGTACCGGGCGCCCGGGCGGAACGTTTTTTCCAGAGAGCGCCCGGACTCAGACTTAGTCTCTCGGAAATCGGAAGTACCGCGGGTTGACCTGCGGAACTACCGGATGGCCGGTAGTACCGGGCACCCGAGCGGAACTTTATTTCCAGAGAGCGCCCGAAGTTTAACTTAGCCTCTCGGAAAATGGAAGTACCGCAGTTTGACCTGCGGAACTACCGCACGTGCGGAAGTTCCGGATACTTGTGCGGAACGTTATATCCAGAGAGCGCTGAGAATAAAACTTAGACTCGTTGAGATCGGAAGTACCGGGTCCTGGAGCGGAACTTCCGGACATCCGGAAGTACCGCGATTTCAACGGCGGTAGTACCGCACTCATTGACCAACGGTTACTTCTGACTCTCTGACATAGCCGTTCTGTCTGGTCAGCGAGGGTCCGAAAGTACCGCGGTTTTGCCTGCGGTAGTTCCGGATTTCCTGAATTTTCAGGATTGTTTATTGTAATGGCTATTTGAGGTTGGTGAGGGTATAAATACACCCCCACCAGAACTTGGACATGTTGTTGAACCTCCATTGAATACATTTGAGCCTAGTGCAACCTCTCACACCTCATTCACTCACTTGTGCATTCATTTGAGGTAGTTGACCCAAAATTCAAGTGCATTGCATTCTAGTTGATCCATTGAGCACTTGAGTGAGATCAAGCGCAGATGGTCTATTCTCTTGGTGCTTGCCGGCACCTAGACGGCTTAGCGGAGTTTCGTGATCTTCTCAAGAAGATTGTGAGAAGGCCGGAAGATTGTGAAGGCTTGGAGCTCGCCTACCGGAGAGGAAAGGGCTTCCAATAGTGATCGAGGTGCTTAGGCTCATTCGTGGAGCCGGTCCGATTCGCTCGGGCTTACCTCAACGTGGACTAGGGGAGACCGGCAAGTCTCCGATCACCACGGTAAAAAGTAATCGTGTCAATTGTGGTTTGCTCTCTTGTGATCATTTTCATTCAAGCAACGCTCTTCATTCATATTACTTGATTGCTTGCTTAGTTAGAGTAGCAATTGTTGTTCTCTACTATTCGTTATTGCTCTTAGTCGATTACTTGTGCTAGTGTTTGTTTGAACCTCACTAGGTTGATTAGGGGTGTTAGTGTTATCTTGCTCTATTCATCTATCAAGTTTAAAATTGCTAATTAGAATTAGACGAAAATTTTAAAACCTCCTATTCACCCCCCCCTCTAGTCGGCCTCCTCGATCTTACAACAACCTCCTTTGAAGAGATTACCATGCCAACTCCTCCAAGCCGTCTAGATGTCAACAATCACCAAGAGTAAAAAAACCAATCATGCTTGCTTAAAGGTTTTCAAGTACCACAATGATCAATTTGATGATGCAATGCACTTGAATGCTCTCAATAACCTCAAAATGAGAAATAAAACACTAGAGTTGATGAGAGAGTGCAAGAGCTCAAGAATATTCAATGAGGACCTAAGAATGCTTGCTTGCTTCTGGTGGAGAGGTATTTATAGCCTCCCCCCAGTAGAATGATCATTGGAGACGAAATCCCCAAAAATTGGGTGGAGCGGTACTACCGCTATGTCTCAACTAGTACTACTGCACCCACTGTTCAATGACCATTTAAGGTTCATTATATGCACAAAAACTAATCGTTAAGTCAAATGTCGGTAGTACTGCACTCACACAGCCTTGTAGTACTAATCATGCAGTAATATCGCTCCTCAAGTGTGGTAGTACCAATTTTCAAAGGGAAGAAATCTCCAAAAAAATGTACCTCTCTAGAAATTAACTACCATGACCTAAACTTCGGTCATACCACACTACGGTAGTACCAGACATCCAGTGTGGTCATACCGCTCTGTACTACCAGCTAACAACAACAGTAGTACCGTTTCAGGTTAAGACCAAATATGTACCTCTCTGAAAATAACATACCGGTATGTAAAGTCCGATAGTACCGATATACTGGTACTACCACTGATATAAGTCCGGTAGTACCGATGCAACAGTACTACCGCAAACATAAAGGCAGTCATACCAGTTTTTCAACAAAAATCAAAGAGTGTTTAGAAATGATGTTCCAAATGCATGCATATCTAGACTTGATTAATGTGGCTCAAAATTATCTTTAAGCTATTAGTCATGACCCCTCTTAATAGTACATCATCTATCCTACCAATTTGATTTTTCTTACCAAACACCAAGCCAAGTAAAAAAAATGTAAAAGACGTTCTTAAGCTAAATATTGGTTTGTGGATTTCTGGATTTCTGTGATTGGTGGGAGTGGTCCAGGTTAGGCAATGTCCTTGTGAATTTGTCGAGAAGAGCCATAGACCCCCTACAACAGAGTCTCTCATTGAAAACATAGCCTGCGAATGGGAACATTCTGGGGGTGAGGCATAACTCAGGATGGGAGTGGTCACTATCACCAGTGTTGAGGACTCTATCCTAGAGTGGGAGTAAGCATCGTAGCTAAGCATTGTAAAAGCCTTGCTACGATTTTCTTAGTCACACGCCTATGAAAGTGTACAGTGGTCAACACTATAAGTTAATCATATTTTGTGAGTAAAGCTATGTAAACTCTGCAGAGTATTAAAAAAACTATTCGATTAACTGTTCCCTCGGACATGGGCAAAGCTGTAGAAACATTACACTTGAGTAGATTTTAGAAATAATTAATAAACTGATAATGGTTGTGTGATGACCAAGTTAAAATGGAAGTGAAAGCGGAGGAATTTCGCTCTCACAGAAATGGAAGTGGAAGTGGAGGGATTTTGCTTTCACCTTAATGAACATGAAACCGGTGTGATTCTGCTCTCATGATAAAATTTGACTAAAAATGGATATTGTTTTTAATATCAAAATAGCTAAGTCGTAGGTTTGGAGTCTAACTAAACTAGTATATTTGGCAAATCAGTTTTATGTGAAAAGAGACATAATACAGTCACTTGGATAAGCCTTGCATATAGTTATACATAGTTGCATTCTGCTATAGGGACTTGCTGAGTATCTTTGTACTCATTGTTGCTTAACATATGGTTTTAGATGACGGAAGTGATGATCCGGTGTATGGGTTCACCCATGCCTCCGACTTTGACATGGGAGATAACGACCAGGACTAGGTTTAGCTCCAGTTAATTACCTGTGGCAAGATATGGAGGCCTCTTTTGGTTTATGTACTATTCTGTTGCTTTACTCTGAACAATTTTATTTGTCCGGTCAGCCGTTGTGTAAAAACATGATCATAAAATCTATTTATGATTACCTATGTAATATGAAGTACCCTTATATTTATTTGTATGTATAGACATAACTAGTCATCTGCTCATATGTTGCAATGAAATTTATTGGACATATAGAGAATTATACTATAGAAAAGAGCTACTCTGATCAGTTAAAAAGTGATGAGAAGTTGAGAATAGAATAGTTGGAGGAAAAGGGACGTACAACCACTAACTCATTCTTTTATAATAGTAATGATATCTACCAATGTTACTATGTGAATTAGCTATTGATTTAGAGACTAACTTGAAATACACAGAAGATTCAGATCCTCAGATTCGACTCCCCACATGCAGTTTTGAAATTTTCTCTCATGTCTGTTGGTAATGCTGTCTCCCCCAAAATCTCTCGTCTGTTGGCAATGCACCCCCCCCCCCCCCCCTCATCGTATCGTATGCTCCCATTTCCCAACTTGTTATCATGTGGCAGTTCTTGCCAATTTGTTGAAGGTTACAATTTTTCCTCAACATATTGCTATTTTTTCTGTTACTTGAAAAGACACATGATTGACAAAATTAGGATGTGTGCTTTCTGGATTGTTGATTCAACAAATTAATCATCGTTACTTTCAGAGTAGTTGTCAACAAGTGAGGTTGAGATTATCATATCGAGATCCCAAATTCTTATTGGCAACAACTCTTGCAGTAGTCACTGAAAAACACAAAGCTTGCAGTTGCTCCCAGTCCCGGACAAATAGAGATTGACAGGGGGATTTCACTTTGGGTCAGTAAGAGCTATGCCAAGGTATGATAGCAGGTGAGAATTGCATTCACTGAAGTGCACCCCTGGAGCCGAGAATGGGAGATTAAAATGACATTTGTCTTGGCCATGGGTGACAATGGCTGCTGTGCCCTTAACTAAGGTGGTGAAGGCATCCAGCAGAAAGGTCCCCGTGGCAGGAGCTGGCACGCGGACCAATTCGTCATCTGATTTCAGCAGAAGTTGTATGGTGAGTGATCTTTCTTCTATGTTTCGTCACATCCATTTGATCCATGTTTTCAAGTGAGATGTTCAAATACTGAGCGATGTATTGTGCAGGTCGTCCAATTTGGTTGCACAAGAAAAGAAGCCAAGAACAAGCCGGATGATTTGCTGCAGGCCTACAGCTGCATAGCGTGTAGGCTGATGCCTGATGGAGTAAATTTCTGGAACTGCAAGCTGCAAAGTAGGGCCTGGTGAGTGATGACTGATGAGGCAGCCGTGATCTCAGTGCCGATGTCAGGATTTGTGTTTCCTTCTCCAAGTTGATATCCAAAGAAATACCCATGATTTTTGTGGAAAAGCTGCACTCTTTGTTCTCCACCAGTGACGAATTTTTTTGGAAAATCTGCACTCTTTGTTCTCCACCAGTGACGAATTTTTGTGGAAAAGCTGCAGTTTTCGCTCTCCATCAGTGACGACACCCTTTTGCATTCAGAAGAAATGTCACAAGAGATTAGTGTCTCCAGAACTGCTGTTGGACCGAAATAACGACAGAGGAGGGTGAATGTCGACTTTAAAACTTATCCCCTAAAGAGTATTCACAAAAGTCTTCTCTCTTCTAAATATCAAATCTATGAAGAAGAAGACTTGTGTTCTCTGGATGAGCCTACTGAACGAAAGAGAAATATGACGAGAGGGAAAATAGGCCAAAAAGAATCAGCACCAAAAACCAGAGCTGCTGGGGACGGTTAGACCGCAGGTGACTGGGCGGTCTGATCGCAACCCTGCCGCCGGTTTGACCGCTTGGACAGGGCCGGTCTGATCGGCATGGTTGGAGCGGTCTGACCGCCATGCCTGTCCGGTCGACCGCCTCCCGAGAGCGATCGATGAGGCATAAACAGCAAAAACTGAAATTTCAGAGATTGGCCAAAACCAGGGAAATAAGAGAAATGGTTCTATTCTCCTCGAGCCTCAAGACCAAGAAAAGATTCTAAATAGCAAGAGGAGTCTAGGGGCCAAGAAAATCCAACTCAAGGCCAAGAATTTCAGATTTGGGGTAAAGACTGAAAACTACAGAAAGCTGCTACAAAAACATAAATTCCCATTTATCCTTTGATTCTCTGGTCATGAATCTTTGCAGATAGCTACTTAATAGCATCAGGACTTAACATGCCAAGTTTCATGCCATCTCAAGAAGGGAAACACGAATTGCACCAAAACCCTAGAAATGAAGAACAAGAACAGAGAAACTGAAAAATGAAAATCCTTGATTCATTCACTTTGCTCTATGGAGAAACCAATCAAATGATCTTGAGACCTATTCCCATCACAGAGCAACCCATTTTGCACCTCCACAGCAAGAAACAACTCAAAACGCAAAAACTAAGAAATCAACATAGACAAGCATCGAGAGAAAAATAGAGAGCACAGGAGATAAACTCAGAAATTTCATTTCCAATTAAACGAGGATTACAGAGGAGTCCCCATACGCATGGACATTGGAACAAAGGATGATTACATGCTCATCAATCCCACCTCTCCCTCTCCCCAAGCCAAGAACTCACTCACACTACATGCTTGGAGAGGAGAACATACGAACACAACACAGGGAGACACACTCTGCCCTCTCTCCTGCTCTCAACCACTAAAGACTCAAAGCAAAACAACCTCTCCAAAGGCTCTTTTGACTAAAGCAAAACCCTAACTCTCTCCCAAAAGCCATGTAAATACATGCAGCCACTCTCTCCTATTTATAGCCCTTGGCTAACGGGTCTACACCCGCTAAATCCAACGGAACCCGCTCCCGCTTGTTCAGCCTCGCAAAATTACCAATTCGCCCCTCCTGCATCTTCCGGGAAGCTTCCGCGTCTCTTGTCGTCCAAGCCTCACAACCACCTCGAGTCTCCGCCGTCTTCGACACATCCCGACCGTTCTGACCTCAGCGCCACCTGCGCCTAGTCCGATCACCTCGTGTCTCGCCACGACTCCGCCTCGACATCCTGCAGCCAACACAGCCAAGAAACACATCACATAGCACCGCTCGACACATGAAAGCATAAATAGCATCAATGAATCATACTTACTCATAAAGGAGCCCAACCTGTTGAATCAAGAAATAAGCATTCTAATCGCTTCGACCAAGTTTGACCAAGTCCGACCGAAGCCGATTGCACTACGCAACGACATGGTCCGAACCACACAAACCAAACTCGACTTCCTAAATTGATGTTAATTACTCATCACACACTCGGGGTAACCTCCACATGGTCCATCAACTGCCAGTAGTTTTCATCTGTTTTCATTCATTCAAAGATTCCTCTTTTTTTGAAAACCGAAGAGGATTCCAAATCATGGATGCAGAGCTCAGACTCTGGAGGCCTTGCAATCCTCTGTTTTAGCATGATGCAAATGGGCTATGCTCCGTTGCATAGGCAAGGCTGAGAGCTCCCAACTTTCTTTTACAATTGATATTTGGAAATTCATTTTCGGGAATTGCTCGTGTTAGAGTTTAGAATTGGCCGCAATTCCATGTAGATATATTTTCTACCATGCAGGGGAATCCTATGAAAATCTTTTGTAGGATCCATTACTGCAATCAGAGAGAGGGTGAATGATTGTTGCTGCCTTTTTGAAGTTTCCAGATGATTGATGATGCTTTCGACTACTCAGAGATCAATCATCTGATCAGATGTCCAACATACGACTGCTTGGTCAACCGATCTATTCGACCTCTTCGCTCAATAGATCGATTTGTTCGACCACTTCATCCAATCGCTTTGCTCGTCGTCGTATGATTCAAATCACCAGCAATCACTAGTGTACTTCACATAAATCAAGAACCAGATTGATTGAAAACTATTTTCATTGCTGGAATTTTGTGGATTTACAAAATATCCTTACAAGCAACTCTAAAAACTTTTTTGACGAAAGCCCTCTTAAAACAGCACTAAAACTTTCTCCCTAAAGCCACACATTAGCCCTAAGCCTCTCCCTACTTTTATAGGCTATCGTATCAACCATGTCCGCCTCAAACATGAACACAAAACTCTATCACTTCCTCAAATCAAAGTACCCGTAACCTTTCCGAACATAGATTTTATTCAAACTCTCAATCTTCTTAGTTATGGACTCTATCCACAACTTCTAACCCAACACGTGACAAAGCCTCCAGAGCAGCACATCCTGAATCTTTATCATGCACCATCATCGCTAATGTCGAAGCCTCTTGGACTGCACAACTCGTAGCTTCTCCACAAATCACTACCTTTAATCTCCACGTGCTCTAGTGTAAGCCTGACCACCTCGCGTGACATCTTCCGACCGTCTAGACCTCAGATATTCCCATTCTAATCCTGTTCCTCCTTGTCATTGACCATGACCACCTCCACTCCAACCTACATATGCAAAAACCAAAGAAACTTTCTGAGAGACCATGTGGAGGTCATCACATATGTGTGATGAGTAATTGACATCGGTTTAGAGAAGTCGAGTTTGATTTGGTTGGTTCGAACCTTAACGTTGCGTGGTGCAATCGGGCTCGGTCGAACTTGGTCAAACCTGGTCAAAATGGTTAGGATGCATATTATGTCGACTTGTCAGGTTTGGGCTATTTCATTAATGCATTTATGCTTTCATGTATCGAGCAGTGTTATTTGATGTGTTTCTTGTCTGTGTTGACTGCAGGACGTCGAGGCGGAGTCGTGGCGAGACACGGGGTGACCGGACTAGACACAGGCGGTGTCGAGGTCAGAACGGTCGAGATGTGTTGAAGACGGCGAAGACTCGAGGTGGTTGCGAGGCTTGGACAACAAGGAGCGCGGAAGTTTCCCAGAAGGTGCAGGAGGGGCGAAATGGTAATTTTGCGAGGCTGCAAAAGCGGGAGCGGGCTCCTTTCGGGTTTAGCGGGCGTAACAGGTTGGAGACCCGTTAGCCAAGGGCTATAAATAGATATTGGTGGCTGCATGCCCACTCATGTATTCCAAGTGTTGTGAGGGGTTGTTAGGGTTTGCTTTAGTCAAAATGAGCTTTAGAAATTTGTTTTGGCTTTAGACTTTAGTTGGTGAGGCTTTGGTAGTAGAGAGCAGTTGGAGAGGGCAGAGGTTCTGTGTCTCCTTCGATGTTCTCTATGTGAGAGCTCTGTGTGTGTTCATTCCTTCTCAAGCATGTAGAGTGTATTCTTGAGATGGAGAGGGAGAGGTAGATGAGATCCTTTGTAATCATCTTTGTTCTAATGTCCATGCATATGGGGACTCCTCTGTAATCCTTTTATTTCTTGGAATGGAAGATCTGAAGTTTATTTTGTGCTCATGCCTGTTCTTCCCATCGATGCTCCTCTCTGCTGATTTCTGAGTTTCTCGTTTTCTTGTTGTTTGTTGCTGAGAAGGACCAAAATGGGTTGCTCTAGGTTGGGATGATGCCTCAAGATCATTTGATCGACTTTCCCAAGAGCATACCTTGTGTAATATCAGATTCTCCATTTTCAGCCTCTCTGTTCTTCATTTCTTATTTCTAGGGTTTGAGGTAGATTTCGATTCCCTTTGTGAGATGGTATGATTTTTGGTCTGAGAAGTCCTTATGTTATTGCTAACATATCTGCAAAATCTCATGAGCAAAGGACTTGGGAATCTTGAGTATTTTGGATTTTACGTTGTTTCTTGTTTATCTCTAGGGTTTAATGCATTTCTTGATTCCCTTCTCAAGTTGGCCTAATTTCTGGTCTGGAAAGTCCTCTAGCTATTGCTAATTTGTCTGCAAACTCTCATGAGCAAAGGACTTAAGACCATTGGGCAATTTGAGTTTTAGTGCAGCTCTTGATAAATTTTTCAGATTTTAGGGAATCTCCTCAATTCTTGGTTTTGAGATGGATTCTCTTGGTCTCTAGATTTCTCTTGCTATTTAGGGTATTTATGTGTTGCTTTGGGCTGAAAAGATTGGGTGCAATCCCCCAATTTTTCAGTTTTTGGAAGAACTGAAATTTTCCCAAGTTTCAGTCTCTTCAGTTTGCCTCTCGGGCTGCCTGGGACCAGGACACCGGTCAGACCGGTATTCATGAGGCGGTCAGACCGGGTCTTCAAGGCCGGTCAGACAGGCGTTAAGTATGCGGTCAGACCGGCAGGTCTTGACCGGTCAGACCGGCCCATCAACACCGGTCTGACCGGCCCCAGGGTTTTTGTGCTGCCTTTTTCTTTTTGGTTGTCCCCTCTCAGTATTTTTCTTGTAGTTGGTTTCTCTAGAGTTCCAGAGAGGAGGAGGATGTCTCTTCATAGCTTTTCTTCATAGCTATAGAAGAAGATTTATCGTGGGTACTTGTTGGGGGATGAATTTTTTAGAGCGCCATTCACCCCCCCCCCCCTCTGTCGCCATTTCGGTCCAACAATTTCTTCCGACACAAGTTCTTTCCAACCTGACCATTATCAGAACACACGAACCACACACACCCTCGTCTTCTCATAGCCAAGAATCAAACCTTTCATGATCACCAAACAGGTCGTCCATGACCACACATCCTATCGCTATCCAGTAATCAGCCTCAGAGCACTCATTATGACTGCTAGCTTAATGAGTACTCGAAAAACAACAAATACTCAGAAATTAATACCGCTCTGCTCAAAACACTCAGGAATAACAAACATCGCTACCAACCATAGAATCACTGACAACCGCTACCAAGTACTCACCTGGTACTGTAGCACCGACCAAGTTGCGAAACCCACGACTGCAAAACCTTCGACTACCAACCAACAAAATCTACAGCTACCAAATATGGAGTCCTTCCGACTACCGAGTACCGAGCCCCTTCAACTATCGAGTATCAAGTCCTTTCGACTACCAAATACCGAGTCCTTCCGACTACCGAGTACTAAACACAAAGTCATCGACTATCAAGTACTGACCAGTAAAGTGTACCACTATCGAGTATCGACCAGAAAAGTCTATAACTATTGAGTATCGACCAGTTACTGTAGGTACGACCATCGACAAAAAATACTGTAACTACGACCATAAAAAATACTGTAACTTATCACCTTCGACCAGGTATGGTCGTACTACCGTAGTCGATATTTCGTGGTCAAAATATTATGATCAAAGAATGACGAGGTCAAAATACAATGGTCAGATTACCATGGTCGAAGTCAACATGGTCGAAGTCTACGTGGTCGAAGTTTGTTGATCGGACAAAGTCGTTTAGACCACTCAGCACAGAGCTGTTCGGACCAAAGTTACAAGGCCGTTCGAATCACCAACTACCAAACGTGGTCATTTTGCCACATGAAAACTCAAGCACAGAAGTATATCGACCAAAACTTTTACAAAAGTGAATTCTAATAAAATCAAATATTGATTATTGATCATCAATAACAAATACAACCATCACATGGTCTCACATCCTTGTTCTCACTAGGGCCTTGGTTTAGCTTTTAGTTATATATGAAATTATGTCCACTATTTCTTCCAAAAAAAACTGTTGAACTAATTGCATGTGTGAGACACTCTGAGTGTTCAAAACACGGAACCATATTAGGCCTATTCTTTTCGGCTGATAGTTTTTGCCCCTACAGCTGCTTATGGCTACAGCCGATGGTTTCTTGCTCCTAGAACGAGTACTTGTGTGAACGAATCGAATACGGATAAGCCACTTTGAAAAGACTATTCCAATAAACCATTTTAAAAAACGACATAGAAAACATCCTATTTATTTATTTAAGAAAGTTGTAATCCATAATCAGGGAAAAATGGTGCAAAAAACAACAGGAGGTGTGATTCAATACTTTCCTAAATAATGAGTTGCATAAATGTTAAAACACCTTTAAGGTTGATTGAGTTTACTTATTCTTTGATTGATACTTTAAAATTTATGTATACCTATGAAAGTGAAAAGCATCGAGCCACTGCTCAAAAACTGTTAACGGAAACATACCTCTCTGCATGCACAACTGCTGGCCGCATCCGCCGGGCGCCCACGACGCACGCTCCGCGCCTCCGCTCTACGCGCTGCACCCCTGGCTCTGCGTCGTGTACGTGTATTAATACTTCTGTGTGTGATCAATACAAGTCGTTGCTTGATCCAATCCTATTTCATGGTATCAGACTGCGCGGCTTGATCCTCTGTCGCCTGCGCTTGCCTTTCTTCCACTGCTCCCTATGGATCAC
The DNA here is from genome assembly GCA_036346575.1 of Dendrocalamus sinicus. NCBI lineage: Eukaryota > Viridiplantae > Streptophyta > Magnoliopsida > Poales > Poaceae > Dendrocalamus > Dendrocalamus sinicus. Next base: position 22,869,043 of record CM070645.1, read on the forward strand.
AACCCGCTCCTTGATTTCGAGCCTTCTGCCTCTGTTCAAGATGCTTCTTCTTCCCCTGCCTCCGTTGCCGACTCCGGCGATGCCGGCGTGCGCCAGAGTGCCCCACCGCCCCAACCTCCGTCTGCCTCCTCGCTACAGATGGTCAACATCAAGTCACACGTGTCGGCGGTCCTCGACATCGCTACCCCCAACTACCCCAAGTGGCGCTGCTTCCCCGACTCCGTCATCGGCAAATTCGGTCTTCAATCCCACATCGCCGCCACCCCAACCGCCTCCCAGCGCACCGACTCCGAGTGGCTCATGGTTGATCAATGCCTGGTCAACTGGCTCTACAACACCATGTCGCGCGACGTTCTTCAGATCGTCCGCACCCCGGGAGCCACCGCGTACATGATCTGGACTGCCATCGTCGACCTCTTCCGCGACCACCAACTCCACCGCGTTGTGTACCTTGAAGCCAAGTACCGCAGCCTCTATCAGAGCGATCTCAGCATCACGGAGTACTGCGCCAAGTCGAAGCAGCTCGTCGATGCCCTCCGTGACCTCGTCCAGCCCGTCTCCGAGCCCTTGCAGGTCCTGAATCTGCTTCGTGGCCTCAATGGCAAGTACCGGCACACGATCTCCACCATCACCACGAAGCAGCCGCTGCACAACTTCCTCTCCGCCCGCTCCTATCTTCTGTTAGAGGAGCTCTACGACTCGCAGTACGGCAAGATGGCCGCACAGCACGCCCTGGTGGCCCACGGCGGTGGAGGGGACTCCAAGCAGGGCAGATCAGGCGGATCTCCCTCCGGCGGTGGAGGTGGCTCGGGGCAGGGTGGATATCCCTTTGGTGGCACCCGATCCAGGAGGCGCCGCGGCCACGGCAACGGCAACCCCGGTGCCCTCCAGCCCCCGGCCGCCAGCGGCGACGCCTCTTCCTCCGCGACACGACCACCCTTCACCAACTCGCCATGGACCGCGGGCTTTAACCCGTGGACCGGTATGGTCCAGGCATGGCCCAGCCGTTCTGCGCCCCAACCGCAGGCGTCCTCGGCCCACAGCCTGGCACGCCTCCCCAGCAGGCCTTCGTTGCCAGTTTGCCGCAGTTCCCGCCGGCCTGGCTACGGATTTGAGCACGGCGCCCCCCGCACCATCCGGATGGGAGCAAAACTCCTCCTCACTGCACTCGCCAGCGTCTGCGTGCCTCCGGCTGGTTCCAGCTCTTCCGACTGGTTTCTCGACACCGGCGCCTCCTCTCACATGGCTTCTGCCCCTGGTAACCTCCACTCCCTGCGCCCCCTTTCTTCCCCTCCTTCTGTCACCATGGGTAATGGCGCCCATCTGTCACGCACATGGCAGCCCCTTCCATTCCCACTTCATCCTCACCTCTTCTTCTTCATAATGTCCTTGTCACACCTTCTTTGATTAAAAACTTAATCTCTGTTTGTTCCCTAACACGTGACAACAATGTCTCGGTTGAATTCGATCCCTATGGTTTCTCCATCAAGGATCTTCGCACTCGTCAGGTGATGCTCCGATGTGATAGCCAAGGTGACTTGTACCCGCTACAGCCGACGATCCACCAAGCTCTTCACGCATCCACTACTCCGGTCGATCTGTGGCATCAACGATTGGGGCACCCAGGCCGTGATCAACTTGCTGCGTCCCCGCGCTCCTTTGATTTCACCTGCAATAAGTCTGCCGCTCATATCTGTCCCGCCTGTCAGCTTGGGAAGCATGTGAGGCTACCGTTCTCCCCTTCTTCCTCCATTTGTTACTTCCTGTTTCAATTACTACATTCCGATGTCTGGACCTCTCCTGTACCTAGCATCTCTGGCTATCAATATTACTTAGTTATCATTGACGATTACTCACACTATGTATGGTCTTTTCCTTTGAGACATAAATCAGATGTTGTGCCTACCTTTCTGTCTTTCTGCTCTTACGTCCATACGCAGTTCCAGTTGCCGATTCTCGTGCTTCAAACTGATAACGGTCGAGAGTTCAACGATCATGCCTTGTGCATGTACTTCCAAAACCACAGCATTGCCCTACGCTTATCGTGTCCATACACATCTGCTCAAAACGGCAAGGCCAAGCGAACTCTACACACTCTTAATGACAGCATTCGCGCCATGCTCTTCCACGCACACATGCCGTCGGCCTTCTGGGCTGAGGCCCTCGCCACAGCCACCTACCTCCTTAACTGGCGTCCATGTCGCGCTACGGGAATCACCACCCTGCACGAGCTTCTCCTCGGCACACCTCCCTTCTACAATCACCTACGGGTGTTCGGGTGCCTTTGCTATCCGAATCAATCCGCCACTGCAGCTAACAAACTCTATCCTCATTCAGTAGCGTGTGTATTCTTGGGTTACCCAACGGATCACAAGGGATACAGGTGCTACGACATGGAGACCCGGCACGTCATTGTCTCGCGACACGTCGTGTTCAACGAGACGAAGTTCCCGTTTCGGCCGGCGCAACACACGTCTGCTTCAGGCTGCAGCGTCGCCATCGAGGTTGATCTGGTGCCGGTCACAACACCTGTACGTCGACGCCCGGTTCATGCTGTTGTTCTCCCTCCGGCCGAGCTACCCACCACGCCAGGCTCCTCACGTGCCACGCTGACGCCTTCATCTGCCACGCGCGTCCACGCTGCTACACCTCCTGCATCACCCTCGACGTCGCCGTCCACACCTCCTTCGTCGGCCACGCCACTCTTCGACAACTCGCCTCCTGCACCGGCAGTCACTACGTCGTCGCCAAGCATGCATGCTACGACGACTACCTCGACGTCTCCTTCTTCCGCCATGCCGTCGCCCTCGCTTCCGCCGGCTCCGCCACTGCAGCACCCAATGGTGACACGAGGGAAGGCCGGTGTCTTCAAACCCAACCCTAAGTACGCCATGGCGACATCTGCACCGAGCTCCACCGCCATCTCTCCGATTCCACACTCGGCGCATGCAGCTCTGCGCGACCTGAATTGGCGTGCTACGATGCAACGAGAGTTCGACGCGTTGTGGGATAATCGCACATGGTGCTTGCTTCCACGGATGTCCAAAGCACACGTCGTCACCGGAAAATGGGTGTTCAAGCGCAAATTGAACCCCGACAGCAGCCTCGACCACTACAAAGCCCGGTAGGTCATGCGCGGTTTTACCAGTGTCCAGGGGTCGACTTCGGTGAGACGTTCACACTGGTCGTCAAGCCTGCAATGATCCACACAGTCCTTGCTCTTGTCGCTGGACGACAGTGGCCGGTGCGGCAGCTCGACGTGTCCAACGCGTTCCTTCACGGCCACCTCGACGAGCGCGTCCTGTGCCAGCAGCCCATTGGCTTCGTGGATCCGACGCAGCCAGACACGGTTTGCCTCCTCTTGAAGTCACTGTACGGTCTCCGCCAAGCCCCTCGCGTCTGGTTCGCGCGCATCACTGGGTTCCTCCGCGACGTCGGCTTCATCGCCAACCACCCCGATTCGTCGCTGTTTGTGCTCCGCCGAGGCGATGCCACGGCGTTCCTCCTGCTCTATGTCAACGATATGGTGCTCAGTGCATCCACCGATGCTCTTCTCCAAGACATCGTTGCTCGCCTGTGCGCTGAGTTCGCTGTCAAGGACATGGGGCCGCTGCACTTTTTCCTCGGCGTCAACGTTCAACGTTCTGCACAGGGCTTCTTCCTGTCACAGACCAAGTACGCAGAGGAGCTTCTTGATCGTGCCGAGATGACGAATTGCAAGCCCGTGGCGACACCAATCGACACAAAGGCGAAGCTCTCATCCACGACTGGTTCTTCCGTACGCGATCCGAACGCCTACCGCAGTCTCGCCGGGGCTCTCTAATACCTCACTATCACTTGGCCGGACATCGCCTACGCCGTGCAACAGGCATGCTTGCACATGCATGATCCCAGGGAGTGCCACCTCACACTCGTCAAGCACATCCTTCGCTGCGTCTATGGGACGGCGCACCTCGGCCTTCATCTGCGCGCCATGACGTTGCCAACAATCACGGCATACTCAGACGCCGACTGGGCCGGGTGCCCGGACACAAGGCGTTCCACATCGGGGTACTGCATTATTGGATCGATAACGGCGACAGAAGGGGGGTGAATGTCGACTTTAAAAAACTTGCCCCAAAAAAGTATCCACGAGTGAGATTCCTCTCCGTTAGCTACAGAACTATGAAAAGGGGATCAAAGACTCAAAAGGACCTCAATCATGCAGAAGAGAAGGCAATACAACCAAAGGAGCGAAGAAACAAAAATTAAAACAGAGTTTCAACAGCACAGGCGGTCTGACCGCAATGCATGGGGCGATCAGACCGCATGGATGCCACCGGTCTAACCGCTACCCTCACGCCGGTCAGACCGCCTTGACACGAGTGGTCAGACCGCAAGCCACCAACCGGTCAGACCGGTTAATCTGAATCAAAAGGGCAAACAGCCCGAGGCCAAGGCTGAAAATACTGAAGTCTTTTGAAAATAAAGATTTTTGTGCTTTGATTCTATTCTCCACCATCCAGAAGGCTAAGAATACAAACTAAATACAATTGGGAGCATTGGAATCCAGAGATTTCAACTGAAAAGTGATGAATCAAGATTTTCTTGACAAAATCTGAAATTCTAGCAAGGCATGAGCTAAAATCCAGATTACTCTTGATTCTTGGATCCTTGCTCATGGGGACTTTGAAGTTAGCTTAGCAAAGATCCAAACATCTGAGAGCCCAAGTCTCAAGCCACTTAAAGAAGGGAAATAGAAAATCCAAAGGAGCTCTGTACCCAAACCCTAGAATTGACAAGAACAGGGCAAATTTTGACGAAGGTCCAAGAAAGCACAGAGATTAATGAAACTCCCATTTGATCTTGAAAATGGAATGCCCAAGGGACCTTGAATCACTCCCCATCTTAGAGCTTCCAAAATTCACTCAAATAAGCAACCAAATCATCACAGGATCAAAACAAACAGGGAAGAACAGAGAGAGGGCAGAAATGAAACTCATCATATCCAAAGCCAAAAATTGAAAATAGCCAACAAAATCATCCTTGTATTGATTGAGAGGAAGAGAGATGAATGATTACACAAGGTATATAGCCATCTCCTCACAACAAGAACACAAGAACCTCTCTCAAGTCTCAGAACCACACAGGGACATCGAAAGAAGAAAAAAGGAAAACAGACTCTGCTCTCCTTGCCAACTCTCACCTACTAAAGTACAAAGCAAAAACAGATTCTAACCCATCTCCAAAGCTTGAAGACCATGCAAGAGACACCCTCCTTTTATAGCCTCCAACTAATGGGCTTGATTCTCTCTTTACCCACTAAGCCTCCACCAACTCTTGTGCTTTATCCAAATCCACTTCCTTTAGTGCAGCTTTGCAAAATTACCAAATCACCCCTCCTGTACCTTCCGGGAAATTTCCTCCTTTCTTGCCGCTCAAGCCTCGCAACCACCTCGAGCACTCGCCGTCTTCAGCACACCTCAACCGTTCTAACCTCGGCACCACTTGCGCCGAGTCCGGTCCTCCGTGCCTCGCCACGACTCCGCCTCGACGTCCTGTAGCCATCACAGACAAGAAACACATCACATAGCACCACTCGACACAAGTAATCACAATTAGCATCAACAAATCAAACTCAAGCATAAAATGACCCAAAAGCTCAAACGAGAAGAAGAATACGTCTCAAGTCCGACTAACCAAACCCAACAGAGCCAAATGCCATCATGACACGAAACGCACAAATCAAATTCAAACTTTCCAGAATACTTGTAAATTACTCATCACAAGCATGTGGTCACCTCCACATGGTCTCTCATGCATCTTCTTCGGCGACTCATTGGTGTCATGGTCTTCCAAACGGCAACCCACCGTGTCACGCTCAAGCGCGGAAGCCGAGTACCGGGCAGTGGCCAATGCCACAGCAGAGTGCATATGGCTACGGCAGCTGCTTGGCGAACTCCGCTGCAACGTCCCTCGCGCAACGGTGGCTTACTGCGAGAACATCTCCACCGTGTACATGGCCAAGAACCCCGTGCATCACCGACGAACGAAGCACATCGAGCTCGACATACATTTCGTCCGGGAACGCGTTGCTTTGGGAGACTTGCGCGTTCTACATGTGCCTACCGGTCAGCAGTTCGCCGACGTCATAACAAAGGGCCTACCAACGGCAACATTCACCGAGTTCCGGTCCAGCCTCACCGTCGGGCCACTGGACGCTTCACCTATGGAGGGTGTTAACGGAAACATACCTCTCTGCATGCACAACTGCTGGCCGCATCTGCCGGGCGCCCACGACGCACGCTCCGCGCCTCCGCTCTAAACGCTGCACCGTTGGCTCTGCGTCGTGTACATGTATTAATACTTCTGTGTGAGATCAATACAAGTCGTTGCTTGATCCAATCCTGTTTCAAAAACAACACCGTCTCTCGCTAAATGTTTCCAATGAAGATCATGCGTTCCAAACTGGACGTGAATTGGGCCCACAATTCTGCAGGCCCGATCCCACTGCCCAATGGGGCCGGTCAATTTTCGGGGGTAGAAGACTAAAGCAGATATTTCCAAAGCGAACGAAACGTGTCGATTCCAGTTTCGACGTCGTGGTCACGGGAACCCCTACCACCAAAGCGGCAGAGAGCTCTCCTGCTCCTGCACGCATCTCGTGCTACCAAGTTAGCAAGGTACTCGTGCTAGTTTCCTTGTCTCACCGACACATGTGGTCAGGGAGGAGAAGGACCCGCCTGTCATCGACATTGGCTTGAAACAGATGAGTAAGTGTGATGAGGCGTCTAGTTGTGTAGTAGTTTATACAGTACCGAGTACGAATATTGTTTTGCCGCTATTCAATTCCTATTCAATCCGTCTCCACTCTACTCTCCTCTCGCCATGGTTGAATAGCAGTGTTTGATTATTAGGCACTGATTTGGCTCAGCTCCGACTCTGGGCTTCTCAGCAAAAGCTGAAGCCATCAGGCCAAACAGGGGCACTCAAAACATTCGGAGAAGCTAGAGCTGATTGATGTTTAAATTTCGGAGCACGAGAAAGGTTGCTCCACCAGCTCTAGCTTCTCCGCTTCTCTTTGCACGGCTTGGCTTCTTGTCGTTGCATTCTATTGACCGCAATCATTTTCCTGTCATTGCATCCTGAGGCTTTCTCAAGCTCGACCGTGTCCCTATCGCTCATCGCCGTTGAGAGGCATGCATAGGTGGAGGTGCAGTGGTCGACATGGTGGTGGAGAGAATGTTGAAGAAATGGTGGGATAGAGAGGAAAGGATGAAAGGCAATCCGAGGGTAATTTTGTCCAACAAAATATATCAGAGTCAAAGCTACTCCCTCTACTCTTTTTAATTTGATCTCCTAGAATCTATGTCATTAAGCTTGTTAGAATTGTGACCTTTGAATTAGATCGGAGGTTCTTTGGTAGGATCATAAATCGTATGATCGATATAGAATCTAAAATCTTACCTAATTATATTGAATAAACATTTTAAAAAAATCTACGGTGTATTATAACATTACTGCATTTGTAAAATTATGCCTTTTAAACTTTTCTTTAAAATTTTTAATTAAAAGGAAGCATACAAGTAATTATTTATAATAAAGCAATAGAATTGATAGAATCGAGTAGAATCGTATGAAATTTCGACAAAAGTTTAGGTAAAATCATAAAAACATTAAGATTCTACCATAGAATCAAATAGAACTAGTCGATCTTGGATCGTCAAATTGTAGAATTGTTTGACAAAATCGAGATTTTGACAACCTCGTATGCCATCAAGCTTTCTAAAGTCTAATTACTAATATATTTAAAACTATGTAGATTGACTATATAAAAAGTTGGCTACATAAAAACTATATTATTATATTTGTTGTTAAAAATGCTTGTATAATACTATAATTTTTTAGTATATAATAAGATAAAATTATAAAAGTAATGGCCAAAATCACGATCCAGAGACCGTGAAATACGAAAAACGCCACTTAAAAAACGGAGGAACTAATATTTAGCCATACGCCCTTCATTTCCGGCTTCGGATTCTATCAGAAGCTGCTTCTACAAGACTTTTTTTTTTAACTTCTTGAGCCTAAAAGGCCGAGCAATAACTTAGCAAAAACAGGGCCTCAAATACATTGTTCGCTAGTGGAACAACAAATGATAGCATAATCTCCTATGTAACTGCAATTCTTTATCGGATTTTTAATACAAAAGTACAATGATTCTATTGCCATCTAATTGCGAACATAGCCTATGTTTAGTGGCAAAAACATTGGTTCAGCACCTCTACCCTCCTCATTTATAATTTTCTACGTATCATGTGCATCCTTTAGTACAAAACATTGACCCAGTTACCATAAAAGCATAAAAGGATAACATACAATTAGCTGTCTAATGCTTTTGGATAATCCTTCCACACCACCAATCTTTGGAGGGTCCATTTGTAAAAACCGCAACACTTGGCTGCGTTTCATTTGAGATTAAAATAATCGAGTTAGCTAACTTTAATTTAACTAGATCATTTATTTAAGATTTTATGTTTTGCAGCAAAGCTTATTATGTTTGTCTATATTAGTTAGGTTAGCTAAATTAGCATTAGAAAAACAAATTTTAAAAAAAAATAGTTTTACTAAGTTAACTTATTTCACCTATTAATTAACCGAGAAAGTGATAGTGCAAATAATTGCCATGTATTAAACGGTGATGCACTCGTTACATATATAGCCAATCAACCAACACGGTTTATGGAATAGCACCGGTGGGTTGGAGTAAATCACGGCAAGAGATGCTAGAAAATAGGAAACAATCCCAACCAACCGGGAGATAGAAACTAAGGGCCTGTTTGGGAGAGCTCCATCAGCTTCAGATCCACGAAAGACAGCTCCACTCCACGAAATTTTACCCAAACGCTCCAGCTCCGCGAAATCTGGATCCACCAAAATCCTGGATCTGAGAGCCAGATCCATGGATTTCATGGAGCTCCTCAAGAGGTGCTTCACCGTGGAGTTGGATGGTAATTACCCACCAATGCCACTGGTTACACACCCCATCCCATCAAAAGTGGCCATTCCCACGAAAACCTCAATTTCATGGATCTGGAGCTGCTGTACAAGCCAAACACTCCATGGTGGGATCCCAGATCCACCGTAGAGCTGCTCCATGGTGGAGCTGCTGCTCCAGATCCATATTTTCAGTGGTGGAGCTCTCCCAAACAGGCCCTAACTAAATATAGTCTAACACCCCCCTCAGTCGGAGCGGGAGGAGGACGGAGTTCAGACTGGACCTGAACTCGGCGAAGACAGACGACAGAAGTCCCTTGGTGAATATGTCCGCATACTAGGAAGTTGTAGGAACATGAAGAACACGGACAATATCGGCGGCCACTCGTTCACAGACGAAGTGAAGATCAATTTCAACATGTTTCGTGCGCTGATGTTGCACGGGATTGGTGAAGAGATAAACAGCACTTACGTTGTCACAATAAACGAGTGTGGCACGCTGCAGCGGACAGTGAAGCTCGAGAAGTAACTGGCGTAGCCAACTGGTTTCAGCGACAGCATTAGCAACGGCATGGTACTCTGCTTCAGCACTGGAGTGAGATACAGTGTGCTGGCGCTTAGAAGACTAGGAAATCAAATTATCACCAATAAAGACAGCATAACCAGAAGTTGACCGGCGAGTGTCAGGGCAGCCGGCCCAATCAGCATCGGAGTAAGCCACTAAGGAAGAGAGGGTTGTGCGATGAAGTACTAAGCCGTAGTCCAAAGTACCTTGAAGATAGCGTAGAATGCGCTTGATTAAATTATAATGTGGTTCACGGGGATCATGCATATGCAAACACACCTGCTGAACTGCATAGGTAATATCTGGCCGTGTGAAAGTAAGATATTGGAGAGCGCCAACCAGAGCTCTATAATGAGTAGGATCGGACACGGGAGCACCATCAGAATTGGAGATATTGGGGCTTGTATCAACGGGTGTGGTACAGGGCTTGCAACTGGACATGCCGGCTCGCTCAATAACATCCAAGATATACTGGCATTGCGAGAGAAACAAACTAGAGTCCACAGTAGACACCGCAATACCAAGAAAGTGATGTAAAGTACCCAGATCCTTCATAGAAAATTCCTGCTGCATTGCCGAGATGATGTGGCGAAGCAAACGCACTGAAGAAGTAGTCAAGATAATGTCATCTACATAGAGCAACAAATAGGCTGTATGATCTCCACGGCGAAAAATAAACAGGGACGAGTCAGATTTGGCCGCAGTGAAACCAAGAGACAAAATGTGAGATGCAAACTGACTGAACCATGCCCGTGGTGCCTGTTTCAAACCATAGAGTGACTTGTTCAAATGACAAACATAATCTGGGTGCATAGAATCAACAAACCCTGATGGTTGAACACAATACACAGTCTCCGTCAAAGCGCCATGCAGAAATGCGTTCTTCACGTCAAGCTGGTGAAAGCCCTGAGAGTGAGCACTGGTGAGCACAGTACGGATTGTCGCCGGCTTAACAACTGGACTGAAAGTCTCGCCAAAATCAATGCTAGGACGCTGAGTCAACCCCCGGAGAACCCAGCATGCCTTGTATCTATGAAGAGACCCATCCGGATGAAGCTTGTGACGAAAAACCCATTTGCCAGTAACAAGATTAGCACCAGGGGACGAGGAACAAGGTCCCATGTGTTGTTGGCCTTCAAAGCTGAAAATTCCTCATCCATAGCGGCGCGCCAATTGGGATCGGCGAGAGCACTACGATAGCTTTTGGGGAGTGAAAAGACTGGTGCTGCATGAAGTGTAAAAATCTTGGCCGGGTGTCAGTAACCGGCCTTGCCCCGTGTCACCATAGGGTGGTCGTTGGAGATTGGAGGAATAGACATGGCGCCCTTTGGAAGCACCGGACGTGGAGCAGCAGGTGCGTTCGGCCCAGCCGAGCTGGTCGCACGCGAGTCGACACGGGAAGGCGCGACGGTCTAGGGTGCAGTCGAGGAGCCGGCACGCACGGTGCCAGCCTACGCCGAGCCAGGCGTGGGGAAGCCATCGGGTGCACCCAGTAGGCCGGCACGGGAAGATGCACCAGGCGTGTAAGTGCCATGCAAGGCTGGGGAGTCGACAGACGTTGAGCTAGGCGAGCCAGGTGTGGGGAACCCACCAGGCAGACGCAGCACGGGTGCACCCACCAGGCCAGCGTGGGGAGACCCAGGTACAGTGCCATGCACGGGCACAATGCCATGCAAGGCCGGGGAGCTGGCACAGGCGGAACCAACCTGCGCCGAGCCAGCGCGTGGAGGTGCACGCGATGTGGAGGGGTCAGCACGCGTGGAACCATCCTGCACCGAGCCAGCGCGTGGAGAGGCACTCGGCGTGGAGGGGTCAACCGGCTGTGCGATGCCATGCATGGGGCCAACGTCGAGTGTAGGGGCTGGATCGGCTCTGCTGGCAGCGACCTGGGGTGATGAACCGACGGGGGAAGCAAGGCCAATCCGGGAAGCCGCATGAGGGATACCTGCAAAACAACGTGTGCCAACAACAAGAGGTGCATGGTCGAACTCCGAGAGGAAATCAAAGTCGGAAGAAGAAGTGGGTGCCTTGTTAGCGAAGGGAAAAGAAGCTTCATCAAAGACCACATGACGAGAGATGATGATGCGATTGGTGGACAAATTGAGGCAGCGATAACCCTTGTGGTTAGAGGAGTATCCAAGGAACACACAAAGGGTAGACCGCGGAGCAAGTTTGTGGGGCGAGGTTGCGGAGAGGTTAGGATAACAAGTGCACCCAAAGACACGAAGGTGAGAGTAAGAAGGTTGTACACCAAACAAGGCAAAGTGGGGTGTGGAAAAAGCAAGTGTCTTGGTAGGGTGGCGATTAAGGAGATAAGTGGCAATGTGTAAGGCCTCAACCCAATAGCTAGGAGGCAAACTGGCTTGGAATAGTAGTGAGCGAATAATGTTGTTAACGGTGCGAATGATGCGTTCAACTCAACCGTTTTGGGGAGAGGTATAGGGACAAGACATGTGGAGAGTCACCCCGCGAGTAAGAAAGAACAGACGTGCGGAAGTGTTATCAAATTCACGACCATTATCACATTGAATACTCTTTATGGGGCAGCCAAACTAGGTTGTGACATAGGAGAAAAAATTGGCCAGTGTGGAAAAGGTGTCAGACTTGAGACAAAGAGGAAACGTCCAAGGTAGTGTGAGTGATCATCAAGAATAACAAGGTAATACTTATAACCAGACACACTGTCCACAGGAGATGTCCACAAGTCACAGTGTATTAAATCAAAATTTTGTGAAGCACGGGAACTAGAAGACACAAAAGGAAGACGTATATGACGTCCAAGCTGACATGCATGGCAGAGGGAATCAGCTACATGTTTATTACAAGTAATGGCTGAAGAAGAGACTACCTTAGACAAAGCTTCATGACCCAAATGACCTAGACGCCGATGCCAAACGGTGGAAGAGGATTCACTGGCAAGGAGAGCATGAGGCTGAAGTTGTGACGTGTGGAGCGGGTAAAGCTGGCCGGAGCTATTGCACCTGGCGATCACGTTCCTGGTCTGGAGGTCCTTTACAGAGAGACCATAAAGATCAAATTCAACAGACCAATAGTAAACTGACAAACAGAAATTAGGTTCTTGATAATGCGAGGGGCAAGCAGAACGTGATTAAGATGAAGTGAGCCGTGAGGCACAGGAAAAGACACGGAGCCAGTGGCAATAACAGGAAGTGAAGCACTATTGCCGACAACGATGCTAGAGGGACAGGATGACGTGGGTGGGGAGTAGGCAAGAAGATTGCCGGAGTTCGACGTCATATGAGCTGTAGCACCCGTGTCCATGTACCACTCATTAGTAGCCAGCGACTGGAGCGTCATCGTGGGGAACGCGTTGGCCAACGCGGTTTGATCTCACTGCATGGCCGGTAGCGGCAAAGGCGCCCATGGGGTCTGCGTCCAGGGCTGCATGGCACTGGGTGTGGGCGACATCCACGGCTGCATGGCGCCGGGTGTAGGCGGCAGATCGGGCGCAGCAAACAGCATGTGCGGAGGAGGCTGCTGATGATGTTGCTGTTGCTGCTGCGGCTGCGGCTGGCCCGACTACGGCTGTTGCTGTCCCAGCGAGCGCAGACGAGATGGTGCGGCGCCGGGCCAGACTTGGAAGGTTCCCGTCCAGGGGTTGTACATCGTCGGCAAGCCAGTGTTGGCGCCGTCCTGCCGACGCCCACGGCACCGATTCCGTCCGCGGGAGAAGCTTTGTCCGCCAGGGGCAGAGCCGCCGGAGGCACCCTGGCCCTGGCCGCCTGGTGCTGGTCCGCCCGTGTTGCCCGTGCCACTGCCGGTGCCTGGACGGGCGCCGCTGTCGCATGGAGCGGGGAAGCGCGGGGACGTGGTTGCAGCGAGAGCAGTCGACGAAGATTCCGGCTTGATGGCCATGGTGAGCTCTTCGAGCATGAGATCGGAGCGGACGTTGGCGAAAGTCGGGAACGGCTTCTGGCGCTTGAGCAGTGCGGCCATGTAGGCGAACTTGTTGTTGAGGCCACGGAGGACGGGGAGGACGAGCGTGCGATCCTACACTGGCTCGCCGAGATCTCTGAGGGCATCGGCCATGCCCTTGAGTTTACGACAATAATCTGAAGTTGAAAGATCACCTTGGACGAAGTTGCGGAATTGGGCGTCGAGGTAGAGAGCGCGCGTCTCCTTGTTGCCGAGAAATTGTTGCTCGAGGCCCGTCCAGATGGTGCGAGCAGTGCAGCCATGTGTCATGACCATCTCGAGAAGGTCGGAGGATATAGTGCCGTAGAGCCACGACCGCACCGTGCAGTCCATCCACTTGTAGTCCGCATCATCGGGGTGGTCGTTGGAGAGGACGTGATCGTCCAACTCGTACTTGCCAAGCGTGTTAAGGATGAGACCACGCCACGTATTGTAGTGTGCGGAGGCTTGGTCGAGGACGATCGGGACGAGCGCCTTGATGTTGGGGACGGCGATCGCCTGCGCATGGAGGGCGACGCGAGCCTGAGCGGCGTAAGCGCGGTGCAGCTCGTCCTCCTGGCGCGTAGGGTCGGCAGCTTGACGAAGACCTGCTGCGCGGCGCAGCTCCTCCTCCTAGCGCGCAGACTCGGTGTCTTGACGAAGACGTGCAGTAGGATCGGCCGCGCGTTGGGCCTCCTCCTCAGCGGCTCGCCGGATCGCATCGTGGGCGGAGTCCGACATCGTGGGCGACGACGGCAAGCTAGAGTTGGTGGGCGGAAGGTCGCAGGCAAGAAACGAAATCTGATACCATGATAGTGCAAATAATTGCCATGTATTAAACGGTGATGCACTCGTTACATATATAGCCAATCAACCAACACGGTTTATGGAAGAATTTTTTGTACGGATAATCTATTTTTTATTTGAAATTACATAAATATATCAACGGGAAAAAATTTTACAAAAATAGGCTTCAGTCGCCTAATGGTTCGGCGACTGGAGTCTTTCGCCCAACCAGCCCGCGAAATAATATCTGTCGCCGCACGCTGGAGCGATTTCATTCAGTCGCTCTCCTGTACGGCGACTTTCATGAAGTCGCTTAACGATTAGGCGACTTACATGCAGTCGCCATTCCATTAGGCGACTGCATGACTCCCCGTGAATTTTGTAAATTTTGTAGTTTTAAACTGGTAAAAAATGTGGTTCAGTTGTAATAAAAGTTTATGTTATTGTATATTGTAGGTTCGTGAAAATTTTTAGAAACTTTTTGTATTAAAGATTAACTGGAGAACGATCGATACATACACTGTTAAGTGACATACGATGATAATTCAGTGTGCGGAGAACCGGTACGTAAATGTTTTAGATAATTTGATATATGAATGATTGAATGCGAAAAGAAAAGATGATAGACTTGTTTGAATAAAAATAAACTTCATAATATAATTGTGAATAACAAGCCGCGTATTTTTTTCATTACATGCATAACCTCACTCGCCACCCTGGTGTGCCCCGTCACCGCGCCCGCGTCCTCCCATACGGCCCCGCTTGGCCCTCCTCCGGTGCAACGGGTTACGGGGCTCCGAAAAAGTAAAACGAGCAGAAGGGTGTCTATCCCGCCCCTGCTTTGGTGGAGTCACCGCACTTGGCCGAGTGCCCTCCGGTGCACCGGGGAGGGCACTGCCATAGAGAACCTCCGGTGCAGCGTCGGAGAACTGCCCGGGCCACTCCGCAAAAAACTGGTCCACATCATCCTGGGCCGGGGAGACGTCGAGCTGCTGGTAAGTACCTGCAATAGTAATATCGTTAGTTCGTTGCATGTCATCTTGGGATAAAACGAGATCGGGCGATGCGTACCGTGAATCGCGCGCCATCGAGGTAGGAGGAGGGGCGTGCACCCCCTGTGTGTGGAAGGGGATGTGCGGAGGATGCGTGAAGTGAGGTGGTGTAGGAGGTCGTGCCGTGCCGAACCCCGGCCGATCCGGTGAGGTGGTGGAGGACGTGTCCACGCACTACCTCGAGTAGTGCCACGCCGGTCGGGTGGCACCGTGGACGAGCGATCCGAGCGATGGGCGTGGAGACCGCCGGTAGCCTCGCGGGACGAAGAGGCTAACAATACGCCTACACCGCCGTGCATCCGACGCGCAAAGTCGACGCCCTCCTCATGGGTCACCGCGCACGATGGCGACCCTCTCCGATGAGTGAGCCGAGTCGGCCAATAGGCAAGACCGACGCCACCGACACAAAGACATAAAATGATCGATCATCGAAACGACATTACCATTTGGGAATCTTTGAAATGACATGTAACGCATCGCGATGTGAGCGTCGCGCGCGAGGTGCGCGGGTGCGCTTCGTCGGAGCGGCGACATGTGTGGCGGCGGGTCTCGACATATACGAGCCCGCACGTGTCCGCGGGGTACCAGCCGCAGTACTCAGCGTACTCGCCGCTTTGTATGCGGCGGTCCTCCTCCACGCGTCGCCGAGCGCACCTTCCTATCGCCGACCCAGATCGCATCTTCGCCGACCATCCGCGCCTCTTTAACTCCCTTCGCGATGTGCTGCGCATGCAACCATTACGTAATGTGAGTATTTGCGAACACGATGAGTAAGTATGTACATATTTAGCAGAACGATCACTCACGCGTGCACATTCCGCGAAGCGATGGGCGAATGGTACAGAAGCGCCGCCGTAGCTCGAATCGCCGCGATGACTCTGCGGGCGCGTAGTCCTCCACGTAGATAAGGTACACGAAGCTTCCGCGGTGAGCGAAAGCTTCGGCCACGCCAAAGAAAGTACGAACGACCCGTTAGGAGTGCGGGCTTGCACCGCCAGATCTGCGTAAGGCTCCCGCCGCGTCCGTCGGTACCGTGAGGCGGTCGAATCGCTTCCACAAAGGGCTGTACGCCCGCGTGACTGGACGCGGCGCGAATCGTACTGCAAGAAAGACAAGTTGTTTAGTATGACGATCGCCAATAAGAAAGACATAGTTGATCGTGATAATACTTACTCGTCGACGGCACTAGAGAGAACCCATGTCGGCCGGTCGACGTCTCCCCCTGGATACATCTCGGGCCCGTACGGACCCATGTCGTCTAGCACAGGTCGTCTGAGGCTGAAGCGTTCGAACGACCACAACTGCAGCAGTAGGGGACAGCCCGTGAGGATCGAGTTCGCCTTGATCCTCGTGCACGTATCACACAAGGCGCGTGATGCGTCGCGGCAAATCTGGCCGATCCCACCGACCGGGGCTCACCGTCAGCGATCGCCTCGCATAAGCGATAAGGCGCGCATCCACCGAGTTGCCGTGGCTGGTAGTGAAAAGCACCCAACCAAACAGCCACAGCACGTACGCCTCCAAGTGGCGCGAGACCTGGTCATCGTCTGCGTCTGGAGCCATGCGCTCCACCTGAATGCAAACAAGTTGTTATTAGTATGTAATAGCAAACATAAGAGCTTGGAACACACGATCGATTTGAAAAACCACGTACCCGGTACTGTGCGAGCCACCTCAGCGTCGGCCCATGGGTCTGATCCTCTTCGAAGATGTGGTGGCCATCGGCCAGTGGAACGACCCCACGAATCGCAAGCGGTCGTCGCGCCACTCGGCGGGCCTCCAGAAGGCAGCGCCTCCCGCGATCGGAAGGCTAAGGAGCAGGGACACATCCTGCAGAGTCGGCGTCATCTCCCCAAATGGGAGGTGGAACGTGTGCGTCTCCGACCGCCAACGGTCCACCAAAGCCGTCAGCAGGGAACAGTCGAACGGGAAGCGTCGTGATCGATCCCCGCCCGCCTCGTCCCCACCCGTCTCGTGATCCTCCTCCGTGGCCTGCACCATCCGGGCAAGAGGGAGTAGCCCGGTATCCCGCAGCCTGCAAACAAAGTGAAGATCAGCACGGAACGTTCTTACGGTCGCACTAAATGCTGGCGTAGTGCAAACCTGGCATTCCAACGAGGGTCGAGTCCCCAGGCCACGCGAGGTGTGCGTGTCCGGACCACTCCCATCTCAGTCGGCTCCATGCTCCCTGCTGGCGGCACACGACGGGAAGCGCGATGAGAGCGGTCCACGTGCTCATCCAACATCGCGTACCGCCACTCGGAGTCACGTCCAGCACGAGTCATACCTGCAAAATTTGTACAATAATTTCAACATTAAATTTTGTACATCTAAATTTCTACACTACATTTTCTACATCTAAATTTGTACAATCTAAATTTGTACACTACATTTTCTATATTAATACATAAAAAAATTTCTAAACTAATAAACTAAATTTTGTAAACTAAATTTCTAAACTTAATTTTCTAAACTTAATTTCGAAACTAATTTTCTAAACTAAATTTATACACTACATTTTGTACATTAATACATACAAAAATTTCTAAACTAATAAACTAAATTTTGTAAAGTAAATTTCTAAACTAAATTTTATAAATAATTTTTCTAAACTAAATTTTCTAAACTAAATTGCTAAACTAAATTTTCTAAACTAAATTGCTAAACTAAATTTTCTAACTAAATTTTCTAACTAAATTTTCTAAACTAAATTGCTAAACTAAATTTTCTAGACTAAATTTTCTAACTAAATTTTCTAAACTAAATTGCTAAACTAATTTTTATAAACTAAATTGCTAAACTACATTTTCTATACTAAATTTTCTAAATAAATTTTCTAAACTAAGTTTTCTAAACGAAATTTCTAACACTAAGAAAAATACCTGAAAATCACGCTTTCCCTCTCCTCTTCCCCTCCTCTCCCTCTCCCTTCTCTTCTTTCCCTTCTTCCCCTTCTTCCCCTTCTTCCCCTCTCCTTCCTCTCGCGCGGCCGAACGAATGAAAACAGTGAACGCGGCCGACGGCCGAGCGAGGCGCTTTATAGCACCTCTAGTCGCCGAACCGTTTGGCGACTAAATTTCAGTCGCCCAACGGTGGGGCGACTACATTGCAGTCGCCAAACGGTTCAGCGACTATAATTAATCGCTGAACGGTTGGTAGATTTCTTAAATGTCGCGGGCTGGTTGGGCGAAAGGCTCTAGTCGCCGAACCATTAGACGACTGGAGCCTATTTTTGTAAAAAAATTTCCCGCGGGTATATTTATGTAATTTCGAATAAAAAAATGGATTATCCGTACAAAAAAATTCGTTTATGGAATAGCACCGGTGGGATTGGAGTAAATCATGGCAAGAGATGATGCTAGAAAATAGAAAACAATCTCAACCAACCGGGAGATAGAAACTAACTAAATATAGTCTAACAGAAAGGTTACAGAGCATGTTCTTTTCAGGTTCAAAAAACTATTTTTCGGCTTTTCTATATTAACTAACTTTTAAACAGAGTATCTTTTTAAGATAAGATCTACTAGTTAATTATAGTACATACTATACCGACTTTATTTATATGGTAAAAATCATATGTAAGTTTTTATTACTCTTTAATCTTTTAAATAAATAACCTAAAAACCAAAAACCACATGTCACATCTAAAAGCTATAGGGTTCAGCAAAAAGAACAGCCGAATACTTTGACTCGATTAAAGTAATCCGCTCGAACGGGGCCTAGAAGTCTACGCAAAAAAATATCTCCTTTAACAACTCCCTATAAAGCAGCTACCACTGGAGGGAGCCAAGAAACGGAAGCAACCAATCCAAACAAGCAAAGGGGAAAACGCAAGAAATTCCCGATGGATCATCGCCTCCTTACTCTCCTCCTCATCGGCCTCCTCCTCTCTCCGGCGGCGGCTGCGGCCGACGAGGCGCCCCTGATCCGGCAGGTCGTCGGCGAGGCCGACGCCGGCGACAACGACCTGGACCTGAACGCTGAGTCCCACTTCGCCAGCTTCGTGCAGAGGTTCGGGAAGACGTACAAGGACGCCGACGAGCACGCGTACCGCCTGTCCGTGTTCAAGGCGAACCTGCGCCGCGCGCGCCGGCACCAGCTGCTGGACCCCACCGCCGAGCACGGCGTCACCAAGTTCTCTGACCTCACCCGTGCCGAGTTCCGCAGGACCTTCCTCGGCCTCCGCAGGTCGCGGCGCGCGTTCCTGAGGGAGATCGCCGGGTCGGCCCACGAGGCGCCGGAGCTGCCCACCGACAGCCTCCCCGACGACTTCGACTGGAGGGACCACGGCGCCGTCGGGCCCGTCAAGAACCAGGTCCGTCCGTCCGGCTCCCACAGATTTGCCAATCGAAGGATCGTTTCTTGATTTCTTGGTTTATTTCTTGATTCTTTTTTGTTTGCTGATGTGTAGGGATCGTGCGGGTCGTGCTGGTCGTTTAGCGCTTCGGGGGCGCTGGAGGGGGCGCACTACCTGGCGACGGGCAAGCTGGAGGTGCTCTCCGAGCAGCAGTTCGTCGACTGCGACCATGAGGTGAGCTTCTTCGTCCTTTATTTTTTTTGCTTGCAATTCTAGTATTTATTATCTCTTTATTTTTCTTTCCCTTTTGTGATTGGTTTATGGTTGCTGAAAGAAAGGTGGGGTCTTTCTGCCTTATTGGTCATGTTTTGTCTGCTGGTGTAGTGTCCTTCTCCTATGTTCTTGGTTTCTGATTGGGTAGCGCACCAAATAAAGGGGAAAAGGGAAACTTTGAGCGGGAAATTGGGAGGAGAGTTGCAAGATTCCATGAGGAACTTTGAAAGGGAAATTGGGTGGAAAATCGGTGCTTAAAGAGTCAAACCAAAGTGATCTACGTAGTAAGCAAGGATAACTTAGAGAATCAGTTGATGGTTAGTAATCAAGGATAGCTTAGAGAACCAGTTGATTGTGGTGGAGTAGGTAGGTAAAACAAAGAGGAAGACGAGAAATGTTAGGCCGAGTGGATATACGTCATACTCACCTGGAAATCAAGGTCCAGTACACTGATAATGTCATGTATATCGAGCAAGTTGCTTTAGTTGCAGGGGAAAATCACCAGTGAAGCTAATTCGGGGGAGATGAAAATTGAATTTCTCAAATCTCAAGCGAACAATTCATTGAAATAAAAAAAAAGGAAAACTGTGGGTCGTGGGCTTGTATCGCTGTCAGTGGCATGTGTATTGTTTGTTGCTGGATAGCTCAATGGGTACCTCAACTTATTGTGCTACATTCTTGTCGTAAATTTTGCAGTGTGATCCATCAGAACCTGATTCATGCGATTCCGGATGCAATGGTGGGTTGATGACTACGGCCTTCAGCTATCTTTTGAAATCTGGTGGCCTTGAGAGTGAGAAGGATTACCCTTACACTGGAAGGGATGGTACCTGCAAATTTGACAAGTCCAAGATTGTTGCTTCAGTTCAAAACTTCAGTGCTATCTCTGTTGATGAAGGTCAAATTGCTGCTAACCTTGTCAAGCATGGGCCACTGGCAAGTAAGTAAAACTGCCTTTCACGTTTATATGTCTGACCGGTGTTTCTAAATACATGGAACAATCAATAATGGATAAGAGAATCACTAATGCATGTGTTTTCTCTTCCATGCAGTTGGTATCAATGCCGCGTACATGCAGACATACGTCGGTGGTGTGTCATGCCCATACATCTGCGGCAGGCACCTTGATCACGGTGTTCTTCTTGTTGGCTACGGGTCAGCTGGTTTTGCCCCCATCCGCCTGAAGGAGAAGCCCTACTGGATCATCAAGAACTCCTGGGGTGAAAACTGGGGAGAGAAGGGGTACTACAAGATCTGCAGGGGCTCGAACGTCCGCAACAAATGCGGTGTTGATTCCATGGTCTCCACGGTGACCGCCGTCCATACCTTAAAGGAGTAGACTGATCGGTAGTCCTCCTGACATTACTCGTGATTTCGATATACGCTACTAGAACACTGGTAATGCGTAGTAGTCAGGCTCCATCTGTGCTGTTATAACACTGGTATGGGCAGCGAAGATGTGAAGCTGCAACAGAATGCTTGCTGTGTAACTTATATTTGCTTTGCTATGCCATGCATGCTACACGCTATTTGGAGGTAGCTAAATTGTGATCACCAGCATGTGCTTTTACTCTACTGAACTTCTAAATAATTTGTATATAAATATGGTGCGCTTCCATCGACATGATGTTTCTGTTTGTTGTGACTTGTTAGTTCGTATCTTCGTCGATTTGATTTGGAGATTCGCACACCCCAAGTTGCAATCTGCAAACACCGTTTTATCTGAATTGATTCGGTCGATGCATTGCAATGTTAATGAGCCGAGTTTTGGCCTCGTCAATCTGCCATGCCTGTTCTTCTTTATGTAGACAGCGCGTCGTCATTTTGGACATCCTACTTCTGTCCTTCGCAAGCTCTCGTAACGATCACATGGCGTTCACATAAAGAAAGGAAGATAGTTCCGACTTCCAATCACGATTTTTATAAGTCGTCTAAGCTTCTGAGCATAATTGTTTTGTTGTGGTCTCTTCAGTGTATGTAACTACATGAGCCTCCCTTAGGCAATGGTTAGTTTAAGGCTCCAAACATTTGAATCGGAGGCGAGATACCTCGTGTCTCGGCCGCAAACTTGCAACGCACAAGGAGCAAATATTTAGGCCGGGATACAACATGGTGAACAGAAATCTGAAGATAAAATTTGTTTGCCAAAACTACGCTCTGTAATCTTCAACAAAGTGAGCAAATATTATATGCTCTCTTGTCTTCTACAACAAAGTACGCATCTTAACCAGGTGACCCCAAGCACAATGTGCTCGCTTGCTTAAATGCTCGCATTGGCTATATTGAAAGATGTACAATTGGAAAAAACCAAGAGAGCAAGAACAAAAGCAAAAAAGAATGAACATTGAACAAGTGTTCCCGCTTTTCAAGAACTCGGATGAACAAATTCTATCCGCTGCTATCATGTCGTCGTTGATTATTACAGACGATTCTTGGATTTGACTGCAATGCTGGAAAAACTCCGCGAGCAGGAACGTGACAAAATTATTTGACGGTCTTAAACCGTGTTAACCCCCAAAGAAATACGAGCTGCCGGTCAATTAAGAGAAAAAGAGCCGCAGCTGGTGCTCAGATATGATCGCAAACAGCTTTGGTGAAGTCTGATGTGGATGCCTTCCCGCCAAGATCAGCAGTCCTGTACTTCCCCTCGGAGATAGTCTGGAGTATGGCGTTGTGGATCCGGTCTGCTTTGTCATTGAATTGCAAGTGGCGCAACATCATAACAGCACTCAGCAGAAGAGCAGTTGAGTTCGCCAGGTTCTGGAAACAATCAATAAATCATTCAGTTAAGGGCAGAGGAATAAATCATACTAATAACTTGAGTGAAAATTTTGGTCTAGAGAACATGGGATGGTGAAGCCACAACCAGCTAAGTATCTACTAATACTTACTGGTTTCATACAATGCATAATGAGAAACGTCAACTCGCAAGGTAAAAAACTGAAGTTTAAACACCATGAATCATGATATGAAGCTGTAGATGTTTAAGACCAGTTTACCTTGCCAGCAATATCAGGAGCAGAACCATGAACAGCCTCTGCCAGACAAATGCCACCTTCACCAATGTTGCAGCTGGGGGAACCAACAATAGTAACTTGATGTTGTCTGATTGTCTCAATACCCAAATAGATGGACAAAAAGAAAAAAAAACTCTACCTGGGTGTTAGGCCCAAGCCCCCGATCAAACCAGCACATAGGTCACTAATAATGTCACCATAAAGATTTGGCATCACTAATACATCAAACAGACCAGGGTTCTTCACAAGCTGCAAGCATATGCAGTTCATAATTACTGATGTTGGTACTGTGTGCACGGAATAGAAAAAAAAACATAATTGGAATGCAAATAGCACTGATTTAGGGCATAAATATCAAGAACGTGGTCATGAACACCAAATAGTGCATAGATTTCGGCGTTGAAAGATCAACATACCGTCATACAGCAATTGTCAATGATGACTTCCTCGTATGTGATTTCAGGGTACCTCTCAGCCACTTCACGGCAACACTAAATTATATATAACAAGAACAATTCATTAGCTCTCGAGAAAATGAAAATAAGAAACATATACCATCAAGTAAGATGAAGGAACAAAGGTAGCGATTAAACCTTGAGGAAAAGTCCGTCAGTTTTCCTCATGATATTGGCTTTATGTATCGCAGAGACCCTCTCCCGGTTGTTGGTCTTGGCATAATGGAAAGCATACTCGGCCACTCTTAAACTTGCTTGGCGAGTAATAATTTTCAAACTTTCCACAACACCTCTCACGACCTGAGAACAAGTAGTGCACAATGACAAAGAATGCTAACAAAAACAATGAAAACAATATGATCTTCAAGAATGCATACAACATACCTGATGCTCAAGACCACTATACTCTCCTTCAGTATTTTCGCGAATTGTCACAAGGTTCACATTATCATATCTAGTCTTGTAGCCTGGGAGGCTGTTGCAAGGTCTGACATTGGCGTAAAGTCCGAGTTCTTTCCTTAATGTAAGATTCAAAGATCGGTGGCCTTTTCCAATAGGTGTAGCCATAGGACCTTTCAAGCCAACTTTGTTTCTACGCACCGACTCCAGGCTCTCCCATGTCAAAAAACTCTGTGTCCTGGGATCAACTTCGGTACCAACATAATGTTCTTCCCATTCTATTGGTACACCTGCAACATTGAATACCTGAAATAGCAAAAACCAAAACTTAAAGATATAGCTAAAAAAACTATGCAAACCTTAAAGATATAGCTAAAAAAAACTATGTTCTCAGGAATCATGCATAAATAAATTCATTAGTTAATGACGGTCGTGCGAACAGCAGCATCCTCGCCGAATCAGTTGCAAAAGTACTGTTTACAATTAAATCATTTTTCTTCCACTTCTATCTGGTTGGATGAAGTTGCATAGCAAGCACGATGATATGTCATATCAGTGCAGTGATTGTAAAATTCCATCTCAGTACACAATCTAGACACATGCAAACTAGAAAGAATAATTGTGAATTTGTGATAGAAGATGGTCAGCTAGTGAATAGCAGTTGACTAACATAGTAGCATTGCCAGTAAATCTTGAATTCAATGTTATTCGACCACAAAAAAAAAAGGTGCAGCTTTTCTGTTTTAATTCTAGATGGCAACCTTAAAAGACCACAGATAAGGGCCTTGATAGTTTCTACTCTCTACCATGGAAAATCTCTACTATTATATAAAGAGAAGTTGGTGGTCGTCGGTACGTTCTCCTCTCCCCTCTCTATAGCCATCCGATTTGATCTGGACCATTCGTCTCTCTCCTCCTCTCTCTTTCTCTCTCAAGATCCAACTGCCCATCCCCTCCACTTTCCCCATCTCCTTACGCATTCTGGTCACCTTCTCTCTCTGTCGCTTGCTCTCCAATGTTGCAGTTACTCAAACAACCGGCCCACTCCCGGAAAAGAAAAGAAAAGTGAAAAAAATCGCCTTCCTACTCGTCCGTGCGTGCCACTCGGCCCAATCCCCTTCGTCCCCTCGCCTCCCCACCCAAATCCACCCACCTCCCCGCTCCACCTACCGCCGCGATGGATGCCGCCGAGGTGTCAGACCTCCAGGAGCGGCTCGCTGCGGCCGTGCACGCGCTCAACCACGGTGCACACCCCTCCGCCCACCTCGCCGCCAACCAGTGGCTCCTTGGCCTGCAACGCTCGCCGTAGGCATGGGCGCTGGTGACCTCGCTGCTTGTGTCCTCGAATCCCGCCTTGCTCGCCGACCTCCTCTTCTTCGCTGCCCAGATGCTTCGCCGGAAGGTCAGTCTCCTAGCGTGCCGCTCCCCTACCCCAGCGCGTCGCTCCTCGACGCGCTCCTCCTAGCTATGCGCCGGTTCTACCTGGGGCCCTACGGCTGCTCACGCAGATCTGCTTGGCCCTCACGGCCTCGCGCTCCGTGTCGAGGGAGGCGTGGACAGGCTATTCGCCCGGATGCGGCACCTACCCAACCCCGCCGTGCTGGAGCTGCTCACCGTGTTCCCCAAGGAGGCGCAGGACCAGAGCGGCAACACAGGGGGTCAACGCCACTACATGGTGTAAGTTCACGCGTGAGCTCCTCGCGCACATGCTCTTTGTGCTCAAGTTCCTTCTCACCCAATTCGAGAAGGCGCCTACGGACAACGGGGTCCCCCTCCACGAGCACAACCGCAGAATCCTACGAAGCCTTCTAAGCTGGGTACATATGCGCCTTCCTTTGCTTTGTTTTGCGCTCGCCTTACGCTAAAAGAAGTGACAACATTGTAGGTCCACACCGGATGCTTCTCGGAGATGGCAGCGGCTGCACTCGCCGCGCACCTACTTCTCACTTTTGCATTCAACTCCCTACAGATGCGAACAATGCACCTATCGATTCTTTATAAGCTCGTAAAAGTGTACTTCAAGGGGTTAGTTGTGCATACACGTGCTTAGGGGTGAAAACGGATCGGATAGTTTCCGACCGATCTGGATGAAAACGGATACGGATTGTGTTGGATCGGATTTTCTTCAGATAATTCTCGGATCGGATACGGATACGGATTTTTTTGTTGGATACGGATACAAATACAGTAGACCTGATATCCGGCGAATACGGATACAAATACGGATTATCCGAATAATACGAAAACGGATATCTGGGATTTCAGCGCAACATTGCCCAGCCCAAGTCAGCCTCTCTCATCTCCCCTGCCACCAGCTCACTAGCCCAACCAAGCCATAAGCCTCCATTACCATTAGGCATTAAGTTTCTTAGTCATATTAAATTAAAAACACCACTAGCAAATATTTATGTTTATTAAAAAATAAATTTAATATTATCAATGGATTAAAATTTGTACCAACTAAATTGATGCACTCCCGTTTAAATCATTTTGATGCAAATTTAAATACTTAATTAATTTATTAGTCACATGTAAATGGTAGAAATATATGAATATTGTGGATAAAAATACTTATACTTGTTTAGATTTCATGAATGTTTTGACAAAATAAACTATTTATGTGTTTTCATTGATTTTGGATGTATAGTTTAAGAGGTTTTTCATGTTCCGATAAATATTCGTGATCGTATTCATTTCGATTCGTATTCGCTCCGTATCTATATTCGATATTATTCGTATTTGTATTTGTATCCGAGGTATCCGTATTCGTATCCGCATAAGAGAAAAAAATATGAAAACAAATATGGTAGAGACATTATCCGTCCATATTCAATCCGTTTGCATCCCTACACGTGCTCACATGTTGTTTCGTTCTTGTGTGGCCAATGAAGATGTCCTTCTCGTTTGACATGGCCATAGAGGTTATGACCGAGCTTGTCAGCCAGTACCAAGTAAGTTCTGTTGTTTTGATTCATTCTGTAGGATTTTGTACTGCACTGTGTAATCAACTGGTCAATTTGGTAGTTGCATGAAATAGTGGTTGAATTGGGCTTTGTTAGCTAATGCCAAGTTTTCACAGTCCTACTCCACCTTTTGTTGTCGTGTGTATTTCTTTCGGTTAGAACTATAGTATTTGGGAATTGGTATATGCCATGGAATGGTTTGCACAATTCAGGTTGCTCTTTTCTGTTTGTGTTAAGACACTAATTTAATGCTTGAATAACTTGAACCAACTAATACATAGCTCATTTGGGATTAAATTTTATAATGTTCAAAGCATCATTTAGTTCATGGAGTATGTTTTTCCTTAAATATCTATATGACATGAAGATTACGACCGGAAGCGTCGCAATACTGACCCTCTTTCTCGTTTTTTGTCTCTTTAACAATATCTAAGAAATTTATTCTATATAAACTATGATTCTTGGACATGCCAGCTGGTTCAAGTTTTCATTTTTCCACATGCACACACTAATGCATTTTGTGTTGCTTCTGTGGTTGGTGCACTGAGAAGCTCCAATGGCATGGTATGAAGTAGGAGTACATCACCTGAATTAATGATTTGAATGCTCCTTTTCTTTCTTTTTTTCACTATATCTTGTCATCTATTGAATTACCCCTGTTAAGTAGTTGACTTGTAATTTTGTTGAATATACAATGGCACTATAAAGTTTTTGAATGGCTGTTGTTCCATTGATGAATTTGTTATTTTACAAAATACCTTTCTATTAATATGCTTTCGACTCATAATAAACTAAGAAATCATTTACTGTATGCTACTATCTGGTTGTAGAATTTACATTAGGCTTTTCTGAGTAAGTTGCCATACATCAGAGAAGTTCTTCTTCTACCAGCTCTAGCCAACATAAGTGAGAAGATAATTTCTAGTCTTACTTGTTTGATGTGTGAAGTTGGCCAGGCAGTAAGTTCCGTCTCACCATTTTTAAGACTTCGTTGCAACGCACGGGTCTCTAACTAATTGTAAGAAATAACTGTGCCACAGGTAGCATCCAGAATAATATGTGCTTGAACCAACTTGCAAGGGAAAATTATCTTCATGTATCCCAATATAATAACTTCTAGCACAATTTTTTGTAATCTTTTGTCCCCATCATTAGGCCATCAAAGTTCATTAAATACTCCCTCGAAACAACAGCTCCAATAGAAGGAACTAAAAAATTAAGAAGCTGAAACGGCCAATTCAAACAACCATTTCAAATGGGCACCATATCCAAATCCAAAAAATGAAAATATTAACTGGCAAAGAACAAGCATGATCCTCAGCAAGCAGCATCATGGCATTAGCAGCATAAGCTCCTAAATCTCCATATTCCCAAGGGGACCAATTGTCACATGAGTTTGGAAAGGATAACTAATCCAAATATAAGATAACTCTAAGCTTGGCCTAGTAACAGAGGACTCAAAAGCTCAAAAGGCATGCACCTGGGTGCACTGCACTGAAGCAGAACGCCTCCAGTTGCACCTGGCACAGCGCCTTAGGCGAGGCACATTTTGCAACCAAACATGGTTTAGGACAGAAAAATGAAAATAAAAAAAGACAAAAGTAGGCCCAAATCTAAATGAAGCTCAATAACACAGTGGAGTTGTCCTAAATATCAAGGTCTAGGCTTTGTTTTAGCTTTCAACCCATCAACCACACAAACTTCAAGGGGAAAAAGAAGAGAGATCAGCTGCAGGTGAAAGGAGTTCATCCTCAATTCCTCGTGGAAATGTTGAATTGAAGTTCACTATCCCAAAAATTGGCCGGTTAGGCTCTGTAAGCAGCCATATGCAAGGAATGTAGCTAACCACCCATCCTCCAAGTACTAGCTCTTCTAGGGATCCAATTTAATGCAAAATAAGTTGGCAAAGCAATAACAAACAAAAATAATTAACTCACCATGGCGGCACGAACCCCTCCGTCACCACCCGACCCAGCAGCCACCGCAGGCTAGTCCATCCTCAACCTCCACGACAGTGACTCTGGGCAGCGACAGAGACGATGAATGGTGACAGTGGGCTCGGTCGAGGACCAAAATAGGTCAACAAGACCTCAAGGAAGGGATAGGCAGCGGCATTGTGGGCAGGGAAGCATAGCAACAACGCTGGTGACGTCGGGCAACGGCCAATGTGGAGGTGGCCGATGGCAGCAGTGCTCCGGCGAAGTTCAGGTGAGGGAGAAATAAGCATGGCGTAGAACACGACGAGAGGAAGACGATAGTGTGGTTATGACAGCAGGGCCCATCGGAGAGGAAAAATCTGACAACGGCGGTGCACGGACAGAGGTGACAAAGACAAGATCGATTCTGGCAAACGGCTACATGAAAATGAAATTAACTTCAGGGAAGGAGAAAGGAGGTTCGGGAACACAAAGTGACGGGAACGGTTTTGGAAGGAGCTCACCGGATAGGGAGATCAGAGTGAGGGCACCTTGCTTTGCGCATGGTGTTGAGGCCCTTGTAGTCCTTGAGAACAGAGACGAGACTGGCAAGGTGCCACATGATGCTGAGGTAGGCGATGGCGACGAGAAAGGCGGTGAGGCTGACTAGGCCAGAGCCGGAGTCGGCGGTGAGGAGGAGCAGGACGAAGACGGCGACGAAGACGAAGTAGCAGGTGAAGAGCAGGGCAAAGGCGGTAAGGAAGGTGGCAGCGAGGCGACGCCAGACGTGGGGCACGACGGAGAGGACGCGTGGGAAGGCGAGGGAACGTGCTTGGAGTAGACAGAGGCAACAGAGAAGATGGCGGAGGCAGTGGAGAGGGCGGAGTCATCAGAGTCGATGTGGGAGAAGAGGGCGTGGGAGATGGTGATGTTGTTATAATAGGGGGTGCAAGCTTTTTTATCTTTTTTTCCTAATTGAGCTTTGTTGACCATCCATGTGGATGCCACATCAATGAAACTTGTACAAGTGGATGCCATGTCATCCAAATCCAGGATGGTTTTAGGGTGAGAGGGTGATTTGCTCCGATTTTGATAATGGGGGACAAAAAGTGAATATTTTTGTAGTTGAGGGTGTGATTCGGACTCGGGGCATAAGTTCAAGGGGGCAAAGTCATCCAAATCTGGGGTGGTTTATGGTGAGGGGTGATTTGCTCTGGTTTTGATAAGTAGGGGACAAAAGGTGAATATTTTTGTAGTTAGGAAGTGATTCAGACTCGGGGCATAAGTTCAAGGGGGCAAAGTGGACTTCTTCCTATTCAATATGGAGATGTAGTACAATGAATGTCACTGTGGCCATGAACTAGATCTCCACACTCAATGAATGAATAATGCACCTAATTTATTCACATCAAAATATTAGGCCAAGATCCAAAAATCAAAACAGAGAGCAAACCCAAGTTACCCAACTGACCTAAAGTAACACATAGCATTTTCAGAAGAACACAGCCCACCTCAAATGCCCCTCCAATTCTAAATAGTCAGAAGTCCTGCTCTGAACAAAGATGTGTCATACACACATGACACATTATCCCCATTCTATGCTGTGCATCCGATTTCTGAACTTATACGGTTATACATGATCCAATCTCTATAAAAACATTCTTCCGAAGTTACAAACAATCTTGAATGGATAGAACAAATACTGGACTGTGCATTTAAATTTTGAGCACACGTTTTGTATGAATTGACTGTTTATCAAGTAGTGAAGATGATTTCTCTTTCCTACTTCAGGAATCAGTATTGAGTCTTGATTTATATATTCACAAACGATGGCTCTTCTAAACTGGTTAGAAACTTCAGAACCAAAGGAAACTAAATGAAGTGGAATTTGGCAAGTGCCTTCTGCTCCTTATTGGCAATTTGACATTTACAATCCTTCAATAAGCATCCTAGTTAAAACATAAGAATTAAGGCAAATTGGCAAATTATTTGTTCTCAGCATCAAATCTAGCTTGTCATGCAAAAAAGAGATAAATAATGCTCCTGGTTAATCTTATTATTATTTAATTTGTTAGGTGTGAGCATAAATTTACATATAACGTTATCAGATCAAAGTATGAAAAAACACTTTCTGCCCTTTCTAGCTGGAACTTAAAATTGCAGGACACCAGCAAAATTACAAGATACGTCACTAATCATCTGTGGCTGATAATTACTACATAATACAGTAGTGCACAGCATGGACAATATATCCTTATTGGTGTAGCATCAAACGATATGGCAAGTTCCACATCACACAAAGGCAACAAAAGCGCATCGAATTGTGACCATACATGGAAGTATCACACAGATAGCCCACAAAACGAATGAAGATTCCATACCTGCTTGACCGACTCGGCGATCTCAGGCCCGATGCCATCACCGGGAAAGAGCGTGGCACGGACAGTCTCCGCGGCCTCCGTGGAGAACGCCGCCGCCACCGCCCGGCCCGTCATCCGCGGCAGAACGCTCCCCTGAAGCAGCCTCCGGAGCGCCATGCTCCCCCAATACCCTGGAACAACCAACCAACAGCGAGGCACACACGTCAACCCTAGAATTCCAGGCGGGCAGGCGATTCAATCATATAGCAACGGAAGAATTCTGCAAAATCGATCGGGCAAATCCGCACAAAATCTCGAACCGATCGGGCAAACGCGCACCAAACGCCCCGTTTCCAATCCTATCGGAGACAAATCGAGGAGCCGCGAAATTGGGAGGAGAGAGATCGAAAGAAGGTAGAGCGGAGGGTCGTGAGATCGGAGGGACGAATGTACCGTAAGAAGGAGATTCGCGAGAACTATCGACGGCGGCGGCCGCGGCGGCGGAGGATGGGGTCTGCGGCGAGGAGGGACGGGAAATGGGAAAGGGAGAGGAGATGGGATGGTGGAAGAAGACTCGGGCTCCCCAGGTCTGCGGTTCCTCCGATTTGCTTGGCCGTCGATCTGGATTGGACGGTGCAGATTTGTTGGGCCTATGTTCTGTTGATGCTGCTCCAGGAGGAAGGGACTCGTTCTTTCTTGCGGAAGATGTTTCAAAGTTGGCCTCGGGCCATTGAGAGATTCCTTTTTCTGAATCCCAAGTTATTCGAGGTAGTGTAACATCCCAATTTTTGCTTTATTTGGAAGAAATAATTTTAAATTAATTATCTCAATTTATTTGGATTTTTCAGAATATAAAGATCTGTTTAAAAATAAAAAATTAATATCAAAATAGGTTGGAAATATTTTTCATATGTTCAAAACATTATCAGTGAATTATGTGAATTTTTCTGCAATTTTTGGAATTTGTTTGGTATTTTTCGACTATTTTAAAGCCTCCTATTGATTTCAAATCTATAAAAGATTTAAATTCTAAATCCTCCCGCCGCCACGTGGCGCCCATCCATCCGTCCATCTCCGCCCGACCGATCCCGCCGTCTGCGCCATCCCGCCTCCTCCTCTCCGTGCGCCACGTGTCGTACATCCGTCGGCTTCCCGCAGCTAATCCTCAAAGGGATTACCTACCTTATTGGGTAGGCAATGCCTCCCGCCCGATCGTTTACACCGCCGCTCTCTTCCTCCCGCTCCTGCGCGCGCTTCGAGCCCGCCCGCGCGAGGTTGAGTTTCTTTTGTTTTTGCGCCGACAAGCGCCCCACTGCCGAGACCGCAGGTTCGCGTGGGTCACCGCCGATGGGTCCCACTGCCGAACCTTCGCCCCGCGCGACCGCTTCCTACTCTCGCGCGCCGCCGCCATTATTGCGCCGC
Organism: Dendrocalamus sinicus; assembly: GCA_036346575.1. Classification (NCBI taxonomy): domain Eukaryota; kingdom Viridiplantae; phylum Streptophyta; class Magnoliopsida; order Poales; family Poaceae; genus Dendrocalamus; species Dendrocalamus sinicus. The sequence continues at coordinate 22,901,439 of CM070645.1, forward strand.
CGCCGAGCTCGCCGCCGCCTCGACCGCTTCGCCGCCATTCATGAACCCCGAGCTCCGCGCGTCGTGCGCGCTCACCCATCACTCTGCCGTTTCGCGCCACCGTAAACCGTCGATAACTCGCCGCGAACGCGCGCCGCTTTTCCTCCGCCACGATAAAACCGACCCGCCACCCTCTCACCCCTTTGCGCTCTCCTCTCTCTCCCGCTTCGCGTGCGTGTCGCCGCTGCTCAAACCGCCGCCGCCGTGGATTTGGTCGCCGCCGGTGAGTCCTCCGCCGCGTCCTCCGCTTCGCGCCGGCCCGCGCGCGGAGACGCCTCGCGACGCCGTCCTCGGCCGCGCGCGCGCGCGCTCGCGCGCGTCGCGACGCCTCGTCGACGCGCTGACACGCGCTGCCGACGCCGAACTCCCGCCGCACCGCGCCATCTCCACCGTTATTTCTCGATGGCTCGGATGCGCCTACACGCCTCATCTCGGCCGCCCACGCCCGCACCGCCGCCTCGCCGCCGCTCGCCGCGCGCGCCACACGCATCCATCCACCGGACGCCGCGTCTCGCCGCCTCATCACCGCCGCTCATCCGATTCGAGCCAACGCCGGATCGAGCCACGCGTGCTCAAATCCCACCCGCCCGATCCACTCCGCCGCCGATACCGCGCGCTCCGCGTCGGCTCCGCCACCTCGGCCTCCACGCCGCCCTATCCGACGTGTCAAGCCACGTGGCGTATACGCGTGTTTGCCACGCCGCGCCATGTCGGTACCAAACCCTCGCCCATGCCACGCCAAGATCGCCACGCCGGCATGCCACGTGTCACTCTTGGCCCGCCACGCCAAGAATCGTAGTTGTCCGTGGGCGCGGTCCACCGTGAGACCGCCCACATGTCACCTCTCGTAATTTATTTTTAATTCCCTTGCTGACGTCATAATTAGAATTTACTTTTGTAAATTAATTCCCAGAAAATCCATGCTGACGTCATAATTCATTTTCGGTATAAATTTAATTCCAGAAATTATCTTTTTCCATTTTGTCTGATTTCAAACTTCCAACACCATAACTTGCTCATTTTAAATCCAAATTGGTCCATTCAAATTTCTAAATTCATCTAAAATTCTAATCTTTCAATTGGTATATTTAGTTTCAATTTTTGAATTTTTTTTTTATTTTATTTATTTGGATTTCTTGATTTACGTGTAGAGACCGATTTGTCCGAGGAACTTCAAGAGCAAGCCCCGGAAAATTTCAACCCAGCACAGGAAGGCAAGTCTCCTTTGATCATTTTGATCCTATGTTTTGCAAGTTTTCTTTGATCAACTTGCTCAATTGATTTATAAAATGATTAGGTAGTTATTTTAAATTATTGCATGCTTATGTTATATCAAGTGATAATTTGATTTAGAAAATTTAGTTAAATACCCAATTTGTTATACCTTCCATTGAAAATTGTTTAACTTGTACCATTGTCAACTTAGGATATCCTTTGACTTAATAATGAGTTAGTATTACATCCGTTGAATTTGTAAATATTAGCAAATGCTTAGCGTAGCAAATCAATGTAAAATGCTCAAATAAGTAGCATGTTTGCTAAATGTGTTGTTAAATGATTTGTTTGAACATTGGTAATGGATGTTACCATTGTTAAATGATTTGTTTGAAAAGTGGTAATGGATGTTACCACTGTTAATTTAAAAGTAAAAATGAATTTCAAAGGGAAATGTTGACAAGGGTGGATGGAAGGTTTGGTGGTGCGATTAGCACGAGAATTTTTGAATTGTGAATGAACCACCTGTCGCTTAAGGACCGACGCTTGTGTTTGTCCAAACCGAGCAAAACAAAGCAACCACAAGTCTATATGGGTACGACCTAGCTAACTAACCTATAAAGGTGTAGTTTAGATATCACCAGTGGTGTATTGAGTGCCGTGGTGTACTGGTTACTCATAGTGAGGGACAGGTTTCTCGTACTCATACGGCGCAAGAGGGGCTCCACTCGTGGATTCGAGTTGTGGTGAAACCTTAGCGGGTGGTATCTAGCTATACCGGAGTAGGTGAAAGGCTTTGTGATATTTTATCCGGGTCTCATGTCAAAGGAAGCATGTTGACTATTAAGATAATTTATCTCTTGTGGGTAAAGTGTACAAACTCTGTGAGTAATAAACTATTCGAATAGCCGTGCCTACGGTCAAGGGCGGCAAGGAATGCATTCACATGGTAGAAGTTTGATTTTGATTTCAAAATAAAATGGTTTGTCAAACTTGAGAGTGGTATAACTCTCATGATTTAAATCGTGGTGTAACCAGATCGTGGTTTAACCCGAGTTTTGAAAGTTGGCGATAGCCCGAGATTTAGTGTGGGTGGTTTAACCTTCACTAAGTTATTTATCTAATTTCATTTATGAAAAACAAGATGTTTGTCAAATGGCCTTTGAAGTAATTATGTAGATTTGAAATAAAATGCTGATTTTTGCAAAAGAACCATATAGCCTTCCTTTGTGAAGCCTTGCATCTATGCATTTTTCCCAAGACTTATGAGTACAATTTTTGTACTCACATGTTGCTCTACAAATACCTTAGCAGAGAATGAAGAAGCTCAAGCCGGAGAATTCGACTTACGTGTGAGTGTGGATACGGTGGATTCTTCCCGGATGCTTAGGACTCGTTTCCCACCAATTGCCCGTGGCGTATTGATGGGTCTTGCTTTAGTTTCTTTGCTTCGCTGTAATTTTCTGTTTGGTGTGAGGTCTTAAAACCTCATTTGTAATAAAGGCTTCGAGGTCCGTAATCTCGATTATGATAATAAAGCGTTGTTGGCAATGTATCATCTTTTCTGCTTGAACTGTGTACTAGCGTTGATCCGGGACTAGTACTCAGTAATGCACAGGAGGTCCAGAGTTTCTACTCGGGTCTCACGTATGGTATCGAGCCATCTTGATCAGAGGACGAACCCTAGGTTTTGGGAAGTTTTAAGGACTTATGTTTAAAAAGAATATATTAAAAATATATAAGCTTCTTTGCTTCTACTCTCCTCTTACTTAGTATCTTGTTTCTGTCCTCCCTTTTTCACTATTTAAAAACCTTTACTGATCTCTCCTCTTTTCCAACTCGTAGATGGCAGGTTCGTCGTCATCGGCCCGTGGGATCACCATTCTCATGGCGAGAGTGAGGAGCTTTGCGACTCTTCTACGACACTAATGCAGCATCTCAAGTACACCCAACACCTATCTTCAGAGGGCGGAACACACGAGTGATGAGCACGGACTCTGGAGCATGGAGGTGTTCATTTACGCTCAGACGGGAGGATTGACCCAGCTTGAGCGTCATATTGAGTATCCACGGACCTTCGCTCGAGATGCGATCCAGATGCAAGACGATTGGCTATCTCGGAGTTGTGCAGAGGCACAAGGAGGAGCTACGACGATCACCTTTTGCTTCTTCCCGACGACGAGAGCAGGGCAGACTCATCCGAGCTTTTCCACCGGTGGTGGACGACCCGCGCTTGTCTCACGGTGTGCGGACACTGGCGGCTTCAATGACTTACGCGAGCTCAGCAGAGATCGGACTTCTTCGAGGTCGCTACGCCGAGCTACGACCACTCCGACACTCTCGAGCCCAGCCATCGCAGAGTGAGGTTGCCCACGCCGACGCCGCTCAGCTAGGATCGCCGCCGAGGCGAGGTAGAGCGTCTTCGAGCCGCTACCACTACACCGACTCCACCAGCCTCGTGCGCTCCCACCCGATTCGGGACCTCGCACTAGGCTTATCTGCGAGGAAGAGTGTGCGGCGCTCCACCGCCACCCGACGTTGATATTGGAGGATCTAGCCGAGGACGCCACTATCTCGCTCCGGTTTTCCGATTTCGATCGAGTCGATCACGGTCGCGTTCGCCAACAACCGCCGTGGTTGTGGACAGAGACACTTATCGGATTCGAGGAGGACCCGAGGAGGATCCGGAGGAGCGCATCATCGTGGAGGATGAGTAGTTAGTTGAGTCAATAGTACCCAAATAATTGTCCACGTTTTTAGAACGCTTTATCATATTTTGGTGTGTTGGATGGATGTACCAAGCCTATGTGCACTTGTGGTGCAGCCATTCATAAAATTATCTTGATTTCAATAAAGTTTTCCCTAAGTGGTTGCTGGTTTCTTCTTGTGTGTTGGCTTGGGATGTTATTTAGTTTCCCTAACCTCTTATCTATGCTAGTTCCTCTTACCTTTGCTAACCACGAAACCGCTTGGATGGTGAACACAAGGAACAACCCGGCAAAGAGTCAGTAACCTAATGTTCAACCGTAAGACAACATTCCACCTCCGCTACTCAAGCTCCCAACATGGAACAGATGATGGCCATGCGATTGCAACTACTTCAAGCTTTGGCCCAAAATCAAGTCCAACAAGCCCAGCAAGCACCAGTTCAATGACCACGGTCTAAACTTGGGAATTTATGAGAACCCGACCTCCGACCTTTGCAGGATCTCGACCCTTTGGAGGCGGATGATTGGATAAAAGAAATAGAAAGGAAACTCAATTTGGCTCAATGTGCGAGCATGAGAAGGTTCTTACGCCGCCCACCAACTCAAGGGAGTTGCTGCTAATTGGTGGGATAACTCATCGTGCCGCACATCAAGATGCCCGAATATTGCATGGGAAGAATTTTTGGAAGCCTTCCGCATCGCTCATATTCCTATGAGTATAATGGAAATGAAGAGGAAGGAGTTTCATCACTACAACAAGGAAACCTTAGTGTTTCCGCATATCCGAGTAAATTTATCCAATTATCAAGATATGCACCGAAGATGTGGCGATCGATGCCGCAAGGATCCGGAGGTTTATGGGAGGAATGGACCCCAACCTCAAAGTTCGCTTAGTCTCCAATGACTACCCTACTTTTCAACATCCGTGAACAAAGCTTTAGTACAAGAAGATGCTCGTCGCGCTTTTGATGCTAGGAAAAGGAAGTTTCAAGCCCAACAGTTTGCTAGCGCTTCCGTCAACGCCCTACTCAACAACAAGACAACCGGCCTCCAGCATAATCATCCAAGGACACCCATTTCTCGCGCCGCCTTTGCCTCAAACTCCTAGAACTGAAATGCAGCCCAACAACAAAGAGAATAGAAATGTAGCTGCAGGAGTGCAATGCTACAATTGCAAAAATATGGGACACTATGCCGCAGCTGCCTGAGTAAGCGCAAGCGGTAACCCGGTCCGCTTCAACCGGATCCTACACCAAAGAAGAGCTCCAACTACGGTCAAGGACGTGGAAGCCCTCGACACCTCGCACTCCACACCATTCAACAGAGGGCGATCAATCATGTCACCGTAGAAGCGGCGGAAGATGCACCGGACGTAGTTCGGTAAGTTCTGGTTAATTCAGCATCAAGAATTATATTATTTGATTCGAGCTACACATTCATTCGTAATAAAAGCTTTTGCTGAAAGAAATAATTGGAATATTTGTTTGCTAAAGAACCCTATGATAGTCCAATCTCCGGAAAAGAATTGAGGACTAAATTGGTTAGCCCTAGTGCAACCATAATTATAAATGGAGTAAAGTTCCTAGCTAACCTTATTATAATAGACTCGATGGCATAGATATAATACTTGGTATGGATTGGTTGATCAAGTATAAAGGATGATAGATTGTGCCAATCGTGCCATTAGTCTTACCAATTCGACGGAATTCGATAAGACATGAGGCGCTTATGCACTCAAAGAAGAACATTATGTTAACCAACTTAAAAGGGAAAAAGTTGGAGGATGTGTCGGAGCTTGCGAATACCGATGTTTTCCCGAGGAATTGCCAGATCGCCACGGATCGAGAGATTGAATTTGTTATAAATGCACTGCATGCAGCCCCAATTTCAAAAGACCTTATCGGATGTCACCGACGATTTAGTGAAGTCAAGAGGCGATTCAAGAATTACAAGAGAAAAGCTTCATTAGACCAAGTTCTTCACCTTGGGAGCCCAGTGCTTTTGGTAAACAAGAAGGATGGTAGTCAGCAGTATGTGCGTGGACTATAGAGCTTTAAATGAAGTAACTATAAAGAATAAGTATCCCTTACCCGGATCGACGATCTGCTCGATCAACTCAAAGGATCAAGTGTCTTCTCCAAGATTGATCTTCGAGGATATCACCGATTGAAGATTAGACCGTAAGATATACCAAAGACGACTTTCGCCACAAGATATGGACTATATGAGTATACGGTGATGTCTTTCGATCCGACAAATGCCCCAGATACTTCATGAATTTGATGAATAAAGTATTTATGGATTATTTAGATAAGTTTGTTGTTGTCTTTATAGATGACATTCTTATCTATTCGAGAAACGATAAAGAACATGAGGATCATCTAAGGATAGTATTGCAAAGACTCGTGAACACCGCTTATATGCCAAGTTTAGCAAGTGTGCGTTTTGGTTAAAGGAAATTGAGTTTTGGGACACGTAATTTCAGCGAAGGAGTATCCAGAGATCCCGGAAAAGTTAAGGATGTATTAAATTGGACTCCACCCAAGACAAGAACCGAGATCGAAGTTTTCTGGTTTAGTGGTTACTATCGTCGATTCATTGAAGGCTTTTCCAAGATTGCCGGACCTTTAACTCGCTTGTTAAAGAAAGAAAGAAAATTTGAATGGAACAAATTTTGTGAGGATAGTTTTCAAGAGTTAAAGAGGAGATTAACTTCAGCACCAGTTCTGCGATTACCGGATATTAGAAAAGATTTTGAAGTTTATTGTGACGCATCCAAACAAGGTCTTGGATGTGTACTAATGCAAGAAGGAAAGGTTGTTGCTTATGCATCAAGGCAGTTAAGACCTCATGAAGAAAATTACCCACTCATGATTTAGAGCTAGTCAGTAGTGCATGCTCTAAAGTTGTGGAGGCATTATCTAATTAGTAATCGGTGTGAAATATATACGGATCATAAAAGTCTAAAGTATATATTCACTCAACCCGATCTTAATCTGAGACAAAGAAGATGGCTTGAACTGATAAAGGATTATGATGTGGGAATACACTATCATCCAGGAAAGGCCAATGTAGTGGCAGATGCTTTAAGTCGGAAGATCCATGTTAGCAATATGTTGATTCAAGACAATACCAACTCTTCGTGAAGAATTTCAGCGTCTCAATTTGGGAGTGGTAAATGAAGGAATTCTGTCTACATTAAAGGTCCAACCCACTTTAGAAGATCGATCAAGGCACTTTCGAAAGAAGATGAGTATGTTAAAGAAATAAAAGATAACATGAAGAAAGGCAAAGCACATGGATTCTCGAAGATGAAGAAGGAATTCTTTGGTTTGGAAAAGGATTTTAGTACCGAGAGAAAGGAAATAAAAGATTTAATTCTAAAGGAAGCTCATGAATCAGATATTCCATTCATCCCGGAAGTACAAAGATGTACCAAGATCTAAAGGAAAGTTATTGGTGGACCAAGATGAAACGAAATTGCAGAATATGTAGCTTTATGTGATATATGTCAAAGGGTTAAAGCAGAGCACCAACGACTCACGGTCTTTTGCAACCTCTGCAGATACTGAATGGAAATGGGAGGAAATCGGAATGGATTTCATAACAGACTACCAAGAACCAAGTCGGGTATGATTCAATCTGGGTTATAGTGGATCGCTTAACAAAGGTTGCACATTTCATACTGTAAAGACTACCTATTCAGAGATAGATTGGCGAGCTCTATATGTCAAGAATTGTATGTCCGCATGGAGTTCCAAAGAAGATCGACGGATAGAGGAACGCAATTAACCTCAAGATTTTGGCGAAGCTTCATGGAGTTTTGGGCACCAATTTAAATTTCAGATCGCTTATCATCCTCAAACAGATGGCCGATGAACGAGTGAATCGATATTGGAAGATATGCTAAGAGCGTGTGCTTTAGCCAATAAAGTCGATTGGGATCAAAGTTTACCCTACGCGAATTTTCCTATAATAACGATTACAGTCTAGTCCAAGATGTCTCCGCTTGAAGCCTTGTATGGCGAAATGCGAACACCATTATATTGGTCGAGATCGAGAAAGTCAAGTATTCGGACCGATGTCTTGAAGCTAGTGAAGAGCAAGTTCGATTAATACGAGACCGATTGAAGATAGCATGCACTGCATAAAAGAGTTATGCGATAATCGTCGCAGAATGTTGGAATTCGCACCAGGGGATCATGTGTATTTGAAGGTGTCACCTTTAAAAGGGATGCGACGTTTCAAGGTCAGTGGAAAGCTTGCTCCAAGGTATATCGGACCATTTCTAGTTATAGCCAGAAGAGGTGAAGTCGCATATCAGTTAGAGCTTCCTCCTCAGTTGTCAGATGTACATGATGTATTTCATGTATCACAGTTGAAGAAGTGCTTAAGAGTACCAGAGGAATTAATATCTTTAGAAGAGGTGGATTTAAAAGAAGACTTGACGTATCCAGAATTTCCTGTCAAGATTTTAGAAGAAGCAGAGCGCTGTACAAGAAACAAGACTATCAAATTTTGCAAAGTGCAGTGGAATAATCATCCAGAATCGGAAGCAACTCGGGAGCGTGAAGAGGATCTTGAGCGAGTTCCCGATCTATTTTTCATCCTTCCAATCTCGGGTCGAGATTCCTTCTAAGGGGGTAGGTTTGTAACATCCCAATTTTTGCTTTATTTGGAAGAAATAATTTTAAATTAATTATCTCAATTTATTTGGATTTTTAGAATATAAAGATCTGTTTAAAAATAAAAATTAATATCAAAATAGGTTGGAAATATTTTTCATATGTTCAAAACATTATCAGTGAATTATGTGAATTTTTCTGCAATTTTTGGAATTTGTTTGGTATTTTTCGACTATTTTAAAGCCTCCTATTGATTTCTGAAATCTATAAAAGATTTAAATTTAAATCCTCCCGGCCGCCACGTGGCGCCCATCCATCCGTCCATCTCCGCCCGACCGATCCCCGCCGTCTGCGCCATCCCGCCTCCCTCCTCTCCGTGCGCCACGTGTCGTACATCCGCTCGGCTTCCCGCAGCCTAATCCTCAAAGGGATTACCTACCCTTATTGGGTAGGCAATGCCTCCCGCCCGATCGGTTTACACCGCCGCTCTCTTCCTCCCGCTCCTCGGCGCGCTCGAGCCCGCTCGCGCGAGGTTGAGTTTCTTTGTTTTTGCGCCGACAAGCGGGCCCCACTGTCCGAGACCGCAGTCTGCGTGAGGTCACCGCCGATGGGTCCCACTGCCGCCTTCGCCCCCGCGCGACCGTTTCCTACTCGCGCGTCGTCGCCATTATTGCGCCGCCCGAGCTCGTCCCGCCGCCTCTCGACCGCTTTCGCGTCGCCATTCATGAACCCCGAGCTCCGCGCGTCGTGCGCACTCACTCCATCACTCCGCCGTTTCGCGCCACCGTAAACCGTCGTATAACTCGCCGCGAACGCGCGCCGCTTCTTCCTCCGCCGCGTATAAAACCGACCCGCCACCCTCTCACCCTTTGCGCTCTCCTCTCTCTCCGCTTCGCGTGCGTGTCGCCGCTGCTCAAACCGCCGCCGCCGTGGGATTTGGTCGCCGCGGTGAGTCCTCCGCCGCGTCCTCCGTTTCGCGCCGCCTCGGTCCGCGCGCGTGGAGACGCTCCGCGACGCCGTCCCTCGGTCGCGCCGCCGCGCTCGCGCTCACTGCGCGCGCGCGTCGCGACGCCGCGTCGCGACGCGCGCGACACGCGTCTGCGATCGCTCGAACTCCCGCCGCACCGCGCCATCTCCACCGTTATTTCTCGATGGCTCGGATGCGCCTACACGCCTCATCTCGGCCGCCCACGCCCGCACCGCCGCCTCGCCGCCGCGCGCGCGCGCCACGGCATCCATCCACCGGACGCCGCGTCTCGCCGCCTCATCACCGCGCTCATCCGATTCGAGCCAACGCCGGGATCGAGCCACGCGTTCAAATCCCACCGTCCGATCCACCTCGCCGACGCGCGCGCGCGCGTCGGCTCGCCACCTCGGCCTCCACGTCGGTCCTATCCGACGTGTCAAGCCACGTGGCGAACGCGTGTTTGCCACGCCGCCGCCATGTCACCGAAACCCTTCGCCCCATGCCACGCCAAGATCGCCACGCCGGCATGCCACGTGTCACTCTCGATGCGCCACGCCAAAGAATCAGAGTTGTCCGTGGACGCGGTCCACCGTGACCGAGCCCACATGTCACCTCTGTAATTTATTTTTAATTCCCTTGCTGACGTCATAATTAGAATTTACTTTTGTAAATTAATTCCCAGAAAATCCATGCTGACGTCATAATTCATTTTCGGTATAAATTTAATTCCAGAAATTATCTTTTCCATTTTGTCTGATTTCAAACTTCCAACACCATAACTTGCTCATTTTAAATCCAAATTGGTCCATTCAAATTTCTAAATTCATCTAAAATTCTAATCTTTCAATTGGTATATTTAGTTTCAATTTTTGAATTTTTATTTTATTTTATTTATTTGGATTTCTTGATTTACGTGTAGAGACCGATTTGTCCGAGGAACTTCAAGAGCAAGCCCCGGAAAATTTCAACCCAGCACAGGAAGGCAAGTCTCCTTTGATCATTTTGATCCTATGTTTTGCAAGTTTTCTTTGATCAACTTGCTCAATTGATTTATAAAATGATTAGGTAGTTATTTTAAATTATTGCATGCTTATGTTATATCAAGTGATAATTTGATTTAGAAAATTTAGTTAAATACCCAATTTGTTATACCTTCCATTGAAAATTGTTTAACTTGTACCATTGTCAACTTAGGATATCCCTTTGACTTAATAATGAGTTAGTATTACATCTGTTGAATTTGTAAATATTAGCAAATGCTTAGCGTAGCAAATCAATGTAAAAATGCTCAAATAAGTAGCATGTTTGCTAAATGTGTTGTTAAATGATTTGTTTGAACATTGGTAATGGATGTTACCATTGTTAAATGATTTGTTTGAAAAGTGGTAATGGATGTTACCACTGTTAATTTAAAAGTAAAAATGAATTTCAAAGGAAATGTTGACAAGGGTGGATGGAAGGTTTGGTGGTGCAATTAGCACGAGAATTTTTGGAATTGTGAATGAACCACCCGGTCGCTTAAGGACCGACGCTTGTGTTTGTCCAAACCGAGCAAAACAAAGTGCAACCACAAGTCTATATGGGTACGACCTAGCTAACTAACCTATAAAGGTGTAGTTTAGATATCACCAGTGGTGTATTGAGTGCCGTGGTGTACTGGTTACTCATAGTGAGGGACAGGGGTTTATCGTACTCATACGGCGCAAGAGGGGCTCCACTCGTGGATTCGAGTTGTGGTGAAACCTTAGCGGGTGGTATCTAGCTATACTGGAGTAGGTGAAAGGCTTTGTGATATTTTATCTGGGTCTCATGTCAAAGGAAGCATGTTGACTATTAAGATAATTTATCTCTTGTGGGTAAAGTGTACAAACTCGCAGAGTAATAAACTATTCGAATAGCCGTGCCTACGGTCAAGGGCGGGCAAGGAATGCATTCACATGGTAGAAGTTTGATTTTGATTTCAAAATAAAATGGTTTGTCAAACTTGAGAGTGGTATAACTCTCATGATTTAAATCGTGGTGTAACCGATCGTGGTTTAACCCGAGTTTTGAAAGTTGGCGATAGCCCGAGATTTAGTGTGGGTGGTTTAACCTTCACTAAGTTATTTATCTAATTTCATTTATGAAAAACAAGATGTTTGTCAAATGGCCTTTGAAGTAATTATGTAGATTTGAAATAAAATGCTGATTTTTGCAAAAGAACCATATAGCCTTCCTTTGTGAAGCCTTGCATCTATGCATTTTTCCCAAGACTTGCGAGTACAATTTTTGTACTCACATGTTGCTCTACAAATACCTTAGCAGAGAATGAAGAAGCTCAAGTGGAGAATTCGACTTCGTGCCGAGTGTGGATACGGTGGATTCTTCCGGATGCTTAGGACTCGTTTCCCACCAATTGCCCGTGGCGTATTGATGGGTCTTGCTTTAGTTTCTTTTTGCTTCCGCTGTAATTTTCTGTTTGGTGTGAGGTCTTAAAACCTCATTTGTAATAAAGGCTTCGAGGTCTGTAATCTCGATTATGATAATAAAGCGTTGTTGGCAATGTATCATCTTTTCTGTTTGAACTGTGTGTACTAGCGTTGATCTGGGACTAGTACTGTAATGCACAGGAGGTCCAGGAGTTTCTACTCCGGGGTCTCACAGGTAGATGACTCAAAATAAAGTTTTGTTATTAAAAAATAAAGTTCTCTTTAAGTAAAACCGATTAATATTTAAAATCTATTGTAATCATGTGCAAAAAGGCAATTTTGACACCCTACAGCTACAATATAGTTGTTGTAACAAAGCCAGTGAAGAAGCGGCACCAAGCAATCTTTTATTGGCTCTCAAGACTGCAAGAAGGCAAATTAGGGTCTGTTTATATTGATTTTTGGTTTTAGATTATAAATAGTAATAATTTATAAAGAGTGAGACACTCATGTGTGATTTTGGTTATATTTGGATTTGATAATGGCTCTCAATTCAGGATTTGATTTATTAGATTTTTAACTATAACTTCCCCGCTCTTTCCCATAAGTTTATTTTAGGGTTAAACTCATGTTTTGTTTTAATAAATTGCACCTTGCATCTTTACTATAAAATCTCCTGCTTGTTTGCTGGATCGTCTTTCGCTTGATAGTTCACATGAAATCTCCAAAAACATTACTACGTGGTTAACCTATGGCCATGCTATCAAAGACAAAGGGAGAGGCGAAGTAGGGCTTGAAAAGGAGAAGGCGGGCAGATCACCTATGTGTGTGTGTCTATATATATATATATATATATATATATATATATATATATATATATATATATATATATATATATATATATATATATATATATATATATATATATATATATATATATATATATATATATATATATATATATATATATATATATATATATATATATATATATATATATATATATATATATATATTTTCGAGCTGATAGCTTATGCCTAATGACTTAAATATTTGAATTCGCTATTCACAAGAGGTCGTACGAACAGAAAAATAGTCACATGTGATTTTGGCCAATACAGCTGAACTAAGTGTACTTTTTACTACAATCTTCCTATTAACTCCACCTTGAAAAAACACACTGTTTAAAAGCTAGTTACTATAGATAGTACAAAAACAAGTCATGTATAAGCCAAAAAGAACCCACCATAGTCAACGCACATACCAATGTACTCTAGGGTTGCTAATGTTACGTTTCGACTAAGCTAGCTAGTCTAGACTTTTGGGCCAAGCTGATCCAAAATCAGTGGCGAAGCTAGAGCAAATGGGTGGGGGGTGCACAACTTCTGAAACGTGGTGGCGCAGTGGGCTTGTTGGGTCGCCACCGTGGGGTGCCTCGTCTTGGGCCATGCGGGGTGCCTATAGGGCCGAATTTTTCCAATCCTTAAGAAATTCTGGAAGTGAGGGGGTGCCTGGGCACCCACGGGTCTCTATTGGGCTTCGCCCCTGTCCAAAATTGTAACATCTATTCATATTGGACTCTATTTTTGGCTTCTGTTTCTAGAAGCAGAAGCCAATACGAATGCTTCAGTTTCTATAAGCTGTTTCTATCAGCTACTACTATTCATTAATCACTACTTTTCATTTTTACATATTGTAATGTATTTTGTATTATATTATATCATAATTTCGTAAGTTGCATGGTGGTCTGAATGAATGTTGCAGTGCATTTCGTTTGCATCATCTTTCTTATATAAGCTCTCTTATTCATCAACCACTACTATTCAACAATCGTTTCTATCGGCCACTTTTATCAACCGCTTCTATTTATTAGTTGCAACCAAAAGACATCAATAAAAGCTAATATAAACAGCCCATAATCAACTTTAGGCGTTAAGCAAATTCGGATCAAACCTGGGCCAAAGCGAAGGACTTGGTCATGCGGTCATGCCCGTGCTCGTGTTTCATCGTTCCAGGCATCCATCACCACAGGTAGCTAGCTTTTTCTAAACCCTGCTATAAGACCCCAATTCTATCGTCCTCGCCAATTGGGAGTACTTGCATGGCCGGAACGAGACAGATTGGGGAGGACCAACGATGTAGAAAATCATTTTACGCCTGGGCTAGGCTAACACTTAACGGGGTGCAATAAACGAGCATTCAACCATGAAGGCCGGTTGTTTGGATTGGTTGTGTTCAGGTAGAAGTCAGTACTTCCTGCATTTCGCTATATATGTTCATAGCTTTTAGAGTATCTATTTCAATATATTTGTCTATGAGAGAATGTAGAGTGTAGTTATTACGATATTTTTATCGACTATTCTTACTTAAATACTTTGAAAGAGGTTAGATGATTATGTTATATCATTTAATAGATGTATATATATGATATTTCTTATTAATTATTTCTTAGATCTAGTGTTTTTTGTCTATACATATGGTGAGCCGTGGACGTATACACTGAAACGGAGGGAGTAAGAAAATGACGTGGCATGGGCTTCACCAAGCATGAAGCTAGCACTAGCGAAGTCAAGTACATTTATGCTGAACTTTTATGTTATTTTATTTCCTCAAGAAAATAAAACCGTAGGCCACTGTATGGATGGTTTTTTCCTTGTGGTTTTTATAGCCACGAGCTGTTGAGGCGGAAGGGATTTTGTGGCATTAGGGCTGAAAACGAAAACGGTAATTCTCGGTTACCGAAAATCGTTTTCGAGAAATTATCGATTTTTCCCCTAAACGGAAACGGTGACGGTAACCGATAAAATGGAAACGAGAACGGTAAAAAACATCCGATAATGAAAACGAAAACGATTTAGCTCTCTTCCGATCATTTTCGAAAAATACCGTATTTAACCGATAATTACCGTCGATAATTACCGATCCCACCCTCAAACCCATTACCGTCGACTGAGCAGTGAGCACCCCAGGCCCAGGCCCATTAGTCTCCGGTCTGGCGGTCTCCCCATCCCGTCTCGGCGTCTCTGTCTCCCACACGGCCACACCCCACCTCCTCCACCCATCCGCATCTCCAGCCCTCCTCCCCTACAGAACGGCACCGCTCAACTCCTCCTTTCCTCCCCCACAGAACGCCACCGGCTTGGATAGAAAGTGACGCCTCTGCCTCTCCTCCCCTGCTTGGTTGTTCCTCCATGTCTTCCTCCTCTCTCGCTCTGGATTTGACGCACTCGACGCAGGAAGGGCGAGGTCGGCGAGCCCGGCATGGGTGGCCATCGATCTGAGCCGCCGCACTTGACGGGGAAGGTTAAGGCTGGCGGAGCCCCTACGTCGGTGAAGGTCATGCGGCAATCGAAGCTATGAATCCCAAATTCTTATTCTTTACCTCAAATCGCATGGATATGGATCCCAAATCCTAGTAGCTGCAATCGTGCAAGGATACATTTTCGGTCCCAAACCAAGATTTACTCTGCTGCTGCCAATTAGTGCCATCTCTCGAGATCTTCCGATGTCAACTAGTACTAGTGACCTCCATCTAATATGATGTACAATTGGTTAGTCTTTATCTTAGATTTGCACAGATCTCTTTTAGCACTATGCAAATCTCAAGTGAAAATTAACAGTATATGTCAAGTCGATTTTTATTCTTGTTCTGTTCTATTGTCTTGCAGCTTCTCTGCAGATCTGATCTTGTCCAATAATTCAGCATTTGCGGTCTGAACTGAGCTTTGCATTTGCCAATAGTTCAGAACATAGGAGGGGGGCATGGGGTATATCTTTGCCATACAAATTCATTTGATTGATAAAGCTTATCTTGTTCCATCCGATTCTCCGTTTATCTGTATTTTGTCATTTAATATTTGTTTTAATCTGTAAGCTTTGTAAGTCCAGTAACACTTGTAGATGTATACTCATGCTTGCGATTAATGCAATTGTGACACGATCCTCGTCCTCGCTTCTCTTGGTCAAAATGTTGTGTTTGTCAGTTGGACATACATATTATTTCAATCGTGATCGAAATGCAAGCCGATTAATCTGGCGACTCTTACCTAAATGGGAATGCCTCACACCACCATTTGATTCAGGATAGCTCTACTTTAGTGATCTATTTAGTCTAATAATAATCTGTATGTCTTGGTCCTACTTTCCCGACTTGTTTCTTTTAAGGGTCATGATATGAACTCTTTTAAGTTGGTTAGATTGGCATGGTTATTTAGCATACTCGTCATTAAATTTGGTTCTGTTTTTGGGTCCGAGTTATACATAGGCCAGCCGAAATTAAACTTGTTATCGATGACTTGTCAAGTACTAGAACCGCCACAGTCCCAACCTTGTGCTAACCTTGGATGGCAACTTGGATATGCAATATTGCATCTTAATTGACAGCACATCAAGTAACATCAACTACTACTAATCGACAAATTAGAACCATCAACCACACTTCTCATTTCAACACTGAGCTTGCCCTTTGCTATCGTGTACTGGTAATTTATGTTTTCAGCAAAACTCAAACCTCTGAAAGTGCGATACCATCAAGTTCCTCAACATTGGTGTGTAATGTGTTTATTGTATTTTAGATATCGCTTTCATGATTTTCGATCGTTATCGATGCACTTTTGATCGAATAGTTTCGTTTCCGATTTTACCGAGATATCGATGCCGTTCTCGTTTCCGACAATATCGTATCGATTTCGTTTTCGAGAAAATAATGTGAAACTGAAAGTGATTTGACCTCCTACCGATCATTTCCGACCGTTTTCAGCCTTATGTGGCATGGCACAATAATTAGATAGACGCCTAGACCACTGCAACTCTCCAAGGCAAACATTAGCAATACTAATAAGTAACATCACAATGTTAATGCCGTACGATTTGGTAGTGAGCTGAAAAAACAATAGCCATTTGTTCGTATAGTTGGGCTATCATACATCTCATAGCTAGCATGCGCATCTGTTTATATGACCAATAATGTGTGTCCATATACTTTTCTGCCCCTCGAATCACCAGGAGCCACAAGTGTCAATTAACCTAAAACGATGACGAACCAAGTGATAAAGTGCTCGTTGAATTGCAATAAACACGACACAAAAACTAGGCCTTTCGTTTTCACCTCTTTAATTTTTTTTGGCACATAAGTGTGGCACGTTATCCACCATACAATATCACATATCACACATTTTCCTATCTGTATATAACTATTTGAGGATTATGTACACACATGTATGATCTTTAATTCTTGCCATTTGTTTTGTGTTCCTACCACCTGATATAATTCAACACTACACAAAATCAGCTCGGTTCATGATAAACATTAGAGGTAAGTTAGATAGACAAGGTTATATCACATTAATATCTCCCCACGTATAATACAAAAACAAAAGGAAAAAAATAAAATAAAGAGACATGATCACTCAAGCAAATCCTAGGTCCATGTCACCCCTCACGTTCACGAGCCCCTTGTTTTCGAAAAGTATGGATTTTAAGTCTAAAAGAAAGTAGGGATTATTACGTGTTTATAGCCCGTAATGCTCCATTTGAGGTTGCAGTGGATTATGATGGTTTTGTTTGGTTGAGCAGTTTTTAGATATTTTAGTGGTTGGCTAACTGTTTTTTTTTTGTCAAGTTGCAAATAGAATATTATTGTGTTCTATAATATATAAGATGAAATGTGAGAGGACAACCATTGAATAATTAAAATTAGGAATAAGTCTACTTTACCCCCTTGAACTCTTATGCTAGTCTAAGTTTCAACCCTCAACTGCAAAATCAGATATTCGACACCCCTTAACTAGAAAAACCGGACAACGTACCTCTCTAAGACTATTCCACCCTGGTTTTCAGCCGTGTGGCGCTGATATGGCAGTATTTTTTGGTAACATGAACAATAGTCATTTGAGTCGGTAAACAAAAATAATATTGGTGTTGAATTTACCGTTTTGCCCATAAATTGGCTCGACCGAACTGTCCATGGCTCGACAAGACCACGTCCCTTCTGACTCCTCCTTCAACCGCATCTCCTCTGTTCTCTCGACTCCATCGCCCTCTCTACCCCATTTCCTCTCCCGACACCATCTGTCACCGTCGCCGCAGTAGGTGTCAGCCACTGCCGCTACCCCCGCCCCAGGTAACTCATGTGCTTGCAATTCCATATGAACCTACTTCTTTGGCTATACACACCCTCCTCTTTGCACATGAATCCTTAAGAGAGTAAAGGTCAGCATGAATTTGAAAGTAATTGACTATAAATTTGAAAAGCAAGTTTGGATAAACATGGAAGCAAAACGAGTGTAATTTTGCAATAGATTTTGAAATAAATTTTGAATCAAATTAGTGCAATTGTTAAGAAAATCAAGATAGTTTATCGAAATAAAATCAACAAAAATTCTAAACCAATTTTATAAATTTAAAGCATGTCAATATAAATTTGGGAGCAAATTTGTGAAACTTCCAATTCAAATTTTGTATGAAAATTTCAAATTAGTTTAACTTTGGGAGATGTGTCAGCATAAATTCGAAAGCAAATCAGTATAAATTTGAAAACAAGTTGGGGGAAAACATGGAAGCAAACAGAGCATAATTTGCAAGAAAAATTACAAATAAAATATAAAATCAAATTTGTGTAACCTCAGCATAACTTTGAAAGCAGTTGATTTTAAATTTGAAAGCACGTTGGGATAAAAATGGAAGCAAAAATGAGTTTAGTTTGTAAGCAAAATTACAAATAAAAATATAAGAATCCAATTTGTGTAAGTCAACATAAATTAGAAACAATTGACTATAGGTTTGAAAGTAAGTTAGGATAACACATGGAAGCAAAATGATCATAATTTGCAAGAAAACTACAAATAAAGTATAAAAATTAATTTGTGTAAATATGAAGCAAGTTAGGATAATTTTGTTGAAAAAAGTAAAAATCAAACCCAATTATTACAAATTTAGAAGAAGATCAATATAATTTTTGGAACTAAGTATGCTGCATAAACTTTGGGAGCAAAATTGAGAATAATTTGGGAGCATAATAATTTGAAAGATCAATATAATTGTTCTATTTGTCATTAGAACTAGCGTGCATTATGTGTGTGTGAGTTGGTTGTTCTATCATGTAGCCATAATAATCTTCTACGCAATAAAATAAAGCTTCATGTGGCTCCATGACCACGCGGACAACGTCAATCCAACCATTCCTGACACTATGCGGACGATCACACAAACACGTGCACGCGCGAAACGAGGGATTTGCATTACAAAGGTGTGTAAATTAGAAAAATAAAAAAATCCGACGTGGCCATATGTGTCATTTATTTTCCATCTTGCAGTACGTTACTACTTAGCGATACCGAGTCATTTGCCCCAATAGTAAATTGCATGCATATTAGGTGAAAAAAGGCTATATGGTGCAAAATTTCGTCAAAATCAACCGTGAAAGTTTTCTAACATCATTCTTAAAAAAATCACTCAATGGTATTTACGAGATAGGAAAAAAAAGATGAACGCTTAGTGACCATTGATCTTATCTATCTTTTCCGTTATTTTGCAGAGACAGGACATACCATCATCGTGTCCGTTAGAAATGTTTCGAGAATTTCTGGGAACTTCCACACCCAGTTCTCACAAAACCTGCGACACCGAATTCACATTCAAAAAAAAAATATCTACCCAAGTAAATTCGCTAACACAATGTTTTAGAGGAAACAGAAAAAATGCAAAGGTCATAATCTTCTTTTGGATGGAACTATGTCTATCTATACCTGTCTATTATTACTGCTGGACTCTCCCATGTATATCATCTATCTTTATCTTCTTTTTACTTGACGGTAACACATACGGCGGAGAACAAGCAACCCAACCTTGGGTTATGACGTTTCTCCCCCTCCCTCCCTCCCTCGCTCCCTCTCGCGCTCTCTGCACCGCTCTGTTCCCAGCACAGTAGTATTATTAGCGTTATTAACCTCACAGTAATCCATCCGATTCCGAGACCTAAACCAAAGTGGGAGAAGCGAATATTATTCGCGGGCGTGCGTGGCCTAGTTAAGGAGAAGAGATTAAGAGGTAATTAAGCGCTGCCTAGTGCCTGTATCTGCTTCTCTTTTTTTTAAGAGGAAAAGTAATTAGTAGATGGAGCGGGGCGGCCGCTCTGCCCTTTTCTTTCGGTGACGCACGTACGCCGCGGCGCGGGTGCGGAGCCGGCGAGGCCGGGGGGCGATGACGACGGATTGGTCGCGTGTGCGCAGGGGCGATGAGCGCGGCGGCTGCGGCGGGGAAGGGGAAGGAGAAGGTGGAGGCGCCGGCGGCGGCGGCGGGGGGCGGGAGGTTCGTGGCGTACCCGCCGCGGATGGCGGAGCACAGGGACGTGGTGGCGGACGCCGCGATCTTCAGGGCGGCGCTCGAGAGGCTGCACGCGCACATGGGCACCAGGCTCAAGTAAGGATCGGCGGCAACCGCCTCGCTCTCTCTCTCTCTCTCTCTCTCTCTCTCTCTCTCTCTCTCCAATCTGCATCCACCATCACCGATCCACCCGCCATGCGCCTGCATTTTAATTTCTCGCCGTTCTCTCTTTTTTTGATCTGATGCCGTGCGGTTATAATTACCGTTACTGTTGTTGCTACCTTTATTCTTGGTTTGTTTCTGCAATGCGCGAAAACTGCAAGTTGGGAGATAAAGACGGGAGGAGAGAAAGAGAAGTTTGGGGAGAGGCGGCAATCTTGATAACGGATGATGCGAATGCCTGCATTTTTTTGCACCTGGATGCGTTCGGTTTGACTAATCAACCAATGCCTCCCTTGAAATTATGTGGCGTAAATCTGCCAACATGGCTTGGGTCATAAATCCATTGATCCCGATTGCGTCGCTAGTTTGTTACCTTTTGGTGTCTGATAGTTGGCAATGCCAGATATATAGGATTCTTGTTTCGTTTGGCGATCAGATTGGATTCTTGTCCTTCCAGAAAATTATGGTACAGGGACACCGAATCCATTGAACAGTCGGCTGTCTTTGAAACACACCAGTTTGCATCCATTTACCGTCTGTCATTAAACATGAATGTTTTCATATTTTTTTTTCATCGAGTAGAGTCACCCTTTTGTAATGAAGATGCCATCTGAGCATTTGGACATATGGTGGAAAAGAAAAGGGCCCGTATCCATTTGTTTTCTTTCTCATGCCTTTGTTCAGCAAAATAACTGAAACTTCCAGTTTGCAGCTTCCTGCTGCATGTTGGCTTGCTTTGCGAGGTTCTTGCAAGGATCGTTAGTGCTTTCTTTCAAATGAATGGTCATCCCAAATCGATAGACCTGCACAAAGATCTCTCTTCCTTTACGTGTTGAAGAGCTTGCCTAGTTGATGGTATCAGATTAATCAGCATTTATTGTCACTCTTCACTTAAAAGGACAGCTGGCTTAGTATGCAAACTTTTGACAGAAAGAAAATACTTTAGCTGGATTATATATAAAAAACAGACAGGTATTTTCGTCTAAGTTACTTGAATATATCAACAATCTCTGTTCACAGCCTGTTCACATTACTAGTAATATTATATCAGCTTATGAATGATTCCATTTGCATCTTATATTATATCATCTGATGAATGATTCCATTTGCAACTTGTTTCTTTGTTTTGTTAATTATTTGTTCTACTCTTATCATTGATCATGCTTCATTTGGGTGTATTTCTAACATCCTTTTCCTGTAAGGGTGCCAATTATTGGTGGAAAAGACCTGGATCTTCATCAGCTGTTTAAGGAGGTAACTTCGCGAGGTGGCATTGATAAGGCAAGAAATCAATAGGATTCTTTAGATTCAATTGTCTAAAGTAACTTAAGAAAGTAGTTTGTCCTGTGATATTTATTATTGTCCTGTGATATTTATTAACTTAATTGCAAAAGTTAATGTGCTGCAGTTGTGCTAAGTTGTCACTTTTATTTAAGAAACTGTAGGAACATTTCTGCAGTATTACTACTTCGTACTAGATGCAGTAAATGCTAATATGGTCAGGTGGGCCTAAATTCACTTTTGATGAATCTGAAAATTGTTGTATTTATGAATGTAACAAAGTTATCTGTAGTGGAAATCTTGTAGTCTATCTTGCTGATCATGGTGATAGATTAAATACCGATAAAATTATTCATTGCTGTCAGGTGCAAACTACGCCATTAAGCCTGGGTTCAGTAGTTGAACTCTGTGAGCCAATTGTTTTTGCCATCTTATGTCATTTGCCAAATAGTTGGCCAACACAAATTGCAGTTACACGTGGTTAACTCAAAGTTTGTGTCCACAGAGCATTCACTAAACTAAGCTTTTGGTTCAACTAGTAAGGTGCCCGTGCTTTGTAACGGATCTTATGTAAATGAAACCATAAATTTTGAATTCACGATAGTCGGTGTGTGCGTGGGTAGAATTTTTTTTCCTGGTTTTTAGCTTTATTTTTAGGGTGGCCTGGTTTTCTCGGGGTTTTTAAAGCCGGTTTTTTTGGGTGGTGGGTGGAAGGATTGTTGGAAGGAGTGGGACGACGAACAAACTGTCTGTGTTTTGCAACGGATCTCATGCAAATGATACCATAAATTCTGAATCCGTGATCACCGGTGTGTGCGTGGATTAGAGTTTTTTTTCCAGTTTCGGGGGTTTTTAGCAGTTTTTTAGGGTGGCCTTTTTTTTTTTGGGTTTTTAGCTGGTTTTTGGGTGGTGGAAGGATCGTTAGAGGGAATGGTACGACAAACAAACTCCTCTTTTATATCAGTAGAGATTTGGAAAGAGGCATGGGAATGCACTTACTACCAATTCTATTCTCTCCTCCCACTGTTATTGCGTTGGTCAATTTGGGAATGGGCATGGGAATTCACTTCCTACCGATTCCATTCTGTTGAAGTATAAGTGAATTGTCCACCTTTCTTCATCAGCTTAAGCTTTTGGGTGAACTGGCTGGTGCATGAAACTCAATATGGTATCAGAGCCAAGAGGTCTCGAGTTCAAGACCTGGCTGACGCAATTAAAAAAATTAATTGCAGTCCACTTCTATTCCACGTATTAGGCCTAAAGGAGTCTACACGTGAGGGAGAGTGTTGAAGTATAAGTGAATTGCCCATCTTTCCTCATCAGCTTAAGCTTTTGGGTGAACTGGCTGGTGCATGAAACTCAATACATTCTGCCCTCCCCCTGTTATTGCATTGGTCAATTTGGGAATCGGGATGGGAATTCACTTCTTACCAAT
This sequence comes from Dendrocalamus sinicus, assembly GCA_036346575.1. Taxonomy (NCBI): domain Eukaryota; kingdom Viridiplantae; phylum Streptophyta; class Magnoliopsida; order Poales; family Poaceae; genus Dendrocalamus; species Dendrocalamus sinicus. Next base: position 22,924,601 of record CM070645.1, read on the forward strand.
TCCTTTCTCCCCTCCTGTTATTGCATTGGTCAATTTGGGAATCGGGATGGGAATTCACTTCTTACCAATTCCTTTCTCCCCTCCTGTTATTGCATTGGTCAATTTGGGAATTGGGATGGGAATTCGCTTCCTACCAATTTCATCCTCCCCTCCCCTCGTTATTGCATTGGTGGGTCTTCATCCTATTTCCCCTCTATTCCTCCATGTCAGATATGGGTGATGGGAATTCTCACCCATCGCTACTCGTTCCCACATGTCACTTGCAACAATCCAGATATAATTATAACCTTTCTCATTAGATGCTTCAAAGTTAAATAAGATGTCAATTATTGGGAAAAACATTGCTAGTCAACTCGTACGAATAACCGCTTGCATTACGGTTGGGACACTTGAAGGGTTCTTAAAAATCCTTTAAAAAATCATGGATATGGAACGCGTTTAAACATGTCACAAGCAAATATACATGATTGTATATGTCCTATATATACATAGTATACATATACATACTGCATATATACATACACGGCAAAAACTACTATGCACTCACTTTTATGGTGCAATCACCGTGTATTCAAACTAAAAAGTTGTAAAAAATTTCGAAAAATTTCTAGATGTACTTCATGGTTTACTCTACTTATGTATAAAATTTCAAGTTTAAATTCATTCTATATTAAGAGTACTAAAAAATATAAAATTTTGACAAATTTGAACTCTTAACATTTATCAGAATTTTCTCTTTTTTATTACTCTTAACATAGAATGAATTTAAATATGAAATTTTATCCATAGTTAGAGTAAGTTTAGAAGTACATGTAGAAAATTTTTTAGAATTTTCACGACTTTTTAATTTGAGTGTACAGTGAGTACATCTAAGGGTGAGTGCATAATATATGTTCCCTACATGTACACACACATATATATGTATATGTATATATGTACTGTACAATTGTGAAATTTTGGAGGGACATAACATGTTATAGCCTCTAGGTATGAGAATCTGAACTGGGAAGACTCGGGCCAGAGGCATTCTGACAAATTTAAACTCTTAACATTTATCAGATTTTTCTCTTTTTTATTACTCTTAACATAGAATAAATTTGAATATGAAATTTTATACATAGTTAGAGCAAGTTTAGAAGGACATGTAGAAATTTTTTTAAAAAATTTCACGATTTTTTTAGTTTAAGTGTACGGTGAGTGTATCTAGGGTGAGTGAATAGCATATGTTCCCTACATACACACATATATATACCTACATACATATAAATGTATGTATGTACCGTACAATTGTGAAATTTTGGAGGGACATAGCATGTTATAGCCTCTAGGTATGAGAATCTGACTGGGAAGACTCGGGCCAGAGCTGGGAGCCAACTAATCAGAAATAGAGATGGCAATGGGTACCCGAAACCCGATACCCGGTGGGTTTTTACTCTATTAGGGCATGGGTCTAAGTCAATTTTCAAACCCATGGGTCTCTTAATGGGCAAAAAAGCCCAACCCATCGGGTCTGCGGGTTCGGGTACCTTCCTATAGTACCCAAACCCGTAAACCCATGGGTAATATAAACCCGATCCATAGGAATTATAAACCCAGGCTCCCAGCCTCCCAGGCAAACCAGCCCATAGCCCATTAGCCATTTAGCCCCAAGCCCCCAAATCCAATGCGGCAATACCCCATTACCCATACGGCTAACCCTAGCTAGCACTCACCACGGTCATTACTCACTTCTCCCCAGTCCCCACCCCAATTCAACGGCCGCGCGCGCCGGCGCATCCGGCGCTCCGTGCTCGGTCTCGGCGCCTCAAGCTCGCCTCCGTCCAGCGGCTCCGCTCTCGCTCCCGCCACTCGCCACACGCTTGTCTCTCCCGCGCGCCTCGTCGTCGCCTCGCCTTCGATTCACCCAGCGCCCCACGCTGCAGCCAACGCACATCACAGCAGTAGGCCCTTGGCCATAGCGCTGCCCTTCGGCTCCAACGAAGATGTCCGGTTAACTTCTTCATTAACCATTGTTGTAGCTCGCATTACTGACCCGACGGGCGACCCATGGGTACCGTTAACCCAGTGGGCATGAGTCTGGGCAAAAATTTGGACCCGTTACGGGCATGAGTTTTTTAGCGGGCATATCCAACTTTCATGGGCACAGGTTTAGGATAACAAAACCCAGCGGGTTTATGCACGTTGCCATCTCTAATCAGAAACTGTCCTTATTTAGAGCGGCTCCCTAGATTGGACTTGTGGGAGTCTTAAGACCCAAAACGATTTTTTTAGGACTTTTGGCGCATACCTCATGTCCTAACCAAAAGAATGCAAGCAGCTACTCGCACAAGCTGGAAGTCCGCATTGGTCAATTGTTGTGTTCTATGAATATTGGGGCCGTTTGGATCTCTGAATTGGAATTAAGAGTCCCAATTTCAATTCAACTGGAAATTGGAGTTGCCTTACTATTCTAATTTTTGTGTTTGGTTGGCAAATAAATTGCCACATGGAAATGAAATACTCAGCTAATTCCAATTCTTGTTTGGTTGTCAAAGAAAACTTGCGCACGAATTTTTCCCGTTGAGAAAGGAGTGACCGGCAACGAGGGAGAAGAGACATCGGCGACGGCGACGACGGAGAAGACATAGTGGTGTTGGTGAGGACCTCGACGGCTGTAGAGAGTGGCCGGCGATGACCGAGGTCGTCGGGAGCTCGCCGGATATGAGGGAGAAGACGTGTGGATCTGGCGGCGGCGGTCATCGGGGACGTTGATGCGATGGCCATAGTCGCTGTGTCGGTGGGGGCTTTCGGATCTGGACGTCGAGCGGAAGCCGGCGAGGAAGAAGACATGGCCGAGGCCGTCGGGAGCTCGCTGGAGAACGGCGGGGGTGGTGGGGGCGTGGACGTGTGGATCTAGCAACGGCCCAGCGGCGGTCGTCGGGATCTCGCCGCTGCTGGTGGTGGTCGATGGGAAGCGGCGCCGATGCCAAGTATGGACAGTGCCGCCGCTACATCCGGACGGCGACGGGCGTGAGAGAGAGAGAGAGAGAGCTAGAGCTAGAGCTATCGGCGGCGGCCGCCAGCAGGAGCTCGCCGGCGGTGGCGGTTGGCGGAGGCCGGCAGCAGCGCACCGGCGGTGGCAGTCGGCAGATCGCCCCCCGGTGGCGCGGTCGATCTGTCCATGGAAGCCAAGTCCATGTGTAGGCTTGGGCTGACGAAGGTATGGCAAATTCCATCCAAATCAGATGTGTGGAATTGAGCCAATTCCACAGATTCAATTATAGGTCACTTCTTTTCAACTTTTAAAAGCTGTTTTTTTATTTTTTATAGTAAATAGTTTTTAAACGGGGTGTCTTTTGAAGACGTGGTTTATAAGTTGATTGTAGTACATATTATAGCAATTTTATTTATATCAAACAAAACCACACACGAGATTCTGTTATTCCGTACTTTCTCATAAACAACCTAAAAACCACAGCCAAAAGACGTAAGCCAAAGCTAAAAAAAAAACAGGCAATCGGAATTGCGATTCCAATTCCACAATTCTGGCTCCAATTCAGACATCCAAACGGTCACTCAAAACAAAAATATTCCATGTAAACTTCCCCTGATTCTAGAATGTTGCTGGGGTGGGGTTACTACCACATCAAGTGGAACTCGAACATGGTCTTACTATATTTTTGGCAAGTCTAGATGTTTGTCAAAGAAAAGCAAGTTGAAGGCATGGCACTTCAAAATTTGTGGTGCTTTCATGATCTTATTGTTAATCGGTACTTGATTTTCCAACATGCAAAGTCAGTTTAGCGGTTAGATAACTGAATCTTGTTTTTTCTCACAGGTGAAGGCAGATAACAGATGGAGAGAAGTAACCGCGTCATTTATTTTTCCCGCTACTGCGACAAATGCTTCTTTTATGTTGAAGAAATACTACATGTCACTATTATACCATTTTGAGCAGCTGTACTTCTTTGGAGCGCAAGGCTGGTATCAACAAGAAACTGGTCCGTGCAATCTACAGAAATTCATTTTGTAGTTTTGGTTGTCGCGCTCTTGCTGTAACTCATACAATGTTGTCTCTGCAGATCCCAGAACAATGTCCTGCATAGAAGTGAAAACTGAAGCCCAAGCTACCCAGAAAAGAAAAAGGGGCAGCAGTGCTCCTTCAGGTCAGTTTCAGTTTATTCATCTTCTGTAGCAACTCATGCATTAGAAAGGAATAGGAATGTTACTCTTCAGGTTTAGTAATAATGAATTATTGTGATAGTAGTAGTACTTACAAAGATTTGTTAATCTTCTAGTTGAAGCTTGAAAGTCCGTCTGTCACTAATTTTATCTGTAGATTAATCTGTATAAGTTTGGTACAGTCACGTCGATATGGTGTTAAAACTGCTTAAGAAAAGCATCATTATGAAAAACATAGTTAACAAATGAAAACGATTTTCTGCTGATTTAATACCCTGGAGGAAAGACGTTAACATTTATATTACTAATACCTTGTTCCTTCCACTGTTTTAGGCCCAGCTTCGTCTTCAGATAATGTTGATGTAGATGTAATAATTGATAGCAAGTTTGAACATGGCTACATAGTAACTGTCATTATGGGCTCAAAATCAACAAAAGCCGTCCTCTATAATTGCACTGAAGAACCTGCTCTGCCAACTGCGGCACCTCCTATTGCAATTAACAACACCGATTTGAGAGGCAGGCGTCGTCGCCGTCGACGCAGGAAGAAGCTAAGTACAACAGATCCCAGACATCCCAAACCAAACAGGAGCGGCTATAATTTCTTCTTCCAAGACCAGCACAGAAAGCTTAAGCCGCAGTATCCTGGACAGGACAGGCTAATAAGCAAAATGATTGGTGAACGATGGAACAATCTAGGCCCTGAAGAGAAAGCTGTAAGAGTAGAAACAACGTTTTTGAATTTCACTACTCCAAATCATGAGCTATTTGTCATGCGATTATGCCTTTTGTGACTCTTAATAGGTATACCAAGAAAGAGGTGTACAGGACAAGGAGAGATATCAGACTCAGTTAGCTGCTTATAAAGAAGAACTGAGAACAGGCCAGCCTATCAGTAATGCTATGCCTATCCAGCAGAGACTTCCTCAGACAGAAGTAACTATTGATGAAGTGGACTCGAGAGTCAGTGAAGGAGATATGCTGCTGTCCAATCAAGGGTACAGCAGTAACGACGAAAGCAGAGATAAAACTGTTGAAGATGAAGAGTTCAACACTGACACATCTCCTGAGCCGAGCATGGAAACAACTGATTCTCCTGGACAGCCTGATCCCTCTGCTGATGGCGATCGCTTTGAACTGCGGAGGAGGGACAACCCTAAGGAAAACGATAAACAGAACGCTCCAATCAACTAATTATGGTCGACTTGGATGGTTGATTTCTGCAGGTAGAAAGGTTTGAATTATTAAGTCAAACAAACTTTCCGGATTTGTCTGTTGCGTTTGTTTTGTTGTAGGATCAGGTTGCTGTCTTTTGTTTTCTTCTATACATTGCCATTGTCTTCGAAGCTGCTACGCGCTAATGTAGGCGGGTAACACACTATTAGCACATGAGATATTATTCGTTTTGACAGTTTGGAATTTGCATTGCCGAGGTGAACTTCCCAAGTGAATGTCTTGGAGTGGATGAATCATAGATGTCGTTGAAATTACAAAGTTTTGATATATATTTTTTCATTTGGTGTCGTTATAATTTCTTGCTCTCCTAAGCGGACATTGATTTTTAGCTGTTGGTAACATCAGTGGTTGAGGTGATTTTCTTACCATTAGCGGAAGATCATCATATGTGGTGTATCGTAAATTTAAATTTTTTATTCAGAAAAGTTTTCCTGTGTACAAACAATTTTCACAAAATGTTTCTCAGCGTTTTCCTTTCTCTACATTTTTTATAGAGATTCTGTCTCTCTTTTTTTCGCCACCTGTGGGGATACTGTCCTGTATCATGCTAAATTTGCTCTTCTCGCTAATATATGGATCTTAGGTCACATGAGACAAAATGCACTTCAATGGAGCGGCAACTTTCTTTGAAAAAGGTCTCCATTTTGCCACTTCTGTTTTGATATTGTTTTCTTTTTTGCCACTACTATTATAAAAACGGCTTAGCTGATTTTCAGTTGCCTGAGTTTTTTTTAATCTCGTAGTCACCTAAAATTGCACACTACTAACTACTAAGCACCAAGTAATGTGCAATTTTGGCATGACTTTACTGGGACTTTTAGTTTCTATTTATCTTAGTATTCCGATTCATCTAGGTTTATTTTTGTCTAGGTTAGAATTTTGTTGTCTTTGCATTATGTAGGGATTCATTCTTTTTACAGGTTAGAATAATTCTTTGTTCAGAGGGGTGAGAGGGTGGGTTATAGGAAGTGAGGGGTTGAGACAATGGTTAGATTTTCATCCTAGAGTTGAGAAAAGTGGCTTGGTATTGAATGGATAATTGATGATGTGCCACTTTATACAGTATCACTTGAGGATTTGCCACTATAGAATACAATTTATCATTTGCCACTCTATATAGTGTGCAGTTCATCATGTGCCACTTTGGACCCCCCTCTTCTCCTTCCTCCCATCTTTTTCCTCCTCTTTTCTTCTTCTTGCCGGCAACCACGGTGGCCAAGGTTGAACTCGTCGCCACTGAGACACAACTCCACCCTTGTTGTTGCCCTCCAGCACGCACTGTCGCCTGCAAGGCTGCAAGATCGACCCAACAAGCTCGTATTTGTAACGCCCCCATTTCTGGAGACGGTACAGAACATCGTAACCGTACGAAATGTACAGTTATGACATTCTAGGGTTAAATGTGATCATCACAGCAGTACCAGTTTACATAAACGTACCAGTTTTATTACATTATTATATTGTTGTTAATGTACACAGCGGGCGCGCAAGCCCATACACCACCATATACACACAAAAGGATCAACGGCCTGAGCGTGGCTAAATCCTAAGCCCAATCTTCCTCAAAGTAGATTGGTTCTTCAGGAGCGTCTTCTTCGACAGCATCACCTTGCCAGTACTGGTCTTCTGTTAATTGTGTTTAGCAAATCATGAGTACCACTGTACCCAGCAAGTCACAGGGGTAAACCCTGGTTTACTATATGCATGGTATTCCAAGGATGGGAGTATATTGGTTGTATTACGGTGGGTGGATGCGCTTTTATTTGTAAGCAAGTAAAACTTGAAGATGTTTGCTCCTTAAGAACAGGGTTTTGATTAACGAATCAGTTCACGGTTATCACATTAAATCATCTCCAATCCTACTTATGCCTCGTTATTGGAATCACCCAATTAACACAATCGTCATTAACCTAAGCACGGTGTATTCGAATACCATTTGTTACACTCTGCGAGTTGCTCAACTTTACCCACACGATCTCTTAACTCCCGCGACGAGTTAAGAAAGCCGTCGGTTCATCGCTCCCTTCTTTATATAGACTCTACCGATAGCATCACTCGATCCACGGCTACAATTGCGCACATACTCTTCTCTTGCCGTTTGTGAGTGAATACTACCGTTGTTAGGTACCCGCACATACCTTACTCCCGTCTACTGTCATCACGGCTGTAGAGTTTCAATTGAATGGAGCGACTACTAGACCGGTGTTGAAAAGTCAACTCCTGTGGCACGGCGTTGACTATATCTTTTACTTGGCACAAGGTTCTTGTCCTTACATTTTTCACTTGAGGCATCCAACCACGTCTCCTCTCGTGCCCCACCGCACTACCACCACCCATTCATACCACCTCTCATTCGGGTAAGGTTGTGGGCGTAGATCACCGCGTGATTTCCCACGAAGACACCCTTCCCGCTTAATTCCTCTAAGGTAAAGTCGTGGGCGTAGATCACCACGTGATTTCCCACAGCACATCTTTACCTTAGTATCAGCTTTGAAATCCTACCGGCCTGCGGCCAACACCTTAGTAGTACAAAGTTGTTGTATGAGGCGATAATGGTTACTTTGATATCATATATTATTTCTTACTAAGGTTGTCAAGGTGAATATGGCCATCAAGTTAAACGGGACTTTTTATCAGTGGTAGGATTATCTAAGTAGCATGCCATTCTAAACATTTTATTTAAGCACATACATTTCACAATTATCCATAATGCAAAATATAGTAATTAAGTATTGTAAACATTATGGGAATTCAATATGTTCAAAAACATGTGACTTGCCTTGCTGGTCTGAAATCTCTACTACGTCGTAGATCTGAGCAGTCGGCTCCGGCTCCGGAACTGGGACTTCGACTACGTCGGATGCTAGCGTAAACACATAAAATCATAACATAAGCTCAAATTCAAAATGTGGCCAAATCAAAGTAGTCAATTCAAAAAGAGCCAATTATCATAAAATCTCAATCAAATATTTAGGAGGCGCGAGGACGGACACTTTTCTAGAAAAGGTATTTTTGAACTCGATGACGTTTGTATTTGTGCTATTTGGAATTAGCAACAGAAGGAAATTCAAATTTAGCAAATTTGAATTTGGAAGAACAGAGACTAGATTTGAATTCAGGGTATTTTTCTGGTCAAGATGGTGTATTTTTGTATTTTTTTGGGAATTTTCTAGATTTTTCTATGATTTTTGGGGATTTTCTGAACTTTTAATCGCTGTGAACAGTAATGGGCTCGGCCCGATGAACAGTGCGGCCCGGACCGAGTGCACAGTGCGGCGGCGGTCGGATTCCCGCGCGGCTCGGCCAGCCCGTTGGCCCAGCTACGCCTTCGCCGAGCGGCGGAGCCCAGCGCGCTGCGTGGCGAAGCCAGCCAGCGCGCGCGCGCGCTCGCCGATGGGCGACGCGTGGGCGGTGCAGACGGCGCGGATGGGGGCGAGGCGACGCGTCTGAGCGATTGGATGGAGCGGGGATGCGAAGTGAACGACCGGGATTTAAAAGGAGGCCGACGCTCGGATGAAGCTCGATCGACGGCCGAGCATCGTCGTCTTCCTCCTGCGTTCCCGACTCGGCGGGAAAACAGAGCGCGCCCTCCGGAGCGGGGAGGCGAAGGCAGCGATGCTCCCGGAGAACGGCCGTAGCCAAAAGGTGCGCCTACGAGAGCGGTTTCCATTTGTGGGCTTTTGGGACAAGTGCGGTGAACAGGGGAGGTTGCGGGCAGCTGGGAAGATGATGGTGTGCGCGGCGGCGTTGGGGAGTTCCGACGGCTTTGCGACCCGATTGGCTGCTTTTTAACCATCTACGGGATCCCAGGGACCTGTTGGCGGTGGCGGTACAGCTCGGGGGAGGCTGGAGTGGCTTAGCCACGGTGACGGCCTTGTGGTCGGCGGCGAGCTCCGTGGCCCGGCTGCTAGACTCTCGCTCTCGCTCCGGTGGTTGCGCCGTCGTGTTCAGGGAGTAGAAGCACACATGCCAGAGGAAGCAATTGGATTTTAATTGGGTAAATCGTCGGATTACGAGTTAGGGCTCACCGGCGCATGGGCGGTGATTTCCGACGACTGGGGCTGTGAGAGTTCAATTGGTGAGCGGGGGAGGAGCAAGGGTTAATTTGGGGGTGATCTACAGTGGCGGTGAGGGCTTTTAAGGCTTGCCCAGCTGGCGCGACGGTGAGGCGGTTCGGCGGCTTCTGCGGCCAGAGAGGAGAAGAGAGGGGTGAGCTGGGGCGGAAAGCAGGGAAGGAGGGCGAGGTGGCGCGGTGACTCCCCCCGTTCTCAAGTGCTTCTTTAACTTCACAGAGACGGAAGCAACGGGAGAGTGCACTGTGGCAGCAGCGAGGACGTGCGCTGTTGTCGGCGTTCTGCGCGAGGGAAGGGGAGCAGCGGTGACTCACTGGCGTGCGGGATCGGACGTCCAAACGCAGGCTCCAGCGGGGAGGAGGCTACCTCGGCTGCACGTGCGGGAAAACGGCGACGGCGTGCGCTGGCCCTCTGGAGGCGAGGCGAAGGCGGCGTGCGCGGGCGGCGCCAGCCAGAGGCGAAGGCGGAAAGGGAGAAAAAGGAAAGCGACTTTTGCAAGTTTTTGCCAAATTGGGTAAGTAACCAAATTCAATTGAATTTCCAAAAATTAAAAAAAGGCTCAAAATTTGGGGTGTTCAACCTACCCCCCTTAAGAAGAATCTCGTCCTCGAGATTCGTCTGGCCTTGGGAACAAGTTGGGGAAGTCTTTCTGTAATTCTGATTCTTTTTCCCATGTGGACTCTGTTGGCGTATGATTCTTCCATTGTTCTCGGCAAAACTTAACATTCTTGTTTCTGAGTTGTCGTTCAGTTGTCTCAAGTATCTGTAGAGGCTCTTCTGGGTATGTCAAATCTTCGCAAAGTTCAATTTCTCCCAATGAGACTTCTTCTGTAGGTTGCCTCAGGCACTTTCGGAGTTGGGACACATGGAATACGTTGTGTACTCTGGTCATATTGGATGGTAATTGTACTTCATATGCTACTTCTCCCACTCTTTTTGTAATTTGGAACGGCCCAACATATCTGAGTGCTAACTTTCCTCTGACCTGAAATCTCTTGACTATTTTGAATGGTGTGACCTTGAGGTATATATAATCGCCAACTTCGAAACTCAAGTCTTTTCTTCTAGTATCGGCATAGCTTTTCTGACGGTCTTGAGCTATCTTTATCTTTTCTCTAATGATTCTCACATGAGCTTCTGCATCTTGAACTATCTGGGGTCCAATATATTGTCGTTCTCCTGTTTTTGTCCAGTTTAGTGGAGTTCTGCACTCTCGGCCATATAACGCTTCAAATGGGGCCATCTGGATACTGGCTTGGTAGCTATTATTGTAGGAGAACTGTGCAAACGGCAAACAAGTGTTCCATGCTGCTCCATAGACTATAGCACAGGCTCGCAACATATCTTCTAGGATCTGATTGATCCTTTCTGTCTGTCCATCAGTTTGTGGATGATAGGCAGTACTGAAAGATAAATCTGTGCCCATTGCTTCATGCGCCCTCCCGAACATAGAGGTAAATTGAGCTCCTCGATCGGACACAATCCTTCTTGGAACTCCATGATACACCACAATCTTGGTCAGATATAACTCTGCCAACTTATCCTTCCCGTAGGTTTGCTTGATAGGAAGGAAATATGCTACTTTAGTCAGTTGATCCACAATGACCCAAATAGCATCATATCCTTCTTTTGTCTTAGGTAGGCCAGTGATAAAATCCATCCCAATACTGTCCCATTTCCATTCCGGTATGGGTAATGGTTGCAGTAGACCCGCAGACTTCTGGTGATCAACTTTTACTTGTTGGCAGACATCACATTTGGCTACATATTCCGCTATTTCCCTCTTCATGTTATTCCACCAAAACCTTCTTTTTAAATCTTTATACATCTTGGTTCCACCAGGATGTATTGAAAACTGTGAGGAGTGAGCTTCTGATAGTATTAAGTCCTTCAGTTCTTGTTTATTTGGTATGCAATATCGCCCTTTAAAGGTCAGAATTCCTTGTTTGTTTTCAATAAACTCAATTGATTTCTTCTCTTGGCTGCTCTTTTTCAATTCTTGTGTTTCTTCATCGTCATCCTGAGCTGTTTTGATTTTATCTGTTAACAATGGTTGGATATCAAGGGCTACTAACATTCCTTGTTCAACCACTGTTAAATTGAGTTTTTGCATCTCTGTCACTAAGTGTAGAGGTCGGTCAATCTCACTGACCATGCTGTGATACACTTTTCTGCTTAAGGCATCTGCTACTACATTCGCTTTACCTGGGTGATATCGCAAATCGACATCAAAATCCTTGATCCGCTCTAGCCATCTTCGTTGTCTTAAATTGAGGTCTGGCTGAGTGAAGATATACTTCAGACTTTTATGATCTGAAAATATTTCACAATGGTTACCCAGCAGATAATGTCTCCAGATTTTCAACGAATGGATTACGGCAGCTAGCTCCAAGTCATGTGTAGGGTAATTCTCTTCATGTGGCCTTAACTGTCGTGAAGCATACGCTACCACTTTCCTATCTTGCATCAGTACACATCCTAATCCTTGTTTGGAGGCATCACAGTATACCTGAAAATCCTTCTCTGGATCTGGAAGGGTTAGGACTGGTGCAGTTGTCAATTTGGTCTTTAATTCTTGAAAGCTTTCTTCACACTTCTTCGTCCACTCAAAAGGTGTCTCTTTCTTGAGCAATTGGGTGAGTGATCGGGCAATTCTTGGGAATCCTTCAATGAATCAGCGATAATAACCAGCCAATCCTAGAAAGCTTCTCAATTCAGTTACATTTGTGGGTGGCTGCCATTCCGTTACCGACTTAATCTTCTCTAGGTCAACTTTGACTCCATCTTCTGAAATGATGTGACCCAAGAATGAAACTTCTTTCATCCAGAAGTCACACTTGTTGAACTTTGCATACAGTTGGTGTTCCCTAAGCTTGGACAGAGCGACATGTAAATGTTCCTTGTGTTCTTCTTCATTCTTGGAATAGATGAGTATATCATCTATAAACACTATCACAAATTTGTCCAGCTGTTCCATATATACCATATTCATGAGGTTCATGAAATATGGCGGTGCATTGGTTAACCCAAAAGGTACGACAGTGAATTCGTAGAGTCCGTACCTAGTTGTAAATGCAGTTTTCTCCCTATCCTGCTCTTGGATTTTCAACTGATGATATCCTGAGCGCAGATCAATCTTTGAGAATACTTTGGCTCCTCGAAGCTGATCAAACAGATCATCTATCCTTGGTAGTGGATATTTGTTTTTGATAGTCACTGCATTCAAACCTCGATAGTCAACGCACATCCGCTGACTTCTATCTTTCTTCTTCACAAATAGCACTGGGGCTGCCCATGGGGAAATACTTGGGCGTATGAACTCCTTTGCTTGCAAGTCATCTAACTGCTTCTTCAGTTCTTTCAGCTCCACTGCTGACATTCTGTAGGGATGCTTCGTAATTGGTGGTGTTCCAGGAACTAATTCTATTGCCAATTCTATTGGTCTGTCCGGTGGCTTACCAGGTAGTTCCTCTGGGAACACATCGGGGTATTCTTCTACTACTGGCACTCCTGCTCCTTCACTAGCTACGGCACTGTGTATACAACTTTTCATCTTCTGAATTAGCTCATGATCTGTGTGAACCACTATCTCTTGGCCATCATCCCCAGTTAAGGTCACTGTCTTATTCTCATATCTTACTATGGCTTTATTTTTGGTTAGCCAATTCATTCCCAATATAATCTCTAATCCCTTCATATCCAGTATTAGCAAGTTTGCCTTAAATTTTAATCCCTGGATTTCTAGTGTGAGATTACCACACCCAAATCGGGATTCCATTTTTATGCCAGGTGTTTGAATGGCATAAAGTTTTGGCAAAGGCACAACAGCTATTTGATTCTTTGTAACAAACTCCATGGATATGTAAGAATGCGTAGCACCAGGGTAAAACAAAACTAGTGCAGGTATGGAATTGACAGGAAACATACCTACAATAACGTCATTTGACCCTGCGGCATCTTCTGCTGATATATGATTGACTCTTGCTTGGAGAATAAGATTGCCTGTTCCCTTGCCTCTTCCTAGCTGATTATTCAACGATGACCCAGCAGGCACAACTACTACATTCCCTGACTGATTTGGTGCTCTGTTTTGCTGATTATTGTTTCTTCCTGTTTGTCGGGAGGCCCCGGCTTGAATTCTCGCTGTCTCAGATGGCAAATGTTTCTTAGGACAGTTATTTCGGAAGTGTCCTGGTTGCCCACAGTGAAAACAACTATTCCCTTGAGGGCAGTTTTGTTGAACGTGGTTTCCTCCACATCTGAAACACTTGATTGTCTGCTGCTGGAACCTACTGCCTTGTTGCGGAGCATTGGCTGGACGTCTTGGTACTAGCATCACTTGACGATTAGTGAACTACCTGTTTTGAGGTGGTGTCCAGGTTCTTGATTTTTGCGCATTGGAAGACGATGTAAATGGGGTTTGCATCGCCTTTCTCTTTCTATTCTCCTCCATTTGTCCTCTGGCTTCTTCAGAATTGATTAAATAGTCTACCATGTCGGATAGATCCCTGAAGCGCATCGCAGATATATGATACCTCAGGGAGTCCTGTAGACCTGCCCTGAATCTTTCCATCTTATTTTCAGTATTTACATCATCTTCCGCATATCTGGATAACTCGTTAAACTGGTGCACATATTCCATGACATTCCTTCTACCCTGCCTTAGCGCCAGGAACTCCCTACGCTTAGCCTGAATCATGCCATCAGGAATGTGTGCTTTTCGAAAAACTTCGTCGAATTCCTCCCAGGTGATTTCTTTTTGATTATGCATAGTCTGGTAATTAATCCACCAAGAGGAGGCTTGTCCTTGAAGCTGATGAGTTGCATAGAGTACCTTTTCTTTATCTTCACATTGAATGATTTTTAATTTTCGCTCAATATCTTTGATCCAATCGTCGGCAGCCATGGGGTCCGCCGAAGTGGAAAAGACTGGTGGCCTAGTCTTCTGGAAGTCTGCCCACTTCATAGCAGGTGGTGCTCCTGCTGAACTCATCCCTGGTGAACCACTTGAGTATGAGGTTCTCGTCATAATCTGTTCCAGCATTTTGGAATGCTGTTCCATAAGTCTGGCTTGGTTCATCTCGGCTTGGTGGCGGTTTTGCTCCATCAATGCTAAGACATTAGCAATGGCATCTGGACCAGTTGCAGTGTTATTGGGCCCTGCTGGCTGGTTGCCTTGATTTGGTTCGGTGCCTGACATCTTGCTTCTGCATTAGATAAGTTGAATTACTTCACCACTATTTTCCATCGTTTGTAGGAAGATAAGCAGAAGACAGAGTTTGAAAACAAGTCTGAAGCAACTAAGCCAAGCTAATGTACGTCGCAAAGACGTTTCTTTAAAACAACAACCAATTATAGTATTAACAGCCAAAAGAACCACGGTAGCAAACATATATTACATACTTTACACACTCAAACATAGCATCATTACAATACCACGATCTACTACTGAGCTAAGCAGGGCACTTCACTACTTTTATTCTAACTAGACCGCCTCACTGTACAACCAAAATCCAACCATCTACCACCAAGGCCTAGTTACGCCCTGAGTCCTCCAAACGCTCACCAACCCTCGGTTGGTGGCCTGCTGTCAGTGTAGCGCACGACCTCCTCGGGGTCCTCCTCATTCCCAGCTGGTGGTGCTGGAGCACGCGCAGGCTGGAACAAGGAGCGATACTCCGGAGCGGTCATGCGACGGCGAGGCTGTGAAGGCCCGGGTGCATCGGGATCCCCATGTGGGCGGGATGGACCTGGCACATCCATGCCAACGGGAATCACCGGGTACACGGGGACCACTGGAGCCACGAGGGGCTGGAGAGGAACTAGTGCTACAGGAACATCACGGGACTCATCGCAGGCAGATAACTCCCCCTCCTCTACCAGATTTCTCCGGTAGAGCTCCTGCTGTATCTCATATAGCTCTCTCTGAACATGACGTAGCTGCCCTCTCAGTGCGAACGACTCCTGGATCGCCTGCGAGTACATCGTCTCCTGGTGGACAATGTATCGCGCGGCGACGTGAAGACGAGCATCATCCGTCTCCCTGCGATCTGGGGTCAAGTAGGCCCCTCCCCGGGGAACTCGCTGTGGCACCAAGTCGTAGACGGTCTTGTCGAACTCGGGGTCATAGTAGTGTCGTAAGTGAAGCACGGCATTCCTAGCCGCGTCCTGGATCGCGTCCCATTCCTCGATCCTCCGACCGAAGAACCTCCTCTCCCTGTCCGGACGGACAGGTAGAGGGACGAGGTCCACCCATGCCTTCCAGGCAACACTGTCGTCTGGTGCATGGCGGGACACGGAGTGGAAAACGGCTCTGCGCGCTTATCGCTTAAGAACATTGCATGGCCCACAACTGACAGGGCCATCCCTCCAAACTAGCGGGGTCCGAGTGGACAAAGTGAACCATCTGCTGAAACAAACATTTTTGAATATTAGAAGGTGCAAAACATTTGCAATTACTAAACTTAAACTTTAATTTATTTAAAGCAAGGAAGGCAGCATTTAAGGAACCATATAACCATAACAGTTCTTACATCTTATGTAAAATCTTTTATTCTTTTCCCAATTAGTTTTTTTTTCAAAACGAGACTCTCCTATTATCTCTTAGGGTTCAACCTACAGTCAAGCAAGTCTGCTCTGATACCACTCTATAACGCCCCCATTTCTGGAGATGGTACGGAACATCGTAACCGTACGAAATGTACATTTATGACATTCTAGGGTTACATGTGATCATCACAGCAGTACCAGCTTACATAAACGTACCAGCTTTATTACATTATTATATTGTTGTTAATGTACACAGCGGGCGCGCAAGCCCATACACCACCATATACACACAAAAGGATCAACGGCCTGAGCGCGGCTAAATCCTAAGCCCAATCTTCCTCAAAGTAGATTGGTTCTTCAGGAGCGTCTTCTTCGACAACATCACCTTGCCAGTACTGGTCTTCTGTTAATTGTGTTTAGCAAATCATGAGTACCACTGTACCCGAGAAGTCACGAGGTAAACCACGTTTTACTATATGCATGGTATTCCAAGGATGGGAGTATATTGGTTGTATTACGGTGGGTGGATGCAGTTTTATTTGTAAGCAAGTAAAACTTGAAGATGTTTGCTCCTTAAGAACAGGGGTTTTGATTAACAGAATCAGTTCACCAGTTATCACATTAAATCATCTCCAATCCTACTTATGCCTCGTTATTGGAATCACCCAATTAACACAGCGTCATTAACCGGAAGCACGGTGCATTCGAATACCATTTGTTACACTCTGCAGAGTTGCTCAACTTTACCCACACGATCTCTTAACTCCCGCGACAGAGTTAAGAAAGCCAGGTCGGTTCACTGCTCCCTTCTTTATATAGACTCTACCCGATAACATCACTCAGTCACGGCTACAATTGTGCACATACTCTTCTCTAGCCGTTTGTGAGTGAATACTACCGTTGTTAGGTACCCGCAGCATACCTAACTCCCCGTCTACCTGTCATCACAGCCTGTAGAGTTTCAATTGAATGGAGCAGCTACTAGACCAGTGTTGAAAAGTCAACTCCTGTGGCCTGAGCGTTGACTATGTCTTTTACTTGGCACAAGGTTCTTGTCCTTACATTTTTCACTTGAGGCATCCAACCACGTCTCCCTTTGTGCCCCACTGGCACTACCACCACCCATCCATACCAGCCTCTCATTCGGGTAAGGTTGTGGGCGTAGATCACCGCGTGATTTCCCACAGCACACCCTTCCCAGTCTTAATTCCTCTAAGGTAAAGTCGTGGGCGTAGATCACCACGTGATTTCCCACAGCACATCTTTACCTTAGTATCAGCTTTGAAATCCTACCAGCCTGTGGCCAACACCTTAGTAGTACAAAGTTGTTGTATGAGGCGATCATGGTTACTTTGATATCATATATTATTTCTTACTAAGGTTGTCAAGGTGAATATGGCCATCAAGTTAAACGAGACTTTTTATCAGTGGTAGGATTATCTAAGTAGCATGCCATTCTAAACATTTTATTTAAGCACATACATTTCACAATTATCCATAATGCAAAATATAGTAATTAAGTATTGTAAACATTATGGGAATTCAATATGTTCAAAAACATGTGACTTGCCTTGCTGATCTGAAATCTCTACTACGTCGTAGATCGAGCGATCGGCTCGGCTCGAATCGGGACTTGCCACGTCGGATGCTAGCGTAAACACATAAAATCATAACATAAGCTCAAATTCAAAATGTGGCCAAATCAAAGTAGTCAATTCAAAAAGAGCCAATTATCATAAAATCTCAATCAAATATTTAGGAGGCGCGAGGACGGACACTTTTCTAGAAAAGGTATTTTTGAACTCGATGACGTTTGTATTTGTGCTATTTGGAATTAGCAACAGAAGGAAATTCAAATTTAGCAAATTTGAATTTGGAAGAACAGAGACTAGATTTGAATTCAGGGTATTTGTCTGGTCAAGATGGTGTATTTTTGTATTTTTGGGAATTTTCTAGATTTTTCTACGATTTTTGGGGATTTTTCTGAACTTTTAATCGCTGTGAACAGTAATGGGCTCGGCCCGATGAACAGTGCGGCCCGGCCCGAGTGCACAAGCGGCGGCGGTCGGATTCCCGCGCTCGGCGGCCGCGTTGGCCAGCTCGCCTTGCCGCCGAGCGGTCGGAGCCCGCGCGCGGCGGCCGGAAGGCCGGCGCGAGCGCGCTTCCGCCGATGGGCGATGCGTGGGCGGTGCAGACGGCGCGGATGGGGGCGAGGATGCGAAGTGAACGGCCGGGATTTAAAAGGAGGCCGACGCTCGGATGAAGCTCGATCGACGGCCGAGCATCGTCGTGTTCCTCCTGCGTTCCTGACTCGGCGGGAAAACAGAGCGCGCCCTTCGGAGCGGGGAGGCGAAGGCAGCGATGCTCCCGGAGAACGGCCGTAGCCAAAAGGTGCGCCTACGAGAGCGGTTTCCATTTGTGGGCTTTTGGGAGAAGTGCGGTGAACAGGGGAGGTCGCGGGCAGCTGGGAAGATGATGGTGTGCGCGGCGGCGTTGGGGAGTTCCGACGGCTTTGCGACCCGATTGGCTGCTGTTTAACCATCTACGGGATCCCAGGGACCCGTTGGCGGTGGCGGTACAGCTCGGGGGAGGCTGGAGTGGCTTAGCCACGGTGACGGCCTTGTGGTCGGCGGCGAGCTCCGTGGCCCGGCTGCTAGACTCTCGCTCTCGCTCCGGTGGTTGCGCCGTCGTGTTCAGGGAGTAGAAGCACACATGCCAGAGGAAGCAATTGGATTTTAATTGGGTAAATCGTCGGATTACGAGTTAGGGCTCACCGGCGCATGGGCGGTGATTTCCGGCGACTGGGGCTGTGAGAGTTCAATTGGTGAGCTGGGGAGGAGCAAGGGTTGATTTGGGGGTGATCTACAGTGGCGGTGAGGGCTTTTAAGGCCTGCCCAGCTGGCGCGACGGTGAGGCGGTTCGGCGGCTTCTGTGGCCAGAGAGGAGAAGAGAGGGGTGAGCTGGGGCGGAAAGCAGGGAAGGAGGGCGAGGTGGCGCGGTGACTCCCCCCGTTCTCAAGTGCTTCTTTAACTTCACAGAGACGGAAGGAACGGGAGAGTGCATTGTGGCAGTAGCGAGGACGTGCGCTGTCGCCGGCGTTCTGCGCGAGGGAAGGGGAGCAGCGGTGACTCACTGGCGTGCGGGACCGGACGTCCAAGTGCAGGCTCCAGCGGGGAGGAGGCTACCTCGGCTGCACGTGCGGGAAAACGGCGACGGCGTGCGCTGGCCCTTCTGGAGGCGAGGCGAAGGCGGCGTGCGCGGGTGGCGCTAGCCAGAGGCGAAGGCGGAAAGGGAGAAAAAGGAAAGCGTCTTTTGCAAGTTTTTGGCAAATTGGGTAAGTAACCAAATTCAATTGAATTTCCAAAAATAAAAAAAAGGCTCAAAATTTGGGGTGTTTCAGTATTGCTGCCTCCCGATCTCCTTGCCTCGGCAGCCACCCTCACCGTCCCTACTCGAGCTCCATGCATACTAGGTGGACTACCACTGTAGCCGCTTACCGTGGATGGAGTTCTTCACCGTGCCGTGGATGGAGGACACAACTAAACCGCTAAACCTTGCGTCGGCGATGGATAGCCGATGGACCGTTGAACCTCACCATGGCCAAATCGGGGAAAGGGGGAGAAGGGACCGAGCCGAAGCTAGACAGAACCGAGAAGTAGCCGCATGCATTAGGGAGGGCAAAGAACTTGGGAAGAACATAAATCGTACCAAATTGAGCCTGACAACATCAAATGAGGTACACCACGTTTATTCCCAACATTGTCAATATCACCTTGTAGGACCACACACACATGCAACTCAAAAGCACATGCAATGCACAAGTGCAAGTAGTATCCACAGATGGAGTAGAGGAGGAGAGGACTAAGGGGAGTAGATTATATCAGAGGGAGAACTCATAGTATCACTGCCCTTGCTCGTAGTTGGCCACCCGTGTGTACTCGAGGACCACCCGCATGCTCCTTGGTGCATAGGGAGGTCCCAAGTCCCGTCATGGCATGTACACCTCGAGCACAAATTTTCCCCAAAAACACAAGTAAATGAAAAGCAAAATCTGCATAAATCAGAGTAGAAGATGGCATAGAAGAGTATATTAGGGGTAATAAGGGGTGTAGAAGCCCGATGGTTCAGATCCCGATGGCCAACGATGACCATTGTCATCGCCATGACTGATTCCGCTAGAGGTAAGTGGGGTGGAGGGGATCCACGGATGGCGGCGATGCCGTAGGTGGGTCTGTTGGTGTCGCCATGGCCAACATTGGAGCTAGCGGCGCTCGGGCGGTGGTGGCCCGAGAGGAGGGGAAGCCGCACGTGGCGACAAAGGGCGACAGAGGAGAGACGCATGCGACAAAAGGTGAGAGAGTAATTTCATGTAAAAATATTTTTATGCTAGATTAATATCATTATCTGCATAAAATGAATTTTGGAAGAAATAATGTACTTGATGTCAAAGAAGATGAATATGTGCTTGATATTAATGATGATTTATATGGCAGGGTAGGCTGTTGGAAGAGCCATTGTCCTACAGATAACTAATAGGTGGGTGGAGGGTGCCTAGGAAAGTAAAGATAGTGGCAGAGGTGGGACCCTCTATATATGGTTATAATAAAAGGACTAACCAACCCTCACTCGTGTAACAAGCTATATTTACCGTATTGACCATGGTCCTGTTTACAACAGGTAGAATATGTTACTCTATCAGGTAATTATACACTCCACTTGGGTACGTACTATACTAGGCGCGATGGGTGCTGGGTGATGGACACGCTTCCCTAGTATATGTCGGGTGATGGAGAAGCTTCCTTGCACAATGGTTAGCATTGTGCTAGCAAGGTGTAGTTATAATATAATGAAGTAGAGAAAATGTTCTGAACTCTGACTTGAGCATCGCATGTAAGGAAATACAAATGATCCTATTATAGTCAAAGTCGGCGCTGCTATGGGTAAAGCTATACAAGCTTGCACGACACTAAATAAACCGTAAATTCACTACTTTCTCTTGGACTAGAGGCTACAGAAACCTACATGAGGTCTTTTCTTTGAGTACGAGTGGCTAGTAGCTTTACAAACTAAAAACATGACAATTTCACCAGAACGACGAGAAGCCATCAAATCAGAATTAGACATGCTACTTAAAGTAGGCTTTATAAGAGAAGTCGATCACTCAAAGTGGTTGCTAACCCTATAATGGTAAATAAGTCTAACGGTAAGTGGCGCATATGTATAGACTATACCGATTTAAATAAAGCTTGTCTAAAAGATGATTTCCCGCTTCCTCATATTGATTAATTGATTGACTCTACTGCTGGTTGTAAAATGTTAAGTTTTCTATATGTATACTCTGGTTATCACCAGATCAGCATGTTTTCAGAAGATGAAGAGAAGACCGTATTTATCATGCCATTTGGAGTGTTTTTCTATGTTAAAATGCCAATTGGCTTGAAGAATGCTGATTCGACTTTTCAACGTTTGATGCAAGTGACCTTTATACATCAAATGGGCCAAAATTTGGAATCCTATGTTGATGATGTAGTCGTCAAGAGCATTAAATGACTTAGTCATGTTTTAGACCTGCAGGAGGCCTTCGGCAACCTCAAAAAACATCGCTTGAAACTTAACCCCGAGAAGTGTGTGTTCAGAGTTTCTTCAGGAAAAGTTGCTCGGATTCCTTGTTTCAACAAGAGGTATCGAAGTAAATCCTGAAAAGATCAAGTCCATCGAGCAGATGTGCCCTTTGACCATAAAGAAAGAAGTTAAAAAATTCACCAGCTGCATGGCGGCTTTAAGTCGTTTCATTGCACGCATGGAAGAGAAAGGGCTTCATTTCTTTTAACTTCTTAGAAAACACGAAGGTTTCAATTGATCGAAGGAGTCTAATGATGCCTTTGAGGATATCAAGAGATATCTTACGAGTGCTTCTAGTCTAGTTTCTCTGAAGCCAGGCTAGACACTCTTCGTATATCTTTCCGCCATGCCACATGCAGTAAGTGATCTACTCATTGTACGATCGTAATACTTACACATGGCTTGCTAATAGACTGTCGATCGGATTAAGCCTTGATTCCTCTTCTCTTCGAGCAGGTAGATGTCATCCACTCAAAGTTGTTCTTGGTTGGAGTCGTTGAAGTTCTTGACTATTGTCGATCGGATCTTTAGTTCTGGGGGTAGCATGGCTTCAGCCCCAAAAATCAGGCAAAATGGAGTCGCTCCTGTCCCTCTCTAGGATAGAGTTATCTATATAACTTTATTTCTTAGTCGTAAATTCATTCTCTTTCATTTCTTTTTTGTCTTACGAGTACTAACTACTCAACAGGATGAATTGCAGGAAAAAGAAGAGGTCTTTCATTATCCAAAGGTAAGTCTTTACAAAGTTCCTAATTTTAAACTACGCTGAAGCAGGAGAGTCAAGTTGCATCTCCTCTACACCTTCAACCAAAAGGTTCAACCTCCTCGATCAGACGCGCTACCTCTGCTTCAGAGCAGCTGAAGTCATGATCAATCGGTCAAAAGGATTGGTTTGGGTCACATGCCTTGAGTTTTGCCAAAGTATAGCTTACAACGCCTTTAACTGCTTCCTGAATCGACTTGGCCTGGTCGGTCTTCGGAGTAGATAAATGCTTCTCTAAAGTCTTCACTTGTAGCCTCACATGAGCAGTTATGGTATCTTCAGAAGGATTCATCTCCTCCAAACCAAACCCACCGAGTAGATTGTTGAGAAACATAATATTGTCATGGAGGGTTGCCTTCATCGACTTCGTTTCCTCTTGAATACAAGTCGAGACTTCTGAGAGACGTTTTATTTCGACGACAGCTTCTGCAAACAGAATAACAATGGTCAGAAAAATACCTATTGCAAGACTAGTTAGCAGAACTAGTCAAAGGTGAAGCTTTTCTTACCTGCTAGTCGAGCGTCAAGCTTATTGACTTCAGCTTTATGCTCTTGTTCTAGCATCTTCATTCTCTAGATGGTCTTTTTATTTATATGAGTAAGTTCTCTAATCACCTTAGTCTTTTCTTCGACCTCAGTTTGGGACTTACTCGCTTCAGCCTTTTTTCTATCAAGAGAAAAGAGTAAGAGGAATACCAGAAAGACAACCAAATAAATAGTCTTAAGTTCAAAACATATTATTTATTCTCTCCTACAATGCTCTAATCGTAGAATTAGCCTTCATAATGGTTATTGACCGATCGACGTTTTCTTTATTTAGTCTCTGTGTATCAACCCTCTGATTGTCAAGCGCAGCAGCTAAAAATTTTGTGTTGCTCTTAGACCTACAAAGGTTAAAAGTAGACATGAAAGCCTAGACAAGTGTTCGAAATAGAGTTCGACTACGTAAGCCAGTAACTTACCATTCTGTTGCCTTCTTGAAGAGTTCAGTATTTTCCTATCATAGGAGCATGAGTTGCCGATGGTATTCAACCACAGTTGCCATGTCTTCTAACGCTCTTTAAATAAAGAAGGTTGGTAAGAGATCAAAGAAGACCAAGTAAGAATGTTTAAGTACTCGATACTTCTGTTCATGCTCCCACGAGCAAACTTGGTAGGTACCCACTTGGAGTCTTCGAGTTGATTGAGCTCGTCGACCTTGTTCCACCACACCTTTTTGAGGCGTTCATTGTCAAAAATGTTCCCTTTGTTGGGAAGATCTTTGGGGTGTCGAACTCGGCTCATAACTCGATCAGTAGAAGATCTCACTACAAACACAGGGTTAAAGAATGTAGAGAAGAAGTTAGGTTGTTCTTTTTCTTCTCCTTCTCTGGCCATACTTTATTGGAGACAAAGAAGAGCCTCCTAGATGCGGCTGTCGGAAGGACTCCCAACTTTTCGACCAGTTATTTCTACCCTGTCTTTTGTCGCTTCAATTTCAGTCGTTGCAACTACTTTTGTGCTCGTGGTCGTTGTGGCTTCGGCAATAGCTTATGTTGCTGCAGTGGTCGTATTCTCGACCACCATCTCCACCATGTCTTCGACCATGGGTAAAGCTGCAGGGCTTCTCAGCAGAAGCATCCTCGAGCAGTGAGGAGACCGAGCTAAAATCATGAAAAGTAAGTTGGCATTTAAGAAGACATAGAAGTGATACTATATCCATGTTTATGTTTTTTATACCTTGCTTTCAACCCTTTATCTTGAATTTAGAAGAAACTTTTCTGGAGATTAGTTTCTTCGACTTGTTCTCTTTGACCATGTTTGGTCATACGAGAACATCTTCAACCATGTCTGATCGAAGGTCTAGAGCAAGAGTTATTGCTCGTTGTCCCTCTTGTTTCTCTTGGTAGTCAAAACCATTTTCGACCACCTAGAGGGTGGTCTCCTTTTTGGCCACAGGTTTTGCTTTTGCAGCAGTCTCTTTCACAAAAGATACAAAACTTTTCCAATTTTCTTTTTCGAATAGCTTGATAAAGCCTCGAGAAGCGCCTACTGAGTAAGTTTCAGTATCGTAGTAGAAGGGTACCTTGATCTTAAGAGTCGGTTGCTCTAGTATGGTTGCCCCTATTTCATCTGTGACACGTCCGCAAAGAATTTCTTGATGGGGCTAGTTGGAGCAGTAGGAGGAAGGATAGCAAGAGGAACAACGACACTTGAGCTCCCCTTCTTCTTGTCAACGGCTTTTGTTAGTCGACGCCTCTTGGCCGGAGAAGACTTGGCTTTCTCCGCCACTTTTTCGATGACCATCAGTTCGACCCCTCGGTGTCCTAACAGTTATTCATGCCTACATTCTATGAAAAGGAAGAATACCATTTAGTCATTCTATATGAAATTATAGTCCTAAAGTCGATATTAGTTTTTCGATTACCTTTAGGTGTTCTTCTCTCTCTTCGGTAGATACATACATCAGGACACGACGAACCTCCACTTCGAGCGTTGGAGTCTTCTCGCAAATGAGCTTGACCCGGGCATCAATTTCTCCCAAATCAAGACCTGTTCATACAGATAAAGTGGTCTGTACACAAAGCTTAAAACTTAAATCTAATTATAAGTACGATTGTTACTTACCGTTCTCATAGTCTCTGGTCATATCCTTGCCTCCCAAGTACATCCACATGGGATGAGCTCGTTGCTTCAGGAGGCTGATACGACGGGTAATGAAGTCCTTCACCACGTGCTAGCTGGTGAGTCCTTTGTTCCTCAGCTCTCTGATAGCTGAGATGTAAGGGGCTATTCGCCTTAGATCTTTTGGGACCGAGTTCCAGGAAGTGTTCTTCTCGGCACCCTTCCCCACAAAGAAAAAGTTGTCTTCCCTGGCCGTCTCCCAATAGAACCACTTCTTCTTCCAGTATGGCCATAAAGATCAAGTGAACATCTAGATGTACTGCTCTATCTTGCCATCGTGGAGCTTTAGACTGCAGCTCCCGGTGATTCCGGTCTGCCGACTCATTTCATAGTAATAACGAAAGAGTTCGAGATTCGGAGGAATCCCTAGATAAGCCTCACACAGGTTCATGAATACACTCAACATAGTAATTGCATTAGGAATCAAGTTCACTAATTCAACCCTGAAGTATTTAAGTACGATCGTAAGAAAAGGATAGGCTGGAAGACGAAGGCCGCACTCATAGTATGCCTGGAATACTGGGATTTGCTCAATCTCCCCTGATGGTCAGTTTTGTCCGATAGCTTCAATCCATCTAACGAATTTCTGCGGAGGAATCTTCTCAGCATCTCCAATGCCTTTAATTTCACACTATCTATCTCCGACACCGGCCAATTGGACGATGGCTTAGTCATTTTTCTAGGTGATTGGTTTAGATTTGGAAGAAATTGAAGGAAGAAGACGACTTGGTCGATGGTAGAAAGCTCGAAACAGATTACAGCAAAAGGGGAATGTAAGGAAACCTAAAGTTACCCTAAGGTAAGTTTTAGTAATCATGTGGGTTATCCATATCGGGAAACAAATGTTTATCTCGGGAACCGATTCGGCGGACAAGACTGCGGAATCAATTGTGGTTCCTCTGTTTTGAAGTCCGTCTATCTTTTACAACTCAAACAAAATTACCTTATTTTCCAAGCTCATTTCTGGTTGATAAGGACCGAAAAGGCCTTGCTTTTGACTACTATTTGTCTACAATTTCACTTTCTCAAGTAAGTTATTTTCACTTGAAGTAGGGCGCTAGATGATGAGGATATAATAATCCTCTAATTATTACGTCATTCTTCAAGTATACCGTTTATCAATAAGGGAGAGATTTCTTGGGATAGTCGTAGGTCCTCTTACAACCACATGGTCGTAGGTCTTTCTACAACTATGAGTTGCAGGTTATTCTGCAACCATCTTGTGGTCGTGGGTGTTCCTACTAGTCTATCTCTGATCGACTTGTCTAATGACGTCCTACTATATCGTAAGGTTGTCTGATAAGGCTATTGGAACATGTGCTTATTCCTAATAACCGCACATGATCTCTCTCTGACAACAACCGTCGCACGATGAACGGGCCACCATATCTCTCTGACAATAACTTCCACCAGACGGTTATATCCCGAGGAGTTGAGATGTCTTCTAGGGCGGAACAACGGCCGCTGCTTCATCAACTATATAAAGGTTGATGTCGAAGAGGAAGGGGGATCAGATCAGATTAGAAGAGGAGATAGTGCTAGGCTTTTTGTATTACTCTCAGTTGTTAACATCTTTCTGAGAAATAGCTACACAGGACATAGAGTTATTATTCTCCTAAGAGAAGACCTGAACCTGTATAAAAATTTTCGTGTCTCTACTCTGCATATCCATACATTGAGTCTTCTAGAGTTTCCTAGAATTCAAATAAATCATACGTAATATCGATATTAAAACATTGACATACTTTATTAAAGACTCAAGCCCTACGTGGTAATGGTATTGTAATAATATTATACCGTCTCTAACTATTGTTTCACTGCAACACTCTAATATAGCTTATTATTTCATAAAATATGAATTTATTCTGTTTTGTCTAGTAATAACCATATACTAGTATCATTACTAAGGATCTGATGGCACGGCTCGTCACACTATGCCGTAATCTCAGTACGAAAAATAAATTGCTCAGATCTCTATCTTCCTCTTTAATTTTTTAATTGCAATATTTTGACCTGTTATGCTTAAGATAGAAAAACTGTAAGCATAAAATTGTTTCGTGGTGCATCTTTCCTTTCCGCTTTCAAGATTACCGGTTTTCTACCAACTCAAGAAGTGATTTTCATACAACTTACGTTAGTTCGATCATAAAACTTTGAAGATGTATTCTTCTGTGAATCATTACCATCAAATGTATTTGTTTTCACCTAATCTGCTCTGACACTTCCTGGTGGAAGGCCAGATGATGTGCCGCGGATCTGTGGTTGGTAAACCATACTGAAAAGTTTGCGCTTAGATTTGTGACCCAAGGCTGTGGGAGAACAATACTATTGCTCAATAATTAAGAGGTTTCCAGCGTAAAACGGTACGTACCGCCTAGTTGCTTTCTAGAACCATGGCCCTTCTGGTTCAAATCTCAAGTACTCGGCAAGAACAATTTTACAGGGAACAACATGAGGGAAACCAAAGGAACAGGGTGTGCTGAAGACAAACATAATTGTATGACTTCCTGCACAACATGACTAATTGAATATTCTATACCAAATTCATATCTCAATCATGAGCGTGCCTTTACATGGCAAACCATAAGGAGTTAAGATCACTCAAATGTCGCTGAGGTGCTCCAAACAGCAACGCTTGCACACACAATACAACAGAACTGAAGGCTTTCTTGGAGGCCAAAGCAAAGATCTTTTTGATTCATCACTACGTAGGATGTGCTGCTCCATCGGTGGTGGAAACCCGATCACTACATAGAATGAAAACCGTGTAAAAAGCTTGTAACTGAAGAAAGAAGAACGGAAACAAGCAAAGAAACCAAAAGTAAAAGCAATTATTACGTTAATTCTGATAACATATAGAGAGAACATACCATTAAAAAAAACCTAAGTCCCCGTTTGGAACACGGGAATTTTCCTGAATCATCCTTTGAAACTCCCGTGTTCTACATAGGGCGTAACATAAAAGGAGTGTATCACAATATTACCCAAGACTCTTCTGTCTAGGCATGTTTGAAAGACAACCAATCTTTGGTCGTGGTTAACAGTAAACAAAGGCTGAGATCCTAATATTTGACAGAAGCCTTACAGCATGGACAGCATGCATTGAGTGTCCACCAAAAAAAAAAAGAACATCATGAATTGGATAATTCAGGATGTATTTCCACTCCTGCAATGCGCATAACCATAAATTTTGAATATATACCCCACTACCCAAGAGTGTGCAATTTATTAGTTGTCATACCTGTTAAGTTCAAAATCCACTTGCAAGCAAATCCTTGTCAGCAGGATATACTGAAATTAACAACCAGGAGCCCATAGTACCTAATACTAATAGTGTGTCATCCTAAAAAATCATTAGCATGTTAAATCTGACATTGTTTAGAGGCAACCCAGCCCATCTTGCATATAAGCTCTCCCTCGCTCAGCACACACAATGTTCTGGTACAACAGCATAGCTAGTGGTAATCAACAGCATAACAAGTTGGTTATTTACATAATAGCATGCTCATTTGTGCTTTGACTTTTGCTAAGTAGCTTTGGTTGTACCTTTACAGTCCTTCCGAGCTATCTTGGGCGCGAGATTATCAGCATCCACTCATCATCACTTGGTGTTACACAAACCCTTGAATACAATGCTATATCTTGTGGGCAGATACACAGCCTTGTTCATGCATTTGCTAAAGAATTTTGATTGCAAATTCAACCAACCCCTGTTAGTGCACCGAATGTCTCAATTGGGGAGGTCCTCACTTTTATCCATCTCAACTATAAACTCTGGGGCATCCTCTCATCGTTGATCTCAACAAGAAACTCTGGCATACACGTTCAGCATAATATCAGACTGCGTCAGGCTTAAACAACTATGCTGCTTTCGACCACATATCCCTGCTTAAAACGCCACCGTTGAGGGCAGTGTACATGACAAAAGGTGTACATCCATACTTTGGCATTTGCCCCTGAAATTAATTCATGCACACAACCAATCCTTTTTACACAATCAACCACCCCTTCTTGGCATAAGTAACAGATTAGCATACTTGAATGTTACTTCATTTGGAGGGCACTTATTTCTAAGCATCACACCTACAAGCTCCTCTGCATCCTCCCATCGCTCAGCTCTGCACAAACCCTTCAATGTAGAATTATAGGAAATGGCATCAGGCTTGCACGACATGGTGCTTAATAACTTGAGGGCATCATCCAAACGGCCTTGTTCAGAAAAGCCATTGATAAGGGCATTATATGTAAAAATATCAGGTGTACTTCCATACTTCGGCATTTGCTCAAAAACCTCGATTGCATGGTCAACCAGCCCTTTTTGGCACAAGGAATTGATTAGTATATTGAATGTCACTTCAGTTGGGGGGCAATCCTTCCTAACCATCTCTGCTATAAGTTCCCCAGTATCCTCCCATCGTGCAGCTCTACACAAACCTTTCAAAACAGCATTGTAGCTAAATATATCGGGTTTGCATGGCATGCTTTTAAATAACTCAACAGCCATTTCCACAAGCCCTTGTTCAGAGAAGCCATTAATAAGGCTACTGTATGTGACAATATCAGGTGTACATCTGTAATTTGGCATTTGCTCAAACACTTCAATTGCATAGTTTACCAGTCCATTTTGGCATAGCGAATCAATGAGTATATTAAAGGTCATTTCAATTAGAGGGCAATCCTCCCTAAGCATCTGAGCTATAAGCTCCCGGGCATCATACCATCGCTCAGCTCTACATAAACCCTTCAACACAGCATTAAAGCTAATGGTATCAGGCTTGCACAGCATTCTGTTTAGTAACTTGAGGGCATCATCCACGCGCCCTTGTTCTGAAAAGCCATTGATGAGTGTATTGTAAATGACGACATCTGGTTGGCATCCATACTTTTGCATTTGCTCAAGAACTTCAATTGCGCAATCAACCAACCCATTTTGGCACAATGAATTGATTAGCATGCTAAATGTCGCTTCATTTGGTGGGCAATCTTTCCTAACCATCTCAGCTATCAGCTCCCCGACATCCTCCCACCGTTCGGCAATACATAAACCCTTCAATGCAGCATTGTAACAAACAGTGTTGGGTTTGCACAACATGGTATTTAGTAGCTCAAGGGCATCGTCCACACACCCTTGCTCCGAAAATCCATTCACAAGTGTACTGTAAATGACAACATCGGGCGTGCATTTGTACTTGGGCATTTGCTCAAGAAGTTGAACGGCACGGTCAAGCAACCCATTTTGGCAGAAATAACGGATCTGTGTAGCAAAAGTAACTTCATTCGGATGGCAATTGTTGCGAATCATCTCCGCCATGAGCTCCTCGGCATCCTCCCACTGCTTAGCAACGCACAGTCCTTTCAACACGGTGTTATAGGTGTAGGTATCGGGCGTCACGGGCATGGAGGCAATGAGGCGAAGGGCGTCGGCGAGGCGGTTTAAGCGGCAGTAACCGTCGATCAACGCGGTGTAGGTGACGACGTTAGCAGCGCCGGAGGCCTTGGCAGCCTCGAGCAAGCGCTCCGCGTCGGCGAGCCGGCCGTCTCGGCAGTAGCCCGCGACGAGGGTGTTGTGGGAGACAGCGTCGGCGGCGCCGACCGCCTTGAGCGCGTCGAGCACGCGCTCTGCGTCGGCGAGGCGGCGGTGTGCGCATAGCTTCTTGATGAGTATGTTGCAGGTGATGACGGCCGGCGGCTCCGAGCAGGGGGGAAGGGAGCCGAGGAGGCGGAGCGCGGCGTCGAGGTCCCCGAGCTGGACGAGGCGGCGGAGAGTATGGCCGGCCGCGCCAGGGCGGGCTGGGGCGGCTGGGTTGACCCATATGGAGTTGGCCGCGCCGCGCCCCGGTGGGGCCCTGCCGCGGTTCACCCACCTGGAGCTGGAGCTGGAGGCGGCCGCGACGGCGAGGCGGAGGCGCAGCCGGTAGGGTCTGCGCTGATTCGGAGGGAACGGGAAAGGGAAAGGTTGGTGGGCGGAGGCTGAGGCGGGCGGCGGCGGCGCCGAGGAGGACGAGGCCATTGTTGGGGTGCTCATGGAGGTGGACGGAGGCTTACAGCGATAGGGTTTGGGCGTGCTCTCGTTGGGCCTCGGCGGGACCCGCCGGCCGCAGGCAAGAAAGATGGAGTAAATCATCCATTACCCACCCGCCAATTTTATTACCAGGGATTTTTTTAAAGAAAAACTAGGGAGGGAATGGTGTACCATCCTCCCCCCTCTCTCTCTCTCTCTCTCTCTCATCTGCTTCTCATTTCTAACTGCTATTTCCTCTCTCATGCGTTCTCTCGATTCCATCCGCCGCTCCCTCGCTCTCACATGACGGCCGATAGGGCACCGCCACCGTTGATGGATCCATCGTGCCCCTACATATAGAGGGAGGCTAGGTTGGTGACGGAGCATAGCGGTGGAAAGAGACACAGCAAGGTAACGCACTGAATATTAGGTTAGGTGGAATAGGACAGCGGGAGAGAGGGAGATGGCTTTGCGGCGAGGTAGTCACCGGCCGTCGGTGGTGAAGTTGGCGAAGGAGGGGTGCGAAGCTGCTGCTGGCGTCGGAGAAGAGAGAGGGGAGGGAGAGCGGCGGGAAAAGGCTAGATTTGGCTGTGTTGCGCAAACGGGTGCAATCAATTGCATGTAAAATCTCCAAGCCCCATTTTCGATCTCTGAATTGAGGGTAGAATTGGAATCACAGGTTGTGGGGATGCTTTTGGAATTGAACCTCGGAGTATAGCTACAAGTTGGGCCAGCGCAATTCAGGCCCTAACCCATCTGATTTGATCAATATTTCATCTAAGCTTCGCTAAGTCACACAACACATCGTCTCATTGCCAAAAACCACAAAGTCGCTAATGAGCTCTTGTTGCCGAATGACCACCACCAGTAGTGCCACCGATGAATTGTCACCGCTCTTCGCCGCCAATGACAACAAGATCTTGACAACCGTCTCTGCCACTTAATTCCATGGCCGTGACACCCTAGCAGTCCAACGAGCCTTGGCTATCGACACGGGCGGAGCTAGGAATAGTGCCCGATATACATGGGCACACCTAAAAAATTCAAAAATATGTAGAAGGTATATAGGTATTATGGCTAAATTATTTGTTCTATTGAATATTGGTGATGAATAATATACAAAACTTTAGACTTCTACAAAGCGTGTACAGCCGTCGAATTTTTTTTATTTCCACCACTGGGTGCCGATGGGTATCTCCCGCCGACCACCACTGTTACATATCCTCTCAACCATTGTAGATTTACTGCCCTGATCTATTGTCGTCGTCTTCTTGCCCAATTATCACCTTCGTCCTCCCTCCAGCATCCCAAGTGACGGTGTTTCCTATCCTACTCCTCAAGGATGCCCACGTTGAGCTTCTGCTACCCCTATCTCTCACCGGCCTCTTCCTTGATGTTGACCACCACCTTCGTGCTCAAGTCCAACAGCCATGACAACCTTGACTCTAGCCGCCACCTTCCATCCTCGACTCGGAGTGTCGTGTCCTCAAGTCTGGCCTTCTTCCTTCTCCATGGACATCCTTGCATGCTAGTCGACCAGATTTGATCATTCCCCATGTCCACCACCACCTCTATAGTCTCTTTGGGGATTCGAAAGAATAGAAGCCAAACAGTGTTTATATTTGTATTTTGGTTCAATTCTACCTTACAAATTCATGTCATCCAAACACTTGAATTGGAATTGGAGCTTCACACTCATTGACCCAATTCAATTTAGAGATCCAAATAGAGCCCCAAGCCAATTTTGACTAGACCCCATAAGTTGATTTGAAGAGGCAAAAGGAACAATCCAAGGGAGAAATCTTGGGAATTCGAAGAGCTTGGAAGTTTGAACAGTATGGAAGAACACAAGCAACGACAAAATCTCTATGCACATTGGTTGGGAAATGACAGGATCAAATGGGGAGGAGTCATTGGCAATTATGACTCCTAATCTGAGTTTAGGGCTCACTTATATTAGAAGAAAATATGAGTTTGGGCCTTACTACGAAGCAGGGTTCACTATTTCGGCAAAATTTCATGAAATTTCGCAAATTTCGTTGCTTTCTCTACCAAACAAAACAAAGTCATTACGGTCAAATATTTTCATTTTTTGTTTGAATTACAAAGGGTGAAAAGGCCTTTAAATCCTACAATCACCCGAAGGCTCCTCTTAGCTCAATGGTAAGCCTCTCTCCCGCATGCCCTGTTAACTCGGGATCGAATCCCACCTCATACACCTGTTTTTTCTGGATTTTAATGTGTTTTCTTATCTGACAAATGCGAGTAGAACGGAGACTCAAACACGCGACCTACCGCTCATGTAGGACGCCCCTACCACCAGGCCAGAGCACACTTTGAGATTAAGTTTCCATTTTACTTCCTTTTATCCTTAGTTTTAAAGTTTAAAATTCAAATTTGATTTAGACCGTTTGACCGAAATTTTCACCGAAATACCGAAATTTCGGTCAATTCGCCTCTTTCGTCACCATCCGAAATAAATTGTAAAACTAAATAGTTTTCCCTGCTACGAACTCACCCAAAGACGTCCCATATAACTATGTTGGGAGGGAAGCATCATTGCATGTCCCATTCCTGATGTCAACACCACTGCTACTTGAGATCTGCCGAGAGAGTCACTAATGCCACCGCACATCTAAGTTGATGAGAACATGTTCAATAGTTGGGACAACCATTATCTCTAATATATGTCACATCATCTTTAGAGACAACATCTCCAATACATTATCTCTAGCACACACTCCAACATTAAATTTTTTACAATTTTGATTTAAAGCAAGGCACGCATGTCATTTTTTTATTACCCACTAGCTACTCTCTCCTTCATTCCCACCCTCCCTCCCTATCTCCTTCCTTGTCTCCCTCTCCCCATGCCAACGCCGTTGGCCGCTGCCCCTTCCTCAACGCTGCCAGCCATCACCCTCCCCCCAAGTGTTGCCTATCTCTCTCTTCCCTCCCCAGCACCATCTCTCTCTTGCTCTCCCTCCCCATCTCTTACTCTCTCCCTCCTCATTGACCTTTTCCCCAATGCCATCAACTGTCGCCCTCTCCCTCACAACTATCAACATCCTCAGGAATTGCCATGCCCTTCTCCGCTGCCGACCACAAGCACCACCTCCATCAATGGCGACCTTCTTTGAGTTCGACACTATCAACCTTCTCCAAGCTCACCACCGTCGACCCAGCCAAATCCAGCTCGTCAGTGTCTGGATCCGATTAGATCTAATGCTGGCGAGATGGGTCTAACCAGATCGAGCTATTCTCCATTGGGCTGTTGCTGAGCTGGTTGTGTTCATCGTCATCATGTCCTTCGGTCTTCGTCATCAAGCCAGTCGCCTCCTAGCAGTGGTCATGCGTGGTCCCCACAAACCATGTGGGAGCAGATGGCTCCGCTCCAACAACAAACGCCCTTGTATATCACATCTTGGTTCACGTGCATGATGGCGCTTGATGAAATGATGCACTGTGCTCTTTCTTCTCATTCTCTATCCTACATGTAGGATTATGCTGATGTGGCATAACTAATAGACGACTAAGGTGGCACTGGTAGAAATACCCTGATGGATGTTAGTAGCTATTAGTGATATGTCCTAGAGACAATCATAGAGATGAGTATATCACTTCTATGTTTATGAATGTATAAATAAATGTTATTATGTTCCTTGGATGAATTATCATTTATAAAGATTAGCAAGTACATGACTTGTTGGTGGAGCTTTTTATCTGTTATACATGATATCATTATAAAAGGATCCCTAGTGGGATATCATTGGTTGGGACACTTATGATTTACAAACTAGCACATGTATCGATTAATGTTTATGCTTCACTAGTCA
Source organism: Dendrocalamus sinicus (assembly GCA_036346575.1). Lineage (NCBI taxonomy): Eukaryota > Viridiplantae > Streptophyta > Magnoliopsida > Poales > Poaceae > Dendrocalamus > Dendrocalamus sinicus. Next base: position 22,959,506 of record CM070645.1, read on the forward strand.
TAGATATGGGAATATCGAATCAACAATATGGACACATATTAGAGAACATAGTGTTGGATCGACCAACTTTGAGATACAATTGAGATTATTATGTTTCTATGTATTATCAGTTGGTCCCAATCAATTATGATGAGATTCTATTATTTACAAAACACATTAGCAAACCAAAGCATCATGTCACAAGCAGAAGATACATGGACTTTAACCACTTGCAAAACATATTTGCAAACTTTAGTCATATGCTACAAGGATTATGCATGAGCTTTAACTATTTATAAAACACATTCATAAATACTAGCATCATGTCACAATGAGCTAAAACAAGTAAGATTGAGCTATCAATACATGATGAGACTCAATCTATACTAGTAATCTGATCTGCCAACCAAACATTGAGACTGGTAAAAGACTGAACACATCTTTAGCAGGCTAGTTATACCTTTACCTTGGGCATCCTCTTGAAACTTGATGATGAATATATTCGCTTCAAGCCTGAGTTCTTGTCTTGATTTCCATCAACACATGATGCAAACCACCGCTTGCCCTTCATCAACATATGATGATCTTTCCTTGAATTGATCAACTTATGATCATCTCCTCTTCGGGATCTTGACTTAATGCTTGTCAACTCATGGTGATCATTTTTTCTTCTCGGACCTTGATGACAATCAACTCATGACACCTTCCCAAGTCATCCTTATCATGGTACCTAACCTGTTTCACAACTCAATGAAAATATTAATCCCACAAACGGTTGTTATCAATTGCCAAAACTCACCATTAACACATAATGGTAGGGCTAGATTTTTAATCTCCCCTTTTTGGTAATTAATGACAACACAAAAATCCGTTTGCTACTAATCACCAAAACTCACCATTAACATATAATGGAGGGTTTAGATCCTTCAATCTCCCCAATTTTAGTGATTGGTGACAAATCAATTCAACTTGATTGCAACTTGTAGTATATTAAACTACACACACTTTATATACTCAAAGGATATGTTTCAAACTAAAAATCCTCAATATATGTGGATAAAAGAGGAGGATCAATATGAATGAAAGCACAAAATATAGAGTGAACTCCCTCTAAATATGTGCATACATATATGAGTTCGAACCATATGCATACATCCAAGTTTGACTTGAAGTGAAATTCAACCTATATTTTGGATCCAAGGAATGCAACAAATGAATAAATGACAATTAAGCACAGGAAAATGTAAAACATGCATTCACAAGATCCATAAATTATTTTGGGCAAATAGGTAAAATAGTTTTCTCAATATTAATATTTTACCCCATGTTAAGCAAGCCCAAAAAGATTTAATATGTTTTTCTCTAAGAAAACTCCCCTTACACAAAGGTTCTTTTTCTTTGACACACAAACTCATATTACACAAAGGTTCTTTTCTTTTACACACAAAAGTTTCTTCTACTCATCTCCCCCTTTGTCACCTTTGCAAATTTAACTTTACTGATGACCAATTTGCAATTGTAGATTTCTCTCCCCTTTTGTTATCAAGCACCTTTTCATTAAATTTGTCCAAAAGTGATTCATGTGGTTGTTTTCTTTTGGATGAAACTCTTTTTCCATAAAAATTCAGTTGAATATTCATATGTATATGATGCCATGAGTAAAAGATGTCACATATAATTAGCTTCCAATTTGACACATATACCACTTATATGGACAATTTATTTTGCGCACTGATCTTCTCTTAATAGATTGAAATCAACTTGTGAGCACCACTTGAACAATAAAGGTACCATTTGTAGATATCACCTGTAAACAACTTGAGAGTCCCTGAAGAATCACCACTTGAAATCAAACAACTTAGGAGAGAGTTTGAGCTTGGTCAAAAAAATTTGCTCAGGCAGGAAAGAATTATATAAAGCAAATGTCGAGGTCAAGATGATCAAAATACTACCACTTGAGAGAATACCACTTGTAAATATCATAGATATGATCACGGTGGTATTCAGAATCAAGGAAATCAGTTGAGAGTAACTAGCAAGGAAAGTAAGGATCAACTTGACTTGGGAGCAATAAGAATGGCTGAAAGACATGAAAAATAATAAATGAGAGAAAGTTAGCCAAACTTCCTAGGTCCGGTCAGACCACTGGGTAGGGCTGGTCCGACCGCTGAGTGGGTGCAGTCAAACCGAGGTGCCACAAAATGCACGCCGAAGAATGAAACTTTAGGGGGGAAGAAATTAGATAGTTTTGTAGTTTTCACCAAAACTTTACAAGAAATTTGAACCAATTTTGGAGCATTTCCAACTATATGCCAAAGATAATTTTCTTTTGAAGATAGTTTTTAACAATTTATCATGGAAGCTTGTGAGAAGGCTCAACATGTTGTAAACGTTGGAGCTCACATGCCTAGAGAGAGAAAGAACTACCACTAGTGGATTTGAGGTATTTAGCTTAATTCGTGGAGCCAATCCAATTTGTTTGAGATTACCTCAATGTGGACTAGGGGAGACCGATAAGTCTCTGAACACCATAGTAAAATGAGACCGTGTCAATTGTGGTTTGCTTATACTCATTTACATTCTTGCAATTTACATTTCTAGAATTGTATTGATTACTTGTTACCCTATGATTGCAAACCTTGATATTGACTTAGATTGTTAGTGCACTTAAGTGAAACCACTTGTTTTAAGTCTTAGTCGAGCAAAACCAATTTGATTTATGCTTTCGCATATAAAGTCAGTTTTAGCCAAAGAGATTTTTTAATATCACCTATTCACCTCCCTATAGTCAACATCCTTGACCTTACATAAGGATATAAATACCTCTTGATGGCAAGCTTGCGCCCTCCCTTAGCGCTCCATTTCCATACACTTGAGCCATATCAAGGCTCTTCCTCTCTTGAACATTCACTCCACTCATTTGGGAGCAAATCTAAGAGCAAGATTGCATTGATTGAACTTCTTGGCATTTGATTGAGGTCAAGTGATCATTGTCGACTTGCTACACTTGGTGGTTGCCGCCACCTAGATGGTGTGGTGGTGTTGACTGGTGATCTCTCCATTGAGAAGCTTGTCAAAGAAGCATGGTATTGGTGAAAGGTTGGAATTCACCTACCTAGAGTGGAAAAGAGCTACCACTATTAGATTGAGGAAGGCTCATACGCGCATGGAGCCGACTTGATTCATTCAAGCTCACTCAACATGGATTAGGGGAGACTAAGAACTCTCTGAGACCATGGAAAAAAATTCTCTTGCGTTCATCTTATGGTTACTTTCTAGCTCTTTTACTTTGTGCATTTACATTCTTAGAGATCATATTGTTTGCTTGCATCCTAGGTTTGCAAAATTTGATTAGACTTGAGGATGGTGCACTTGGTGAGACTTATACTATTTAGGCTTTGAATTTGTACAAAACAAATTTTAATTCATATTTGGCCAAAAACCAGGTTTTAGCCAAAAGATTTTAAAAGCCTCCTATTCACCCCTCTAGTCGGCTATCCTTATCCTATACCAAAAAGTCATTGATAACCATATAGAGAGAGGAGAGGAAAAGGTTTAGTTGCACTAATGGAGTCTTATCTCATGGGGAAGAAAGAGTTGTTCATGCTGCTTTGATATTGGTGTTTATACATGGCATAAATCAAGATAAGGCCTTATGAGGTAGGAGCTAGATCCATGTCCCATAGAATTTTTTTCCCTCAATGACACACAAATCATGCCAACAGAGGCAATCAATCTCACGTGCAGGAACAAACGAACTAGTGAAGGCTAATCAGCTGTTTTGCAGCTGGTGAGCTGCTCGGCCACGAAGCGTGCACATGACTATCGAAGATTGCGCTCTGTTAGTGACAGAATCTTATCAATCTATGTCATCTGCATAGGCTATGTTGGATTTTTCCATTTGGACCCAGACCAAATAGAAAATTCTAAAAATTTCAAGAGCGCATCTCTTGTATGGTGAAAGATGTGATGTTTAGTGCCACATTGCTATTTTAGGTAGGAGTACACACATTTATAAGTGAGAGTGGACTTGCTTTAACTTAAAAACAATATGCATGCTTGCCTCCTTGCAATGACAATGACCCGTTAAAAATCCCACGGCAATAGAATCACCACCTCCATCTGTTCCTTTTGTACACGAGGACAACTCCTTTAAAAAGTCAGACATGAAGAGATTGCTATTATGGTATGTTCTCCGCACAAGGGATAACTTCTCTAAGAATACACATGAGTATAGAATCACCACCTCTCTTTGTTTTTTGGAGGTGACTTTCGCGTAACCACTCACACGTTAGTCGCTCGGCGCTACCACCTCTGGCTTGCCTTTTTTTTCATATTGTCAGAAATTGTGCCAGTGCGTGCATGAACAGTGGGGAAAATGAATAAAGACAAAGAGGGTAGCAAAGTATTGGTGGGAAGCTCATGTACTTGTTTCATTAGCCTGAAATGATGATATCTTTTAACCAAGTGTCCAAATTTGCATTCTATTTGTATCATTATGTTCCACACGATAATATTAACAAAACAACACGCATATTGCTAGAGACACAATGATAGTGTTTCTTATCTTCTAGCAACTATAGTGTACATAGCAAGTGATTCTTTGTGTTACTTGCTAGCATCTCTTTATATATTACTGATTGGCTGGCATCTCTCTATATTAGTTGCTAGCAATTCTACATAATACTTTCTAATATCTCTATTACTTGATGACATTTATCAATGATTTGTGCAATCAAATACTAGTGGTGGCTCTATATTAGTTGCTAACTCTACGTGTTACTTAATTGCTAGCAACTGTAAATTAGTTGCTAACTCTACATGTTACTTGCTATATTAGTTATCATCTCTATGTGTTACTTGCTATATTAGTTACTAGCAGCCATACATGTTACTTGTTATGTCAGTTACAAGCAACTTTACATATTATTTGTTACATTAGTTGCTAGCAGCTCAATATGTTACTTGCTAACATTTCTCTATTACTTGATGACAACTATCAATGATTTTACGCAATCAACAACTAGTGGTGGCTCTATATTAGTTGATAGCAAGTCTACTTTAGTTGCAAACTCTACATATTTCCTTCTATATGTAACAACCCAAATTTGCCTCAAAATAAAAAATGCATAATTTCCATAGGTTTTAAAATTTTTGTTTCATTTTTAAAATTTCCCAAAAGCCTTGCTTGTGATTTAAGATTTTAAATAATTTCCTTGGCCCCAAAATGAAATGTCAAATTTTTTAAAAATTAATTAGGTGCTAATAAATTTTCCCTAAATTTTTTTGTGCAAATCCCCTTTTGAATTAAAATTACAAATTCACACTGAAATCAAATCCCAAATTAAAGTTTAACCTTTTATTCTTCCTTCCCTCGTCTTCGGGCCGAATCCTTTCAGCCAGCCCAGCCCATCCTCTCTTTTTCTCCCCGCCGGCCCACACACCTGTGGGAACCCGAATTTAACAACCTGGATCTCCTATGTATTCTGAGCTAGTCCTTGAATCAGTAGTTAACTCACACAATAATATCGGCGGATATCACATCCATACACACGAGTAATAAAAAAGGCAGTTCATAACACATAGGCAATCATAAAATAGGTCTTATGACCAAGTTTCACATGACAATAGACCAGCCAAATAGCATTGTTCAGAGTAAAGCAACGGAATAGTACATAAACCCAAAAAAAGCCTCCGTATCTTGCCAAAGGCAATCAACTAGGGCTAAACCTACTCCTAGCCTCCATCTTCTATGTCATAGCCAGAGGCATGGGTGAACCCATACACCAGATTATCACTTCCATCATCTAAAACCACATATTAAGCAACAATGAGTACAAGATACTCAGCAAGTCTCTATAGTAGAATGCAACTACATATATATTTCTATATGGAAGGCTTAACTAAGGGAGTGTCTTATGTTTCTTTTAGCATAAAGCTAGTTTATCAAATATCAAAGTATAACTAGTTTGCAAACATATGACCTAACCATTTTATTTTTAATAAAACCAAATTGTCAGTTTAAGTAAGTTTGTCCTGAGAGAGAAATCCAATTAAATTTGCAATCCATGTCCATCCCATGATTAACATAAGTCCATACCAAGATACCAGATTTCCAAGATCAATAAATGAATTCCAGAATACCATATTCATAATCACCAGTAACCAGCAACCATTTTGTGAAAACTACGCAAGTGTGACTTTTGTACACCTTGCCCATATCCGAGGGCATGGCTATTCGACTATATTTCTAACACTCTGCAGAGGGGGCATGGCTATTCGAACATATTTTTAACACTCTACAGAGATTATACAACTTTACCCATAAGATATGATTAACTCATAATGTCGGCCACTACATGCTTTCATAGGCGTGCGGCTGAGAAAATCATAACAGGGCCATGATAATGCTTAGTTTTGATGTTTCCCCACACCAAATGTTTAACCCCTTAGTGCTAAGGGACCACCATTGCTAGGAGGTCACTCGCCCTTCACGTTGTTGTCCACATGGGTAGTGACCGTCACCAGCCACTCCAAATGAAACCACAATTTCATAGTCTACATCAAAACTAGGCAAATTAGTCAGCTAAGTCTGTCCCATAACTAGACTTATGGTTACATGATTTGGGTATAGAAAAGATGAGCACAAGAATTTGGTCCTTAAATGACTCAGGTGAGACCAACCACAAACCCAGAGCTAGTGATACCCTGCATAGCTATTCAAGAAAGGACACGTGCATTCCCTGTACAACCCATACAAAAATGACACATACATAACCTAAATGGCCAATTCAATATGATACGGACCAACTAGTAAACTAGTTGATGCGTAGAGGTGGCCCAATCTTCATAGTACAAACAGTGGGGTTTTCCTTCTTCCTTGTGCCTAGGGTTCAAGATGCCTCTCTTGTTCCTTGCGGCAGCAAAGAAGGTAGGTGTTTTGGTTGCCCTATTTACTCTTTGCGCCAACTCTAGGGTTTAGGGCTTTGACCAATAGGTAGCAGCTAACCATGATCTCTCCTTCACTTTGCCCATGATAGAAGATGAGCTATGGTTTCAGCCAAGGTGGATTGCTCGAACAACACCTTCTTCCTCTTGCACCTAATGTGGATGGAAGGTAGGGTTGCAATGTTCTAATCAACAGTGATGCTACTGATTAGAAGCAATCAACCAAGAGCTCTCCAAACCATGAGTACTGTTCATGAATTGAAAAGATGAATCATAAAGATTTGATTAGTGACTTGAGATCAACAATGAGGCTCCTCAATCCACATGATCACTACAAATCCTAATCAGGAAACTCTCAATCAGCACGCATGATATTGTGCCACGAAACCATTGTGACTTTTCTGTATTTTCAACTTGAACAATCCGATCTAAGGTACATGGGGTATGCCCCTAAGCCTTATATTGGTGCTATGGGCACGGCCAACCTAGTTACACATGTCCAATGACCGACACAAGCTCAATTCACATGTTATTGTTGAAAATATTGGCAATATTTTAATTCCAAGTTTTATTAGCCATGATAGAGTCCATCTCGCTACGGACTGCCTCTTTCCAATACTCAGCATCAGGAGATGCATAAGCCTCCGAAAGAGTCTTTGGCACATCATCCACGAGGTATACAATAAAGTCGTCACCAAAAGTTTTCTCAACCCTTTGTCTCTTGCTCCTGCGAGGAGCTTCTGCGACTAGATTGTTATCCTCCTCAGGGATATCACATATTGGTTCAGAAATAGTGGGAAGTTCAGAAGTTTGATTATTCTCACTTTCAATATTATCGCTTGAACATTCTCTGCTCGTGAAGTACGCTCATTGTTCTTATAGGAAAGATATTCTCAAAGAATGAAGCATCTCTAGACTCCATTATTGTATTAGCAATAATCTCGGGAGTTTCGATTTAACTACTAAAAATCTATAGGCCGTGCTATTTTGTGCATATCCTAGAAAAATACAATCGATCGCTTTTGGTCCAAGTTTTCTCTTTTCGCAATGGTATATTGACTTTTGCCAAACACCCCAAGTTCGCAGAAAATTAATATTAGGTTTTCTCCCCTTCCATCCCTCATATGGAGTAATCTCACTCTTTTTAGTGATTACTCTGTTTAGGACGAAAGTTGCTGTTAGAATAGCTTCTCCCCACCATGCCTTAGGCATACCGGCACTCTCTAACATGGCATTAACCAAGTCTGTTAGAGTCCGGTTTTTCCTCTCAGCTACCCCGTTTGATTGGGGTGAATATGGTGGAGTAAATTCATGGACTATTCCATGCTCGTAATGCATTGGGAGAATTCATGAGAGACATACTCTCCTCCACGATCAGACCGTAATCTTTTAATTTTCTTTTCTAGTTGGTTCTCAACCTCGGCCTTATAAATTTTAAAGTAGTTTAAAGCTTCATCCTTAGTTTTCAGCAAATACACATAGCACTAGCGTGTTGCATCATCAATAAAAGTTAGAAAGTATCTTTTGCCTCCTTTTGTCAATAATCCATTCATTTCACACAAATCTGAATGAATAAGATCTAAAGGCGCCAAGTTCTTTTCATCCTCTAATCCCTTAAAGGGTTTTCGAGGTTGCTTTGCTTGCACACAGGACTGGCACTTTGATCCTTTGACAATTTCACATCTTGGAATTAAATCTAATCTGGACATTCTAGCAATACTATCAAAACCAATAGACAGAAACGAGAATGCCAAATATTTGCCTCACATTTATTTGAACCAGTTGCAATATTCAAATTATAACAAGACTCTAAGATACTTAGGCGGAACAAGCCTCCGCTCTCATAGCCTTTACCAACAAATTTTCCGAACTTAGACATTACAATTTTATTTGACTCAAAAACTAGCTTATAACCATCCTCGCATAGGAGAGAACCACTAGCTAGGTTCTTACGATTGTAGGCGCATGTCAGACGTTCTTCAAGTGGACAATCTTCCTGAAGTAAGCTTCAGATCCACCGTGCCAACACCAAGAATGAAGCATGCGACTGCTTCCCATTAGGACGGAGGAAGCCCCCGCACGCTCGATAAGAGGAAAACAAGGAAATATCGAACATACGTGAACATTAGCTCCAGTATCAACCCACCAATCGGTGGATTGACAAGCTGAAAAGACAACAGTGAATTACCATACCCTCCTCGAAGTCGAGGCCTCGCCTATGGTCACGTTAATGACCTTCTTCTTAAGTCGTTCACCATCTCGATTTTGCGAAAACGACAGTCCTTCGCCATATGACCGTCTTTTCCGCACACAAAGCAGGTGATGTCCTTCAAATCCTTTTTCTCAGTTTTCTTCTTAAAACTAGTTGTCTTGTTCGGTTTGTTGGATTTGTACTTCTTAGCAACAGTCTTTCTCTGTATGACATTTGCATTGTTCTGACCAGATGTGCTAGGTGCATCTTTTGCTCTTGCTTTTTCTTCCACATCGAGGGTTGCAATGAGATCCTCAACAGAAATCTCTTCCCTCTTATGTTTCAAACTAGTAGCAAAATCCCGCCAAGAGGCAGGGAGTTTAGCAACAATGCCCGCAGCCACAAACTTTGGAGGCAACACACAGTCCAAGTGCACAATCTCACCGACTAGTAGCTGGAGGTCATGAGCTTGTCCAACTATGGACTTAGCCTCATCCATGCTAAAGTCGAAAAATTGCTCACATATATAGAGCCAGCGACCGCCTCTGCCTCCGCATATTTTTGCTCTAGTGCATCCCACAACTCGTGGCGGACTTGTAGTCCATGTACACATCATAGAGCCGATCTGCGAATGCTTAGAATGCAGCCAAGAGCAGTGATTGTTCGCAGCCTCAAACCGCATATATTGCTCAATCGAATGGATACCGTGGGTGGATAACCCACCACACCCCAAAGACATGAGCCAAAACTTGACTCTAGTCCGCCATCTACGAAAATTCGACGGAAAACCTCTCGTGTTTCATCGCATTAGAAGCATTAGCCATTTCGTATTGCAACAAAATTCACAATAAGGTTTCGGATTGTTGAAAATATAGGCAATATTTTAATTCCAAGTTTTATTAGGAGACGAAATAATAAACTAATGATGCAAAACTCACAACTAATGACAAGCTATTCATCATACTTCAGAAATTACACAAGAAAACAATACAGCACCAAAGTCGAACGTGCGCACGAACGACTTACTTGTTAGTCCGATGAAGAATAGGAAGCCGCGCAGCTTGACGCAGCGCGTAACGAAGGTGTCGCAGTGCGTTGAGCGGTCGCGCAGATGCGCTGCCGAAACCTTATTGCCGCCCCGCGCGGTCTTCACGGCAGCAATGGTCCGAGATACCGCTCCTCTTCTTCGCGTGCACGCCAAGAAGAAGAGTCGACGGTTCGCACGACGCAGCACAACAAAGACAAAAGGTTTTGAGGAAGAGAATGGAGGCGGTGAGTTTCTCACACTTACTCGACGCCTCGGCATACAAATAGACGACTAGTAATCGACATGATTAAAATAACCATTTACCCACCGTAATCGACACATTCAACCATCCGCCATACATCATCATCATCAACCCAATAAAGCCTCATTCAAATTTTTGAATCTCATTCAAACAGAGAAAGAATGCTGCATGGTTCAGCAAAAATAGAGATAGACTTGGTCGCCAAGTGGCGCGCCACGCCACGGCACGGCCGCGCGCGTCGCAAGTCACAAGTCACGCGATTTTCACACTAAAATACGCGGATACGCCATAGCGCGTGCGCAGCAGCGTGTGTGACTAGCCGAGCCCTCCTAATACCATCTCTATCCATATTCAAGGAGTGGTGGGAACTCTACCTTATAAATTGGTCTTTCTCACCTTGCCTTAGCAATATGGTACTAACCATGCATGCTTTGGGATTCGCGAAATGGGCCTTGCTCATTGGGCCAATTTCTAACAGTTATGGCCTAAGGCCGACACAAATCATGACTGAAAAGCAATCTCCTATTCAAACTCTACTATATAACATGCTCAAAAGGTTTCAAACGAACTCAACTAAAGATAACTCATTTAAAACAGAATCAGCTTAGCCCAAAGAATCTATTTCAAGGTTGAGTTTGGATCCAAACTATCCCCACGTGGAAACCATGCTTTCAGCATGATTTGGTTCCTTCAATTCTTGGCTCCTTTTCATGGCTCCCTTCCTAGCTCGTCTCCCCTTGCACTTGGCTTGGCTTATGTTCCTGGCTCACCTCCTTGTCACGGCTTGGCTTGAGATTAATCCTGGCTTCCCCTCTTTGGCACAGCCCCCTTATGGTATGCATATTTGCACGGCCAAAGAAGCCTACTTGGCTTAGCCCCTCTTTCTTTATGCTTAAGAAATAGTTCTTTGGCTCGGCTTCCTGGCTTAGCTTGGCTTGCACTTGGCTTAGCTTGTACCTGGCTCTTTCTTTTCCCTAAAGAAATAACCAACCACACTCTTATTTCTTACATGCTTCTTCCTCTCACCCACGGACCTTCCTCCCACGTGCTTTCCATGTTGTTCTCCCATTCCATTCATGTTGGCCTTCATGTGCCCATGTGTTCCAACCCCATACGCCCAAACCTTTCTCCCTTGGCTGACCTCCCTCTTGACAATGCTTGTTTTCTCCTTTTTGTTTTCTCAATCAGCACCATGTTCCATTGCAGCTTCAGATTGCAAAGATAATGGTGTAACACAAATCAAAGTAGCAATTGCACTCTTTACCACATCACAATATGTGCAATCCCCTGCACCAGTCTGCTACCAACCACTCGTTTGAGTCTCCACTATTTTTAGAAAATATTTTTAAGTTTCTAGTGGTAATTCATGTTACCATTATTATTATGTTTTCAAGTTCAGTTGGCAATGTTTGTATCGTACTTCATCTTACCACTGCAGTATTTCTAAGTACAACCATATGTACTAAAACTTAATCAATGGTGGATGTTGTGGTTACAGACCAAATAGAGAGAGAGTGTGGTAGTGGAGAGTTAAGTAAGTGAATGGCTTCGGGTCTCTCCCCATGGCCTGTACGGTATATATATATCCACATGGGGAGTGCTTTTACAGTTATATCCTCACATCTGGGTATCCCCCTCAGGGGCACTTATGTTATTACACATATCCCGTTTTGGGCCTTACATTCCTCTAACAGGCCTGCTGGGCTTAGGTGGGGGCCACCCCTACAACAGGAGCCTCTCATGGTGAAGGGCTTCACGGGCCGAAGCCATGTTGCCGAGCCCTTTGGCCCCCTCCTTCCCTGCGGCCTGTGAGCTTTCCCAATATCCGGCGAAGCCTTACTACTTGGGTGGTGCCTGCCCCGCCTCTAGAGCATTGCACTTGGCAAGCTGGTGGAGCCTCCCTTGGTTACAGGGCCCAACAGTGGCTGGCTCGGGGCTGCTTTTGGGGCCGAAGGTCGAAGCCAAAGCCGAGGTTGAAGCTGAGCCCGCCTTGGCGAGGTGGCTTGGTGGCCTGGGCCATGTTTGGCCACGAGTTCCCCGAGCGGCGGAGCCGAAGCTGGAGCGGGGGCGGACCTCGCACCCCTGGCGTTCCCTGGGCAGGAGGTGGGTGAGGCTCCGCGGTCCCGGTGGTGCGCTGTAATGGTCCCTTGAATCGCGCCGACTCCTGGGCTGGCAAGGGCAGGCCGCTATGGCTGTACTTTCCCCGTCGGGGTGTACACGCGGCAGGCCATGATTGGTGCGCCGTGGGCTGTTGGCGGTTGCGCAACCGCGGCTGTTCGCCCCTTCCCCAGAAAAGTGGGCACGCGGTGGGGAGTCGCGGCGGCGTCGCCGCCTTACCGCGCCGCCGCCTCGGGCGGTGAGCGGTTTCACTTGTCCATCGCCGGCAGTTGGACCGCCGGGTACCCGTCGATTGCGATCCCGTCGATTGGCACGCCACCGATTGACCTTCCGCCAGCCTGGCGACTCCTCGCCGGGTGAGCCTGGGTATAAATGCGCCGGTGTCGCGGGCTGTTCCTTGGTCACCCCGGGTTACTCATCTTGTACCTGCACGTGGTTATCTTCTCACATGTAGGCCAACTATTGTTCATCTGCGTTTGACGATTGCGTCTACTGTCGCTAATATCAGCGAGCGCTGATGAACAATAGACGGCCTATTTATGGGAATACGTCACAGCTCGCTATAGAAGTCTTGGATGTCCACAGGGTCCTGCTCGCACATCACGCTTTCGCATGGAAATGGCAAGGCCTGACCTGCTCTCGTAGACAGATATGCTTGAGTCCATCTGCGTTCTCTGATTGCGCCCACCAGCGTTACCATCAGGGGATGTTGATGTACTGAAGCTTATCTGTCTATGAGAACATGTCAGAACTTGTCGCAAAGCTGTGACGTCGCGTGGCCTCTGGTTCGTGGGGGCTAGGGGTCGAAAGGCCGGCCTGTACTTGCTGTGCTCGTGCTGTGTTTCTACATACAACGGCAAGGTTTGCCCTGATCTCTTAGACAGGCCTACTTTCAGTCGGGGTTTCTGATCAAGCCCGTTCGCATTACTTTCGAAAGAATGCTGGTGTACTGAAGGTGGCCTGTTTATGAGAACAAGACAAAACTTGTCGTGACGTAGCCCCCGCCAGTACGATATGTGGGGAATGCCAACGGACGAGTCCCTGCGCGCGAGTCCGCCCCTCAAATCCGAAGCCGAGGTCGAGACCGTGGCCACGTTGATGGCGAACAGCGGAGTCCTTTGCCGGAGCCATGCCGTCCCGCCGAGACAGTGCCTCCCGCCGAGGCAGTGCCTAGGGGGCGAAATCGAGCGCCGAGGACGTGCCGTCCCACCGTGCTCCGAGGGCGCTGGTCGCCAATCTTAAAAGACAGTGGCCGCGGAGGGCAGGCGCTTGCGGGGTGGGTCGAGGGTGCTACGCACGCGGAGGCAAACGCGTGGGTGCTCTATCCCCTATTCTTCGAAGTGGTGGCGGCGGAGTTGGCGCCTAGTCGAAGTAGAAGCGCGAGCGCTCCGTCCCCTACCCTTCGAAGTGGTGGCAGCGGAGCCAGCGCCTAGTTGAAGTAGACGCGCGAGCGCTCCGTCCCCTACCTTGCGAAGTGGTGGCAGCGGAGCCGGCGCCTAGTCGAAGTAGACGCGCGAGTGCTCCGTCCCCTACCCTTCGGTGGTGGCGCGAGCCGGTGCCTAGTCAGCATACGCGCGAGCGCTCGCCCCTACCTTCGGTGGTGGCGCGAGCCGGCGCCTGGTCGGCGAGACGCGCGAGCGCCCGCCCCTTCCTTCGGTGGTGACAGCGGAGCCGGCGCCAGTCGGCAGACGCGTGAGCGCCCGTCCCCTTCCTTCGGTGGTGGCGCGAGCCGCCTCAGTCGGCGTAGACGCGTGGCGCCCGCCCCGACCTTCGGTGGTGGCACGGGCGGGCGCCTGGTCGGCGAGACGCGCAAGCGCTCTGCCCCTTCCTTCCGAAGTGGTGGCGCGGGCCGGCGCCTGTCGGCGACGCGCAAGCGCTCCGTCCCCTACCCTTCGAAGTGGTGGCAGCGGAGCTGGCGCCTACTCGCTGGTGCCACACGCGCGGGGGCGCTATAACCGAGTGGTGTACTGCTTGAAACAAGGTACTCCCTGGGGTGAGCGCGACCCCGCGGTAGTGCGCCTTAATGGCTCCGGGAATCGCGCCGACCCCTGGGCTGGCACGAGCGGGCTGCTGCATCCGTACGCGCTTGTCCAGTCGAGATGCACACGCGGCGGGCCATGATTGGCGTGCGATGGGCCGTCCGCACGCTGGCTGCTCACCTTCCAACGCGCATCACGGGCTGCTAGCTGTTGCGCTTCTTGCCGATCTTCGGTTGCCCATGTCACGCAGATTTGCGGTTGTCCCTTCGGATAGGTGCGGCCAGGGTCGGGGGGTCGGTGACCCCGTTTGGGCTATCGCGGTTTAGGGTCCGAAGAGCCGCGTCGACGCGCGCCGAAGGCTATGTCGGGTCGCGCGACCTGCGTTTATTCCTTGCGCTGACCGACACGCGGTGGGACGCTAGTGGCGCGTCGTGTGGTGACAGGACTCTGTACGACCACGGTCGCATGCTGGCTACGTGTACCGTCGCGACGCTTCAGCTTCGCACGTGGGGAGGTGAGCGGTTGTCGCTTGCCGTTTGCGCTTACCAACGGTGGGAGGCGGGGGGCCTTTAAGTACCCCCCGTGCGCTGTGCCTGCGCCTCCTCCTTACGCTTTCTGGTTGTTCACGTCGCCCCAAGCATTCGCTCGCCCTGTTCCTGCGCTCCTTTTCGCCGTCGAGTTCCCCGTGGATGCTGATGGCGACTTGGGACGAGCGTACTCAGGTGGGTGGCTACGCCATTCGCAGGCGGTCCTCACCGCTTGAGGTGAAATACGCGCTGGAGGAGCGCGATTCGGCGGCGGCAGACAAGTGGTGGGTGGCGAAGAAGAGTCAGGGTCCGTACTCCGGCGAGTTGGGCCGCACGCTCGTGACGGATGACACGATCCGGTCACTGCTGCGAGAGGGGAGGCTATCAGACCGGCAAGTGGTGCGGTTGCCCGCCGATGATGAGACGGAGCCGTGCCCTGAGAAGTCGGAGGCGATCGTCTTCGTCGCCTACTTCGAAGCCGGACTTCGCATCCCGTCCGCAGCAATTGTTGGGGACGTGCTGCGGACTTTCAAGCTGGAGTTGTCACAACTGACTCCGAACGCGGTGGCTCGCCTCGCCGTGTACAGCTGGGCCCTGCGCTCGGAGGCGTGTTGGCCCAGCGCCTCCCTGTTCGCGTATCTGCATGAAGCCCGGTGCCAACCGAAGGAGCGGAAGGACGGTACGCTGTCGAAGTTTGGCAGCGTCAACTTTGTCCTGCGGACGTCATGTGGGAAGCTCTTCCCCGCGAACTCGACCCGAGGGAAGTGGGAGTCCAACTGGGCGGGCGGTGGTTCTACCATCGTGTGACAAGTGGCAGCGGCCTTGAGTGCGCTGGCGGGCCGATTACATTCAAGACCACCCCCGGCTTAACGCTTGACCAGGAAGATAGGTGGAGGGCGCGAAGACTTGTGGGGGTGGCCGCCCGCTTCAATATGCGCGACCTCGCCGAGGAGTACATGATGCTCGGTGCGACGCCGCTCTCCCACGATGGCGCTTCACGGCCGGTGAATGTCGGGATGATAACGTTCGCCCGCCCGTTTGCTCGCTGCCCGTGCCGACTGGTCTTCGTAAGCCTCGCCATGTCTTCCTCTCCGTTCGTACGTATTGCATTGTGTAAATGTGCTCTGTCCGGCGCAGGGACTCGCCTTGAGGACGCGGAGCGCGCCGCGCGTGTGTTCCTTGAGCCATACACCGCCAGAGAGCACGGGCAGCGCGCAGCTGCGACTGCGAAGGCCGGATTGGGGCGGATAAACCGCGTGTGTGAGGCCTTAGGGCTTCCTGTGCCGGATCGCACCCCTTCGGACCAGCAACATGAGGATGACGGTGCCGTGAAGACAAAGGCGTCATCCCGCAAGAGGACCCGGAGCACTGCGACCATGCCCTGTACGGCGGATGCTGCTGTTCCTGCCGGCGCGGCAAGCCCGGAGTCGGATTCGGCGAAGTATGCCGACTCAGACTTGGAGGGCGCGGTACTGAGGGCGAAGGCGCCGGCGGTGGAGGGCGCGCCGCGGAGGTCTCGCTGCCCGCGACCGTCGCCGAGGTGGTGGTGTTGGCTGGCGGCACCGATGCGGAGTCCTCATCTCCGGCCATGGCTGTGGCGGGGCTGCCCTCCGCGGGAGTGTGTGGAGCACAGCCTTTGCTAATAGCGGCGGTCGAGGCTGAAGTGTCCCCCGCAGAGGCGGGGGTGTCCCCTGCAGAGGTCGTGAGGGCGAAGCCCCCGACCGCTGTCGTTGTAGGTGTGGAGACCCCTTCGGCGAGTGTTGTTGCCGCAGGGGCTCCTTCTGTAGCGGGTACCGAGGTGGGACCTTCCCCTCAAGCGAAGCGGCCACACCTGCAGTCCCCCCTTCCGCGGACTTCACGAGGGTTCGTTGTGGTGACCGGTGTTGGGAGCTTGTGGGACTCCGCTTCTAGCACCGAGGTTCCTCCACCCCGCGCCCTCCCGGCCCCTCGAGCCACAGTGACCGTGGCGCAGGATCGGTTGGCGCTAGGTCCCGACTCGGAGGTCCCCCGGCCTTGCGAGATAACGCCATCCGTTGGGGCCGAAGTAGAAGCGGTCTCGCCCGCGGCTAGGGAGACGTCTCCGCGAAGTCCCCCATCTGCCACCGAAGGTAGGCTATGACGGCATTCCTTCGACAACTTTTGCACGCCCCGTGACAAATGTGTACTTCCTCTTTGCAGCGGCACTTATCCCGGAGGAGGAGCCGTTCCTTGAGCGCGGGGGTCCTGGCGCTGGCGACACAGATGTCGCGCGCCCGAGCCCGGCGGACTTCGTCCCTCCGTCGGATGCTCTGAGGGCATGGCGCGGGATTGCGGAAGACGCGGCCGCCAGCATCGGTCAACAAGCGTTGCAGACCTACGGGTCAGGGCGCCTTGGAGATGCATTGGAAGTGTCGGGAGTGAGGGTAAGCGTTTGTCTTTTAGACCACTTGCAGCCGTTTAGCGCTTGCTAACTCCTGCGCCACGTAGACACTCGTGTTAGCCCAGGCCCTGCGAGGTGCTCACGTTCGCGAGGAAGGAGCGCTACGGAGTAGGCTGCAGGCTGCCGAAGAGGAGCTGCAGGGAGCTACAGGAGGGCGCTCTGCTCAGGATGCTCGTATACGCCGCCTAGAGTTGGAGTGCGCGGAGATGAAGACACGCACCGAGGGGCTCGTTGCCGCAGCGCGAGCGTCGGTCGCGAAAGCGGTGCGGCAAGAAGCTACTACAGAGCGGGACAGCTTTCTGTAACAAGTCGCTGCGCTAGAGGGGGAAAACAGCGAGCTTGCTGCCTCTCTCGCGGAGCGAGATCGAGCCTTGAGCGACGCTTCGGTAGCTGCCTGGGACGCCATGCTGGCCCTGAAAGACACCCTGAAGGGGCTTGTCGCCGAAGTGCCGGCGCGCTCCTTCGGGCCCGAGGACCTGTCGCGGTCACTCCGGTGGATTGGAGATGCGGCCGGCATTGCACGCGGCGCCGCGGCGACCTTCGGCAACCACTGCGCCTACGTGGCGTCGCGCCTGACATGCGCGCTCCTGCAACACCGCGGCTGTGAACATGTTGCGGGGCTAGTCGATCCTCGACTGGAGATGCCCGCCAGGGGTGGGGTAATGTCCGGCGCCGTGCGCGCCGTACGTCGCGCTGTAAAGTTCTTCCATGAGCGGATATGGGAATACTACGGCGATGCCGCAGCCATAGTCGAGCTGCGGAATAACTTGCACGGCGAGGGAAACCTTGGTCGGTTTCTGGATGAGGTCCCACGGCGTGACGAGGATGGCGCTGCGGCCCCGGAGGACACCGCGAACCCACAGGTGTGACGGGAGGTTGTCGCGTGTTGGTGTGCGTTGTAACCGAAGCCCGGGTTTTGTCTTCTTTTTTTGGTAAAGTATGGAGTTGTTTCCCCGCTGTTCTGATTCCTGACCCCTTGTCCCGAGCAGCTACACAGCCGGGGCCGGCTGCTAATCTCCGACCTTGCGACCCGACAGCGTCTTCGGCGCTGGCAAAGGGCCGAGGAAGTGTTGGATTTCTGGGCGGGTCGGGCGTCTTCGAGTGGAGCCTCGGCACGGACGCATGTTAAGGATGAGCCTGCCGAGTAGCGGCCTGGTGCGCCGAAGGTGTTTGTGCGCCTTTGTAAGCGTCCATAGCGAATGCAAAGAATAGTCTTGATTAGATCTTGCGAAGTGCATCTCCGCCCCTCCGGCTACGCTGTCCCATGGTAAACTCGGAGGGTTACTATGCTCGCCCGTATACGACGATTTGCGCCTTGCGAGGGCAGGGTGATCGAGGTAGACGCTTAGTTGCAATAACCGCACACGCGCTCAGTCCGATATCCCTTCGAAGCGGCGCCGGCGGAGCTGGCGCCCTAGCCGAAGTCGATGCGCGAGTGCTCCGTCCCCTACGCTTCGAAGTGGTGGCAACGGAGCTGGCGCCTTGGTCGAAGTAGCGGCGCGAGCGCCCGCCCCTACCTTCGGTGGTGGCGGCGAGCCGGCGCTTAGTCGGCGAAGCGGCGCAAGCGCTCCGTCCCCTACCCTTCGAAGTGGTGGCAACGGAGCTAGCGCCTTAGCCGAAGTAGCGGCGCAAGCGCTCCATCCCCTACCCTTCGAAGTGGTGGCAACGGAGCTGACGCCTTAGTCGAAGTAGCGGTGCAAGCGCTCCGTCCCCTACCCTTCGAAGTGGTGGCAATGGAGCTGGCGCCTTAGTCGAGGTAGACGCGCGAGCGCTCCTTCCCAAGATTGCGCAAGGACAGCCTCTGGTGTTTCTCGCTCGCGGGTGCGCCCGCGCGGGAGCTAGCCTCTGACATGTCGCCTTGGTACTTCGCGGGCTGCACATGGGAGTGGGCCCCCGTGGTGCACTTTGCACTTCGTAGAATTCGCCAGGGTAACCTCTGCGTACGTGGGGCCAACCTCCACGTCTTGTTTATACTCCGAAGAGTACGCACTGAGACAACGACCATGCGTGCGCGGGGTTCGCGTCTTGTTTATACTCCGTAGAGTGCGCAGGGATAGCATCCGCGTCTTTTTTATACTCCGGAGAGTGCGTGGGATCGACATCCACGTCTTATTTATACTCCGAAGAGTACGCACTGGGGCAACGCCCATGCGTGCGCGGGGTTCGCGTCTTGTTTATACTCCGTAGAGTGCGCAGGGATAGCATCCGCGTCTTTTTATACTCCGGAGAGTGCGTGGGATCGACATCCACGTCTTATTTATACTCCGAAGAGTACGCACCGGGGCAACGCCCATGCGTGCGCGGGGTTCGCGTCTTGTTTATACTCCGTAGAGTGCGCAGGGATAACATCCGCGTCTTTTTTTATACTCCGGAGAGTGCGTGCGGAGGCGGACCTCGACGCTATGTCTTATTTATACTCCGTAGAGTGCGTGCGGAGGCGGACCTCAACGCTACGTATTATTTATACTCCGTAGAGTGCGTGCGGAGGCGGACCTCGACGCTACGTCTTATTTATACTCTGTAGAGTGCGTGCGGAGGCGAACCTCGACGCTACGTCTTATTTATACTCCGTAGAGTGCGTGCGGAGGCGGACCTCGACGCTACGTCTTATTTATACTCTGTAGAGTGAGTGCGGAGGTGTCCCCCCGCTCGTCTTGGTTTATACTCATACCCGTATCTTTGACGGAGAGTGCGCGCGCGAACGCGTGTCTTTGTTTATACTCATACCCGCATCTTTGACGGAGAGTGCGCGCGCGAACACGTGTCTTTGTTTATACTCATACCCGTATATTTGACGGAGAGTGCGTGCGCGAACGCGTGTCTTTGTTTATACCTATACCCGTATCTTTGATAGAGAGTGCGCGCGCGAACGCGTGTCTTTGTTTATACTCATACCCGTATCTTTGACGGAGAGTGCGCGCGCGGACGCGTGTCTTTGTTTATACTCATACCCGTATCTTTGACGGAGAGTGCGCGCGCGAACGCGTGTCTTTGTTGCGAAGAACAAGAATTTGTGCAAACGGTGAACTTTATTAAATTCCCGTTTGCGCAGGTGAGCAATTACAAAAAGGAAAGGGAATACCGACCACTAACCGCTATGAGGACGGGGCGACCGCTGACGAGCCGCTGCTGCCGGGGCAACCTTGTGCCCGAGGAACGCGAGACGCTCTCCAGGGGCGCCCAAAGGCTCCGCACCTGCGCACTTGGCTTAGGTGCCTTGGCGAGCCGCATGGCATGGACCTCTGGCGCCAAGCTCTATGCGCTGAGCCATGTCCTGATCGCCATGGACGATGATGATGGCCCGCGGTCCGGGAAGCTTCATGCACAGGAAGCCGTGATGCGGGACTGCCCCGAGAGTATTTAGGAGCGGCCGCCCTAATATGGCGTTGTAGGGGTATGCAATATCGACCACGTTGAAGATGGCATCTTCGCTCCTCACGTTGTCGTTTTGGCTGAAGGAGACTTGGAGGCATATCTGGCCCAAAGCGCGCAAAGGCTGCCCTCCAAATCCTTGCAGCGGGATTCCTGAAGGGCCCAATCGACTCCGAGGGATCCCCATTTGGTCGAAGGCCGCGGCGAACAGGATGTTCGCGGAGCTTCCTCCATCGACTAGGACGCGCTTGACTTCGCATCCGGCTACAAGGACCCGGACGACCAAAGGGTCTTGGTGGGGAAACTCCACGCCCTCGGCGTCAGCGGACGTGAATGTGACTTCGTGTTGTGCCCATTCCGGCGACGCCTGCGCCGGGTATGCCGCGACGTGGTGCAGCCTTCTCGCGTAGGCCTTCCATTGCCGCGCAGAGGCGAACTCCAATGAGGAGCCTCCGGAAATGACGTTGATGATCCTGCGCTGGGCTCCTTCCGGGGCTTGTAACTGTAGGAGGCCCTCCCGAGGTTGTTGCACATGTGCCTGAATTCGCAGGAGGCCTTCTTGGGGCTGTATTCCTTGGTCCTGGGGGTGTTGGACGTGGGCCACGATGGGCGCGCGTGTTTCCGGGTTTTTGTCCCTGGCGACGCTCTGCCGTAGCGCTGCGATAGTGGTGCAAGCACGCGTGTCATGGTTGCCTCGGCCATGGATTTCGCACCACTGCCCGTGGTCCTCGGCCCCGGCGCCCTCTGCCTTCGCGACCTGCGGAGGCGTTGTCTTTGGAGCCGCCCTCGATGTCAAAGACGTAACGAGGTTTCCTGGACTTGCGTTGGTCGCGCTTGGGCCTATCGCCTGACGGGTCATTGTGTTGGGGGTCCTTGCGTTTGGAGGCGCCTTTCGGCTGCTCTTGCTTGTGCTTACCTTTCGAAGAGCCCTGCTTCGGCGAGCCTTCGCTCTTTACCGAGCCTTCCGCCTTGTTGGTGTCAGAGTCATCACCGTGTCGCCTCTGCGCGTCCTCCTCCGCTCTGGCGTACTCTTCCATCTTGTCGAAGAGCTTCGCGACCGTCCTAATGGGCTTGCGCGCATTGTACTCGGCCATCGGTCCCGGTAGGAGGCCTTGTATTGCTGCGTTGATGACGGTTGTTTCGTTGACGTCCTTGACCTGGCAACGTACTTTCGCGAAGCGCTTGAAGTAATCCCGGAGCCGCTCCTCAGGTTTTTGCTTGACTGCGAAGAGCTGGTCCGCGTCGACACGCTTGACGTAGTTTCCCTGGAAGTTGTTGTAGAGTCGATCGCGGATCTGTTCTCAGGCATAGATGGACTGTGGTTCAATGGTGAAGAACCAGGACAGCGCCACCCCTTGTAACGCGAGGGGAAGTCCTTTTGCCTTCGTGGTGTCGTCTCCGTCAGCGGCTTTGCTAGCGGTCTCATACACGCGCACGAATTCTCACGGGTCGGAGTCGCCCTTGTACGCCTCGATGACGCTCGGGAACTTGAAGTCCTCAGGCCACGCCGCCTGCTGTAGGCTCGCGGAGAGCGGGGACTCCGGGTCTACGCGCCGCAATGGGACGCGACTAGACGTAGGGGCGTCGCGGCTATCCGCCCTCTCCGGAGCGGGTTCGGATGCCACCGCGGGGCGTGTTGGCTCCGAGCCTCTTGCATGTCTCGCACAACCCCGCGGAGGTCTGTTAGCTCCCGCTGAAATGCGCTAAGGGCCGCCAGCAGGGCAGCCTCCACCGCGGACGTGGCTGGGGCCGTTGGTGCGCTTGGCGGTACTACCAGCACGGCGGTGACCACGGCCTGCGCGCCCAGGCTGCCCGCTGCGTTGTCCTGGAGGACCCTGGAGCCGGTGACGAGGTCCGCGCCGCCGCTGGGACCATTCACCGCTTCTGCGCCGGGTGGAAAAACGGATGCGCCTACGTTGCTATCGCCGGGGTTGGTCGTCGGGGCGGTGCTGGTGGGGTCTGGCGTTGTGTCGCTGGCGGGTTGGTCGTCGCGTCGGTGGCAGGGTTGGGCGTTGCGTCGGGAACGCCGGTGTTCACGGTCGCACCTGCACCACCGCTCGTACCTGCGGCTGCTAAAGCCGAAGCCCTAGTGCTGACGCGAGACTTCGCCGCTTCTGCCTTCTTCTTCTTCGCCGCCGACGGTGATTGGTGCGGCTACGGTACACATCAATTTTTTCGCTACACAGTAGCGAGGTTGTTAAATTTTGGGTTGGCTAAGTGTACACATTAATTTGTTTCGCTGAGGTGGTTAAATTTTGGGTTGGCTAAGCCTGTATATAAAAGGAGGGAGAGCTTCCTTTTGTACTGCACTACTTTCGGCTACTCTGTTACTGCGTCCGACGCGCACCGTGCATGGAAAGAGTAGTATCTACAAAGCCGACGCCTCTCTTGATCATTCGTGGGTTGGGATGGATAAGGTTTTTAGAAAGCACTCGTACGACTGCTCGCTATCTTGTACCCGTCGCCTTCCAATGATCCACGTTCACGTATCATCATTTATGTCGACATATCCACAGATTACACTAAGTGTCTGCTACTAACAAGTAACATATAGAGTTCTAGTAACTGATATAGCAGGAATATATAGCTGCTAGCAACTAATACCAACTAATATAGTAAGTAATAGACAGAGCGGCTAACAACAAATGTAGTGTTATACTGGTAACTAATATGGAGCCACCACTTGTAGAGATTTGTACATAATCGTTGATAGTTATCAAGTAATAGAGTTGCTAGCAACTAATGTTATAGCATTGCTATCAACTATTGTAGAAAGGAAAATGTACCGCTAGCGGCTTATGTAGAGCCACCACTAGTAGTTAATTGTACAAAATCATTTATAATTGTCAATATGTAATACTGAGATGTTGGAAGCTTATATATATAGAGATAAAAGCAACTAATGTAGAGCCACCACTAGTAGTTGACTGTACAAAAAATATTTATAGTTGTCATTAAGTAATAGCGAGATGCTAGCAAGTAATATTTTAGAGCTACTAGCAACTAATGTAGAAAATAATATGTAGAGCTAGCAATTAATGTAACAAGTAAAATATAAAACTACTAGTAACTATTGTAACAAGTAACATGTAATACAACAAAAAAACTTAGGGGCGGTTGGGCCAAGCCCAAGGCCTAACCGGCCCGACCCAAGCCATACCCTTAAGACAGAGCTAGAAGGGGGAGGAGGCAAAAGCCGTCTTTGCTTTCCCCTTAAGACAGAGCTAGAAGGAAAAGAAGAAGGGAAAAAGCAAGGAAGAAAAGAGGAGAGCCCGATCCGACGCTTGCTTTGTCAGATTCGACCAAGAAACGATAGGTGGCAGTTCGAGTCTAGTACCGTTCACACACCGTCCGCTAGGTTAACATGCAATTGCATGGTAGAATAGTGGATTGTGATGAATGCATAGTATTGTTTTATGCCATGATTTATACTGAGTCATGAAATGATATTCCTGCTTTTCTGTTGATTATACTGTGATGAGAGATATTTATGATCAAATGTCAACATTTGAAGAATGTGTTTGCATTGCACCATGAGCATCATGAAAGTTCTACGACGGTAGGCATCCCACACGGTGGGAATATCAAGACTTACTTCGATAGACACCTCCAGGGATGGAGGCAGAGGGGTTTTACCGACACGTGTCACTGGAGTGATCCAACGGCCGGTACGGGGCATGGCTCGGATGGTCGACACGAGGCAAGAGAAAGATTGGACGGCTGAGGTTTAATTGGGCCAAAAGAATAATGGTGGGCACAACCCATTACTGTTTAAGGATTTTTTTTTAGGATTTTTTATTTTCAGAAATTCAAATAAAATCAAAGAAGCTTTAAAAATAGCAAATAACTCCAGAAAAATCCAAGAAAATTCCTTAAGACACAAAGAACTCAAATAAAATACTTTCATCAAATGTTAATGTTTAGTTTAATCATATTAAATCCTTTTAATTTATGAAAATTCATTTTAAGCTTGAATTAATTCCAAAAAATCCAACTGGTGAATTTTATTTTAAAAGTTTCAAAAAGACCCTGAAAATCAGGATACTACACAACCCCACTGTTTCGTCGTGTGTTTGCTGTCTTCAGACTCACCCTTGCTTTATTGTTGTTTTTAGGTATCTATTGAAGGCGACATGTACAGATGGAAGTAGCACAGTTGTATCATATGCAACAGTAATTCACATATCATCTATAGTTGACATATTTAGTCTTAAATAGTCTAAGTACCTTTTTAGTAATTAGCAAATTTATACCACTACTGCACTTGATATCAAGTGTATCGACTTTTATCGTTTGGTTGAGATTTAAATAGAAGAATTGTTTCGTAAGATCAGCAGCAAATGTGAAAGTTAGTAGCATCATAGAATAGGTGATAGTACTTTAGACTGCCGAGGTGTTACATAACATATAGAGCTAAAATATAAAAATAATAGTACCTATTGTAATAACATATAGAGCTTGCGGCTAAAATCCAACAGAGCCTGATCGCGGGATAGCTCGTTAGACGCCCCTAAAACATGTCCAACACTAATAAACTATAATATAAAAGAACAGGGCCATAGCGTAGCTAGTAGCTACCTTGTGTCAAAAGAACGCAATTTGGGAATGTTTGGAATATATTGATTTTGCACAAATTTTGCATCAAGAAAACATTTAATTTTCTCCTACGTTTTCTATAAGACCCCAATCGTTACTTCGATAGAAGTTGTGTTGGACACTAGCACATAGTAATTTTGACCACTAATTTGCATTATAACAAAATTGTACAATGCGGAAAAATCCGTTTCATTATGGACAATTACCAGAATATGTTGTTGTATTTCCATCACAAATTTTGTTAATAACAAAAATTCTAAATTTTACATAACCACTGCCTAAAAAGCTATGTACATGTAAGGCAATGAGAACCAGCGGTGTATCCTGATGTCCTAACATATCCATATAGACAAATTGCCTCTTGATTGGCAACTACTCAAGGTGTGAACCTACCGATACCTGCAAAACATAAGCACATATGAAACATGATCCATATCTACTATTAATGCCAATCGAAAAGTTACAATCCGACTTCTTGCAAGCACATATATTACGTATGGTAGATCAACCTAATTTTTTGTATTAGGTTAGCGCCATAAGTTTGGTGCCACGTCAGAAAAAATTTCAGTTTTTCGAAACTCAAGCTGAAAGCTTTATTCAAACTTCAGTTTTGAAAATTATAATCTCTCTCAAGCATATTAGAGAGAAACAAAGGAGGCCACACTGACCCAATTCCTCATTTGGAAACGCATATTTAGCATAAACAATAAGAGAGCAACTAGCGCACAGTATGCCGTTAGGAGACATCCCGACGGCATACCTTCCCCTTGTCGGTACTCCCCCTCACCTCCCTCTCAAATGCGCCGCCGCTCCCCTCCCCTCCATCTACCTCCTTCTCCAGTGCCGGACGCTGCCCCCCTCTTCCTCTTCTCTTCTCCTCCCCACCCCGCCTTTTTCTCCAGCGTCGGCCGCAACCCCGGGCCGCAGCTCCTCCCCCACCCCCCGACTTCTTCTCCAACACCGGTCGTTGCCTTCCTCTCCCTCTTCTCTTCTCCTCCTCCTCCTCCAGCGTCGGCAATGACCCCGCCGCCTTGCCATTCCACCCTCCCCCACTGTCCCCACTCTGCCCAACCTAAAATTCACTGCGCCGCCGCCTCGCCGTGCCGCCCTCTGACGCTGCACACCGCCCTCCACCACCACCCGATGCCCTCCACCACCGCCCACCGCCTCCCCGGCCTCCCTCTACGTCCCAAGGAGCCACCGTGAACCCATCCGAGAAAGGTGGCGGCGGCGTCCCCCTCGCCGGAGACGAGTTATACCATCGAATCCAACAAAACGATATACCATTTTCTAAATCTTATCAAACAATAATTATCATTTTGGATACAAAAAAGAGAAATCTAGGCACCTCACTACAGATAAGCCTACGAACACTCGACAAACAGTAATTATCAACAATGATATGATTCCAAGAGAAACCAATGATAGATGTAACACAAAAGCATTTAAAGTGTCCATACCTTTGCTCTGGCAGGGTATTGACTGTAAGGATGTGCTTCTATACTTTCCTCAGTAGTGATTTACATAATTTTTAAAGCATGATGAATAGTGAATAAATGTTATTTATCTCCTCATTACTTTGAGATTAGTGTTATTTTTGTTAGAGAGGAAAGTATAGAAGCACTGCTCTTGATTGTATCATGCTCAACGCGACTCCATAGTCATCCACCAAGCGCTTGTATTTTTTTCTGGGACATCATAACATCCAGCGGCTTTATGCTCATCATAAGGATAGATCAAGCTATCACCACCAATTGCTCTAGGGAGACGCCTACGCAGCAACTGCTGCTCAGCCATTATAGCTGATGATATTTTCATTTTTACAGCATTTGCACCTTCGGTGGTTTTCGACAAAAGATCCAGAACTCCACTCACTGGCTGAGCAGCTGCACCAATTAAACCTTTTCCAATTCCCTGTACAAAGCCCTCAACACCAGAAGATTTTGCACCCTCAATGGGCTTTGTCAATAAGCCCGTAACACCTCTGAAAGTGCCCTTTGCGAGAGCCCCACCTCCATCTCGTATGACATCACCAAAGTCTTCCACTCCTTTGCTATCCTGGAGAAAACATAGCAGCAGCATGGCGATTTTTTTAGTTACAACTTCTAATACTTTTTTCACAGTTCAATATATGCATAGAAACATAGAAACAATAAGAAATGGACCTGTCTCATTCGGCCCTGAATGAATTTCTTGTCCATAGACAGTGCTGCTATACCCTTGCTCATGTTACTCAAAGCGCTACTTGCATTGCCAAGAATGTCAACACCAGAAAGTAGTTGAAGAGGTTGGCTAAGAAGATCCTTTTGAATGTTAGATATAGCAGTGTTCATTAGTGCACTTTGTCTCATGCACAATTCCTCTCGGTACCTTTGAGCTACACGGACCTTAATGATTGAGATAAATACATCAGCGTAGATAAACAATTAAAGATAGAAGCATGAAGGTTTGTTCAGGCAAATTGTAAAATTAGAGACAATTATAAGTATTGCAAAAGATGAAGATACAAATATGCCGCCCTACCGGCATGTGTTCCATGTTTCCTAGTGCAGTCATCAAGGATGACCAGAACCCAAGAACTCCTCTTGGCCTTTGGGTTGGGGACATTGCCATTGATACTCTAAATCGGATCTCAGAGATATTCAGAAGCCTGTATGAGAAGGTTCAGTATTAACACAGGGCAAAACAATAAGAAAGGAAAACACAATAAGATATGGTTAGTTGCCTACCCAATTTTCAGTATAGGATCCACTGAAACAGCTGAAGGCTGAGAACTAGATATCCTATCAAATTTTAGGTGTTGAACCATCTCATGGAGGCGCTAAATAATGGGTTCATGGATGTTGACAAAAAAAACACAACTCTCAGGAACCTACAAACATTACACAATTGTTATTGAAACAGACATTTAAAGACATCACAACATCTACTTGATGACTTGCGGCTACAACAGGCAAACTGTCAAAGAATGCAACACAGTAAAGACCAAAAAGAAAAGTGTTACTCAGATGGGTGCTGGACATCTAAATATCTACTTGATAGTTGATACTTGATACTATAAAGCTATGCTAATGAAAATAGACACTTAAAACAAAAATAACTGAAATAGCTATGTGAATCAAAGGACCATTTCCTAATAACCCAAGTTGAATTAGTAAACACACCTGCACACCAATATATGGATAAACACAAAAATCTAGAGAATTATTGGTCTGCATTGTCATAGAAAACTTGACAACATGGTCTGATTGATTCTCCATTTTTTGGGAACAAAAGAGGACAGGCATTGGGACAAAAGGTAATTGATTGTCCACTTGAATCCAATGCATTCGCATTTTAAACCTGCCATTAAAAGAGGTAAGGCATTTGAGCCTAGACAAAGGAGAAATTTTGAGCAGTGAGAAAGAGTAACCTAGCAAACAACCAGGAGCAAATATTGTTACCTATTGATTCCAGAACCCATTCCAGATGAGTAGGCAAGTAATAGTTGCTGCACTGAGAGGTAAAGAACTTCCTCAGGCATATGGTCAATTATGGAAATGCCCAGCTCTGTTAATTCCAAATTAACATGGAATTCACTATCCAGATCTTGAGATGAATGCCCACAGTCGACCTCTGATGGCTGAAAGATTGGTGATAATAGCCTTTCAGTTGTCTGTTCACGCGTTCTATTATCTGGCAGCCAATCACTAATTTGAGTAACGTGCAATTTCCCCTCTTTAAGAACAGTGACACGCAAGGGCTTCTTAAGTCCACTTGAAGTAACCAGCGGCTGGTGATCCATGATGACATCAATGTCATATGTCATGGAGCTTGTAGGATCAGTTCCATCAACCAATACTTCCAATAGACGCCTTCTACCAAGATCCTCCCAGAAGAAGGAAGCCGATGAATTTGGAGGCAGACTACGCCACGAATAATCATCACCACCAACTTGCCGAAGCCGTACAGGCAAGAACATGGAGCGATTCTCTACCCTGCTTACATGAATTATAATTGGCCTTAGCAAGTGTAAGAAATTTTGACATAAACTTCACATGAATAATTGTGCTGTACCTGTATGGACTGGACCAACAAGCGAGCTGAAATACAACTTCATACCGTGAACTTTTTGTTCCACTTCTCACGTTTACCCTCACAAAAGCTTGATCATTTCCTGTAATACTATTCATTAGCACACACACAACTCCATTAGCATCAATGCTAAATGGTGTACTCCATTTGTATCCCTCCAACCGCAACTGCAAGCAGACAGAATGGTGAAAGGTATGAAAAAAAGTAAGGAACTAAAACATTTATAAGAAGTAAGCAAAAAGTACCAGTTCAAAGTTAACAACCTTTGAAAGTTTCTTTCCAAATTCTGATCGCCATTGGAACACTTTTGGGGGATCAGTTGGACGTAAATGCTCCTCAATCCCATTATGGTACTCAGATAAAATAATACTTTTCCCAATTCTATTGATAAAAAGTGCTCGTGGAAGAAAATCTACTGCCTGCATAATCAGACAAAAATTTATTTTTCTAAATTGTTTATTTCAAGCATACAGTGACATACATATACAACATTGCACCAGAACAAACTTTTTTATGTTGAAACAGAATCAACAAAACATAGTGAATAAGATTGGAAAGTTACAGGAAATGCAAAGATTATGCCATTTCAAGAGCAGTAAAAAAAACTAGAGGAAAAAAAAATCTAAAAATGGATTGTCCTAGAGTCTAGATACGAAGCGTAAAAGATACAAGTAGACTTGAGCTTTGGTCTACCAACCCTTGCATACGGATTTATTTTGAGAATTTGCCAAGAGCAACTAGTAGAAGAACTGTTCTTTATGGCCCTAATATACATCAGGACATCTATTTATTTCTGCTAATTTGTATTTGTACAACTGTATTGAGTTAAAGATTGTTTGACTAAGGAAAGAAAAGTGAAAATGGTTTTTTCTCCGAAAATACAAGCCCCGGTTCATTCACAATAGACATTTCCCAAATGAAATAGGTTCACATAATACCCTTACCTTTTGTAAATGTGCAAATAAAAAGCTCCCAGACATAAGTGTTAGCTGTAAATTGCTTTAAATCCAGTACTTCAGATTTTTATCAATTAATTTTAAGTGTTTCAACAAAGCTAAATGGACCAAGCAACCAAACAGAATATTTTGCTTCACCCGTTAGGCAGCTTATGACATGAAACTTTCAAATATGTACTGTGGGGTCATAGATAGAGCAGATTTACTTTAACTGCATCCTGAACATTCTTGTATGGGCAAATTAAATGGAACTTGAGCAAACAGCCAAACAGACCAAAAGGTGAATAGATTGAACTATTTTCTCTGGTTTTAACTCGACACGATGAGCCTACCTAAGCATCAGGACTAGCAGGAACAAAACTTTCCGAGAGAGAAGATTGCTGCTGCTTAGGTAGGCTCTCTGAACCTAGTGAAAGCAGCTGGCTCCATCTGTAAAATTCCTGTGAACTTTCAGAGAGGGTGGGTTTGCCAACACTAATTATGAAATCCATATCACTAATCAATGGCTCAATGCTGTCAGGGGGCAAAGGAATAGATGAATGAGAGTCAACTATTGCAATTACTTCCTAAAAGAATCTCTGCATTTTATTCTTGCAATTACCAAATGGGTAAAAACGCTTAGTACGGTCTTTATTTCTAATCTCACAAAGATAGTATAAATAAGGAGAAACAGGCATAGTAATGTGGCAAATGAACTTGATGGCATCCAATAAACTCTATGGGACGATATGTAATTATTGAACAGCAATTTTAGTTGTGAAATTAATTATGCCTGGCCAATTAACATGAATGAACACTAAACATCCAAAAGATGTGGTAAACTGGGAACACATGAAGATTCAAACCTTAGTTCTGTCTGAAGCCATCTTTAGTTGAACTGAGAACCAGTAATATGATCCATCAGAAGCAAATGCTTTGACATCAACATGCTCCTGCACCAGATGAATGGGTTGAAATCAACAAAATAATGCTTCAAGAGAAGGTAGGCGATAGATCAAACATATGTAATACCACATTGTATACCTTCTTCTCAAGCTCTCAGAGAGACACTCCTATACTGTATTAGTGTATTGTGCGCAACTGCCAACAGCCACACAGATCGCAACTCGTGCTGGACTGAAATTGTCATCCCGCAGACCTGCAGGGCGGTTAATGTAATCTTGTGGCGACAGCATTACATAGTTTGTACTACAATCTTCAATGACTTCCAATATATGCATATTCCTCTGCAATATTGTGCCTCTTCTGATAAGAGACTTTGAAGAATGTCTGAGGGAAAATTTTGAAGGTTTAGCCACTCTGCTCAGTGAGTCCGGTCTGCTAAGTGAGTCTGCATCTGAGTTTTCTGTGGGTTCCACTTCTACAATGCGATAAGATAGTGGGATTGAAGAACAGTTTTTGATCCAATATGGAACGAATAATCTCAGAGTCTTTGGTGCAGCACCACTTGCTCCCAGATCATGTTCAACACTAACACGCATTCTTTTAATTGACAAGACAGGTGAAATTGTTAGAAATAATAAATGAATCAACACTAATAGCAATTCACCTGAAAATATCATTAGATTAAGTATTGTAAATTTTAACCTACAAATCCAAATAAGAAATAATACTACTACAAGTTCATATATCCATAAGAAAGCAAATTGACTGTAGATAATTCTATCAGGTTGTACATTGAATTTACGCCTATGAATCGTTTCTGTCAAAATATGCAACCTATAGGGATTAATCTCTTGCCACACAATCCCTACTTGAAATTAAGTTCTCATTCGAATACTATCTGTGTATGTGAAGGCCACACAAGAGTAAGACACAACATATATGAAACAGCAGTTAAATTTATTATTTTATTATTTTGATAATTCAAAATAATGTTCAATTCTAATATCCAATTCAATGACCAAGTTTAACTTACTGATTGTAGCAAGAACCCTGATTATATGGTATTCACAGCCACAGGTATACATATATATTGAGGTTTGGATCTGTTAGTTCTTAATCATGCATTATGTGACAAAGATTGGTTAAAACAGAAGGCCAATATTTGCACCGGCAGTTAATCAACTCTCAAAAAAGAAAAAAGAAAATGAATAAAATTATAATTATTATGGTAGGTCCTGATTGCAACAGCTCATATTTTACGAATTGAATTCTTATGAAGTCTTATTCCTAAGCAAACAAAAAAAACTTTTTTGGGGTATTGTTTTGTTAGTAGAAAAGTAAAACCATTCATTATGTTATAAAATGGATTCCTAGAGCTTTAAATAGACCTCCTTAAGCCAGCATTTCTGCCGTCTAAAGGTGGCTTGGAAGTTATCACCAGTTTAAAAATGCTTGCTTTTAATTCAAATTTGGTGTAGATCATTTTATGTCAACTCTCAGTTAGAATCAGTACAAATGATCATTAGTAGTAGTAGACTATGTAGCACGGACACGGATACGTCGACACGACACGACACCGACACGGGAATTCGCCGTTTTCCCAAAAAGACCGATACGGCGACACGGCTATATATATTTAAATAATAAATAAATTATATATATATGTATTAATTTCTAGTTTCTAGTTTCTAGTTTCTACATGCTTATTAAACTGCAATAATGTAAATTGCAAACTTGTAATTTGTAAAGTGTATACTCGGAATATGTACCTCATGAATTGTTTTGTTAATCCTGACGGCTGACGACAATTGTTGATGTGAATACCATTTTGAGAAAGAATTCCATTAACCTGGAAAAAAATAACATGATCAGATCGACAAGACTACAAAATGACATGTATATTTGATTCTTTAACAATTAAAGCAATGGACTAATAGAGCAACAACCCAACAACAATTGATAATTGATAAGGATAAGCGATAAATATTAAGAAATACCCAAGTTCAACCATAGAAACTGAAATGTAGAGTACAACCATTCAACCAAGAGCAAATATCCACTATCCAACATAGGATAGGAGTGGTTTAACTTAAGATACATCACAAACTCAAATTCTAATAGCAAGACTACTAGACTAGTTTAAAGACATGAGACTCCTAGACTTCAAGTTCATCCTCATTTTCTTCTTGGATCATTGCAATAGGCTCATCTTCAAACAGCACACCTTGTAACTCTGGTTCTTCAAGAGAGAGCTGAGCAACCTCTAGAATGCCAACACCAGTTAGAGATTCAAAGCTATCTCCTCCTACATCCCACATTCTAGTTGTCCCTGTTTTATATGATTCTGTTCTTCTTGAGAGAAGTCTTAAATTGTTATGCACAAATACCAAATCTTCAAAGACGCTCGGAGTTAATTTATTTCTTCTCATGCTATTGATGAAGCTATATGTGCTCCAGCTTTCTTTCACAACAAGAAGATGAGGCCGGTTGGTTAACCAATTTGAGAGCCAAACTTTGTAGCACAGTGCGGATTGTCCATGATTTGCCCACTCAATTCATTGGATCAAGGATCCATCTATCATAAATAGAATCAAGTCATTGAATTCTCCGAACAAGTGGAAAATCTTGCATATTCTTCTTTCACTTTCTTGAGATCGTCAAGGAGAGGGAAGAACTTTTGAAACACTTCATTCTCATTTGTGAAATCTCAAGATCCTTGTGTGGGGTACACGCCAACAACACCTTCTTGGTTGATCCATTTGTCACTATAATATCTACAAACAAAAATGGATTATAATATCTAGTAATATACAAGCAAAAGCAAAGGAAAACGAAGATTTATAATTTACCTTGGATTAAGTGAATGTGCCAAACAATGGAGTGGAGTGTTGCCTTTTGCCCAACGATCAATCAATATGCGATGAACAACCTCATAAAAGCAAGACTCCTCATTTTCTTCCTTACCTTCATGCCTATATATCACTTTCTTCACAGTCTCAATCATTGTATCCCACATCTCATAAATTAGATGAAGGCATGGTGTGTCGGTGTCCGCCACACGTATCATTTCATAGATTGGTTCAGTGAATTCAACAATGTAGTTCACCTTGTCCCACTGTTATGCCCCCTTGATCTCAGGGCGTAACGATGGGAGACCACAGGGAGAGCCTGGCCTTGACGCCGGCCAGATCTTCCCCGAGTCGCCAGCCGGAGGTAAGTTGCAGAGAGGAGATGAGGCGAGAGGATTCCTTCTTAATTCTTTCTTATTCCCCAATGTCCGGATTACATAGCTTTATATAAGACATGGGTAAGGAGAGTCCGCTTCTAAAGCCTAACCCGACTCTTAAACAATCTATGCGATAAAAGAAACTCTAAGCCGTATATGACTAGGAAAAGGTGCAGGCGCGACCGAGATAGATTAGGGTTTAGGTTTCTGGCGGCGGCTATAGACTATAACATCTCTCCCCTTCTCGCGAAGCAGCTCGTCCTCGAGCTGAAATGTTGGATAAGTCTCCTGGAAGGAAGTCAATGGGACCCAGGTTGCATCAGCTACAGACATGTCTGTCCATTGAACAAGAACATGCATCTGCCCCTGGCGTCGTTCTGTCCGCAACACCCGTAGTGGAGAAGGAAGCACACGACCATGCTGGAGAGGTGGCAATGGCGGCGGAGTGGCTGGAGGCACCCCTTGAAACTTCTTCAATAAGCCGACATGAAACACGTCATGGAGTTTGGCGGTCGACGGCAATTCCAATTTGTAGGCCACCGAACCAATTCTTTCAATGATTTTATATGGACCAAAGTATTTGGGTGCGACTGCCGCCACCGAGAAACCGGAGAAGGCTGGCGGTGGAGGAGACGCAGCCATACCCAATCATCCACAGCAAAAGAGATATCTCGGTGATTTTGGTCATAAAACTTTTTGGCATACTGCTGAGCCTGAAGAAGCCGATCCCTGATGTCGTGAAGAAATTGGTCCCGTGCTATCAAAGAGGCCTCGACGGCCTGCACAGCCGCTGCTCCCTTCTCATAAGAACGCAATGTTGGTGGGTCTCGGCCGTAGACCACTTTGAAGGGAGTCTCGTGCAATGCGGAATGAAAGGAGGTGTTATAACAATACTCAGCCCAAGGCAACCATTCTAACCATTGACGGGGCGATCTCGGTTAAGCAACGTAGATACATGGCAATTACTTTATTAATCGCCGGTTTGGCCATCCGATTGCGGGTGGTAAGCTGAAGCGAGGTGGCCGGATGCACGCAAGACGGAACAAATCTTGCCAAAAGTTGCTTGTAAAAATCGGGTCTCGATCACTAACAATTGAAGAAGGGATCCCATGAAGGCGCACGACTTCATCAAAGAAAACTCGGGCGACCGTTGTTGCGGAGTACGGGTGAGCTAAAGGCAGGAAGTGTGCATATTTGGAAAAGCGATCAACGACAGAGAGAATGACTGTCTTGCCATGAACGCGGGGAAGCCCTTCAATAAAATCCATGGCGATGTCAGACCACGGCTGGGTTGGAACTTCTAAAGGTTGAAGGAGACCGGCGGGGTGGAGATGCTCAATTTTGTTGCGTTGACAAATCAGGCAAGTTCGCACAAAATCTCCAACAAGCTTTTTGGCCCCGGGAATAAAGAAGTCCTTACGTAGTCGACACAAGGTTTTCTGAGTGCCTTCGTGAGCTGCATGGGCCGAAGTAAGGAGTGACTGCACCGACGGAGACGAAGCTGGCACAAAAACCCGGCCGGAGTGCAAGATGAGGCCGTCGCGAATTGACCATGGGGTACCATCGTCCCGACTCAATAGCGAGGCCGGCCGCCGCAACTCGGGTCGATAAAACCTCATTCGCGATTACGGAATATGGCGAGCCGAGACGAGATAGCCGATGGCTGGGCGGGTGCGATCGCGGCGTGAAAGGGCATCGGCGACGGTGTTGAAGCGGCCCGGCCGGAACTCAACTGTGAAGTCGTATCCAAATAACTTGCTGACCCAGTGGTGTTGCGGCATGGTGGACAGTCGTTGATCCAACAGGAACTTTAGACTATAATGATCTGTGCGAATATTGAAAGTACGACCACAAATATGGTCTCCAATGACGGACGGCTTTGAACCGCACCGATTAATTCGTTCATAAGCCGAGTTTGGAATGGCGAGGTACCATCGGCGGTGAAAGCGATTGGGCCCAAGCCTTGATGAAGAACAGCGCCAATTCCGGTCCCAGAAGCATCGCATTCGACTGTAAACTGTTGCGTGAAGTCAGGCATGTGCAGGACCGGTGCAGTTGATAAGGCGTCCTTGAGAGCTTCAAAAGCTTGCTGAGCCACTGGTGACCAACCAAATGCCTCTCTCTTAAGGAGATTTGTGAGAGGGGCGGCTATTTTGCCGAAATCCTTGATAAATTTGCGATAATAGCCGGCAAGACCAAATCCACGCAATGCTTTGATTGTCTTGGGTTGTGGCCAATCGCAATCGCTTTGTGCTTAGAGGATCCATGGCTACGCCTCCTCCGAAATCACATGGCCGAGATAGGAAATCGAAGGTAGGCCAAAGGAACACTTGGATCTTTTAGAAATGTGCATCTTTGCAGAGTAGAAAAACCAAGCGGATGTCTTTGCAAGTGTTCGGGCGGGATGGACTATAGATCAATATATCGTCGAAGAATACCAATCTGAAGCATCTCAAGTATGGCCGAGAACATCCCGCATGAGAGCTTGGAAAGTAGCCGCGCATTAGTCAATCCAAAGGGCATAACCAAGAACTCAAAAGACCCTCATGTGTCCGGAAGCGGTTTTATAGATGTCATCCGGTGCATACGGACTTGGTGATACCCGAACGGAGGTCGAGTTTTGTGAAAACCGAGCACCCAAGCTCATCCAATAACTCTTCAACCACGGGATGGGAAATTTATCTTTGATGGTTAGCTCATTGAGGGCTCGATAATCAACACGAATCGCCAAGTATTGTCGTGCTTTTTGACCAAGAGGATCGAGATGAAAACAAGAATGACTCCTCCGAATGATACCGTCTTTGGAGCATGTCGAGCATTGGCGTTCCAACTCGTCTTTACGTGATGTGGGTACCGTATGGTCGGACGGAGGCAGGAGTAGCCTCGTCGTCGGCGGATCCGATGATCCCGTGGACGTCTTGGAGGAAGCCACGATGGTTCGTAAAAGGTCAAGAAAGTCATCCAACAACGGCCGCAATGATCCTCACCGGATCGCACTAAAACTCGCATTGGCCGTTGATCGACGATCCACGCCATTGTATCTGCCGCGTGCAACCAAAACATCATGGACAAAGTCGTCGAAATCCCAACGAATTGGACCCAATGATTTCACCAATGGACGCCAAGGACAATATCAAACCCATCCAGGAATTGCATAAGTCGTAATAGTAAACGGTGTCCGTGAATCTTGAGTCGCAAATTGTGATGAACCGGTACACGCAAGTCGATCTCCATTGGCAATCTTGACGCGTAGACCATGACAACTGCGGAAAGCGGCTCGATTGCTTGGACAACCCGAGCATCGATGAAGTTGTGTGTAGACCCGGAATCGACAAGGGCGGCGAAACGGTGCGTCTTGGATCGTTACGGCAAGTCGCATGGTGCCCCATTGGGTGCTCGATGGCGACATGCGAGGATATCTCCGAGATGTATTTTCGGGCCGAGGCGTGCGAGTCCATCGATCATCCCCTTGTTCGCCTCTTCATTCATATCAATATAAGTGAGAAAGGTTGCTTACGATGTCCCTGAAACTTGTCATCACGGCTTGTAGCACGACCCTTTGAGCGGCGATGCGCCAATTCCGTTGGCGTAAGGCGGCGAACGGTTTTGTCGGACGAGGCCACGTGCGGCAACTTGTTGAGGCGACTCGGGACGCCCGAGAGTCGGAAGCGGTGTAGACGGCCGTTGAGGAACCGCCCAGACGAGGTTGCGAGCGAGGTCGCTAGGCGCCGTTGCGCCGCGGCGTTCATAAGCACGGCGAGACTCATGGCCACTGTAGATTTCTTGGTGCTGTAATTCCACATCCGTTCGGAGGGTTCTCGGCCGGCCGTAAAAATCTGCACTCGCCGTGATGGTAAGAGGCGATCGCACGGCGAGGCGCCAAGAACTTAGCCTGTAATCGCCGATCGTCCCGTCTGCTTGAGCCGAGTTAGCTCCCAGTGGATTACTCCGGTAGGCGGTCCAAACCGCATATGGCGAGTTCTTTAAATTGTCCCCATGTCTACCGCCGTCGTCTCGTTCACCGGTAGTACCATTGCCGAGCAATTCCGTAAGGTGGTAAGATGCGAGCCAAACTTTGTCATCTTCTTGATCAAGACGCTCGCGAAGAACTGGTCGCAGCTGATTCAGCCAAGATGAGGGTCATCCGAGCCATCATATGTTGGAAATTCCAACTTGTGGTAGCGTGGAGCACCGGAATATGAGCTTGCGGATGTCCAAACCGTGACGGCAAGGGTGCTTGGGGTGGCGAGAAAGGTCGTGGAATAAATTTTGGCATGGTGGCGGCGGGCGGAGCATGGAGTGTCTCGCGGAGGTTTCAGCGATGGGTTGGTCTTCTTGGGGCGGTGTGGCCGTGGAAGGATCCTCGGTACGGCGGCGAGATACCGCGATTAGTGCGAGGACATCGCCGCGATGGAAGTGGTAACAACCCGGCGCGGAAAGGAGAACACGCCGTCAGATTCGGGAGGCGGTTGACGCTGGTGGCGATGCTCTGCCGAGTTAGATCTGCGATTTTGGACTGCATCTCCGTGTTTTGCTTCACGAGCCCCGCCATCTGGTCCTGGATTGCCCTGAACATGGCGGTCACCGACCGCCTCTTCTCCCGAATCGGACCACGCATCCCCGATACCAAGTTGTTATGCCCCTTGATCTCGGGCGTAACGATGGGAGACCACGGAGAGCTCGGCTTTGACGCCGCCGGATCTTCCCGAGTCGCCACCGGAGGTAAGTTGCAGAGAGGAGATGAGGCGAGAGGATTCCTTCTTAATTCTTTCTTATTCCCAATGTCCGGATTACATAGCTTTATATAAGACATGGGTAAGGAGAGTCCGCTTCTAAAGCCTAACCCGACTCTTAAACAATCTATGCGATAAAAGAAACTCTAAGCCGTATATGACTAGGAAAAGGTCTGGGCGCAGCCAGATAGATTAGGGTTTAGGTTTCTGGCGGCGGCTATAGACTATAACACCCACCACACTTCATTAAGTACTAGGTCTCTAATGTTTTGTGTCATTCCTCTATTGTCATCTCTATATGTCTCCCATTTGTCACTAATCACCATGTTTTGGAGTGCCCTCTTGATCATGCAAAACCGCTTCAACATAACTACAACTGAAGCAAACCTTGTTTCAGCAATAGCAAGTAACTTTAGTTTGCTAAACTCATTGAACATTGATAGCCTCATGCCATGGTTCATTATAAAATTCTTGATCATATTAGCATCTGCAGCAATCTCAGTTATCCAATGGCACTCACTAAAGATTACTTCTTCCTCATCAGTTCTTGGCATTTTAGCAGCACAAATACTCTTGAGCAAGATTGAGAGTATGAACAACACATGGAGTCCAAAAAATATGTGTACTTTTGTTCAACAATCAAACCCGCACCTTTGCAATTTGTAGCATTGTCAGTGATGACTTGGACAACACTTCTTGCACCCACTTCTTCAATAACAGCAATCAACTTCTCAGAAATGTACTCCTTTGTCTTTACCTCGCCTTCTGCATTGATAGCTCGCAAGAACATCGGTGCACCCTCAGAAATAGCAAGAAAGTTAATGAGAGGTCTTCTCGTGCATCGACCATCCATCCAACAAATGGTAACACCCTTTTCAGGCCATGTGCTCCGCGTATGCTCCAATAAGGTCTCAATGTGAGTTCTTTCTTGTTGAAGAAGTGTAGTCCTCAACTTGTTGTACCCAGGTGGGACATAACCAGAAAGATTATTGTTTGCAGCAAAGTTATAAGATTGTTGAAAATGTGGATTTCTTGCTAGATTGAAAGACAATCCTGTCAATTTCACATAACCAAAATTAGTTGAATGCAAATTGTAAGTTGGATAAAATTGAAACAATGATTGAAAGTTGATTGCATACCTCCAGAATAAAACATCCTTGCAATTTGTGCATCCAATTGATTGCGCAAATCCTTAGCCCAAGCTTTCTAATGTCAAGGAGGTCCTCTCCGCCTCTTAGTTCCCAACATAGCCGAGTCCATGCTTGAGGACGAAACACTAGCACTAGCACTAGCAACGCTACCCATAGTTGATGGTGGCAAGGGCACATTTCTTGGTTTTGTTTTTGCTTGTTCTTCCTCAGCCTTTGCAACTTCATTTTTAAGCTGAGCAAGAATTGGTACTGTCACCCTAGGACATATCTTGCATCCACCATTAGTAATTTTCAGCAGGTGTGCTTTGACTCTAGAGTAGCTACTAGTGCCAACATATTTGCAATACTTGCATCTCCATTTCACATTCCCTCCCCCTTGACCACCTCTATCTAGAATATCAACATGATTCCACAAGGGAAGCTTTGTCCTATTGTTGCTTGTATTTTCCTCCTCTCTAGCATTAGAATTAGAGGCTTCCATCTAAACAAGCAATCTAAACAAGCAATCAATAATAAATGTTAATCGTGTATTCGTGTACTGCATCTAAACTAAACTCTACGGCATGAGCATATAAAAAATCTTGCGCCGACTGCATCAGTCTAAACCTCATCGCACGATCGCTCTAAAAGTCTAAATCGATCGGTCTAAACCTCAGCTCTGCGCACGACCATCGCATACTGCGGGGAAGCGCTCGGCGCGGCGCGGGAGGCGACGCGGCCGGGAGGCGTCGCGGCGAGGATGCGCGTCGCGCAGAAGCGACGGCGGCGGCCGGTGAGCGTCGGCGCGCTGGATGCGTCAGCGGCGCGGGGAGCGACGGCGCGGCCGTGAGCGTCAGCGCGCGGGGAAGCGACAGCGGCGTGAGCGCGTCGCGCGCATGGGAGCGACAGCGCGCGGAGGAGCGTCAGCGGCGGGAAGCCAGAGAAGACCGCGTCTGCGCGTGGGGAATGGCCGAGGTGAGGCGCGTCCCGCTCCCGCGTGCTCTCGGCGCTCGGGTAGGGTTAGGGTTAGATGGCGCACGGGTGGGCCGGCTCTCTCCTGGGCCGGATGTAGGCTGGGATGTGTCCTGGGCCGTGTCCGATGCGTGTATTTACCGTGTCCGACGCGTGTCGTGAATTTTAGCAATTAAAATTAATTCTAAAATTGACCGATACGTCACCAACACGTGTCCGAGCCGTGTCCGTGTCGTATCCGTGTCGGACACGGTGTCGGACACGGATACGGCGGTTTAGACACGTGTCCGTGCTACATAGGTAGTAGAAAACAATACATTATACAGAGTCCACAGGACCCAAGAGAAGCTTCACAGGGCCGGAGAAGAAGATCCAGAGTTCCAGACTAGATAACTAACTTGAAAAATTAAAACCGATGCTAAAAAACGCCAGAAGAGATAAAACAAAGTCAATTGGAATTGGAGGAATGCATCATTTGTCCCAAACAAACTTCTTGAGGATGAAAAAGAAACCCAATCATGTATTAGTAGCATCCACCATATTCAGAGCAAACTTATGTGTTACTCCCTCTGATAAAAAATACATATTTTTGGACATTGACACGGTCTCCAACATGTAACTCCCATCTATCTAAATAGTTTAGTATATATTAGGGATATAGAAAAGTTCAACTGCAAGTCTGCAAGCATTATAAAATGTCACATTTTATTAATGGAGTAATTGTTTTCCAACTTTGAAAATATATTTTTTATATTGATAAACTTATGAATTAATGCTGGATAAAACCATTATGCAGGATACTGGTTACATTCAAAAAGAAACATGCTAATGCACTAAAAACCAGTAAGTTAATATTAATGACTTAACTCACTGATTCACTATTAATGGGCTCAATTTTAAGTTGCATTATGGTTATCAAGGCGTCGTCTAGGCAATGCCAAAGCGTCCTAGCGGCCGGCGGTGGACGCCGTGGACCATCGCCCAGCTCGTGCCAAGTTAGACGGTGCTGGGCGACGCCCAAGTGTCCGGGCGATGCCCAACGCATTGTGGCGGCCACCTGGGCGAGGGGATGCAGGCTTGTAAGGATGTAAAGCCCACCCGAGTGACCCAACCCGAGAGCTTTACTCAGTCCAGCCTCCAGCCACCTCTCCTTCACCTCTCCTTGGTAGGGTTTCACCTCGGGGAGACCTCCCACCGCCGGTGCCGATCTGCAGCATCCTTTCGCCGTCGGTGCCGATCTACTACCTCCTCCCACCACCGACTGCAGCCTCTACCTCCTCCCGCCGCCGGCTTCCCTCTCCTGCAGTCCAGCCAAGTTTGTAATGCTTGTCAACAAGCAAAGAGTAATCAACTTCCTTTTTCCAGGTCCTCTAGTGAGTCTAGTGTTCCTTTAGAACTCATTTACTCCGATGTATGGGTCCAGCCCAAGAATCTGTGGGTAGAAATAAATATTATGTCAGTTTTATTGACGATTTCAGCAAATTCACTTGGATATACTTGCTAAAGAACAAAGCAGAAGTGT
Source organism: Dendrocalamus sinicus (assembly GCA_036346575.1). Classification (NCBI taxonomy): domain Eukaryota; kingdom Viridiplantae; phylum Streptophyta; class Magnoliopsida; order Poales; family Poaceae; genus Dendrocalamus; species Dendrocalamus sinicus. Next base: position 23,002,422 of record CM070645.1, read on the forward strand.
TCCAAAAGTTTCATGACTTCCAGACTCTTGTTGAGAGATTGTTCAATTGAAAAAATCTCTATGTTCAAACAGATTGGAGTGGTGAATATGAGAAACTCAATTCTTTCTTTCAAAAGATTGGAATCCCTCATCGAGTCTCATGTCCTCACACCCATCAACAAAATGGTGCTGCGGAGAGAAAACATAGGCATATAGTTGAGGTTGGTCTTGCTCTTCTTTCACATGCATCTATGCCTCTTAAATTTTGGGATGAGGCTTTCATTGCTGCCACCTATTTGATAAATCGCACACCAAGCAAAATTCTAAACTGGTCCACTCCCTTAGAGAGACTTTATGATACTCCTTCCGATTATTCCTCTCTTCGTATCTTTGGGTGCGCTTGTTGGCCCAATCTTCGGCCTTACAATAGTCACAAACTTCAATTCCGCTCAAAGCAATGCGCTTTCCTTGGCTATAGCAACTTACATAAGGGGTTTAAGTGCTTAGACATCTCCACTGGGCGTATTTACATCTCCAGAGATGTTATTTTTGATGAGGAAGCCTTTCCTTTTGCTCAGCTTCACTCAAATGCAGGTGCCAGACTTCGGTCTGAGACACTCCTTCCAAATACTTCCTCTCATCCTGTTGATCAAGGGGGTGACACTGTGATTGATCAATCTGCTGATATATGTCCTGTTTCTGATGCATCTGAAACTGCTAATTCTTCTGTTGAATCAGATAAAGTTTCAGGTTTGTCTGGTGGAGTTCAATTACAATCGGCATCAGCTGGCAACAAACCATTCCCTACAGATATACCAGATACTTTCTGCAGCCGAAACCAGCCATCACTCAAGTCTACAGCAGGCGCAGGCCCGTCCAAAATTCAGTATTTGCATCTGAGACTGCACAACTTGTACAGCCAAAAACCACATGTTACTCAAGTTTATAGCCGGCGTGTTCAAGTTTCAGCATCCACACCTGAGATTACACAGTCTGTCCCAACGTCTTTTGCCCAAGCTGCCCAAGAAGAAACAACTGACTCCCATCCAAGCAGCAAGGTATCATCTTCCTCAGATAATAATACTACAGCTTCTTTCTCCTCAGGTGACAGCATTGCTCCAACCGCATCAAACAGTGACCCAGAGTCATCCGAATCCGGTAATAGAATATCCTCACAGTTTTCTGTCTCAATGTCACCTCAGCACCGTCCAGTAACAAGGCTACAAAGAGGTATTATCCAACCTGCAACTTTTACTGATGGTAGAGTCAAATATACTGATGGCAGAGTTAAGTATAGTTTCTTTACTTCAAATGAAGAACCTCATACTTTAGAGGAAGCTTTGAAAGATAGGAATTGGAAAGAGGCAATGGATGCAGAGTATATGGCATTAAAAAATAATAAAACATGGCATCTAGTTCCACCTAAGAATGGAATAAACTTGATTGACTGCAAGTGGGTTTATAAAATCAAGAGGAAGGCTGATGGAAGTATAGATAGGTACAAAGCTCGTTTAGTTGCAAAAGGTTTTAAGCAAAGATATGGGATAGACTATGAGGATACTTTTAGCCCTGTTGTTAAGGCAGCATCTATTAGAATTGTCTTGTCCATTGCTGTCTCTCAAGGTTGGAGCCTTCGTCAACTTGATGTACAAAATGCTTTCCTTCATGGTGTCCTTGAGGAAGATGTTTATATGAAATAACCCCCTGGATATGAGGAAAAATCTCTTAAACACTATGTTTGCAAGCTGGACAGATCTTTATATGGTCTCAAATAGGCACCAAGAGCATGGTACTCCAAACTTAGTGAAAAACTGCAGACACTTAGCTTTATTCCTTCCAAAGCTGATACATCCTTGTTCTTTTACAGAAAAGGAAGCATTATAATTTTTATGCTAATTTATATTGATGATATAATTGTTGCTAGTTCAGATCCTGATGCTACTACAGCCCTTCTCAATGATTTGAAGTCTGAGTTTCCTCTAAAAGATTTGGGAGAGCTACACTATTTTCTGGGTATTGAGGTAAAGAAAATACATGATGGTATTCTTCTAACTCAAGAAAAATATACTACAGATTTTCTTAAAAAGGTGCAGATGTATAATTGCAAGCCAGTCAATACTCCTATGTCAGCAAGTGAAAAAATAACAGCACAAGGAGAAAAACTTGGAACAGAAGATTGCACCAAGTATAGAAGTATTGTTGGAGCCTTACAGTACTTGACATTGACTAGACCTGACATCTCTTTCTCAGTGAATAAGGTATGTCAGTATTTATATACTCCAACCGTTTTGCACTGGATGGCAGTCAAAAGGATATTGAGATATCTAAAACATACATTGGGCATTGGATTAAAATCAAGTGCATCATCATCCATGTTAGTCTCAGCTTTCTCTGATGCGGATTGGGCTGGTTGCTTAGATGATCGAAGATCAACTGGGGGTTTTGCAGTCTTTCTAGGCAAGAACCTCATTTCATGGAGTGCTCGAAAGCAAGCAACAGTGTCAAGATCCAGTACAGAAGCAGAGTATAAGGCAGTTGCTAATGCTACAGCCGAAATCATGTGGGTTCAGACTCTTCTTAAAGAACTTGGTATAAATAGTCCATCAGCTGCAAAACTATGGTGTGATAACATTGGTGCAAAGTATAAGAAGAGGCAGCAGTTAAAAGAGACTTGAGGTATTGGAATGTATCTAAAGAATTAGCTTTGGATAGAAGCGCTTGGAAGTTAGTGATCTACGTACCGGAACCATAAGAAAGTTAGGGGTAGTATTTTAGGCTCTCGGCTCAGATAGCAGATTGTATGGCTTAGAGTTTTAGCATTGTAGGTTTTTTTAAGGCTCTCAACTCTTTGATCTTGAAAAGGTTTCATTCCTAGCCTACCCTAAATTGTTTGGGACAAAAGGCTTTGTTGTTATTGTTGTTGTTGCTGCTGCTGCTGCTGCTTTTTAACAATAAATAGGCATGTTTTGTTGAAAGGGCTAAAATGACATTAAAAAACAAGATAGAAGATATACTAAAGTTTTGGCACTGCTTGACAATTGTTCAGAAAAAAGAAGTACCTTCAATGTTATGGTGCCAACAAACCCAGCTTTCACTGTTACTGGAAGCCGAAGAGAATTCAGTGCTTCAGCCTTCAGCTTTAAGTCTTTAAGAACAACATCACCTATTCACAGAGAAATCAAAGCAGAATAAATAAAGAATTACACATACATTATCAGCGGTACTGCAAAAGTTTTTCAACAAAAAGGTAAAATCCAATATATAATTGTTTAACTATTGTTTAGTTAAACAATTAGTGAAATGCTTGCTCAAAAAGCAAACAAAAAAGGGCAGAATAGAAATAGAAGATTATCAAATGCGCCATGTGCCATTGTAGGGAAGCTATGGGCTACTATGCATGTGTTGACACGGGGTATGATGCATAGTGGATCACAGACAATATGTTTGCCGCAGACCTTGACATTGACTGGTGGTGGCACCACTACAGATTTTACTAAGCTGCAAGGTGAAGGCTGGCACAAGTGCTGTTGTGTAACACCCTGCCAATGATTGATCACACTGGCTTAGGATGCATCATGCAACACCGTAGCAAAGCAAACAAATGCTCAACAGTCAACACATTACTAAGGGCTGCCTACACCAAGATGCCAAAGGCATGCCCTGCCAGGCTAGTCTGCTACTGTGTGCACACACAGCCACACAGCAGTGGTATCTTTAAAAAGTTCCTGTTTGCAGTGATGTTCTCTAAATACTGGTTTTACCCTATCAGATTTAGGCTGTCATTGGCATTGTACTGGCTTTCCAAAAGCACCTTTAGAATACTGTTTTTCATGTTAACTGATTGGCAACCTTCTCTTCAGAATCGTAACAAAAAAATTACTAGAAAACAAATTGGCCCACAATTACCAATATCCACAGCAAACCGCAGCACAGTGCTGCACTACCAAACAACTTTTTAAGGCTATTTGCTACTAAAACAGGATATAAAATTGGCATAACTGGAATAGGTATTATTGTGGCCTTACCATAAGTTCATAACTGCAAAGCTTACAAGTAGCACATACAAATATTAAATATCATGTTCTACAATCCTAGTTCACATATATCTTTTGTTTAGTAGATCTCCCAATACGCAAGCAGTGGCAGGATTTTGCACCTGCACTGCACCATCCAGGTCAAGTTTACTCACTTGTCCCACTCCATCCTACATAAACCAATGAGAATTAAATAATATATTTCTACATTTTTCTGTAATCAATAAGCACAATAGTTGTTATTAATGCTCCTTGAATGAAATAGAGATTTAATCTTTTGGCCTCAAGAAGAAAAGAATGAAGAGTTGCATTTGATCCACCACGCAACAGATAAGTATTGATAACATTATGGATCCGCTGGCATCAGAATTACAGTTTGAAATACAAGCAGGTGATGAGGTGGAGACACAAAAAACAGCAAGAAAGAAATAAACCTTTCCAGACACTTATTCTAAGCGCTTCAACAGAAAGGCCTTCAACATAATCACCCAGATATTTGCGAAGCAAATACAGCACCTACATTTGCAAATGTAGAATTTCGTTATGCCAAATAACAAAAATAAGATTATATGAAATTTAGTGAACAGGAAAATGCTAAAGGTTTGAAAACTTGGGATTAAACAAGAAATTGTGTACAAGAGGATTGTACACTGGATATTCACTAATCACTATTCCAGCAGTGGTGCTAGCCTGCTACCGTGCATTTTTCCCCTCGTCAAATAAGCTTGGAACCTTACAGTTGAAACTAATGACACAGATCATATAAGAACTTTATAATATTAAATTCATCAAATCTACCTCATTAATTACCATGCATTAATGCCAGGTATACTCCAAACAGCTGTGGAAAATCTGTGCAGAATCAGCAGGATGACCAGGCATTCATCCATGTGACAATTTTATTTATAGATGGTTCAAAATTTTGCTAGTGTGTCATTTCTCTCCCCTTACTTAGTGAATATTATGTCTTTCATTACTCACGTATGGTGGTATGGCCTGCTAGGAAGAAATGAGAATCATGACAAGTTGTGATTGTACAACCTCATACCTTTCTTATTAGCACTGTCTATAGTATGGTTGTGCATACGTAATAACATACTGTTATAAAAGTAAAGACACCGAGCAATCATGGACATGAAATGGATGCAGGCTTAGAATAGGATCACAAAAAACACAGCTTCAGCCACGATAGTGTGGATGCTCAAAATTACACTCATGACTGAAGATAGAGTGGTGATCATGACGCATGGGCTATTACCAGCCAAGCACACTATTATGTCGAGAAACCAATAGTCTAATAGTGACCAACTACACTTACTGTAGCAGTCACCCTGTTGTTGGAACAATCAAGTACATATGACACGCTGCTGGCCGGAGATGATTCTCAACACTCACTAACTTACAATGTTCAAGTAGGCGCTAGGCGCTAGGCGGGCGGCGAGGTGGGGCCTAGCGCCTAGGGAGCCTCGGCGGGGCCTAGGCGGCCAAATTAAAAATAAGGATAATAGGCAGATGATAAGTATATATTTGCTATATACATGAGATCTACCGTCTCAGATCGAGTCATCAAATCTTATAACTAAGATTTGATAACTAATGTTTAAAACAATTAGTCAAACTTTAGACCGTCTGATAACGATTCAGATCTTCTAACCCTAACGGCCTAACCTAAATTCTTCCGCGCGGACCGCGCCTCCCCGCATAACCCTAACCCTATATCCTCCGCCGCCTCCCCGCTGACCCCGCGTATTCGCGGTCGCGCCCGCCTCCCCCACTATCTCCCGCAAATCGCCGCCGCCTTTCCGCAGTTTCCACCGCCCGCCTCCCCCACTCTCCCACCCAAAATCCCCCATCGTTAAACACCAATTGCACCGCGCCCGACAGCCCCAAACCCGCAGCGCGATCGCCACCTAAACATACCGCTACGCTGCCGCGACTCGTTGACCTCCGACCGAATCCCAACATGAACAACCGCCGCTAAGATCACGAGGGATGGGTACCGCCCTAATCAAAGAACCCAGAGAAGTGGGGAATATCGAGGGAGGGAAAGGGAGATAGAGAGAAAACATACGTGGCCCTCGAGCATGGCGGAAGCCGAGGGGCGCCCGACGGACGGGTCCGACGCGTGAGGCGGGGGGTGGGGGCGCCCTAGGGCGACGGCACGCGCGCGAGTCCGCTGCCTCCTCGCGGCCAACGGGGCACCGTCATGGATGGGGCCGAGGGTTCGGGAAGGGGAGGCGCGCGGTGGCGAGGATTGAAGACGACGAGGAGGGGGACTTGGAGGCGGAGCGGAAGAGAAGGGTGGGAGCGGTGGTAGGGTTCTTTTTGGCTCCGCCGGGTTCGAGTCGAGTCCCTTCGGCCGCACGCCCGGTCAACACGTGGAGTGGGCACAGCGTGCGTACATATGACAAGCCGAACGCCGCTTTCTTTGGAGCGCACGTATGGCGTCCGGTCCGGGCGAAGTTTTTCTAGTAGAACTTTTTTTCTTTGGAAAATCTCATGTCTACGCGTTCGTCCAATAATACTGTTGAATATACGGCACAGATAATTGATGAATAGATACTTAGGTCCTGTTCAGAAGAGTTTTTTCTGAGTAGATTATAACTAAAAAGCACTGTAGCTGACGGAGACTTATTTAGCATAATTAAATTTAAAAAAAATTAAAAATAGAAAAACATATTAGCCCATCACGTATAATGCAAACAAATACGTGAAAAAAGAACCGGCAAAAAACTCAAAAAAGCAAAAAGTATAGAAAAAAATAAATTTATGAATAATGCAAAATAAGCTAGAAGCCAAAAGCTCAAGTCGAAATGAGCTGGGCTAATCTCATTAACAAAGAAAAACAACAATTTTGGCCCCCACCTCTTCCCTTCCTTTTCACTTCCCCTTCCCCTTTCTACCGTGAAAATACAAAGCAAGTCTTTCCCCGTTTCAATCTTCTCTATCTCTCCAATCTTCTCTCTCCCCAAACGTTTCTCTTTTTTCCCATTTTTATTATGTTTTGCGTCACATGCACACCTAATTTGATTCAAAATGTATATAGATTTTGTTTAAAAATTATCCTCAGCTTGCTTACATGATTTGTATTTAAATAATTCTGAATTTGTTTTAGATAGTATCCTGAGTTACTCCTAAATTTACACTAACTTTATTCTTGGATTTATCCTGATTTACTTGCTGGGGTGGGGATTAGCGTGTGGTGGCAGTAGCACGTAGGCAAACAATGAATTTAGTTCAACATTAGTTTTGATTTGTTCAACTGGTTGGATTTTGGTGATTTTTTGAGGGAGGGGTGGATGGATGTGGGGGTTATCATGTGGTGGTAGACAAGATGAGAATAAATTGCTTTGGATAGTATCATGAATTGCTTCTAAATTTATACTGACTTTGTTCTCGAATTTATCCTAATTTGCTTTCAAAGTTTGATAATTTGTTTTTCAAATTTATCCTAATTTGCTTCACATTATATCATAATTCATGGTGACAAACCCCGACACACGAGGACAGAAGTAGATCGTATGTGTGCACTGCAGTCCATATAGTAGCATGAATGTTCAATTGCTCATTACCACGTGATTATCTTAGACTCGTCTAGGATACTTGAATATTTTTTTCTTAAAGTTGGAAGGCCCTAGAAAGACCTAGACCTCCCAATTATATTGACAATGTAAAAGCTCAATACATTGTTGAGATATTGCCATGAATACAACTTAGGATGGAGAAGAGAGTACGACGTGCACTGTTGCATCGGCAACCTTCATCTCCCACATTGGGGACTCGAGTGTGACTCGAGTAGTGCAAATTAGCATCAACGAGAAGTGGATTCAAGTCCTCGTTGGCTCCATCATGGGGAACAATTAGATATTGAAATTAGGCCTCATGATTCAACCGATGTTTGGCAATGGCAAGAACATTGATAAAAGCAAACAGAATTAACAATTAACACTATCAAGGACATGGACCATCGATTTGGTTTTCCTCAACTATTGCAATGATTTGATATGCCAGGAAGAAGAGAAGACATGATTCTAATCCAGAGGAGTAGCACCGTGCGGGACTCTCATATGGGTACGATTCGATGGTCTTTCACTGCAGTAGACAACGACATCATCGTCGGTGCCAAAAACTCTCCAAAAAGGTAGGGAAAGAAGCCTATTATTATGCCTAAAGCAAATACTGAAAACAACAAATGAGCTAGAACCAAACCCTAAAAGTAGGCCATGGAAACTAGAACGATGTGAGTCCTCTTCCACTCCCTGTTGCCGATAGTTGCCCAGAAGGAAGACAGAGAGGAGGGCCAAGAGGTGAAAAATTGGGAGATAGAGAAGAAAGGAGCAAGGATGAGCTACAGGGGAAACAACAAAATTCCTCTGATATTTCTATCAAAATACTTCATTCCAAACCTACCTTTTAATTCTTTATTATGCTTATCCGGTAAAGCGGCAATGTAGTCTCCATTATTCTTCGTTGTATGTGGAGTACCATAAATAGCAAAATACATAGTGGAGAGACCTAAAATCTGATACATGTTGTCAAATGGACAAAGGAGGTGGCACTTGAGCGTCGAGCCATGTAGTATGAGTGCCAAGACATGGGTAAGGATGCATGGCCGCTCTTTCTACGATTGAATGTGAACCACTATGCGATCATTTGTCCAAGGTGAACATTGATGGAACTTCATTGATATGATACTGCTAAGCGGTGATTGAGAACGAAATGTGGTTACTAAATGGTACCATGCACTACTCGATGCCCTTGTTGCAAAAGCCTATGCGTGTTTGGATGGTGTCAAACTCAACATGAACAGGGGCTTGAGCCCATTGTTGTCAAGTTCGATCACCAAACTTTTATTAATCCATGACAATCCCACAAACACACATAAGGCTATTTAGTTGATTCCTGTTAGGACAGAGGAGATAAGTTGGTCCATGCTAGAGTTTCAGATGGCATTTGCTCGCATGAAACAAATGTATTATTATAGTTGGACGCAAAGTATATTCATATGGATTGTCAAAAACTACACCTGGTTGAATAGCATTCTAGTTTTTTTCCCTTCTCTTGTATTCATGTAAACTGAGTGTAATGCTTTATAATGTACTCATGTCTCAAAAGAGAGATAAAGAAATGACTAGCTAGGTGGCTCTTACAATCTTATGTATCTTACATTGTTTGCCATCCCTTTTTAAAATCATTTGAGATCACGAAGGGTTTAGGGTCAACCTAGGTTTTGGTTTATGCACAATATATGAATGATCAAATACATGGGTGAAAGACTACACATAGATAAGTTTTTTCATAATTTGCTCTATACTATTTAGGAATAAGTCAATTTTATAGTATATACTTTGCAAAAAGTCCACTTAACTACTGAACTACAAAATCAGGTATCTAACACCCTAAACTTACAAAAACATATCAACTTACACCCTAAGGCGATTTGGAGGGTGGCTTTGCTAATGGGGATCCAACTTAGGGTGATTTTTGCCATCTTGGCAGTCATATCATCAGTTTTTGCTGACGGAGATCCAAATGAAAGGAGGGAGGATGATGTGAAGAAGAGAATGGAGAGAAAGGAAGAGAAGTAAGAAAGAGGTAGATGATGTGGAACATCCATAGGTTGGATCATTGCGCAGCAAAACCTAATGACATGCCTACCAATATGACAAAAACCACCTTGAGTACAATTCGCATCATCAAAACCACCCTCCAAAACTCTCTTAGGGTGTAAGTTGACATAGTTTAGTAAGTTTGGGATCCTAAATATCCAGTTTTCTAGTTGAGGGTGTTATATGGACTTTTAGCAAAGTTCAAGATGTAAAATAGACTTATTCCTACTATTTATTTACTTCACTCCACTCCTCATGTGATGCTTGGATCATTATATTCTTCCAAATCAACAAAAAGAAAATAGTGAAGATGGTAAAACTTCCAGAATCCTTTTGATGATCCTTTAATGGCGGTTTGTGTTTCAATTGTTAGGATAATGTCTCGGACTAGAAAATCCTCCCATAAAAGCAGAAAAAACAACATAGATCCAAAAAGTGGCCAAATGGCCCACAACTACTTTAGCGGTTCTCACATCATCAAACCCAAAAAATATAGCATTCTCAGCACCAATCTTCCCCTCCCGCAGTGGCAACATCCAAATCCAACCCTGTACATGCCATCCCTCCCTCAGCAGTGATTCAGGTGACGGCTGTTTGCGAGTAAGATTCCTTTCTGAATGGGCTTAGCACTGGTGAGCATATTGTATAGACTCTTTTTGCTCAAACTTAAGTGTCAAATCGAATCATTCCCAACAAGGCCACATATGATCACTAAGAAATTTCTTATATCGGCATATCATCCAGTGCACAATCAATAGTTAGCTATGCTTTACATAATGTTTTTCAGGTATTTTTACTAAATGTATTGTTCAGAATTTGGTCCACTCTTTTCTAAGTTGGCATCGAACAATCTAAGTGTTGAAAAGCAATTCTTAACAACAGACTTAAAGCATTTAGCACTGAATTCATTTAGCACGGGGGGACTAAGTATGCAATATATAATTTAGCCATATTATAAACTTTATATAAATACACTTTGAAATGTTAGTAGATTAACTAAGACACCATGGTGCTTGGGCATCGTGATCTAAAATGGGAATTTTCCCTAGATAGTGCACACAAAAAATTGAATTTTTTTTATGTTGAGTTTAATTAGTTTACTAACTGTTCAAACAAGTTTGTGTAGGATCGGATACGGCAACAGAGGGGGGGGGGGTGAATGGTGCCTCTTTTAAAAACTTGCCCCTTTAAAGTATTCACATACAACTCTCCTCTCCGATAGCTAAGAAGCTATGAAAATTGAGGGCTCATGCTCACCGGAAAACCTACTGGACAACTACGAGAAAAGAGCATGGAATAACAGAGCTTTAAACAAGAAAATCAGCAAACGAGATAAACAGCAGGGCGGTCTGACCGCAATGCAATGGGTGGTCAGACCGCACTCCCAGGGCTGGTCAGACCGCTCCTGGCCGGTCCAACCGTCGTTCAACAGCCGGTCTGACCGTCGCTCTGGGTCCGATCTGACCGCCGCTTCCCAGGTCAAACTTCCAGATTTCAGCCAAAGACAGGGAATTCTACAACAGCCCAAAAAACTGAATAATTGAGGAGTAACTCTATTCCTTTTTGGCCCAAAAGGTCAAGATTATACATTCAATAGCTCTAGCATCTCTAGGAACAAAAGAAATCATAAAGAGGGCAAGAGATTAAGATTTGAGCAAGAAATCTGAAAATGAACTTGAGGATAGACAGATTTGCACTTTGCTCATGAATCTTGAATCCTTTGCCCAAGACCTTTTGCAAACCACTTAGCAATGATCTTAGGACTGACAAACAGGAATTTCAAGCTATCTTGTAAAGGGAATCAAAAGATCCAAACATCCTCTGGCATGAAACCCTAGAAATGCCCAAACAGAGGAAATGAAGCAAAAGGGAATTGTTGTGGTTACAGACCAAACAGAGAGAGAGTGTAGTAGTGGAGAGTTGAGTAAATGAATGGCTTAGTCCCCCTCCGTGGCCTATGCCACATATATATATATATATATATATATATATATATATATATATATATATATATATATATATATTCACATGGGGAGTGCTTGTACAGTTATACCCTTACACATGAGTATTCCCCTCGGGGGCTCTTATGTCATTACACATGTCCTATTTCGGACCCAACAGGCCTACTGGGCTTAGGTGGGGGCCACCCCTACAACAGGAGCCTCTCATGTGAAGGGCTTCACAGGCCGAAGCCATGCCGCTGAGCCCTTTGGCCCCCTCCGTCCCAGCGGCCTGTGATGCTTGATGACTTGGATAGTTCGCACGTCCGCCTGTGCTTGCGTGAGGGCTGTCTTCGGGTCCCGAAGCTGGTGCGGCCGTGAGGTCGAAGGCACCGGGAAGGCCGAAGGCTTCGATGAGGCCGAGGTCGTGCTTGAGCGAGGGCCGTCTCCCGCACCCGGGGCGGGCGCGGCTTCGAGGCCGAAGGCACTGGGTAGGCCGAGGGCTTCGACCGGGCCGGGGTCCAGGCGTGCCCTACCTCGCGCTCCGGATATTTATGGGCGAAGCCGAACTTGGTCGGCTGCCCTTGGCGGCCGAGTCTCGAGAAATGCTTCGCGCGATGTGGCGCCCGTGCGGGGAGACGGTTGCTTGGTCCGGGAGTGCGCTTTAATGATGCCTGGAATCGCGCCGGCCTTTGTCAGGGGTAGGCTGGCATGGCTGCTCCGCCTGCCCTGCTTGGATGTGGGCACGTGGCCGGCTGTAATTGGAGCGTCGTGGGGTGCCAACGTTCCCACGACCACGGCCGTTCGCCTCTTCCCCAGGAAAAGTGGCCACGCGACGGGAGTGTATCAGCGCATTGGGCGCTGAGCGGCCACCTACCGCCGCTTGCCGCGGTTGCCAGCGGTTGCACTGCCCGATCGTGGGTAGCTGAACCGCATGTAATCGCTGTTCGATCTTACGCACAGTAGGGAGATGGGGGCTTTATAAACCGCCTCATGGCATGCGATCGTTCCCCTTGGGCGCTTGATCGCTTGTGCGTTCCTTCTGTTCTTCTTGCACCTCCTGCCGCTATTCTCGCCTCGCGCCGCCGCCGCCATGAGAAAGGATGGCTGCGCGCGATGACCTCCTAGCTAACATGGGTGCCGCCCTTGACGACCCTGCGCGCCGCCTTAGCGAGAGCGACTCGTCGAGCTGGCATGCGCTCGACGTCACCACCGGTGGAGTACCGCTGGTTCCGCGCGACAGAAGCAAACTACCCGATCTTTGGGATGCCGTGAAAAGGTCCAAAGGTCGCTGCTCCCGTGTGCTGGGACGGAGCCGCATCACGGAGGAGACCCTCCGAACCCTTCTTCAGGAGAAGAAGTTGGAGGAGCGTGCCGAGGCTCGCCTGCCCGGGCCTGACGAGACGGAGCCGAACCCGGGAGAATCGGAGGCGATCGTCTTCGTGGCATTCTTCGACGCCGGGCTCCGAATCCCCGCAACACACTTTGTTCGCGAAGTGCTACGAGCGTATGGGTTGGAGCTGGCGCAGCTGACTCCGACCGCGATCGTTCGGTTGGCCATCTTCACTTGGGCGATGTGGACGGAGGGTACCCGTCCCCGCGCCGAGTTGTTCGTCATCCTGCACGACGCACGGTGCAAACCGAGGAGAGTGGAAGGGGGCTTACTCGAACCGGCGGCGTGGACTTCGTGCTAAGGCGGAGTGCTCGCACTTTGTTTCCGTGTTGGCTACGCGGGAAAAGTGGGAGACCGGCTGACACGGCGGTGGTTCTACTACACCGCGAAACACGGCGGCCTCGGTCGTGGAGAGCGATGTCATTCGACCGTCCGAATGTGACGCCTCGGCCCGACGACGCAGCAGCGCGAAGACTTGCTGGGTCGCACTCGGTTCAACATGCGTGACCTTGCGGAGAATTCACCATGTGCACGGATATCCCGCTTTCTTGTACCTGGAAGTACGAGCGGCGAGGGCCCGATCGGAAGGACGGCATCCACCCGGGGGTGTCTTCGCTTCATAGGCCCTCCGCGCCCTGTAAGTATCCCTGCGATATGCCAAGTACCACGTGGGTGGTTGCAAACCCTTAGGTACGACACTCCGCTTGTGCATGTAGTACGACGGTTAGAAGATGCGGAGTGCGCAGTAGCTGCGATACTTGGGCCGTACATGGCGAAGGAGCACAAGGCCCATGAGTCCGCGACTTCCTTGGCGGCGGGGCGGATGTCGGGTGTGCGAGGTCTTGGAAATCCCGTTCGGGCGCCCGATGCTGCGGAATCGCCGAGGTGCGACGGTGGTAGCGCCATCTTCTCGGAGCGGGTTCCGGTCGGAGGTCATCGCCCTTAGTTCGCCGACCGTGCCGCCGGTCGAGAACGTGAGGATGGGCGCGGCGACGGCGCTGGGCTCGGATCGACCGGTTCGGGGGGCCGCGTAACTCCCGACGAGGCCGTATATGGTGGCAAGGCGGCGAGCATGCGCCTCGCCGTTCTTGAAGATGACGCCTCGTCACCTCCGGCGGCAACCGCCGCGTTATCGCCGACGGCGCTTTCGCGGCGCCAGTAGCCACGAAGGCTTCACCTCGACTCAAGGCAAACGGCCTCGGTGTAGTCGCCGCCATCTTCTAGGGGCTGGTTCGGTGTGGCGGGTCCGGTGGCGCGGCCACGATGGCTAGCGGGATGCTCTGGCCGGAGGTTGTCGCGCCTCGGGCGGAGGCGCTCATGACCAGTGGAGGCGCAGATGGGGACCGGAGGTAGGCGTGGTTCGTTTCGTCGCGCGACCGCGAAACTCTCCCGATTTGCTCGCTTATTCCGTCGGCGCCAAAGCGAGCGAGGTCTCCCAAACGAGGGCAAGAATCGAGCAATGGGGGCCTGCGATGTCACCGGCCGATTGAGCGGGGCGTGTGTGCCCAACCTGCTGCGGAAGGCATCGGGCGGGGCTCTAGGGCTCGGCGTCTCGACCGTACCTCGGTGGGCGCCGCGCTGGACGAGGTGGCGAGTATCTTGGCGCCGCCTAGATCGATAGGCGCCGCACTCTGCGGGCGACCTTTGGCGCTGCGCTGGTGCCTCCGATATGAGGGTAATGGTCTCCGTTCTCGCTGCATACCCCTTGCTTACGATAGGTAACCCTTGTTATACCGTGTAGACGCTGCAATTAGCAAAGCCCTTGAAGAGACTCGCGCTCGCGGCGAAGGGTTGGAGGACCACCGCGCGTCGCGACGACGCCAACGCCACCAGGGCGAGGTCATTCGAGTGCGATGGCGGAGCGGGGCGAGGCTATTGACGACACGCACGGTGGTGGGCACGAACGCGAAGAAAGCGGCGGTGGCCGCACAACTTGCGATGGAGGAGGCCCAGCGCGCCGCGACGGAGGAGCGGACCGCCCTTCTTCAGCGAATCTCCGCGCTAGAGGCGGAAAAGGAACAGCTTACCACCTCCGTTGCGGAGAAGACGCTATCCTGGGATAACGCGTGCTCCTCCGCGTGGAATGCGATGGAGTCTTTGGGCGGGCCTCCAGGGCTTTGTGTGCGTGGAGGATGCCACTCATGGCCGCCAAGACTGATGGAGACGGCTGGGCGAATCGAAGAAGGCTCGGCGTCGCCTCCACAGCGCCAAGGCTTTCGGCACCCACCGTGGCTATATGAGTCTTTGGGCTTGCCTCGCCTTCTTGCATCTTGGTGGGTGTGAGCATGTCAATGAGTGGCGAGCCCCACTCGACTTGCCTACCCACCGGGGTGATATCGATGCCGTTCGTGCCGCCGAGCCCGCGACCCGAAACTTCCATGACCGAATTTGGAATTATGTCAGGGAGGGCGCCGCCGCGGTTGCTTTACGGCGGACGCTGCGGAACGAGGGGGACGTGCTTCGCTGGCTCGAAGAGGTCCCTCGGTGCAACGCAAGCGACGCGGGCGCTCGTCGCGGCGAAGATGGCGCGGACTCATAGGAATAGTCAGGTTTTGGCGCATTCCACGCCATGCGTGTGTCTGCTTTTGTAATGCAACTATCTTGCTCGGGCCAAGCGACAATTCTCCCATGCACTTGTTGTTATGTAATATGCTGCGAGCTAGGGGTCGTGTAAAGCGCGGGTATCGTGTCGCCCCTCGTTCGGGTATCAGCAGACGGGCTTGCAAACACTTTGCACCTCGGACCCCAGACTAGTCGGGGTAGACGCGCGAGCGCTTTGTCCCCTACCCTTCGAAGTGGTAGCAGCGGAGCTGGCGCCTAATCGGGGTATGCATGGGAACCTCGACCACGCCCCTTGTTTTGTATGTTGCGCGCAAGGGGCGCGGCCGCGCGTGCTTGGGATTATCCAAGCCGCGGTTGTACACCGTAAAGCGTGCGGAGATAGCGTCCGCGTTGGGTTTTTTTTTACTCCGGAGAGTGCGCGGGATCGACATCTACGTCTTATTTATACTCCGAAGAGTACGCACTGGGGGAACGCCCATGCGTGCGCGGGGTTCGCGTCTTGTTTATACTTCGTAGAGTGCGCAGGGATAGCATCCGCGTATTTTTTATACTCCGGAGGAGTGCACGGGATCGACATCCACGTCTTATTTATACTCCGAAGAGTACGCACTGGGGCAACGCCCATGCATGTGCAGGGTTCGTGTCTTGTTTATACTCCGTAGAGTGCGAAGGGATAGCATCTGTGTCTTTTTTATACTCCGGAGGAGTGCATGGGATCGACATCCACATCTTATTTATACTCCGAAGAGTACGCACTAGGGCAACGCCCATGCATGCGCGGGGTTCGCGTTTTGTTTATACTCCGTAGAGTGCGCAGGGATAGCATCCGCGTCTTTTTTATACTCCGGAGGAGTGCGTGCGGAGGCGGACCTCGACGCTACGTCTTGTTTAGAGTCCGTAGACTGCGCGTGGAGGCAAGCCTCCGTGTGTTGCGGGCGGTGAAATTGCGCGCGGAGGCGGACCTCAACGCTACGTCTTATTTATACTCCGTGGAGTACGTGCGGAGGCGGACCTCGCGCTACGTCTTATTTAGAATCCGTAGACTGCGCGCGGAGGCGAACCTCCGCGCGTTGCGGGCGGTGAAATTGCGTGCGGAGGCGGATCTTGACGCTACGTCTTATTTATACTCCATGGAGTGCGTGCGGAGGCGGACCTCGCACTACGTCTTATTTAGAGTCCGTAGACTGCGCGCGGAGGCGAACCTCCGCGCGTTGCGGGCGGTGAAATTGCGTGCGGAGGTGGACCTCGACGCTACGTCTTATTTATACTCCGTGGAGTATGTGCCGAGGCGGACCTCGCGCTACATCTTATTTAGAGTCCGTAGACTGCGCGTGGAGGCAAGCCTCCGCGCGTTGCGGGCGGTGAAATTGCGTGCGGAGGCGGACCTCGACGCTACATCTTATTTATACTCCGTGGAGTGCGTGCGGAGGCGGACCTCGCGCTACATCTTATTTAGAGTCCGTAGACTGCGCGCAGAGGCGAACCTCCGCGCGTTGCGGGCGGTGAAATTGCGTGCAGAGGCGGACCTCGCGCTACGTCTTATTTAGAGTCCGTAGACTGCGCGCGGAGGCGTCCCCCCACGCGTCTTTATTCATGCTCATGCGTAGTGCACACGAAGGTGACCCTTCGCACGCTTTTAGTACGAAAACGAGAGAATTTGCATGAACGATGCACTTTATTAAAATTGCCGTTTGCGTGGGTGAGCGGTTACAAGGGTTAAGGCACTAACCGTTAGCCGCTTACGTCCGCCGAAGCCGGGGAAGGCCCTTGGCCTTGCGTGCTTGACTCAGGCGTAATACCGCCGTAGCCTGTCCGCATTCCACATGTGGCGGAGCGTGTGCCCTTCCAAGGTGGCTAAGCGATATGCTCCCTTCTGCAGGGCCTCCGCGACGATGTACGGGCCTTCCCACTTGGACTCGAGCTTGCCTACCGTCTCTGCGTGGAGTGCCATCTTGAGGACGAGGTCTCTGATGCGACCGCACGCAGTGCGCGAATGATTGCGACCGTGCACCATCATCGCCGCACGTATTTTATGGCGTCTTTGTGTTGCGCTTGCCCGGTCTCCGTCAAGGAGATCCACGGACAATTGGCGCTCTCGTGCAGTGCTTGGGCGAGGACCGCCGCGAGCCCGCCTTTATTTCTTGGTGTGACCGCCTGCGTCAAGAGGAGCTTGAAAGGCGTGAACCCGTTGGGCATGTGACCGTTGTGCGAAGGACCGAGGAGGCCGTGTGAGCTCGCCCGGCCACTTCCCTTTTGGTAACCCGACGAGGCGCTTCTTGATTGCGGCAGAGATGGCGCCGTTTGCCCGCTCCACCGCCCCGTTAGAGTGTGGGTGTCCGACCGAGGCGAACCGGAGGGTGATGCCCATGTTGCCGCAGAATTCTTTGAATGGGGATGCATCGAACTGCATACCGTTGTCGACGGTGATCTCCCTGGGCACGCCGAATCAACATATGATGTTTTGCCAGAGGAAGCGCTGCAGAGCTGACGAGGTAATCTTGGCCAGAGCTACCACCTCCGGCCACCTGGAAAAGTACTCCAAGGCAACTGCGACGAATCGCAGGTCCCCTGGGGCCCTGGGAAGTGGTCCCACGACGTCGATGCCCCACCTCGCCAGCGGCCATACCGGGGGTATGGGGTGGAGGCTTGTCGTGGGCCTGTGGATAGCCCTTCCCATCCATTGGCAACCTTGACAACGGCGCACGAGATCCTGGGCATCCGCGATAGCTGTTGGCCAATAAAAACCCTGTCTGAATGCCTTGCCCATCAGAGACCTTGGTTGGAGGTGCGAGCCGCAGAGACCCGCGTGAATTTCCGCGAGGAGGCGCCTGCTTTCACGCGGAGGCACCGCAGAGCGGTGCGCGACCCCTTCTTGTAAAGCGCCGGTTGAGCACTGGAAGGACCTAGCGCGGTGTTGCAAGCGCCGAGCATGGAGGAGTCATCCGGTTCGCGATGCCTTGCGGCGCGAGAAGTGGCTCCCGCCGATCGCCTGTTGGGTGATCACGGTGGGCGAGAGTCGCGTCCGATTATCTGTGCTATGGCCGCCGTGGTAGGGTCTCGAAACGCCTTCGAATTGGGAGCTGCGACCGCGCCTTGGCGAGACGTCAGCTTGTTCATTGTTCGCTCGAGGGATGGCCTTCACCGTGACACCCAAAAAGTGTCGTTCCTTCGCTCGTACGGCTGCTAGGTACTTGGCTAGCTCTGGGTCCTTGGCTTGGTATGACTTGTCCACATGGCCCGCCACTAACCGGGAATCAGTGCGGACGAGGACTCGCCTTGCTCCCATTGCTTTGAGCTTCCCGAGGCCGAAGAGTAACGCCTCATATTCGACCGTGTTGTTCGTAGCCGGAAACGCTAGGCGCGCCGAGTAAAATAGGCGCTGCCCCTCTGGGGTGGTGATAACGGCGCCCACCCCTGCGCCCGCAACACCGTACGCTCCGTCGGTATTGCTCGCCCACACCGGTCTTGCCGAGGGCGGGCCGAGCTGGGGTCCATTCCGCGAGGAAGTCCGCGAACTTGAGACTTGATCGCCGCTCGAGAGGCGTATGTTAAGGAGAACGGGGCGGCTCGCCCCCATTCCCACCCGCCCGTGGATTCCTTGTTGTGGAGCATCTCTGCCAGGGGGAACGATGATGGCACCGTTATCGGGTGGGCCAGGAAGTAATGCCGGAGTTTCCTTGAGGCCATGACCAGCGCATAAGCAAGCTTCTCAAGCTCAGTATATCGCGTCTTGGCGCCCTGAAGGGCTTTAGAGACGAAGTACACTGGCCGCTGAAGCGCGCCCTCTTCTAGGACGAGGACGGCGCTGACCACCGTTGCCGAGGCAGCGAGGTAGAGTAGGAGGGGAGCCTCTGGTGCTGGGGCCACCAGAGTGGGAAGGGTTGTGAGGTGCTTCTTGAGGTCGTCGAAGGCCTTTGCGCAGTCATCGTCCCAATGAAACCCGTCGCAACCGCGGAGGGTCTTGAAAAATGGTAAGCCCCTCTCCGCCGCTCTAAAGAGGAAACGGCTCAAGGCTGCCATGTGGCCTGCCAGCCTCTGGACCTCCCGCGTCGTCTTGGGGGGTTCCATGCTGAGGATAGCGTCAACCTTGTCGGGGTTCGCTTGGATGCCTCGCCCAGATATGAGGAAGCCCAATAGCTTGCCCGCTTGTACACCGAAGACACATTTGTCCGGATTGAGCTTAATGCCCGCCTTCCGGAGGTTGTCAAAAGTCTCCTGAAGATCCCAGCCGTGTGAGGCGAGCTGCCGGGGTTTTACTACCACGTCGTCCACGTAAGCCTCCACATTTCTCCCTAGTTGGACGGCCAGGGACAGCACGACGAGGCGGGTGAAAGTTGCGCCCGCGTTCTTCAAGCCGAAGGGCATCCTTACGAAGCAGAAGGTCCCCACCGGTGTAATGAAGCTGGTTTTCTCCTCGTCGTCCTTGGCCATGTAGACCTGGTGGTAGCCGGAATAGGCATCCAAGAAGCTCATGAGCTCGCACTCGGCGGTTGCGTCGACCAGTTGATCTATGCGCGGTAAAGGGTAATCGTCCTTCGGGCATGCCTTGTTGAGGGCGGTGAAGTCGATGCACATACGCCAGGCGCCGCTGGCCTTTTTAACCAACACCGGGTTGGCGAGCCAGTCCGGATGTTGAACCTCGCGGATAACCCCCGCTCGAAGGAGCTTCGCCACCTCCACCTTAGACGCTTGCTGCCGGTCCGCAGACATACGGCGAAGTTTCTGCTTGACGGGCTTGGCATCAGGGCGGATCGCGAGGTTATGTTCGATGAGAGCGTGGTCCACTCTTTTGATATCTTCCGGGGACCATGCGAAGACGTCTATGTTGTCCTGGAGGACTCGGAGCAAGTCTTGCTCTACTTCCGGAGGGAGGTCTTCGCCATGGATCTGAATCGCCTTACGCTGGAGTGGCACCCTCTTCACTCTGCCTTCCGGGTGGGGCTTAGGTGTCCAACCCGGGGCCGATGGCGTGTCCGCCCGGTATTTGTTGAAGGCGTGCACCTTGCGGTGCAAGCGTCCAGCTTCGGTTTCGATGCTCCGAGCCATATCTTGATCGCCGAAGATGGTGATAACGCCCCGCCACCCTAGAAGCTTCATGCATAGGAATGCGAAGTGTGGGACGGCTTCGAAGGAGTTGATGGCGGGCCGGCCCAATATGGCATTGTACGGATATGAGACGTCCACGACATCGAAGACGACCTCTTCAGTCCTGGCGTTGTCGGCCTAGCACAAGGAGACTTAGAGGCAGACCTGACCCAGAGCCTTCAGAGGTTGCCCTCCGAGGCCCTGAAGGGGGGCTTCCGAAGCTTTTAATAGACTCCGAGGTATTCCCATACGATCAAGGGCCTCCGCGAACAAAATGTTGGCGGAGCTCCCTCCGTCAACGAGAATACGCCTGACGTCGCATCTCGCAATGTCGGCCTGGATGACCAATGGATCTTGATGGGGGAACTCTACACCCTGGGCATCGACTGACGTGAAGGTGATGCTGCAAGGGGATGCCCGTCGAGGTAGTTGTGCCGAGGAAGCGCTCGACGAAGAGCCTCCCTCGATGACATTAATGCCGCGGTATTGGGTCTCTCCGGGGGACCTAGCACGGGAGGGACCGCCTTGCCTATGCTGTACTCGGGCTGTTACGGGGGTCAATGTCTTCGAAGTCTGTATATGGGCCGCCGCCTGTCGTAATGTCGCGACTTCGGTGCATGCCCGCGTGAAATGGCCCCCGTAGCCGTGCACCTCGCACCATCTACCGTATTGTAGGATTTCCTGCTCTGCGCGCGGCTTGGCATCGTCGCCTCCTTCGCGTCCTCCTGCGACGCGCGAGGTTGATACGGCCCCCCGGGGAATGCCCTGTGCAGCCAGGATGTGGCGGGCCTTTTGGGGTCTCCGCTGGTTGCGCGGGGGCTTACGCCTGTCGCCTGGTGAGGTTTGATGCTCCCCGTCATCGACGGGCTTACGAATGTCGCCTACGGCCACTTCCTTGTGGTCCGTCCTCGGGTTGTCTCTTGCGCTACTTCTTTGTGACAAGCCCTCCGCTTGCCTGGCATCGGAGTCGTTGCCGCGGCGCCTCCGTACGTCCTCTTCGGCTCGAGTGTACGCTTCCACTTTGTTGAAGAGCTCTGCCTTCGACTTGAGCGGCTTCCGCGTGTTATATTCAGCGAGTGGTCCCGGGCGGAGACCTTGTGTGGCTACGTTGATGACGGTCATTTCGTTGACGTCCTTGACCTGGCAGCGCACTTTCGCGAAGCGCTTGAAGTAATCCCGGAGCCTTTCGTCAGATTTTTGCTTGACTGCGAAGAGCTGGTCTGCCTCGACACGCTCGACGTAGTTTCCCTGGAAGTTGCTGCAGAGTTGATCGCGGATCTGTTCCCACGCGTAGATGGACTGTGGTGCGATGGAGAAGAACCAGGACAGCGCCACGCCCTGTAACGCGAGGGGGAGCCCTCTTGCTTTCGTGGTATCGTCTCTGCCAGCGGCTTCGATAGCAGTCTCGTACACGCTCACGAAGCCTCGCGGGTCGGAGTCGCCCTTGTAGGCCTCGATGACGTTCGGGAACTTGAAGCCCGCGGGCCAAGCCGCCTGCTGCAGGCTCGCGGAGAGCGGGGACTTCGGATCTATTCGCCGCGATGGGACGCGACTAGGCGTAGGGGGTTCGGACACCACCGCCGGGGAGGGGGGTTGGCTCCGAGCCTCTTGCATGTCCCGCACAGCTCCGTGGAGGTCTGTTAACACCCGCTGAAACGCGCTAAGCGCCGCCAGCAGGGCGGCCTCCACCGCGGGCGTGGCTGGGGCCATCGGTGCGCTTGGCGGCACTACCGGTACGGCGGTGGTTACAGCCTGTGCGCCCAGGTTGCCCGCTGCGTTGTCGCGGAGGGCCCTGGAGCCGGCACGAGGTTCGCGTCGCCGCTCGGGCCGTTCACCGCTTCTGCGCTGGGTGGAGAAACGGATGCGCCTGCGTTGCCATCGCCAAGGTTGGTCGTCGGGGTGGTGCTGGTGGGATCGGTCGTCGCATCGGTGGCGGGGTTGGTCGTCGCGCCTACACCACTGCTTGTACTTGCGGCTGCTAAAGCCGAAGCCCTTGTGCTGACGCGAGACTTCGCCGCCTCTGCCTTCTTCTTCTTCGCCGCCAACGGTGAAGCTTTCTTTGGTGCCATCCTCCTTCAGATTTGGAGGCTTGCTCTTGTCCTCCCCACGGACGGCGCCAACTGTTGTGGTTACAGACCAAACAGAGAGAGAGTGTAGTAGTGGAGAGTTGAGTAAATGAATGGCTTAGTCCCCCTCCCTGTGGCCTATGCCACACACACACACACACACACACACACATATATATATATATATATATATTCACATGGGGAGTGCTTGTACAGTTATACCCTTACACATGAGTATTCCCCTCGGGGGCTCTTATGTCATTACACATGTCCTATTTCGAACCCAACAAGCCTACTGGGCTTAGGTGGGGGCTACCCCTACAACAGGAATATTTGGTTCTTCCATTTGATTCTTGGGAGTTTATCTGACCAAATGGTCTTAAGGCATGCTCCCAACATAGACCAAACAAGAACCAACCATTTTAGCTACAAAATCAACTCGAAATCATTTCTCGCAAAGATGAACAGAAAGATGCAGAAGAACTGAAATGAGCTGAAACACATGAGGGTTCAAATGGAATCATTCCCATGAAGGATTACACACGAGATACAACCAACTACGTCCCCATACGCGATTGATACAAGGAAAAACACTACATCTCACTACATGCTTGAGAAACTCTCACGCAGGAGCTCAAGCCATACACACTCAGTGAACAAACTCACTGGAAGCATACACAGAATACTCACAGGAGCTCTCCACTTTACTCTCCTTCTCAAACACTCTCAAAAGATGCCTGAATGGATACCCTTCTTGCTGCACAACCCTCTCCTTTTAACACCAAGGACACACCCTCAAGGAGAAATACAAGAAGTGTCATACTCCACCCACTCAAACCTCACACACACAAATGAGGAAAGGGGTCAAACCAGATTTTTGGAGGGAAATCTGCCTCCACCTTCATTGCTTGAGTCAAATTACCATTTTGCCCCTCAAGCACCTTCCCGGAAGCTTCCCGCAACCGGTACCTTTGACCAACTGGACCTCGACTCCTCCCTGTGTCTAGTCCGGTCCGCTTCGCTGCACACGATCGCACTCGGCATCCTGACCGTCTGGACCTCCGACTCCTCCCTGAGCCTAGTCCCGATCCACTCACCGTTGCCCGTCGTGTTCACCCGACACCGACCGAGACCTCCGACTCCACCTGAGTCTAGTCTTGGTCTGTTCCGTCGGGCACGACCGCAACCGACCTCCAAACTGTCTGGACCTCCGACTCCTCCCTGAACCTAGTCTTGGTTCTCTCATCGTCGTCCGTTGTGTCTGTCACCGGTAGTTCCAGCTCCGGTTCCTCGTCTCCCGACTCGCAACCACCTCACCAGCCTCGATCATTCTCGGCATCATCAACCGTCTGGACCTCAACACCTCCGGTGTCTAGTCCCGGTCCTCCTCGCCTCACCATGACCTAGCTCCGAAGTCCTGCAGTCACACAGACAAGCAAACCGTTACATAGCACCGCACGAAACAACATAATCAATAATAGCACAAGTAAAGGTACTCAACCCTAGAATACCCAAAACAAACTCAAACTCACTAAACCACCTGTCAATTACTCATCACCAACATGGGGATACCTCCACATGGTCTCTCAGTTTGAACTAAAATTCAAACTAGATCTACATTTTTCGATGATAGTTTGATTGTAGGTATGTGGTAATGTAATACAAAAATTAGCAAAGCATGTGATCATAATTCCTTCAAAATCTTGAATTTGATTATATTTTTTCAAGGATATTTGTTTCACTTGAATTGTTATAGACAGGTATATACCCAAAAACTTAAATTTTTTAGAAAAATATACCTAAATTTGAATTGAATTCATGTATTTGAAATCATCGTGCCTAAGCACCATTGTGTCCCATTTTGATGTGTAATGTTAGTATGTATATAAATATACTTTGAAATTATAGACTTTATATCAAGCCAAACATGGTCCAAATCCACATAAACCATGGCATATTTCCAATTGCCTAAATGGAACTAGTGCTTTACTACTATCTATATAGGCTAGTACGACTCACCTTAACAGTTGGTGACAAAGATGCAAAAACATATAATTTTTTTTGTGATGAAAAGCATATACAATTTACATTGCCACAAGTTTTTCTAGTGATGAAAAACATATACAATTTACACTACCACAAGTCGTGTTAGCCAGTATATGTTTTGCCAGAATCTATATCCTCCAGGTTTACATCTAAGGTTCAGGCCAATTGGTGAACATGGAGAAATCTACAGTCATCTTTAGTAAGAATTGTGATGATATCATGAAGCAAGAAGTGTTGGAAACCCTAGTTCTAAGGCTTTGGTAGAAAATACCTAGGGCTTCCTACCCCTATTGGTCGATCTACCAAGGAGGCCTTTGAGTATATGCCAAGTAGGATCAGAGGCCTTATCGGTGGATAGAGTGAACAAGAAGTAAGCTATGTGGGTAAAGATGTTCTTATTAAGTCGGTTGCCTAAGTGGCACTGACTTATCCAAGAGTTGCTTCAAGTTAGCTAGTGAAACATGTAAGAAGGTGATAAGCTACATTTCCAATTACTAGTGGGGAAGTGCCGTAGATAGCAGATATTTGCATTAGCAGAATTGGGATCATTTGACCTAGCCTAATCCATGGAGGTATGGGTTTTAGGGATCTTCACCTTTTAAACGCTGCTATGCTCGGAAACACAATGATGTAGGCTGCTAACAAATCCTCAATTGTTGTGTGCTTGTGCTCTTAAAGAAAGATACTATCCGTATGGAGATTTCATGATGACCACAAGAAAGAAGCATGCAAGCCACACTTGGAGAGCTATTCTGGGTGGAAGAGAAGTTCTCAGAAGGGGAATGGTACACAGAATTGGCGATGACAGTACAATAAATATTTGGTGTGATGCTTGGATCCCAGGTCATTTTAATTTTCAACCTATAACTCCACAAGGTGATGCTCAAGTTACTCATGTTACTGAGTTGATCGATTTCTGATGGGGTATGTAGAATGAGTACCTCATCCAAAATGTGTTCTATCCTCCTAATGTTGATCCAATACTCCGCATTTCATTGGGAAGCATTGATGAGGATTTCTAGGTATGGCAACCTGAATGCCATGGCATGTACTCGATTAAATCGGCATGTAATATACTAGCCAAATACAACAGGCAAGTTCAGATGAAGCATTCTGCTAGTTCGTCAGATCATCAAGAATATTGGAAAATGGTTTCAAAACTTAGTGTTCTGCCAAAAGTCAAAGTTTCTAGTGGAGAGTATTTCATGAATTCTTACTAGCTCATCAAATTCTCCTCCAAAGACACATTGAACGAATTGCTAACTGTGAAGTTTGCGATGTAGAATCAGAGTCCATTTACCATGTTTTGGTGGAGTGTACTTTTGCTAATCAATTCTGGAAATTTTTGAAGCAATCAGTGAGTATTAAGTTGACTCAACTTCATAATTTCACATGGGCTTATGATCTCTTACAAGAACAAGTTTGCAGATAGGAGAATGTTGTAGACATTCTATGTGGCATGTGAACATTGTGGATAGCATGCAATAAAACGTCGGTATGAAGAACAAGGTATGTAGCCAAGCAGGCTGTGTTTTGGGCTAGAGACACGATATTTGATTTATGCCAAGTAACTAATGAGAAAGCGGCTTTGGAGCATAATAACTTGCCTTTCTTGTGGTCACCTCCACTAGATCAATGGCTCAAAGGCAACTCAGATGGTGCCTTCTACCCTAGCAATAACTAGGAAACATCCAGAATGGTGATTCATGATGATCAAGGAGTTCTCCATGCTGCTAAGGTTATTTGGTATCCACATGCTCTGAATGCTCTACATATGGAAGCTACAACATGTAGGTATGGTCTTAAGCTAGCAGATCACATTGGTGTGTAAAATTTCTTCTAGAAATAGATAGTAAATAGCTTGTCGATCTTTGGAATGATCTTATGCAAACACATTATGAAATTGCAACCGTTCTTGTAGAAATTAGGGACCTTAATAGGAGTTTCTCATATTTTGCACTACGTTTTGTTAAAATAGTACCATAACAATGTCTATCATTTGTGTTCTTAGTCGGTGTATGTGGCTTGAGATACCTGACTTTATAAGAGAGGCTTTGAAAGAACCCTAAATCTAATACCCTAATTAAGTAAGTGATTAGCAGCAAATTAAATCTATTTACTACATTCCATCAAACTTTATTACAATTAAGATTACAAAACTGAATTACATTTCTTGCATTGCATTCACAATAGTAAAACTTCATTATTTTCTTTACAAGTTTATTTTACAAAAATAGAAAATAAAAGGTTCATCGGCGAGATCTTCGGCACAGAAGCTGAAGTGAGTCTTTTTGTCCTTTGCCTGCAATGAGAAATTTTCATTAGTATCAAACCCAATATTTTTTTTATGTAAATAGAAGATTAGATAATTAACAATCCAAGGAAGAATAAATAAATTAAGGAAAAATTGCCGTCAGTGCCCTTAGGCTGCTAGGGCCATTTCGAGAGCGTCTTAGAGACTTCCCAGACCGTCCCGGGCCGGTCAGCACCTCTCGTCTCTGTGGGCGTTATCATCCGACAAATTTTAAGAAAAGACCCACGATCCTTACCTCAGCCCAAGACCCTCAGTTCATAATTTTTTTTCAATCATTCATTTCAGCCAACAAAAGCCCACAAGTGAAATTCATGCATTCCATCCCATAGCCCCGCATATAGTCTTTTAACCCACAAAAGCCCACGAATGCAATCTTTGCATTTTTAGCCCACAAGCCCAAGCCCACATCAGTTTCAAGCCAGCCCACCTCAGAACAACAGTGCTCAAACCCCTCTCTAGACCGAAGGTCCTTTGGCACAGGAGAAGAAGACTCATGAGAGGATAAGATCGAGTACAGCCAGCTGCAGCCAGGCAAAGCCAGCACCAACAGAGAGAGGCTAGAAAACACCTCCCCCAGCAACTCAAAACCAGCCCCCATACTCTGCATTTGCCACAGCTCACAAGAGAAAGCACAGCCAGATAGCAATCTATCCACAGCCGAGAACCATTCCCCAAGCTCATTCCCCAACTCGATCAATAGCATAGCACCTTCGGCCAGAGGCCAGAAGGTGAGGTTAGAGCCTCGGCAGCGAAGGGCAGAAGAACCCGAAGAAGAAGAGGCAGCGGCAAAGAGGACAAGCCGGAACCAACGAGGACAAGGAAGCAAGGAACAAGTCAACGGGGACCACCACGAGGCAAGACTTCCATTCTGGCAAAAGCGGCGAGCCACACTTTCTTCCCCGACAGCGACATCGTGGA
Organism: Dendrocalamus sinicus; assembly: GCA_036346575.1. Classification (NCBI taxonomy): domain Eukaryota; kingdom Viridiplantae; phylum Streptophyta; class Magnoliopsida; order Poales; family Poaceae; genus Dendrocalamus; species Dendrocalamus sinicus. The sequence goes on from CM070645.1 coordinate 23,030,368, forward strand.
ACCACCTGCAGCCCCCATCACCCCACGACTTTCCTTCTTCAGCCCGACAACCCAACGAGTAGGCTCCCACCTTCTCTTGTTATTCATTTCTTTCCTCTTTGGGAGCATCCGAACCAAGCCACACAGAGGAGCAAGTTTCTGCCACCCGAATAACCGGCGACCACCCCAAAGCCCGAGCGTGCCCTAGAGTGAGGATAACCTAGAGAAAGAACATTCCTCAACATAGTACCGCTACCCAGAACTATAGGATTTGCCGCCGATTTAAGTAGAATAGAGCAAGTAATAGAAGAGTAAACCAGTAATCAAAATGCATGCAAAATACTTAGAGAAAGAAAGCTAGCACCATGGGTGTTCAGTGCTTGACCACCGTCAACCGACCCCCCTAACCCGGAAGTCGACGCGGCCAGTCGCCATGGAACCCAAGCCACCGCAAGACCAATCTTCAAACCCGGCGAGCACCAGCTCAGATCCAGTCATGGGAACACCGGGTAGGCGTAGATCCTACGGGGAATGATCGATCCAGACCGGATCTACCCGGATCCTAGCCGAAGAGGAGAGGGCACCATAGCCGGATGAGAGGAGGGGTGGAGTAATAGGGTAGAGAAGAGGGGGGTAGTAGCCGGCGAGAGATAGAAAGAGAGGAGGCACAGAGAGGAGGCGCGGTGAGGAGGCGCAGAGAGGAGGTGCGGTGAGGAGGCTGAGTGGCAGCGGCATATTTGGTGGGAAGGAGAAGGGGTAGTAAGTGAGGTGGCGGCAGAAATGAGGGGTAAAGGAGGCATCGGTAGAAGAAAAGAGGGAGAAGTGAGGAGCCGCGGCGGGGGAGAGGCCGAAGCCCGTGAATTGTCGCGTGTGCGTATAGGGCCAAAAGGCCCGGTAAAATTTAATAAAGCCGATTTTCAGAAACTATCTCTAGTATTTCTTTGTTGCACTTTTTATAATTAGCTAGAAAATAAACCTTATTGAAAGCTCCGTAAACATGATTAGAGAAGCGGCGCAATTAGAGATAGAATTTAGAGTGGGAGGGGAATTTATTTCTCTATTTAATCCCTTTCTAAAATTAGTAGCTATAAATATTTATTTTTAAGTTTAGCATTAAATTCTGCAGAAGTCGAGAGAGAGCAAATCTCAGGAGCAGATTCGATTTTCGTCAGTTCTGAGTTACCCTACGTCTCAGGCAAGCTCATTCTTCGACCATGCACGTAGTTATGTTAAAAATATGTGTATTTCCAGCAATAGTAATAATTATATTTAAATGCATGAAAACCATTGTTTTTTAAAAAAATCAGAGAATGATGATGTTATGATGAGTAAAATGAGAAGAGAAAAGAGGAGAAAAAGAAAGGGAGAAAGTACGAAAAGAGATGTTCAGCAGTGGTACTGCTGAGAGGAGCAGCAGGCCCACAAGCAGAGAGGTATATGGTGGGTAAAGAGGTTCAGGGAAAGGAAGCAGAGAGGCTAGGCGGACCTCTTTGCATAGGGCTATGATATAAGGATTTACCCTGTTTTCACTCGGATAGGGAACCGTATTTATCGTACCAACCATTTCCCCGATTGGGACGGGCAGAAATTAGTATCCCGTTACGTTAACCAGTCCACCACATAGGGTAAGTATTTATGTGTGAGTAAAGAGATGGATGATGCTCAGGACCAGTAACGCAAGTCTGGAAGTGAGTAAGTCCCAGACGCTATATGTGTTAGGTGGAGTGTTGGGCCGGGAGCTGGTCCAACCAAACACTATTGGAAGTCGGTGGAGCCCAAGTGAGCGACTTGGTACACCGATGGATAATAGATGGGCTGGTGGATGGAATAATGTAATCGGAGAAAGGTTACGTACTGCGAATCGGCTTCCATACCTAAGGCAGTGTGGAAGAACCTAGTTAAGAAGGTTCAGAGCAGCTTTGGGTACAGTGGTGCAAGCCTGCGCAGCGCTAATAAAATCATGAATTCATGCCAGTTCACTGGAATGTGGACTGCGGTGATCACTAGGAATCGTACCTTACTGGGTGAAAATAGAAATTGTTTTGATAATTAAAAAGGAAAGATCAATTATTTTCGTAAGATTAATTTTAGAATAAAGGAATTAGAATCTGGACTTAAGGACTTGAGAACATATCAGTGCATTTATTGCTATTATGCTTGCTGAGTACCGTGGTACTCACCCTTGCTATTAACCTCCTTTGTTAGACCCCACTCCTCTCGAGGAGTCTTACGAGCTGGATGAGGGGGAAGCAGGTTTTGCCAAATCAGCCGGAGAGGATGATGGCGATTACGAGGAGCCAGGCGAGGTGGACCCCGTATACTTCGGCTGGGACGAGTAGGAGGCCCGTGGAGCGGGTAGAGGAGCCTTGGGGTACCAATCCTAGACTTTTGCTATCAGTACTTCTGTAAAACCAGACTGTAGGCCATGTGGCCATTGCTGTAATAAAAATCTACAGTATCTATGTTATTGTTCCGATGCGCAACTCTGGTAAAGGTTTACCATTTGCCGGAGCGGTGTTCTACTGATCAGGCAAATAGTAACCTGTTTGTCCCATGCAGTTATCCGGAGGATAATAATGCTGGGGCGCCACAGGTTTTCCTTCAGGATTGTAATCTTTACTCAAGGAGCTTCCTTGGTCTAAATAATGTTTTGCTAGAATCTCATATACGCCGGCACTAAAATATTTTGCTAAAATAGACCATTTTTTTATGTCGGCACTGAAATATTTTGCTATAATTTGTACCCATATTTTGGACTTGAAATAAATCTCATATCATCGCTACTGAACAACCCTATCACGATAGCGATTCGAGCTGTCATCACGAGCAGTTCTGAACCGTCGGTGTTTAGGTGTCGATGATAGTTGGTGGTTATCACGAGCGGTTCCGAGCCGTGCGTGATAACTCACATTACTGACGGTCTTTATTACTAACCGTCGTGATAGACGAGTATCACGGGCGGTTTTGTAAAAAAATCGTGATCTGAACTATCACGACGGTTTTTATAAACAACCGTCGTGATACTCGTCTATCACGCACGATTAGTAATAAAGACCATCGTGATATACACAATATCACGCAGCGATTTTTATTACTAACCGTGCGTGATATCGTATATATCACGCAGCGGTTAGTAGTAAAGGTCGCTGCGTGATATCATTCACACCACGAGCGGCACTCTTTGAAGCCGTCGTGATATTGTATCACGACGGTTTTTAACAACGAACCATCTGTGATACCAAGTGCATCATCCATTTTATTTGTTGTTTTTTGGCTAGCCTCAGGATATGCTAGCCATGCCCTCTCAAAGCAAGCAAGCAAGCGATTACGGATAAATGACGGATATAAGTTAATTGCAACACATAGTAAATTACAACAAAATCCGATACGCAGATGAATGTAATAAACGCCAGCAGATCACATACATATATAGAATGAAAATCGTTACACAAAATCGACAAATGAATTCAATTGAAGGAATTGTTTGATTTGTACAATTGAATCAATGTTTCAACATCTAATTATCACCATTGCCGTGGGAACTCTCCTCTTATTTATGACCTCTGCTAGCAAGAATTGGGAGATGATTGCACGAATGTCGGCGAGATTGTCAAGATCATATGCACTTTCGTCAAGTCCACCCGTTGTCGCTAGGAGCAATGTTAAGTCATTAATTAGCATGTGTGTGTAATATAAATACATATGTATAATCAGAAAATAATAATTATTGGAAGGACTCGACAAACCTCGGATCATTGATCTTAGTATCCATGATTTCCTTCATATGGCGACAAGCGTAGAATCCACATACGTTGCCACTGTAGCTCTTGGTGGCACTACAAAAATAGAATTACATACATCGGTATTGTCAATTCTAGATGCATTATAACAAAGTATGATATAGGATTGTTGTGTTGTAGCGGGTACCGGAAATCGCGTGTTGTGTCGTAGCGTGTCACTGGATTTGTCGTGTCTTCCTCCTTGGGCAACATAATTGGCAAACGCCCTACGTGATTCAAAAAACTTAGCCTCGGCCGTGGCAAACAAAAGAAATATTACAATAGAGTTATGTATGGAGGAAATGAGTTTACCTGTTAAATACTTCTTGCACACGACTGAAGTCGTGGTTGCTCCTAAGGAGGGAATCAAGGTATATTACCTTGCTCCACTTTGGTACAATCACAATCAAAATCCAGTGATGCCTAGTCATGTGTGTCGCCATAGTGATTAATCCTAAGTTCATGCTGCATGTAAAGTACAAATGAAACATATGTGTGGCAACTAATGAAGCACTTACCCTTAGTTGAAGGGTACCATGACGTACTCCTTGTCGGTGTGAGCAATCAATCCCCTCGTTATGTAACCTTGCACGAAGGATGCATCTGCGTTGATAGATTGCTTGGAGTCTAAGTGAGGGTCGAGGAAACCCACCGGTCGCCGCGATCGTCGGACTTCTTGGATCATGTATCTATACATAAAGAAAGAGTAATGACATTTATTTGTATAACATGAATGTATTCATTGTACAAGATACACTTACAATGTCGATCGTAGAAGTGAGGCGTCGAGTTAAATCGAGATTGAATAGTAAGAATAAATCTTGAATGTCACGACGATGTAGCCCAGTCGTGGAGGAAATCGTCTCCTTATATTTGAGTGAATGCACTCTGTCGGATTAACTTCATGTTGGACTTCTCCATGTACCAGGCATGCAATGTATTGCAAATCAAACCAAGCTGGGATAATTGTGACTCGGGCACCAACGACACTCCAAGAGTAAACTTCCATGACACGGGACGCAGCTTAATTTTCTTCGCATGAGCCTTGGAGGCCTTGGAGCCTCGCTTATGATATGTTCTCGGTGGCGTCTCGGCGGGAGCCGATGCAACAGACTTTACTGGATTTGGAGGTGGAGGTGGAGCCACCAGAGCCGATGTGCGAGTCGAGCGGCGTCCCCTCTTGGGCCACTGGATGTGAAGATTGTGGCACGGACATGTCGAGGACGATGTCCCTCTTGGGCCACTGAATGAATGTGTGGACGGCATCCCCTAATGTCTTAATCTCTTCGTTTGGGGGCTTCTCAAGAGGGACGGTCTTAAAAATATCATTAATCATGTCCACCTGGACCTTTATGAAACCGGTGTCTACTTGTACACGTGCACCGCGTCCCGGCAGCAATGGATACACCATGCCGCGCCCAGCGTCAACGGGAATAGAGCCAACAAGCCTGACTTTGAGGCTACAAGGCATGGGCTCCTACATAACGATACAAGATGAGTTAAGGCGTCCACCAGAGAGATCTATGTACCATTCTAAAGAGGTACATTACCTGAATGTCATCAATAGGTAAGTGGGCGTCGCTATGTTCAGAAATTGGTGTGGACGTGCAGCTACTGCGACGTTGAGGGGGACTGGGTACCGCAGTAGTAGGAGTGGGTTGCGATTGGTTGCAGACTTATCTTAGTTCTTCCCGCAACAAATCTATCTCTCCTCGAAGTGAGGCAGTCTGCTCTTGAAGTGAGGCAGATAGTTGTTCCTCAAGTTGAGCACGAAGCTCATATTTTATTTGTTCACTGCGGTATGCCTTGGATCTCTTCCTACTCCTATATGTCTCAGAGTAATCTGGAAATCCGTGCCTCTAAGGTACATAAACCCCCATGCCTCGTGTGCGACCTGGGTGCTCCTTGTTTCCAAGGCCTGTGATAGTAAATCTATCTCTCTATATTCTTCAAAGGAGCCACGAGAAGATTCGGTAGTCAATGATTGCTGCAAGAGGCGATTAATCATGTTATTTTTGAACCCATGAAGTTCAAGAGGTGTTAACAACTATGTTGTTTAACATATTTTACCAGGCGTTGGGACACTTCCTCATCTGCGGGGTTTTTGAAAGAGACACCCGAAGATGTGGTTGATGACCTCGCTCTTAACCAGTTTCGAGCGCGCTCGTTTGCGATCCCGGCAAATGGTGGAGAGGCCTCCGATTGGATTGTGACCTCATCCTGCATCCTCCATTGCGGGATTTTACCCGCGTACCCAGCAGTGCCAAGTCTATGAGGGTGCATGTTTTGTGACTGGAGAGCCTTGTGCGTCGCACTTTGTTGTTCAAATTCGGTCGTCGTCTTCATCTGCACAAAGGCCTCCCATGTTTTCGGCGACATGAAAGGATACTTCGTGAAGGGCGTGACATCCTTGGACACGTACTTCGTCACAAGAGTGCTCTTAAAATTCTTCCATGCTTTTCCCATCGTGAGGAGTGCCTGCCGTTGCACAAGTCCCTGTACTTCTGCTGGGATCTCGAACGAATTTGTAATTTCCTCCCATAGCTGATTTTTGTGATCCTTTGTCAAATCTTTCCAACTTGCTATGGTGATGGGGACCCGTTGCCTTCCAATTATCCCGCAGGTAGTCCGAAATGATGACGCTGCTTTCGTCGGTTCCAGAGGGATCCCATTCGGAGAGACCACCGTGATGGTCATTTGGCCCTCTGGCCTGTTCGATACTCCTTGGCCACGTTTAGTTTTCGCAATCTTGGGAGCGTGAGACCCAGATGACGATGACGAAGACTGTGTGGACGCCATCTCTCTTCTAAGAAAAAACTAACTGCAGTGAGCTATGGTCCCAGCTTGTCAAAGTTCTATGAATCAAGTTACACAAACCAGTGCATCAAGTTCATTGAACAAGATACACTGGAGTGTGTCATTTGCTTTATGCCCTTTGACAAAGTTCTAACGATTAACTAACTGCAGTGAGCTATGGGCCTTCCAACATGTGAAGCATATAACATGAGCATATAACATGTGAAGCATATAACATAAAATACATGTGAAGCTCGGAGGGAGCGGCGTCGGGAGGGACCGGCGGCGTCGATCGGGAGGAAGCGGCGTCGGAGGGGCGTCGGGAGGGACCGGCGTCAGGAGGAAGCGGCGTCGGAGGGGCGTCGGGAGGGAGCGGCGTCGGGAGGGACCGGCATCGGGAGGGACCGGCGGCGTCGATCGGGAGGAAGCGGCGTCGAAGGGGCGTCGGGAGGGAGCGGCGTCGGGAGGGAGCGGCGGTGGGAGGGACCAAAACCTAGCTAGCAGGGGTGCTGCAGAGTGGAGACAAGAGATCTGCGAGAGCGGACTCGCGACCTAGCTGCGGGTATTTAAATATAAGCTATCACGAGCGGTTCCTTAAGCGAACCGTGCGTGATAGTGGTATCCTGAGCGGTTCTATCGATATAACCGTGCATGATATGCATATTATCACGAGCGGTTCTATAGATATAACCGTGCGTGATATCCATATTATCACGACGGTTATATCGATAGAAATGCGTGATGTGTTATCACGACGGTTTCTTTTGATAAACCTTTGTGATAGTTCACTATAAATACCCGCAGCTAGCTAGGTTCCTATGTCATTTTACAATTACAATATATAACATAGATACATTTATAAAAAAACGCAAGCATAACCATAAATATAACTATTTCTTAGTTTCTTAGTCATTTTACAATTACAATGGAACATACATACATTTATGAAAAACACAAGCATAACCAATATCATTTATTACACTTTGGCTATATCATTTTAAATAAAGCCCTTCACGATGATCGACACGCATATAGCTTGCTTCATCGCCTTGTTCTTCCTCGAGCTTGATGCCGTCTCCGAATGGAGGCAAATCATTAAATTGATTGTACTCTTCCTCATCCACAACATTCTCAACCCCGACAATCCTTCTTTTTCCCTGAAGAACTACATGGCGCTTCTTATTTGCCGGGTCGGTTACATAAAATACTTGAACAACTTGCCTCACGAGTACGAATGGTTTGTCTTTGTATCCTACACATTCGAGGTCCACGGTAGTGACGCTATACTTGTCAACCTTTACACCCCGTGGGAGTTGGACCCAATGGCACCGAAATAAAGGAATTTTGAAAATTACGTAGTCAAGCTCCCAAATCTCCTCTACAAGCCCGTAGTACGAGCTTGGGCCAGTGGTACTGCCGTGCGCATCATAGGCATCTATGCGGACACCTGAGTTCTACACTGTGCTCTTTCTATCTTGATCTGTTGTATAAAATGTGTAGCTATTAATGTCGTATCCTTGCCATGTCACAATTGTAAATTTTGGCCATTTTGCCAACCATTGTAGTGTTTCACTTGACGACCTCCTAGTCAATTGCGCCTTGAACCATTCATTGAACCCCAGCGGTTGTGTTGTCTCGTGATCCAAACTTAGCGCTGCATTCTCTGACGTAGCATGTCCTTGTGCTCTTCAATATATGGGGTCACTTGGTCATGTGTTGTAAAACCATGAAATGGGCTTGAGCATACGTATTTTGATCCGGAGTTATTGCTTTCCTCCCGATAGTCCTGATACCCTCTAGCCTCCCCTCGTGACGAGATAGAGGTACACCTATTGGCTCTACAGAGCCATGTAGCCGATCAGAATTCAATGACCTCTTCTGTTGTATAACCTTCGATGATGCTACCCTCCGGTCGAGATCGATTGCATACATAGGACTTCAGAATTCCCATGTACCTCTCGAAAGGGTACATATGACGTAGAAATACGGGGCCGCATATTTTTATCTCTTTCACAAGGTGGACAATGAGATGGACCATGATATCAAAAAATGATGGAGGGAAATACATCTCTAGATGATATAGAGTTGTCACCACCTCGGTTTGCAGAGTATCTAGTCCATCCGGATCAATGACCTTCTGAGCAATTGCGTTGAAGAAATAACATAGCCTTATGATTGTCACTCGAACCTTGTTCGGCAAAATACTTCTAATTGCAACAGGTAGCATTTGTGTCATTAGCACATGACAGTCGTGAGACTTCATGCCAATTAATTTTAAATGTTCCATGGAAACAAGTTTCTTCATGCTTGTGGTGTGACCGGATGGAACTTTCACCCCATGTAAGGATGGCACAGTTCAGTTCTCTTGGACTTAGACAGAGTGTAGCATGCTGGGGGAAGGTACGTCCGGCCTTTATCGATCTCATTCGGTGCTAACTCGGTCCTGATGTTTATAGCGACCAAGTCACGCCTTGCGTTAACACCATCCTTTGTTTTATCAGGAATGTTCAGTAAGAGACCAATCAAACTGTCACATACATTTTTCTCTACGTGCATGACATCGATGCAATTGCGAACTTCTAAGTGCTCCCAATAAGGCAAGTCCCAAAATATTGACCTCTTTTTCCACATGTTCTTCCTCAATTTACGTCCCTTTCCAAACACAACATTTATATCCTTGATCATATCATACACCTCTTTCCGCTAAAAGGTCTTGATCTGAGTCATCCTCTTTTTTCGTCAAATTGTTTCTTCATCTTACGGTATGGGTGATACTTTGGAAGGAACCTACGGTGACGCATGTGCCTGATTTTCGCGAGTTGTTCAACCACACACTCTCGGTATAATCTAGCGGTGTGGACACGCTTTGGCTCCTTTTATACTCAACCACGATAGGTTACCAAGGGCGGGAAAATCATTAATGGTGCGAGAACAACATGGCGCGTAGAGTGAAGTTCTCTCGTTTGTCCGCATCCCATACATGTACCCCTTCATTCCACAGTATTGCAAGATCTTCCACCAATGGGGCTAGGAACACATCAATATCGTTGCCAGGTTGCTTCGGCCCTTGGATAAGTAGTGACATCAAAATATATTTTCGCTTCATACACAGCCAAGGAGGAAGGTTGTACATGCACAGAGTCACGGGCCAGGTGCTATGTCGGCTGCTCATGTTACCAAAAGGATTCATTCCATCTGTACTCAACCCAAACCTTATATTTCTCGATTCCACACCGAAATCTACAAACATCCTATCGATGTTCCTCCACTGGGCAGAATCAGCAACATGTCTTATCATTCCGTCTTTCTTACGCTGTTCGCAGTGCCAACGCATCAATCTTGCATCCTTGCGGTTTGCAAATAAACGCTTCAAACGGGGGATTACAGGAAGATACCAAATCACCTTAGCAGGAGGTCCTTGCTTCACCTCGATGCCCTTCCCATTATCAGAGTCATTTTTACGCTTGTATCGGGATGCTTTGCACACCGGACAAACATGTAAGCTAGCATACTCTTTACGGTACAGGATACAATCATTCCGACATGCATGTATTCTTTCTACTTCCATTCCTAATGGACAAAGAATCTTCTTGGCTCGGTAGGTGGTTCTCGGCAACACATTTCCCGTTAGAAGCATGTCCACTAGGAGACCTAATAATGGCGTGAAACTCTTGTCGGACCAACTATTGCTTGCCTTCAATTTTAGCAGTTCTAGAACTGATGACAACCTCGTGTATTGCGGCTTGCAGCCCGGGAACAAAGGTTTCTCCGAGTCCTCCATCAAACCCTCGAATTTACCAAACTCTCTCTCTCACTATAGTTCCCTTCTGCATCACCTAACATCTGATCCAGATTGTCATCCTGCGACCTATCCTCATGATCGAAAGAACAGTTCACAACTGGCATATCGTTGTCTCCCTCGACTATGTCATAACTACCTTCTTGTGTACTCTTCTCTTCACCGTGACTGGTCCAACATTTGTACCCTTTTCTAAAACCCTTCAATCAAGTGAGCTTCAATCTGCTGAGTTGCTAAACATCTTGAGATTATCACAATCAATACATGGGCAATACATATATTTCATCCCCTTCTTCAACATATCCAGCTCGGCGCCCTTCTAAAAGCGACACGCCAAGAATGTACTCTTCACTCACACGGTTCTCAATATACATCCACTTCGGTCCATCTACGCTACACAAGTGACAAATGGGTGTCAAAAATGATTATTACCCCTACTACTAACCTATGATCAGATCACTAAGAATGTTAAGTAATTGAGTACTAATATCTGATCAGATCACTAAGAATGTTAAGTAATTGAGTATACTAACCTCTGATCAGATCACTAAGAAGACGGTGATATTTTTTCACCCCCAACTCCCTAAAGCCGGCCGCCTTGCTCCACCGATGCAGCGCAATGAAGACAGATCGGTGTCGACATCCTTCAAGCAAGTACGCCAAGTAATTAATACTACGCAGAATATCATAGCCGGTTCCAACCACAAACGGTCTGTGAAAATGATATATCACAGACGGTTCGTATTAATAACCGTCCGTGAATTATCACCGACGGTTATTAATATTAACCGTCTGTGATACAAATAATATCACAGACGGTTCAAATTAATAACCGTCTGTGATTGTTGCCTATCATAGACGGTTCGCATAAATAACCGTCTGTGATAGTCTAAACATTATCACAGACGGTTCTTAACACGAACCGTCTGTGATGTCCATCATATCACAAACGGTTCGAAATACCAACCGTCTGTGATTTATGCGTATCACAGACGGTTCGTATATAGAACCGTCTGTGATAGTCCTTCACAGACGGTTTACACTACAAACCGTCTGTGATAGTTCACTCTGTACACAAACAAGCAATATAATGTTACCCATGCCCTCTGGAAAGAAGATGAAAACAAGCAAATACAGAGGCAAGCACAACAACACATTCAGATCTATTACAGCTAAGAACGAACCCTTCATGGCACGATGGTGCGGCTGAACAAGACACACTTACGACACTTACGGCAAGAGTGTGTTGTCCAGCCTTCCGCCGTGCAGCGACGGAGGCGCTAGCTCACGGCAGTAGTCGGCGTTGTGGAGGAACAACCAAATACAGAGGCAAGCACAACAACACATTCAGATCGATCTATTACAGGATAACAAGCTAACGAACCCTTCATGGCACAACCGTGCAGCTGAACAAGACACACTTACGACACTTACGGCAAAAGTGTGTTGTCCAGCCGCCGGCCATGCCGTGATGGAGGCGCTAGCTCACAACGGAGGGGAACCTAGCTAGTGGATGAACTCACGCGTGACTAGTACAGGTGGAAAGGTTGATGAGAAGTTATTAATAAGGGCCGAGCCGTGGGAGGAACTGGTGCCAGCCATTCGATGTGGAGAGAATGGACGAGTGAGATCGAAATCCTGGGTATACGCCAATTATTGGTAACATTTGCTTATCACAGACGGTTATTTACATGAACCGTCTGTGATGCATACTATCACGAGCGGTTCGTTAATAGAACCGCTCGTGATAGACCTTCACGACGCAAGTACAAAGAACACATTCGATCATCAAATTGATTGTCCTCATCCACAACATTCTCCACTCGATAATCCTTCTTTTTCTGCAAAATTCAAGGCAATTTTATTACAAAAGTGCAAAAAAAGACATTCCCAGATTCTTGGTGAGCGGTACCGACATAGCCGACTTCTTCATTTGGCGACTATCCATCCGCTTCTTCCCACTTCTTTTCTTCATCTCGGTCTCGGATCACGTGCGCGAAGAGCGATGATTCAGCTCACCAAGAATGCAGGAATGTCTTTTTTGAACTTTTGTAATAAAATTGCCTTGAATATTGCAGAAAAGAAGGATTGTCTGAGTGGACATCACATCTCGGCGATGAGTCGGCATCGTCGAGGAACATGCAAATACAGAGGCAAGCACGACAACACATTTAGATCTATTACAGGATAACAAGCTAGTGAACTCTTCATGGAATGATGGTGCGGGTGAACAAGACACACTTACCACACTTACAGCTATATATGCTCATAGTGGATGAACTCACGTGTGACTAGTACCGGTGGAAAGGTAGATGGGGCGTTATTTATAAGGGCCGAGCAGAGGGAGGAACTGCTGCCTGCCATTAGATGTGGAGAGAATGGACGGGTGAGATCGAAATCCTGGGTATACGCCAATTATTGGTGACACGTGATTATCACACACCAATTATTGGTGATATATGATTATCACAGACGGTTATTAATGCGAACCGTGTGTGATAATAAATATCACAGACGGTTCTTAATACGAGCCATCTGTGATGTTTCAGTTATCACAGACGGTTCGTATTACTTACCGTCTGTGAAAGTTTAGAGACGGTTATTAACACGAACCGTCTGTGTTGTCTAGATTATCACAAATGGTTCGTATTAAGAACCGTCTGTGAAAGTTCACAGTCGGTTCTTAATACGAACTGTCTGTGATTTCTTAATTATCACAGACGGTTAGTGTTAATAACCGTCTGTGAAAATATCACAGACGGTTGCGAGTATAAACCGTCTGTGAAAGTTTAATCACAGACGGTTTCGTATAAACTGTCTGTCATAAGCTTTATGTCAGAACGCTTCGTGTTTCGATCGTCTAATTAACGTCTCTCGATTGTTATACGAAGCGTCTATATCATTAATGTTTGGGTATACGAATCATCTGTGCTAAAGGTTAAATATGCGCGCTAATCCAGTCTCTTCTACGTCGCATAATATGGCTTCTACTATTCTTGTGATCATCTCCTTCCTCTCATCTGCTCATCAAGAATTGTTCGCCGAACCTTACACAGCGGCCAGCAATTTGCATCCGAGCGACTTCTCTGCGCCGCCCTCTCCTTCCCCGACTTTCTTGCATCCGTCAGCTCGACCTGATCATCCGCCGTCGACGGAGGCGTCTCGCTGCCGCTCAAGAAAGGGAAACAGCCCTTACCTTGGTTCTTCTCCACAATGTGCGCAAAGCGGAAGAAGTTCTACACGCATTGGAGAGATTGATGGATAGCCTTGCCGATCAAGCAGAAACGGCAGATTCTGAAGAATCTTTTCATGCTATCCTCTACGACATTATGGGCTATGCTACTGATTATTTGCCCAGGCTGGAGGAGGAAGTGCTGAGGACAAGGACAATCTTAACGGCGTTCGAGAAGTCAGTGGCGGATCCTCCAAGTCCCAAAGTCGAAGAAGAAGCGAACGAAGCCCAAAAGATTACAATCTGGGAAACTCTTTACCTGTGTGACTTTTGTAATAAATTTGCCTCTAATTGAAATTAATAAATTTGCCTTTAATTTGTGATCTCTTGTCTCAATAGTTCTGTAGTTAAGTTATTAGAAGCAATGTGTACTTATATATTAATCTCTGATCATGAATAGAATATGACAGACAAAGGGACATCACAGACTATTCTTGTCAAAAACCGTCTGTGAACATTCACAAACGGTTCTTAAGAAGAACCGTCTGTGATAGTGTCGGGACCCGGAGCAACAACTCCGAAACCTTCTGTGTAAATCGCACTAGTCCAGAATCAGCTAGTGCACACAGTAACAACAGGGATACATATCAAGCACAATGACAAACTTTATTTAACTGAATATGGGCCTGATGGCCAAAGTTTACATCAGTGGTTCATAAACCAAAATTAAATACAAGCAGCGGAAGAAATAAACCAAAGCGGAAGAAGCCCATCGAGCACGCCACAGCAAGCGGCGATGAAGACGCGCCTATACATTCTGATCCTCACCGAAGTCGAACCTGTCCTCTGAAAAAATGATGAATTGAGCAACATGAGTACATAAAGTACTCCACAAGTTATACCAGGAGGTTTAACAGAGTTAATGCATGCATATGGATTGACAAAGGAAGGCATAATAAGGTTAGTTGAGCATAAAGCGAAATTGAAGTAAATACTGTAAGTAGATTCAAAAGCTGAATTTGATATAATAGATAGAAACAAGATTTTAACAAAATAATATCGTTAGTGTAGGCTCCGACCAAACACCAACCTATCCACGGGCATCCCACCCGGACCATCTTTTCCAAAAAGATCTCATATGGATTCTATCCATCCATAAGCAGTTTATAAAACTATTTTGAAAAACAAAGTCTAATCCATGAAAAACTTTACTCAGCTTGCCCATGACCGTGAGCACGGCTATCCAGGATAGATTATACACTCTGCAGAGATTGTACAGCTTTACCCACAAGACATGATCATCCCTTTTTGCCACCGGATTAACACACTTCCTTAGGTATGCAGCCAGGAGATCATGACAAGGCTTTTACAATGATCCGTTGTCAACATAATCACGCCGCCACTAAGATTTGACCACAACATGAATCCACATGTTGGAGCCCCCTCTTGTGCCATGTGAGACTTCTCACGGCCTACGCCGCGCTCACATTCAGCCTATAGCGAGATTAAGTTGGAACTTCACAAATTATTTGGCCAGGTCTGTCCCATACCAGACTTGTGGTAGTACGTTAGGGCTTTGCAATAGTAGCTCACAGACCGATCCTTAACTTGACTTAGGCACCAACCACATACCCCTTGTGCCTGGCAATCAACATTGTGTCACCAAACAACAATGCATGCCAGCAAGCACCCACCACCTAACCATTTGCCTAAGTCTAAACCAAGTTTTCATATTTTGTTGGAAAACATTTCATAATCATTCTTGACTCACCAAAGTCAAGAATACATTTGAAAACTTTATCATTTTATGTGGAACAATCCACCCGAATTATTCTAAGCATGGCTAAGCAAGTCCATAAAATTCCTAGTTAATACTAATGTACTAACTAGGCTTTCATCTAGGGTGACAAGGCATAGGAAGTTCAATGTCAAATTTGGCCATAAACAAAGGAATTGGGTATAACTAGAATTCAAATCGAACTTAAATTAGATTGAATAAAAGTACGCATGCATAATAATTTTGAAAACAACATAAATAATTTAAATTAGTGAAAGCAACATGATCAAAGGTGTAACTTGCCTTGCTCGAAGACTTGATGCCATGAATCGTCGAAATCGAACTCTCCGGATTTGTCGTAGTCTACACGCGAAGAACCAAACAAAATAAACTCAAATAAAATTCAAAAATTATAAAATATATATTGGGAGATAGATTATGATTTTAGATGAATTTAGGAGAAAGAATCAACGGATTCAGAGTTTGTATGAGGGAGAACGAATATCTGGAGGTTTTGGATATCACATGAAATGATAACGACATCCGGGAATTACTTTTTGAATTGTACTATGTCGGTAGGCAGCGAGGTGGTTGGCGAATGGGCAAAATGGAATCCTGGTGATGAGATGAAGGCGGTGACATGGATACGGCGACGAGGAACGGAGACGATACCATTGACGTTTGAACGGTGACGGTAGAGAGAAAGGAAAAACTTAATATCTTGGTGCACAGTGAAGCGAATCTAAAACCATTTGGAAGGTAGCTATCTGGGATGGTTTGGCACGATATGACACGAACGGATTGGGGAAAACACCTACGGATAGATGGGGACACGAGATACCATTGGCGGCCATGGCGAGGTGTCGGAGGCGAAAATTTGTGGAGGCTTTGTGGGGAAAAGGAAGCAAGCACAGCGTAGAACGTGCCGAGGCAAGTCTAAGAAAAATTACGGCATGGGCTAAGGCTTACCGGAGGCGATGAATCGACGTCGGGAGTCACAAACGGCCATTTTCACGGAAAGCTCAATTCCTGACAATTGGCTCCACGAAAAATTAAACAAAATGGTAGAAAAATTTCTTAGAGGCTAGGACACGATATGACATGAACAAAATTCAAAGCGCTCACCGAAAAAGGGTGTACGCGCGAAGGTACAGTTTTATTGTCTGGGCCTGACACGGTCGATGAGGACTCGGGGAATCCTTTGGTGATGGCGATAGAGCACGACGTAGAACGCATCGAGGCAAACTCAACAGTGCAAACGGCTCAGCCAAAGGACATCGGATGGTGGCGGAACACGGTGGAGAAGACATTTTGCGACCGTCGAGTTGACATCGGCGTTCCGGGCAAACGGAGAGGAGTTAGCATGTGGGGTTTGCGGCGAAACGAAGAAGAGAACACAAAGAACGCAGTGCTCACCTCGGTTATGATGGAACATGCATGGTCGGCTCGCAGCGAGGAGAGATGCGACGGCGCGGTTTGGCCACGGTGGTCCGGCGCGTAGAACGCGCGGAGACAAAGCCGATGGTATGGTCAAAAGTGGCGAAACTCCACTGTAGAAGGCGCAAACGGCCGATGAACGCTGTTCGGTTAACAAAACAAAAATGGCGATTGCAGAGAAAAGGAAGGAAGAGAGGACTTGAGATTTTTAGGGATGACTGAGGGTGAGGAGGGGCACCCGGTGCTCCCTTTTATAGTGGCGAAGGGGGACGGGAGAGGGAGATCAACCGGCGATGTCTTTTAGAGCAACGGTTCCATTTTCGTGTAAATGCACATAAAGGTGGAGGGAAACGGTTGGGAATGAAGGAGTCATGAAGAGAGCAAGTGAATGCACTTGATTTCATGAAAAACGGTGGAGAAATTCAAGAGGAATGAAAGCTTGAAAGTTGTGTTCATGGCGATGCCATTGCTCTGGACAAGAAACGCACGCTCTGGAGAAGATGAATAGGAGGAGAGAGAAAACAGGAATTAAAATAATATATTTTTCTCCCAAAAAATAAAATAAAATAAATTCAAAAAAATTCAAAAAAATTCTACAAATATCCTTGGAACCCAAAAATATCAAATAAAATAATTTCGGATTTAATTGAGGTATATTTTAACCATTTAAAACATTTTTACTTTCTAAGCTTTAATTTAATCCAAATAAATTCAAAAACTCTAAAAATTTGAAAAGAGATAGAAATGGATAGACTAGAATTTTATAATAATTTAGAAATTTGAATGGGCTTAATTGGAGTTAAAATGAATAAATATGAGCTTTTGGAAGTTTAAAAGGAGAGAAAAAGAATAAATTGATTTTGTGGAATTATTTTGGAACTAAAAAATTAGATTATGATGTCATCAAGGGAAATGATTTTTCGAGGAATTATTTTTCTATGGGAAAAGGGATTTATACGTCAGAGTGACGTCAACAAAGATTTTGATTTTCTGGCCGAATTAATTTTCAAGAGAATAAGGGTTTTATTCACTAATAGGTGGGACCGGGAAATGGTGGGCTGGGTTCATGGACAACGGTGGAGGATGAGGTGGCACACTTGGCTGGAGTGGCGCTTGCATGGCTTACAGCTACTGAGGTGGCGCACGGGGACTAAGGGCATCGGCGAATGGCGGCGCTACTGGGTCGGCGAGGGGTGCGTGAGGGAGGAGGACACGTGGAGTTAAGTGCACCGTGGCACGACACTCGGGAATGCTCGGTGGTGGCCGGCGGCGAGGGTGTAGGGGCGGCGAAGTGAGGGCATTGGCGGCGGGGCTCTTCGGCGGTGGATTCAATTGGTGGAGGGGCGGGGATGCGTGCACGGGCCTGGCGAAGGTGGAGGCGACGGACGGCTGTCGGTTACACTGAATTTAAGGTCGGCACAAAGGCGAGTAAAGAAGGAGGTAAGCGGGGTTTAAAGTGGGGAAATTGTGGACGTTAAATGCGGGAGTGATTAGGCTTTCAATTATAGCAAATGCTCAGGCTAACAAGAAGAAACGACCAAATTTAAGAGCTCGGGCGGGGCATCAATGGCGACGGTGGAAGGTTGAAGAAGGCAAGGAGAAAGAATAAGCTGACAGGCGGGGTCAGGCTGTCGACGAGAGAGGAAAGAGAGGAGAAAGAGCGGACGGTCAGATATGCGACGCGTGGCGCATGGAGAAGATCAGGGTCATCGGATTGAAACGAAGGGGTAAGTGAAGGCGAGTGGCTGAGATTAAACTGGGTGAGGATGAATTGAATCAGGGAGTGACACGTGTTGGCCGATGAGAGAGGTTGAAGATTAAATTTGATTTAGATTTTCAGGAACTTTGGAAGATTTAAAAATACTTAGAAAATAGGAAATAAAGCCTAAAAATTCCAGAAAAATTCACAGAAATTCCTGGGAATGTTTTAGACTTAGAATAAATATTTTCAACTTAAAGTTGGTCTTTTAATTTTTATAAAAATACTTTTTAGCTTTGAAATTTATTTTTAAAAGCCAGAAAAGCACAGAAAATCTAGATAAAAGCCAAATGCTTTTAAAATAATTAATTCAAAATAGAATTTTTATAAAAAAAACTCTTTATTTAAAAATAGTTTCATCTTTTACTTAAACTAGTTTTCAAAAGAAAAGCCTCTTTGAAAACTGAAAACAGGCAAATCAAATCTCCAAGAAATTAAGCAACCAAAGAACACTTGATTTCATTTTAGATTAACATAACTTTTAATTTTTTTAAATTTTGAAATAAACAGCTGGGCTGTTACAGATAGTATACACAACACAGACGGTTTTTAGTAAAAACCGTCTGTGATAATTCCAGATTATCACAGACGTTTTTAATAAAAAACCGTCTGTGATACTAAAGTATCACAGACGGTTCATCGGTAAGGACCGTCTGTGATAATCGACCACTAACACAAACGGTGTCCAAATTAAAACCGTCTGTGTTAGTGTCAATCACAGACGGTTTTGTCAAACCGTCTATGATGTAGCCGTCCAGTATAGCCTCTTTTGTAGTAGTGTATAGAAAAACTTGTAATAATAAAGTCGATTCTTTTATATGGATCACTAAAATAGGAGTTCGTATATGAAAGTTATGACAATCAAAGTCAAAATGTGTGGAAACAATAGAATCTAATCAGGGTTAGGATTGAGCTAGTGCTGGGATTAGAATTGATTCTAGGACTCGGATCATGATTCCACCCCTATTAAGATCTGAGCGAGATTTTGGTTGACATGGTCCTATATAGTTGTTTAGTCCTAGGATTCTTGGATTAGAATCAATGAGTCACTCGTCACATTCTCTACCCCTGTAAACATATGATTCTGTTACCACAACTAACACTGCTTGCACTAAATTTGAATTAGAGTGCCATGTTTTTATAATTCGTTCAGTTGGAAGTTCAAACCCTGCAATCATTTTATAGTTTCTCGTGTAACGTAAAAATGCTTGAATGGAGCTGGGAATTTTTATTAACCTATCATGCCCCGTGTAATTATCCTTAGGGTAATCACATTTAAGCAATAGATTATAATTCATTTGATCAGTAAAACACCGCTCCGATGAATAATAAGCCTTTAGCAGAGTAATAATATAGAAACTGTACTTTTATTATAGCATTTGCCACGAGGGCTATGGTCTTAATACAGGTACATAAACAGCAAAATATATAAGGTAGATACCCTATGGCTCTCTTGCCTAGATCAGCGGGACACCTATTCATCCCAGCCGTAGTATAGGGGGTCCACCTCCCTTGTCTCCTCGTGACCATTACCCTCCTCTCCAGTGAACTCGACTGTGTCTGTGCCCTTCATCTAGCTCGAAGTACTCTCAGTCGAAACAGGGTCTAACAAAGCGAAATAATAGTAAGAGTGAGTACTAACGTACTCGGCAAGCATTATAATAGCAAAATGCATTGTATGCCTCACTTCTTATTTAATTACAGTTTCTAGTCATCTGTTTCTAGAAAATAGTCTTATTGAATTAAGTGGAAAATTTTAATTTATAAAGATTCTACTTGTCACTCAAGTGAAGAAAGATCCCTAATGATCACTGTAATCCCCAATCTAAGATACTGGCATGATTTCATAATTTTATTAAGCACTGTGCATGCTTGTGCCACTGTACCCAAAGCTACTCTGATCCATCATAACTAGGCTTTCCACACTTCATTTGGTGTGGGGTCAAGTTCAAAGTACAGAACGTTTCGCAGGTTACATTGCTCAAACCTCCAGCCCATCTATTTTTCACTAGTGTACCGGGTAGCTCACTCGGGCTCCATCAGCTTCGAACAGCGTTTGGTCAGTATCGGCTCTCGACTTGACACTCTACCTGCGCATATAGCGCCTTGGGACTTACTCACTTCTAAACTAGTGTTACTGGTCCTAATATAACATCCTAAAATTTCAGATGTTCGAAATTGTGAAGAAATTAAAACTTTTTTGATGCATTTGGTTGGCATTTGAATTTCTTCTATAATTTTATTTGGGATTTCCTGAATTTTGTGCAATACAAATTAATAACTGGGAATAATTCCCAAATGCAAGTAATACTCATAACAATAAAATATATAGAATACATTAAGGCAAGGAATTATAAACATGAAAACTGGAATTCAAGTTTAAGTCGCTAACGCTAAACCTGAAATTTACTACAAATTTAATAAAGGAAAGAACAACTTGAAATTATAATTTAAAAAGGAAATAAAATGAAAATTTAGATTTTTAATGCAATTATCATTTTGTAACACCCCAGGACCCACATTACCCTGGGATGCTACTAAAACTGCTCTACAACGAGCCAATTTACAAGATAAAATAAACTGGCAACAATTACTAAACAAGATAGTATAAGCGGAAGCATAAACAACTAAGGAATAACAGGATAGTGATAGCAATTCACTTTTTAAAACATCCTCCAACATTTTAATCTAAAACATAGTTCACAAATTTAACATTATTAAGATAATGTAAACAAAGCTATGCAAGGTCTAGAATCCTTTCAACTTTATTACAGCATAAAAATATGATTCACTGCATCAGTGTGGTGCCGTTCTACCCTTCCCATGCATGCTCAAAGTCCACCTGTAGGGAGGGGGAAACAAGGGTGAGATAAAAATCTCAGCAAGCAAACTGTTTAACAGGCTATTCAAACTACAAACAATTATACATCATCATTTATAATTCCATACAACTACAACCATAATTCATGTCCCCAATTATTAAACCACCACAAATTTTCATGAATCATACCTCTTCAATTTCAGATTTTATTGGCATATGAATGCAGTCATTTTATCCACAATTAAATGCAAATGAAACATTTAATCTTCCACAAACCACAATAGGTTAATCATCAACATTCTTCCACAATTACAATGTTATTATCCTCAACCTCAAATCACCATCAATGATGTTAAAGCATTAACAAATCAAATCTTGTTTGACTACTTTAAATTCTCAACCACTACAACTAGCAAAAGCAATAAAACATATGTATGTTTTACTTCAACACTTTATTATTTCTCACATCCACAATTGTTATCAACAATTAATACAAGAGAAAAGAATCTCATGCCACAATCACAAACCTTACCGTACACAAGGGATGAACCTCATTCCACGTCCACAACCATAATCCTCATACCACAAATAGCTCACATGAGCCAATTCCACATTACAACTATGAAGTTGTATAATCCACATTACAACTATGAGTTGAATATTCCACAAAATAACTTCACCACAACATATTGCATATGTATGCAAATGAATCTTTCCACAATGCAATGCATATGAATGCTATGCTCCACATCACTCTTTCGGGGCAGGATTTGAGGTGCATCGTATTACGGCAATATACGATGCTTCCGCGGATAAGAGGTGCATCGTATTCTGCAATATACGATGTCAGACGGTGACGATCGCGGCTATGTCTTGGCGACATCCACATATGCATATGACATGATATGATATGATAATCACAAATCACATTAATCCATCCTCAAAGGAGCATCAACATGCTCACGACATATCCACATCCACCACATGTTATTTTCATGTTCCACATTATAACATTAAGCAAGATTTGCACATGGCTACTAGCAGATTATCAACATATCAATGGATAAGTACTTGCTACCATCTCCACAATTAAATTATCATGCAATCATGGCATAATGTATCAAAATACGATAATAATGTAAACTGCAAGTAGAAGGAATAACAAGTTAAACGGTAGCAACCACCGCTACGTTTACTTGCCTCAAACCGACGAAGCGAAGTAAAATCAAGAGCGCTCAGGGACAAGACCACCTGTCCAAAAGGCAACTCTCAGCACACAGCTACAGCATACAAACATGACATTAATAATTAAAAACGTCGCTAGAACCCCGAACCCGCACAAACTCCTCTCCGCTCAACAATTCAGCAAATTGCCCTCTGCTGCAGCGCTGCTTAACATTTTCGTAACTTTAAAAATATTGATCCATTTACAGTAAACGATATCTCTGTGGATTCATCACTTAAAAGCCTACATTTTTCATGTAGAACACCTATTTTTATTTTGATCACAGCTAGGTGTAATTTAATGCCCCAAAACAGAGGAAGAACTCTGTTCTGGCAGATTGGACAGCAATAAACAAATGCGTCCCAACATCAGTAAAAGGGTCTAAAAATTGTGAATTTTATACATCAGCTATATCTCTAAATTATCTACAATTTTCTCAATTACGGACATGGTCATAAAAATCATTTACGACCTCTAATTCCCAGATTACCGTCGGTCTGTACCAATCTGCTCGCCTGACGAACAGCAGTATTCCCGACCCCGTAACTCCCAGATAACAAGGTATAAAATTCCGAAACAAATACAGGATATGCATCTGGAAGTCCTCTACAACTTTCCTTTTGGGAAGGTCTGCAGGAAAATTCGTTTACTAGGTCAAAACCTCACGAACAGACACGCTGCGCGAATCGATCTACAGGCGAACAGCAGCTAATCTCTAATCGGGCAATTAATCTATTAACTACCTTCAAAATCCGTGCCAAGAACCCTAATTATTCATAAGAACAGAGGGTTTGGGATGAGGAAAAAAATACCTAAATGAAGAATTACCCCATTTTTTTCCTCTTCTTCTTCTCCTTCCTTCTTCTCCTTCTCCTTCTTCTCCTTCTCCAAGGGCAGCAATGGGGGCAACAATCCTTGGGAGGGGCCGGCCACCAGGGGGAATAGGGGGGGGGGTGCGGCTGGGTGTGGGAAAAGGGGAAGGAGGGGAAGCCCTAGGGTTAATAAGAAAGGGGAAAAGGGGGGTGCGCCTCCCCCTTGGGCCTTGGCCCAAGGGCGGTTGGCCCACTCCCCAGGCAGCCCAAACTGAAAATTAAAAGTAATTTTTAATATATTTTATTCCTTTTTCAATGTTCTACAATTTCTTTATTTTTCCCTTCCCACGATTTGCCGAAAAACCGGCGACTCCGTGATTGTTTTAGAAACTTACGCCGTAGCGATGTTCAGGATATTACATTCTCCCCACCTAAAAAGGATTCGTCCTCGAATCTAACTCCTCAAACCACAAAGCAAGAGAGCAACAAAGAAAAGAGCAATCCACAGAAAAACAGAACCACAACTACGAGTACTCACCAGCCTCGAAGAGCTCGGGGTACTTCTTTCGCATCTGATCCTCAAGCTCCCACGTAGCCTCCCTCTCAGACTGAAACGTCCAAAGGACCTTCTCATACTTGATAGTCTTATTCCTCAAGACCCGCTCTGAGGTATCCAAGATACGCTCTGGTTGACTCTCCACAGTGAGATCCTGATCCACCGTGACCTGCCCCAGGTAAATCTTGTGCTCGGGATCCCGCAAATACTTCCTCAGCATAGAAACATGAAAGACATTGTGCACACCACTCAATGAGCTCGGCAACTCCAAACGATCAGATTAATTACTATAAACAAAAATAATTCAATTTATCCAACATGATAGAAATTTAAACAATCATAATAATCATTCCAATTCTTTTGCACAGTCCTCAATAACTCCATGAGTTCCAATCATGTATAGACAAATTCTTAATCACAGTTCTTCTAGAAACTATTACAAGGCAATATCACATTAATCAACTACACTTCCAAGAATGCTAGTTGAAATTAATTATGCACCACGCTAACATCTCAACTTGATAATTCATACCTTATGAATTAGTTTATATGATTACCACCTTCCACTTAAGCATAGCAAAACACCACCAAGGTTTTAACATATTAATGAGTTTGCAACACAAAACTTTCATTGGTAAAAATACCAAGCGAACCAATGAGTCATGATTCACAACAAGACAAAATTCCCACAAAGGGACTAACCTTGCAAATCAACAATATTCACAAGCAGCAATAGTGTCTTACTAGTCCGAAAAGAAACAATAATTGCTTCAACGAACAGATAGAGACCAATTGCAAACCCTCAACTACAATGAACCACAAACTCAAGAGAAATTCATTAACTGCAATAGACAAAGAATTGGCCAAAATCAACTCAAGGAAGATATCAACATTTCTAAATAAACTCACTCACAACATCCGCAACTAAGTTACAGAGGTAACTACATCGCTAATCCCCATGCTACAAACGGTGGTATAACTCGCAATGCCAAGGTAGCAAATACAACCTCTACATCTTATCATTGACAATTCTTCACTCATAATGAGTCATAGGAGCAAATAATAATCACACAAGGTTATCTCATAATGTAAATCATCAATACAACATGTCAAAAGCATAAATGCAATGCTTGACCCATCCCATCCTAATGTGCACCAGTGTGTCAATTTAATAATTTAATTACCACGGACCTAACGCCCGCTCGATACCAATCAGTAACACCCAGGACCCACATTACCTGGGATGCTACTAAAACTGCTCTACAACGAGCCAATTTACAAGATAAAATAAATCGGCAACAATTACTAAACAAGATAGTATAAGCGGAAGCATAAACAACTAAGGAATAACAGGATAGTGATAGCAATTCACTTTTAAAACATCCTCCAACATTTTAATCTAAAACATAGTTCACAAATTTAACATTATTAAGATAATGTAAACAAAGCTATGCAAGGTCTAGAATCCTTTCAACTTTATTACAGCATAAAAATATGATTCATCTGCATCGGTGTGGTGCCGTTCTACCCTTCCCATGCATGCTCAAAGTCCACCAGTAGGGAGGGGGAAACAAGGGTGAGATAAAAATCTCAGCAAGCAAACTGCTTAACAGAGCTATTCAAACTACAAACAATTATACATCATCATTTATAATTCCATACAACTACAACCATAATTCATGTCCCCAATTATTAAACCACCACAAATTTTCATGAATCATACCTCTTCAATTTCAGATTTTATTGGCATATGAATGCAGTCATTTTATCCACAATTAAATGCAAATGAAACATTTAATCTTCCACAAACCACAATAGGTTAATCATCAACATTCTTCCACAATTACAATGTTATTATCCTCAACCTCAAATCACCATCAATGATGTTAAAGCATTAACAAATCAAATCTTGTTTGACTACTTTAAATTCTCAACCACTACAACTAGCAAAAGCAATAAAACATATGTATGTTTTACTTCAACACTTTATTATTTCTCACATCCACAATTGTTATCAACAATTAATACAAGAGAAAAGAATCTCATGCCACAATCACAAACCTTACTGTACACAAGGGATGAACCTCATTCCACGTCCACAACCATAATCCTCATACCACAAATAGCTCACATGAGCCAATTCCACATTACAACTATGAAGTTGTATAATCCACATTACAACTATGAGTTGAATATTCCACAAAATAACTTCACCACAACATATTGCATATGTATGCAAATGAATCTTTCCACAATGCAATGCATATGAATGCTATGCTCCACATCACTCTTTCGGGGCAGGATTTGAGGTGCATCGTATTACGGCAATATCGATGCTTCCGCGGGATAAGAGGTGCATCGTATTCACGGCAATATACGATCTTTGTACCAGATCTGATCGCGGCTATGTCTTGGCGACATCCACATATGCATATGACATGATATGATATGATAATCACAAATCACATTAATCCATCCTCAAAGGAGCATCAACATGCTCACGACATATCCACATCCACCACATGTTATTTTCATGTTCCACATTATAACATTAAGCAAGATTTGCACATGGCTACTAGCAGATTATCAACATATCAATGGATAAGTACTTGCTACCATCTCCACAATTAAATTATCATGCAATCATGGCATAATGTATCAAAATACGATAATAATGTAAACTGCAAGTAGAAGGAATAACAAGTTAAACGGTAGCAACCACCGCTACGTTTACTTGCCTCAAACCGACGGCGAAGTAAAATCAAGAGCGCTCAGGACAAGACCACCTGTCCAAAAGGCAACTCTCAGCACACAGCTACAGCATACAAACATGACATTAATAATTAAAAACGTCGCTAGAACCCCGAACCCGCACAAACTCCTCTCCGCTCAACAATTCAGCAAATTGCCCTCTGCTGCAGCGCTGCTTAACATTTTCGTAACTTTAAAAATATTGATCCATTTACAGTAAACGATATCTCTGTGGATTCATCACTTAAAAGCCTACATTTTTCATGTAGAACACCTATTTTTATTTTGATCACAGCTAGGTGTAATTTAATGCCCCAAAACAGAGGAAGAACTCTGTTCTGGCAGATTGGACAGCAATAAACAAATGCGTCCCAACATCAGTAAAAGGGTCTAAAAATTGTGAATTTTATACATCAGCTATATCTCTAAATTATCTACAATTTTCTCAATTACGGACATGGTCATAAAATCATTTACGACCTCTAATTCCCAGATTACCGTCGGTCTGTACCAATCTGCTCGCCTGACGAACAGCAGTATTCCCGACCCCGTAACTCCCAGATAACAAGGTATAAAATTCCGAAACAAATACAGGATATGCATCTGGAAGTCCTCTACAACTTTCCTTTTGGGAAGGTCTGCAGGAAAATTCGTTTACTAGGTCAAAACCTCACGAACAGACACGCTGCGCGAATCGATCTACAGGCGAACAGCAGCTAATCTCTAATCGGGCAATTAATCTATTAACTACCTTCAAAATCCGTGCCAAGAACCCTAATTATTCATAAGAACAGAGGGTTTGGGATGAGGAAAAAAATACCTAATTGAAGAATTACCCCATTTTTTTCCTCTTCTTCTTCTCCTTCCTTCTTCTCCTTCTCCTTCTTCTCCTTCTCCAAGGGCAGCAATGGGGGCAACAATCCTTGGGAGGGGCCGGCCACCAGGGGGAATAGGGGTGCGGCTGGGTGTGGGGAAAAGGGGAAGGAGGGGAAGCCCTAGGGTTAATAAGAAAGGGAAAAGGGGTGCGCCTCCCCTTGGGCCTTGGCCCAAGGGCGGTTGGCCCACTCCCCAGGCAGCCCAAACTGAAAATTAAAAGTAATTTTTAATATATTTTATTCCTTTTTCAATGTTCTACAATTTCTTTATTTTTCCCTTCCCACGATTTGCCGAAAAACCGGCGACTCCGTGATTGTTTTAGAAACTTACGCCGTAGCGATGTTCAGGATATTACACATTTGAATCCCAAAATTTGGGATTCAAATTTTGAATTCAAATTCCCAATAGCTGGCATTTGTTTTCCCTCTTTCTCGCTCTTTCTTTTGTCTCTCCCATCTAATGGGCCCAGCCCCCTTTTTCCTCTTTCTTCCTTCCTCTCTTTTCTCTCGCCCTCTTTTCTTTTATGGCACCAGGCCCCTCCTCTCTGCACTGCCCATGGCTGACACGCCCCACGCGTACCCACGTCATGCCCATTGCCTCCGCGCACGGCCCTGCCATCCCCACGCCGGCGCCACGCCCTACCAACGCCATGTGTCCGGTCACTCCTGGCGCCATGCCGCACCCCACGTTGCACCTGATAGGCTGTGTGCCCCCACGCCTTGCACGTCAGTGCCACGCCAGCGCTTGCGCCCTGCCAAGCTTAGCCCCACGCCCACGCTAGTCCATGTGTCCCTGAGCTGTGTCATGCGTGCCTGTGCGCCACAACTAAAGCCAGCATGCGTTGTGCTCGCCATGCTCTGGTTCAGCCCCGACACGCACTGGCGCTTGCATGCTGCACCTATGTGTCGACTCGGCCACTCTATGCTCACGCACTGCACCTCTATATGCCTATGCTTGAACCTGACTATGCCAACTGCTCCCGTCACTTCGCCATGCCTCCTACTAGAACTAGCCATGACATGAGCTCTGCCAAACCATGCCCTGCCACTGGCTGCATCATGGTGACGCTAGCGCCCATGCCCGCACGCCACTGGCACCTTGTCGGCCATGCCGTCACCCCCTGCCGGTGCCCATGCCTCGCTTTGCACCCTGGTCCTCGACCACAATGATCTACAATACCGTGCCGGCTATAAATGGCTCCCTGGGATCCCTATTGCCCCGTGCGCCTTCCCCTTCCTTCCCTATTCTTCCTTTAGCCAAGCTCGGCTCAATCCGTGCACCAGCCGCCGTGACCCTCCTCCATCGTTCTCAGCTCTCTGATTATTCCCTCCCAACTCTCCTCACGTCACACCATGTTCCACACCCCTCGAAGCCTATTCCCCACACCAATTTGAGGTTTCTTGGCTGGAGTTCACGGGGAACAACCATCTCTCCTATTTCCGGCCGCCATGGCCTCCATCACCACCATCTCTACTCTGGCATGATACTCCTCGATTCCTTAGGATTGGAGCATCAACCCACTACCCTCTACCATGCCCGAATGCCGCCACGACAATTTCTCCACCCCGGCTCGCCAGCGCCATGACCATGGCCGCACCGCCGAAGGCCCACACTACCATCTCATCGAGGAGCCTCCCTAGCCACACCATCATAACTAGTAAGTTTCCGTTCGTCATCTTCAGCTCACGCTCTCCCCACTTTCTTCTCCCTCCTCTCCCATCGTTGCCGCCTCATTTGTGCCTTGCCGCTGGCCATTCCGGGCTGCCACCTGCCTACCTCACCGCCCCCTTGGCTGAAGCGCCACCCCCTGTGACCTTGCCGACTACCCCACAACCCATTTCACCAGCCACCATCACCCCTTCGGCCTCCTATCGCCAACGACGCTGACGCCCAAGCCCGACACCTTTGCTCCCCTAAAATGGCTTGCCCTCCTCTATTTTTCTTCTGTTGCCCACAACCTCCCTCTCTCCTTTCCATGACAGTGGGCCCTCCTCCCTTAAATAGAAGCTGATCCAATTAGTTATGGGTTATTTAACTTGAAATCCTTTTAAAGCATAATTAGTAACTGACAAATACCATGAATTAACTTTTCAATTAGAAAATAACTATGTGAGATTTTAAATGATTAGATGAAATGCAAATAAAATATAGTGTAGGGATAATGTTAAATCATGGAATTAAAAGTTATGCAAAGTAAAAATAATAGGGATTCAGCCTTGGATTATTGCACGTCAAATCAAGATTAACTAGTTAAATCTTAGCAATACATTTGATTAATAATGATATTGAAATATAATGCATATATCAAGCTAAGACCCACATAAATAGATTTCAGTTAGAATTAAAAGTATGATAAATAATAGCTGAAGGTACACAAATGTCAACGATATTCAATCTAGGGGACATCTTTAAATAAATAAGATTTTAAATAAAAGTGTCATTATGGGATAATTCCAAGATAGGCCTTCCAGACTTAAATTGTTAAGCCAATTCACACATGAAATAATAAAGTCAACAACAACAACTATAAGTTATGGTGGTTCTTTAAAAGGCCATAAAATATGGCTAACATACCAAAAATCAAGTGCGAGAAGATAACGTATAATTTTAGTTAAATCATTGAAATAGAAAATGAAGGTTGGTTTATAACATAAAACTCGACCGTTGGTTAAATCCTACCGTATCAAGCTAAAATAAAACCATTTTACAAATAAAAGGGATTCGTTAGCCTTAAAATGATCCAAAGACTCATTCAGAATATTATAAGTGAGCATATTTAAAAAATGCCAATAATTGTCTTAAATCTGTCAAACTAAATAGTAATTGAACAATTAAATGCTCTAACAGATTATTAAGCTAAGCAAGAAAAGTTAATAATTCAAACAACTAACCATTAGAACCCCATAAAATACTACATCTCGAATTGTTAGAAACATGAACCATAAGATTAATTCGGTAAGCTAAAAATCGTATACATCACATATGTAACACATGGCCTAATTCGTAAATGTTAACACTCGACAAAATACTGTTCAGCTAAATTCATACACCTATCCATAGGTTTAGCTTGACTCATAGAACTTTCTTAACGAATATTAAAATACTAAAAAGAAGTTATTAAATAAAAGATCAAGTCATGGTATTCTACCATCAGCTATGCCTAGCCATCCTCAAGTCCGAAGCAGAATATTCCTATGAATATTCCTCTATCATGACCCCTCCTTCACATCCGTCTTAGCGGATTTTTCCTGTTGTTATTCCTCGCTTCGCTCAAACCTCGTTTGGCCCCTCAACTTCCCGCGCCTAATAAACTCTGTCTCAGATCACCCGTGTAATCACAATAAAACTAAATTGAATTCATTTGGATTTATTTGGGCCATTTGAGTTATTTGCACTTATTCAAATTCTATTGTTTAGCGTGCAATTAGAAATTGAAGTCTTGAAAAATCAATGGATCAAGCGAGACCAAGATCAAGATGAAGATAGAGACTAGGAGCTCAAGACCATAGAATGAGAAAGTTTTGAGTGAGTACAAGACTGTGGTAAATTGTGCAAGATGACTCAATAATTTGATCATGTTGAACCTACATTTTATGCAATCTATTTCTATTTAAATTATTAAATTGCATGCCATTATTTTATATGCAAATCTATGATTGTTTTAAGATTTTAGTTACATGCCTATTATTTATCTTGCGAGTATTGCATTCCCTTGGAACATTTGAGCATTCGAGCCTTGTCGTCCTAGGAAAACTATAATTATAACTTTTGAAAATAACTCTACATTTATAAACTCTACTTAGTATTGCTTAGACACTCAAGGGCTTTAACTTGTCCTGGCATCATTTCAACATGAAAACTTGGTTTGGGCAGTCATTGATGGAAGGTGGCTGGTATATTATAACATGGATATTTTATACTCCCAAAAACCTCAAATTGCTTAACTATCTGGGCGGATAGTTCGGGGGTGTGGTGTAGTGAATGTACGAGAGTGTGGAGTGCGGTAGAACCGCCAGGTAACCATAAGGACTGAATCTTGTGATGACCTCCCAGTATATAACAGTATAACCACAAGCTGGCAAATTATGTGCAGAGCTAACTAATTTGCATAAACCCAGTGTGGGTTGCACCGATGTAACCACGAGTAGGCAGAGGATGGCCATATCCTCCGACATGATTGGGCAAGAAGGGGCTTCTAGAAGGGTGGTCACACCCCTAAGTATCATGTTTTAAAAGCAATTTATGGAAAATAAAATAACCCGAGCCTTCCCTTGAAAAGCTATACATGTTATCTATTTGCATCCTATGTTTGGCTCACTGAGCATAGTAGTTTGTGCTCACCCTCGCTTACTTAATTAATCCAAAATCAAGAGAGTCAGATCACTACGCCTTAGGATGCAACTGGTAAAGAAGATGAAGAGGCCAAGAACTAGATCGCGAACCCCAGTTGGCTACCTGTGGGCATAACCTGAGGGTCCCACCTATGTGTTTTATTTTTGCTGCTGCATTTTATTGATTTCAGCCTAATCGGCCCATGTGTAAGTCTACTAATATATTTATGTTTCCACATAATATGTATTTTGATGTTTAGTAATGTTTCTGTGAGTACTATCTACTGATCTAGAGAATAGTGCGATGGAATCATCGAGGATTCTAGATTGTGAAATATGGGTCCGACACCTGAGCTTCATCATCTGTACTCACACATAAATACTTACCCTATGTGAAGTGATGAATAACATAATAAGGTAATATTTTTTGCCCGTCTGAGATGGAAAAATGGTTGGCACTTTGATTATGGTCCCCGATCCGAGTGAGAGTTTTGTGGGATATTTTATCCATATGTAAAGGGGGCCCGCCTTCCCTCTTTGCCTTCTTAGAGTCCCCTTTACCCTCTTGTTTACATACTCTTGCAGTCTCGCTGGTCCTCTTAACCAGACCACAAGTTCTATCTCATGCCTCACTCTTTCTCTTCTCTTTTCTTTTTCTCCTCTTTTCTTTTCTTCTCTCATCTCATTTTTGTCTTCTCAATCGATTTAATTTTTCAAATACATTTATGATGTAGTTATATCATAACGATATGGAACATAATTTGTACATTTAACATAACTATAGCTTGCTTGAGTACTAGTAAGTACTGGGATCAACTGCAGCCTGATCTACTACCTCAGTCTGAACTGGCTCGATTTCTGCATTACAAGCAAGTGCTTCACTATAAAAAAAATATCTATTTAGGGTACTATTAGATTTGCAAAATTCTCTTCCCCGATCTGGTGGATTTTCTATTCTGCCTACGGTGTTAAAATCTATTTATTTGCCTTCTGTCTTGACTGTTCAAATGGCTAGATAGGCCCATACCTTTGGCCAGCCTATCTACTCTCGGCCAACTCAGCCTTGCTTAGCCCACTGCCGCTCGGCCCAACTCCACCGACAAAAATGCCGCGCCTCCCCTACTAGGCCGACACTCCACACACATCTCTCTTCCTCGGTGTAAAATGCTCAATTTTGCTTGGTTGACGAAATACTTCTCCTCCTCCCTTCGGTCGATGCTCTAGCTCCTGCCACCGCTCTTCTCCCCTCACCCCCCCCCTTCTTGGTGATGAATCTCGCTTCCTCCTCCCTTCTTCCCCGGGGCATAGTGCTCTCTCTTGCCTAACCACTCGGTGCACTTCCTCCTTTTGGCCTAGATCTGGTCGATCCGCCCATCTCTTGGTCGTCTCTCGTCGGATCTAGTAGCTGTTGCCATCTGGTGGCTACCCACTGGACCTGGTGGCCACTCATCAGATCTAGCGGCTACTCCTCCGGATCTACCCCCATGCATCGGATCTACCGCTACTCACCTCCTTGGTGGCTTGGTTGGCATGATGTGCTCGATGAGCTCTCCAGCAACTTTGAACTCTCGGCTTCCTCGACCTTTAGTGATTCGGCTACTCCGACGGCTCTGGCTATTTTGGCTTCTCGGCTACTCTAGCTACTCCGGTTACTCGTCTACTTGGCTACGTCGGTTATTCGGCTATTCAGTGGCTCCGCCAACCTCCTTTCTACCCTCAAGGACGATGCCACCGGCTAGGGTGGATCTTACGGTGGGCTTGGTCCTTGGCCGATGGTCGTAGCTGGGAGGCTCGGCTTCCTCTCCTTATCAATTATATCTTCACCTTTACTCCTATCTGAGCTTATGCATTTTGGTTTTAGTTATTGCTCTTATTATATTTGTATTATATTTACCACACCCGGTTCTTGAGGGATCCTAGTGATCGTGTTATTGGGACTTGGTTCTTGTCGTTCTCACACCCGAGAGTGGTTCCCTAAGCTCAAGGGCACTCATGGTGCTAGGATGGGCCGCCAGTTACTATGGTAGCCACCGGGTGGGTTGGGTGGCTTCTCCCTCCTTCTCGGCTGCCTGGCCCAACCGGCCGAGCCGACGTGGAGTACGTACCGAGCGTTTTGTGTGCTTTATGCGGGATGAACCCAGAAAGGGAAAAGAAGAAAAAGGAAGGTGGGAGAGGAAAAGGTGGACCTACTTGTGTCGGGCTAAGAATGGAAAGCTCGTTGGTTAGTTGCAGTCGTGATGTGGTCCTCACGCGTTTGTGGACGTGGATGAAGGTGTGGCCGAGGCTTCTTGTCACTGTCGGGGACATCGTCTTGTGGTGGTCATCGCCTTGTGGTGGTCCACCCAGTTGGCCTCCTTGTCACGTGGTCCACTCTCTTCTCGTTGGTAGGCTGCTGGTTTTAGGTGGGATGGTGGCTATCTGGCTTCAGCCAAGAGTGATATTGGGCGGTTCTTGGCTGTGCTTCGCTCGGTGTGCTTGGTTGTTCTTGCTGGTGAGAGAGGCTTGGGCGCTCTTTGTTACCCTTGTGAGCTCTCGACTGGTTTGAGGCTTTCAGTGGTTTTGGTAAAGCAGTGGGCAATGTGGGCGGTGGCTGGAAATGTTAGCTTAAGTACTTGGGGGGTTTTGGCCTCTCTCTCTCTCTCTCTCTCTTTGTCTCGGCTGTGCACAGTTGGGGGCTCCGATCTTATCCTCAATTGAGTCTTGGCCTCCTGTGGGTTCTATGGACCAAAGGTCTAAAAGGTGGGCTCTGCACTACTTATGGGATCCTTTAGGGTTGAGGTAAGCTGGCAAAATATTAGCACTGGATTTTAAAAAGCCGAATGATGATGCCCACTTATGGTAAGAGGCGCCAACCTGCCCGAGATGGTCTGGGAGCCTCGATGAGCGCCACTCTATTTGGCTCTAGGAGCCAGAGGGTATTGGCGGCATCTTTCTTTCCCTTTCTTTTTATTTTCCCTTTGGATTATTATTTGATTTGCTCTCCGATTACGAAAGAAAAGAGAGGTTGCCGGCTTGGGATGCTAACGTCGATGACACGCGGAGACAGAGCAAGAAATGCAATACAATACTTATTCCAGTCTTTCTATTAATGCAATTTTATTTATAAATTAGTTTTTCATGCATGCATAATTCTTGTAATTGCAAAAGGTTTGTAATAATTGCCTGTAATTCATTTAGAGTTAATTAATGTTAGGGTTCTTTCATTAACATGCCCATTTTCAATAGTAAGGTCCACCTTATTTTCTATTTTCTCATGGTTGCCTTCACATATGCATATTATATTATGTCAGTATAATGATGAATTTCAATTATCATCTCAGGGGGGCATTTTACTAGTGCTATATGGTCTCTTCCGGGAGTTGTTTTGTACTTGCTGTTTGCATGTTACTTCGATGCTACACTGTTCCATTGACATGTGCTAAGATAGTAAATTTGACTAAATTAACATACTACATACTAACAGTCTGTTTGTTAGCAATTAGAGGAGGGAGTTTGCAGTGGGGATTGGGCATGTGAGTCTGTTTCTAATGTTACAATTCCATGTTTGATAGGAGAGATGGGAAATCATAGTATTAGTTTGAAAGTTGCTAGAGATCCTAGCATAAGTTATTCTTTAGATAGAAATTCCCTCCCCCACCATGGGGTTTAAAATGATGGGAGTTAGACTCTCAAACTCCTAATTCCATCCCACACAAAACTTCCATATCCACCGACTTAACAAAAGACTTTATTACCCCACCCCTAAATTCTCATTACCTCTCACAAATTCTCTCCAACCAAAGCAACCCATAAAAGAATTAATTTCCGAAGTTTCAACAAAAACATTAACCGGATTCTTTTGGGTTTAACGTTGCCTTATACTTGTACTATCTATATGAAATAGCTTTTAAACAATGTATTTTTTAAAAAACAGGGTTAATATAAAAATTATAGAAAAAGTGAACTGAGTTCAGCTGTATCGGTCAAAATAACATGCGACTATTTCTCTCTGCGTACTATCTCTCACGAATAATTAGAATTTAAATATTTAAACTATAAGTGGTTAACCCAAAAGAACCTACCATTATAAGGGGTGTAAGGGAGAGCTGTGTGAGCTTGGGCACACTCCTCCACTAAGCTGGTGACGCGTGTCCGCATGCTACATCCCGGCGCCCATGCCTTCTCCCGTCCGGCCCCCACGGGCCACGGCTCCATCTCACACCGTGCGGGGGCGCCACGATTCCTCCACCCCCGAACCTACCCAAACCCTAGAGCGCTCCCTCCCTTCGCTGCTCCCCGCCTCGGGGAGAGCCCTACAAGTAGCACCGCATCATGTCCACCTCCCCGCCACTGCATCTCTGGGCCGGCCTCTCAAGTCTCCCGGTCCCCCATGCCCACGGTGCGGATGCGTCTCGTCGCAAGGTAACGAGCTCTCCTCTCTCGATTCTTTCAACATTTTGGTCATGTTCTCGTCACAGTTAGTCGATCTAGAGGGTGGGTGGGTTTGCATGACGCGACAGTGCAACCGAGCGACAGCGTGCCCATGAGGCCACTACTACTCGGTTTTCATTCTTGCGACTAGGGTTTGTTGGGCTCTTCCTGGACGGGAGGTATTCAGTTCTTAGGGGAGGTGATGTTTCTTCTCTTTTCGGGGAAACGGTCAAAATATTTGCAATATATGAGTAATTTTCTGCTTGCGAAGCTGGATTATCATTTGTGGGTTTGTTCTTTTGGTGCTGTGGTGAAGACCGCGCTGTGATTTCTTCATATTTTGCCCATCATGAGTCGGTGTGTTTTGTTTAGCTTGTAGCGAACTTACGACAGAGATGTGTGCGAACTGATTTATGTGGTATTCCCTGTTCTTCTCTAACGCGGAATTGAGTTGAAACATCTGTATTTTTTTGGCTGCTAATGTTTTTTTCTAGGTTATTTTAACGTCTAATGATTGTTCCTCTTTTGTTTGCAGAGCTAATTAGCTTTCTCATCTTGTTGGGATAATAGACATAAGCATCGCAGAAAGGTAAACTGTATTCTGATTGGGTCAAATATGTTCCTGCGCTTGTTGGTGGTGGTGCATTTTATTTTCCCATGTATGGTTTCAAGGGTTTTTGA
The DNA here is from genome assembly GCA_036346575.1 of Dendrocalamus sinicus. Lineage (NCBI taxonomy): Eukaryota > Viridiplantae > Streptophyta > Magnoliopsida > Poales > Poaceae > Dendrocalamus > Dendrocalamus sinicus. Next base: position 23,067,329 of record CM070645.1, read on the forward strand.
TAGACTTTGGTGCAGTATGTATTATTTTTCAAGGATGCCCTTCTTAGTTTTCTCGGCAATATAAGCTAATGCGTTCCCTGATCAGCTTAATCTGATGTTGAATGGGATGCTTATTTTATCTTGATAGTCTCCTGAAACAGCAATTACTAGGGTTATTTCCCAAACTAAGCTGTTTGAATAAATATTTTTTGGGGGCTATATGTACTAGTTGATGGATAAGTCTCTGTGTTGGCTGGTGCTTGTGGGGCTGCAGCACACGGCGTTTTTGCTGCCCTTCTAGGACAGCATCTTAGACTAGTTTTAGGACAGCATCTTGACTAGCATCTAGGACAGCATCTTAGACTATAGGACAACATCTTGACTAGCATCTAGGACAGCATCTTAGACTAGCTTTAGGACAGCATCTTGACTAGCATCTAGGATAGCATCTTAGACTAGCATCCTAGCATATGCTTGGCTGGTTAACAGCCTATAAATTTGTATCCCCAACCCCTCAGGTTGGCATGGCATTGTGTGAGAAATAAACCTAGAAAATTGCCCTATCTCCAAGTGTTATCCTCTCGATGAGAGTAAGGATCTTGCTATCACCAAGAGCAAGAATCCAGCAACTAACAAATGGTATCAGAGCCGTACTATCCTGTAGCCTGAGCATCTCCTGCTCAATCCCTCCTCCAGCCTCGCAGCAGCACCAACTAGCGGCGGCGGCTCCCGCCGCCACTGCCACTCCTCCCCGCTCGTACGGCGGCGGCTCATCGAGGCAGCTCTCTCCACGCAGCGGTCCCGGTGGCGCGCCATGTCCGCGAGGCGATCTCGGCCTTCGATGCCTCGAGCACGCGGCGCGGCAGAAGCCGAACTCGCGTGGCGAGGAACGCGAGCGGCGGCGGCACGCTGCGCCGCGGCGCGAAAAGCGCGTCAAAGGCGGCGGCGGCGGCGGCAGCAGCCAAAGCGGGTGGAAGCGGCGGCGGCGATGCAGCGTCGCGGCGGCAGCGAGGTCGAGGTTCGCGCGGCAACAGCGCTCCATCTCTGCTGATGACAGCGCCGACGCGGACCTTGAGCTGCTGGAGAGGGAGGCAGCGCGAGGGCGAGCAACGCAGTGGGCAGCCGCGCACTCCCACGAGCGCGCGGCAGCCAGACAGCGCGGACGCGGTGGCGCTCTGGAGGAGGCACGCCGCGGCGGCGTCGACGGTCGGCGGAGAGTGCGGCCTTCACGAGCGACGCGCTCTCTCTCCCGGTTGATACCGTGGTCACCACGAGTACGGTATCGTCGGGGCGTCGGCCCGGTGGCGGTGGCCTACCCTCACCAAGACCAACTACGTCGAGTGGGCTGCGGTGATGAGGTAAAGCTCGGTGCGGCATATGTGGGATGCGATCGATGCGGCGGCGTCGACTACGACCGAGGATCGATGGCGCTGGATGCTCTCATCGCTGCAGCCCGCCGAGATGCGATTCGCTTACCAACAAGCGGACTGCCAAAGAGGCTTGGGACGCCATCGCTGCAGCACGCATCGGCAGCGACCGCGCCCGCAAGTCTACATTGCAGGCACTACGCAAGGAGTGGGAGAACCTGGCCTTCAAGCCAGGTGAGGACGTTGATGACTTTGCTCTCCGTCTCAACACTCTGTTGCAGAAGATGGTGAAGTTCGGCGATGACACCTACGGCGAGGAGAGAGCTGTGGAGAAGCTCTTCCGCTGCGTCCCCGAGAAGTACAAGAAGATGGCTCGCTCGATCGAGTCTCTGCTGGACCTCTCCACGATGACGATCGAGGAGGCGTTAGGTCACCTCAAGGTCGTTGACAGCGATGAGCCACAGCGTCTCTCGGGACCCGTCACCATTGGCGGGAAGCTCCTCCTCACTCGGGAGCAGTGGGCTGCTGGCCAAGGTGACAGGAAGAAGGGGGAGCCTTCTTCCACAACAGGCGGCCGCGAGCGTGGCAAGCGCGGCAAGCCATGCAAAGACGCCCAGGCAGGGGCGTGAGGACATGTCGAGGGTGATGACCGTGGAGGCGCCCAGGGCGGCGCCGCTGGCAAGCAAAAGCCGGCACGAGACGACTCTTGCCACAACTGCGGCAAGCCCGGTCATTGGGCCAAGTTGTCGGCGACCACGACGCGCCAGGCCCACGTCGCGCAGCGGAGGAGGAGGAGCAGCGGCTCTGTTCATTGCTCATGCGAGCATCGAACTACCTCCAGCGGCACCGGCGCGGCGACTCTCCTCCACCTTGGCGAGCCAAAGCACACGCCCTCCTCGGCGGCGATTCGGCAACGACAAGACCGACGGGTGGTGCCTCGACACCGGCGCCACCCACCACATGACCGGCGGCGGGAGTTCTTCTCGAGCTCGACTCGGCGTTCGAGGCACCGTCAAGTTCGGCGCGCTCCGCCGTGGAGATCAAGGGCGTCGGCTCTGTTGTCTTCGTCGCCAAGACTGGCGAGCACCGGCTGCTCACCGGTGTCTACTACATCCCCGCGTTGAGGAACTCCATCATCAGCTTGGGACAGCTGGATGAGAACGGATCGCGCGTGGAGATCGAGCACGGGGTGCTGCGCATCTAGGATCATCGCCGCCAGCTCCTTGTCAAGGTCAACAGGAGCAACCGCCTCTACGTCCTTCACACGCAGGTGCGCAACCTCTGTGTCTTGCAGCCCGCCCCGACGACGACGCTTGGAGGTGGCACGAGCGCTTTGGGCACCTCAACTTTGAGGCCCTGAGGTAGCTCGGCAGCAAGGAGATGGTGCAGGGCATGCCGCACGTCGACCACGTGGAGCAGTTCTGCGACACCTGCGTCCTCACCAAGCTGCGGCGGCTCCCCTTCCCTCGCCAGGCAAGCTTCCGTGCCAAGGAGAAGCTGGAGCTCGTACACGGTGACCTCTGTGGCCCCGTGACACCGGCTACACCTGGAGGCCGGCGCTACTTCCTCCTCCTCGTCGACGACGTGTCCCGCTACATGTGGGCTATCTGCGCCGACATCAAGGCGCCGCGCGGATGCCATCAGCGCCTTCAAGCTGCTGCGGGGCGAGTGCGGCCGCAAGCTTGGTCCTACGCGCGGACAACGGCGGTGAGTTCACGGCGGCGAGTTCGCGGCGTCTGCGCCGGCGAGGATCCATCGTCACGTCTCGCGTCGTACACCTGCGTGAACAGCGTCGTCGGCGCGCAACGGACGGTGGTGGCCACCGCCGCGCCCTCCTCAGCGAGAGGATGCGGCATTCTACTTGGGTGAGGCGGTGATGACCGCCGTCCACTTGCTCAACCGCTCCCCACCAAGGCCCTCGGCGGCAAGGCGTCATACGAGGCACGCACGGCGCAAGCCGGGTGAGCCACCTCGTGTCTTGGTGCGCTCGCCGTCAAGGAGCTCAACCACGTCGGCAAGCTCGGCGGCCGAGCACGCCAGCGTCTTCGCCGGCTACGCGGAGGGCGCCAAGGCCTACCGCGTCCTCGACCCTGCGACACGGCGCGTGCGCATCACGCGTGACGTCGTGTTCGACGAAGGGCGAGGCTGGACGTGGGGCAAGATGGTGGATGACGGCTCGACTCCGACGACCAGCGATTTCGTCGTCGACTACGTCCACTTCGAGGAGGCGGGGGGAGCCAGCAGCTCGTCTTCACCGAGCTCGCCTACCCCACCACCTCGTTCGCCACAGGCTCCGGCGAGTCCACCGCCAGCACCGCCGGCCACGCCTCGCTCTCCTACACCGGCGCCTACTCCTTTAGGCTCTGCACCGGCAGCTTCGGCCCACGACGAGCAGCGCACTGTGGAGTTCGCCACTCCGCTGTCCAACGACGAGGGTCGCATCGACGCCTACCACGGCGGCGAGCCTCTGCGCTACCGTACCGTGGACGACCTCCTCGGCGAGCAGCCGGTCCCTGAACTGGCGCAGCGTGAATTTGAGGCGGAGCTGCACCTCGCACAGGACGACGGCGAGCCTCGTTCCTTCGCCGAGGCGGAGAGAGACGCGGCATGGCGTGCCGCGATGTAGGAGGAGATGGACGCCGTCGAGCGAAACAAGACGTGGGAGCTGGCGATCTTCCACCGCCACCACGCCATCTCTCTCAAGTGGGTCTTCAAGCTCAAGAAAGACGAGTGGAGGTGATCAAGCACAAGACGCGTCTCGTGGTGCGTGGCCGTCCGGCGGGGAGAGTCGACCGGCGATGCCTTCGCGCCTGTTGCACGGATGGAGTCCGTGCGTCTCCTCCTTGCCCTCGCAGCCCAGGAGGGCTGGTGCGTCCATCACATGGATGTCAAGTTTGCTTTCCTCAACGGCGACTTGAAGGAGGAGGTCTACAGCCGCCGGGATTCATCAACCCCGGCAAGGAGAGCAAGGTCCTCCGCCTGCGCAAGGCCCTCTACGGCTTGCGGCAGGCACCGTGAGCTTGGAACGCCAAGCTGGACTCCACCCTTAAGCAAATGGGATTCCAGCAGAGCGCTCACGAGGCCGCGGTCTACCGGCGGGGCAAGGGAGGCAATGCCCTGCTGATAGGCGCCTACGTCGACGACCTTGTGATCACCGGTACCAAGGAGGAGGAGATCGAGGCATTCAAGGCGGAGATGAAGGCCACCTTCCAGATGAGCGACCTCGGGCCCCTCTCCTTCTACCTCGGGATCGAGGTCCACCAGGACAGCTCCGGCATCTCTCTTCGCCAGACTGCCTACGCCAAGCGCATCGTGGGTGGCGGCCTCACCGATCGCAACCCACCCACTCCTATGGAGGAGAGGCTCTGGCCGAGTCGTGAGAGTGCGGCGGAGAGGTGGGCGCGACGCGATCTGGCGCATTGTGGGCGCCTTCGCTACCTTGTCCACACGCGGCCGGACTTGGCGTTCGCCGTCGGCTATGTCGGCCGGTTCATGCGGCGACCGACGACGGAGCACCGCGAGGCCGTGAAAAGGATCCTCCGTCGTCGCGGGCACCTCGACTCACGGCTTGCACTACCCAAGGTGCCCGGCGCGCGCCTCATCGGTGCAGCGGCGACCACACGGCGACATCGACACGAGCAAGAGCACCGGCGGACACAGTACTTCCTCGGCAAATGTCCGATCAGTGGCGATCGGTCAAGCAGCAGGTGGTGGCTTTGTCTAGCTGCGAGGCAGAGTACATTGCAGCCACTACCGCTTCTACTCAGGCTCTGTGGCTGGCTCGGCTGCTTGGCGATCTCTTTGGCAGAGACGCGGAGGCAGTGGAGCTCAGGGTGGACAGCAAGTCCGCCTTGGCCTTGGCGAAAAACCCTGTCTTCCATGAGCGCAGCAAGCACATCCGGGTGAGGTATCACTTCATCAGAAGCTGCCTGGATGAAGGGAGTATCCGGGCCAACTACATCAACACTCAAGACCAGCTCGCCGACTTCCTGACCAAGTCTCTTGGGCGGATCAAGTTCCAGGAACTTCGCGCCAGGATCGGGATGGCTCAGATTCCTCACAAGGAGACACACAAGACTTAGGGGGAGAGTGATGGATAAGTCTCTGCGTTGGCTGGTGCTTGTGGGGTTGCAGCACATGGTGTTTTTGCTGCCCTTCTAGGACAGCATCTTAGACTAGTTTTAGGACAGCATCTTGACTAGCATCTAGGACAGCATCTTAGACTATAGGACAGCATCTTGACTAGCATCTAGGACAGCATCTTAGACTAGCATCTTAGCATATGCTTGGCTGGTTAACAGCCTATAAATTTGTATCCTCAACCTCTCAGGTTGGCATGGCATTGTGTGAGAAATAAACCTAGAAAATTGCCCCATCTCCAAGTGTTATCCTCTCGATGAGAGTAAGGATCTTGCTATCACCAAGAGCAAGAATCCAGCGACTAACACTAGTTCCACAGCAAAGGAATGACAGGTTCTGTTGTTTTTATTGAAAGAATAAAAATTTTCTAAATGCCTGTTTGAGTAAATATTTTTTGGGGCTTTATGTACTAGTTCCACAACAAAGGAATCACAGATTCTGTTGTTTTTCTTAAAAGAATAAAAAATTTCTCGATGCATCTACTGTGGAATATGTCTATTTGAATGGTTTTAGACTCATGTCTCTTGGATGAGAAAACAAGCGGTGTTATCTCTGTTGGAGATTGGTTGTCTGTGCAGTAGTTCCTAATCTTAACATTGTTTTGTTCAGGATTAAATGAGAAAGATCACTGTCGTACGAAGTTTATCATGGGAACGCTCCTCCCTTTGATTACTACACTCAAATTAGTTGCTTATTTCCATTGATGATGTAACTTAAATTAGTTGTTTCTTTCCATAAAATTGTTGGTCATGTTATTTGCTTCAATATTTTAAGGCCTGAACTTTATTAGCTAAGCTAGCAGGTACTTTTGAAAACATAGATCCTGGCTCCTAAACTTTCATGTGGAATTATGCTGAACCATTGCCAAACGGATGGATTTTTTATCACTCTTGGGGGTGCATATTTTCCTATTTGGTGACATTACTTAAGTGAAGGTAGCAACAGATTGTTTGGAAAAGCCCAAATGTCTAATTAGCAGATGCAATTTAAAATTGGAAGACAAAATTTTCCTACTGGATTCATTGTCCAAATGAACGAAAGAATGACTTTTTCTTGGGAATGCTAAATCTACTTAATAGAGATGGCACTTTTAAGAGCAAGGATTAACGAATTATATATGCAGCAGTGGCCCTTATGATTAATATTTATTTGTATTTTCCAATGCCAGTCCTGAGTATCATGATCATGAAAGTGAAAACAATATTAATTCGGAAAACATTTTTTATTTCCACCACCTTTTTATTGATAGATATTGATATTTTGTGTTTGAATTTTGTCTTTACTTTCCAATATTTCACTCTGATAAGGGAAACTGTTAAGTCTTTTTGTTAACTAATTTTGTTGTTGATAAATTTCTCTGCAGATTATGAGTTGCTTAGTGAAGATGGTAGCAGATAATGGTAATGCAAAGGCAGGCGTTGGAGGATCTGGAGCCTATACTGTCAATCTTGAGAACTTCAGTAAGCGACTGAAGGTGTTCTACGACCATTGTTAATCTGATCTTTGGGGCGATTCTGATGCTATTGCGGTTGCTACACCACCTACTTCTGAAGATCTTCATTATTTGAAATCCTCAGCTTTGAATATCTGGCTTCTCGGATATGAATTTCCAGAGACTATAATGGTCTTCATGAGGAAGCAGATACATATATTTTATAGCCAAAAGAAAGCTAATCTTCTTGAGACCCTCAAAGTGGCTGCTAAGGATGCTGTTGATGCTGGTATTATGATCCATGTGAAGCCTAAGAACGGGGATGGTGTGGATTTAATGGACAACATTCTACATGCTGTTTGTGCACAGTCAAAATCAGACAGTCCAGTTGTTGGGCACATTGCCAAAGAGGAACCTGAGGGTAACCTGCTTGAAACATGGTCAGAGAAGTTATCTGGGTTGTCAGTACAGCTTATTGATGTGACTAATGGATTCTCTGAGCTTTTTGCTATGAAGGATGCTATGGAGGTATCTTGCGTGAAGAAGGCTGCTTATCTTCATCTGTGATGAAAAATTTTGTGGTTCCAAAATTGGAGAAGATAATTGATGAGGAGATGAAAGTCTCACACTCTTCAGTAATGGATGATACAAAGAAGGCTATTCTTGACCCTAAGGTGAACGTGAATATGAAAGCTAAGAATGTTGACACATGCTATCCTCCGGTATTTCAAAGTGGAGGGAAGTTTGATCTCTAGCCAAGTGCCTTCAGTAACAATGCTTATCTATACTACGATTTTGCAAGTGTTATCATTTGTGCGATTGGCTTGAGATACAACAGCTATTGCTCCAACGTTGCCAGAACATTTCAAATAGATGTTACTTCTACACAGAGTAAAGCGTACGAGACCCTTTTGAAAGCACATAATGTAGCTATTGCAGTGTTGAAACCAGGTAACCAGATGAGTGCTGCTTATCAGGCTGTAGTCAGAGTGTTCGAGAAGGATGCCCTAAACTTATCCTGAATTTAACAAAATCTGCTGGAACAGGGATGGGCCTTGAATTCTGAGAATCTGGTTTGAACCTGAATGCCAAGAATGATCATCCAATAAAGTCAGGAATGGCATTCAATGTCTCACGTGGCTTGCATAATGTCCAAGCAGATACTAGCAATGAGAAGATCAAGCAGTTCTCTTTGCTATTAGCTGATACAGTTCTAGTCAGTGACAAGCCAGAGGTCTTGACGGCACCTTGCTCCAAGGAAGTCAAAGATGTTTCCTACTCATTTAATGATGATGATGATGAGGAAGATCTTCCTGAGCCAAAGGCAGAGCAAAATGGCCACGAGGCATTCTCGTCCAAGGCAACACTTCGGCGACAACACCAGGCTGAGCTTGCTCATCAGAAGAATGAAGAGACTGCTAGAAGGCTTGCTGGTGCTGGCTCTTGTCCAAATGACGGATGGGGTCCCACACAAATGAGCTTATCACATACAAGAATGTGAATGATGTGCCGTTCTCAAGAGAGTTGATAATTAAAGTAGACCAGAAGAATGAAGTTGTCCTCTTGCCTACATACGGCAGAATGGTTTCTATGTTTCTACCGTTAAGAGTGTGTCAAGACACCAGGATAATCTCACATGTACTATTCGCATTTTCTTCAATGTTCCTGGAATGCCCTTTGCTCAAGACAATAGAAATATGAAATCCCAAGGTGCAATCTACTTGAAAGAGGTCACATTCTGCTCTCAGGATCCACGTCATAGTAGTGAAGTTGTTCAGCAGATTAAAACCTTGAGGAGGCAAGTTGCTTCACGGGAATCAGAGAGAGCTGAGAGGGCAACTTTGGTTACACGGGAGAAACTTCAGCTGGCTACTAATAGGATGAAGTTAATGAGGCTGCCTGATCTATGGATACGCCCCGTGTTTGGTGGTCGTGGAAGAAAGCTCACAGGAACTCTTGAGGCCCATGTGAATGGTTTCAGATATTCCACTTCCCGATCTGATGAGCACGTGGATATCATGTATGGTGTTATGAATATTATGTGTATATTCATGAGGCCCAAATGACAATATATATATAAAGAGTACAAGAGGATATACAAAGGAATATACCATATACAAATAAGAAAACCAAGGCATATAAGAAAACGAAAAACAATTTTATTCTATCCTTAACACCTCTCTTAAACTCATGGTGGATCACACATACTGAGTTTGGAAAGAAAATACAAATATTATGCTCTAGTTTGGGACTTCATGAAGAAGTTAGCAAGCTGTAACTCTGATGGCACAAACTGTAGAGCAAGTACTCCCTCTTGTACATATGAGCGAGTATAAAGGATCCACTCCAATGTGCTTGGTGAACTCATGCTTTATTAGATCACGAGCAATATTGATAGCACATGTACTGTCAGATATAAGTGTCGTAGGTCCCCTCACAGGTACATCAAAGTCTACAAGTAGCCACCCCAACCAAGTAATCTCTATTGTCACTGCTGCCATAGTTCTCAACTCAGCCTCTACATTCAAACGGGAAACTGCAGTCTGCTTCTTTGTCTTCCAGGCAATCAAGGAGGAGCTAAGAAAAACACAGTAAGCAGAAAGAGAACGACAATCAGAAGGATCACTAGCTCAGGTCGCATCGGAGTACACCTGAAGCTGTAGTGAGGTGAAGTTACGGAAAAACATGCAATGAGAGATTGTCCCACGCAAGTAGCGAAGAACACGAAAGAGGTGATTGTAGTGAAGATGAGTAGGACTAGCCATGAACTGACTCAAGATATGAACAGCATAAGCAATATCAGGGCGAGTGCTCACAAGATATACCAAAATCCCGACAAGATGGCGATAACGGGTAGGACCCTCAAGAAGATCACCATCAGTAGCACGAAGCTGAAGGGGAGCTCCATAGGAGTCTCAGCAGTGCGAGTGTCAGTCAAACCAGACCGATCAAGAATATCCTAGACATACTTCTGCTAGGAGAGGTAGTAACCCTTAGGCATGGAAGAAACATCAATTCCAAGAAAGTACGTAAGCAAACCAAGATCAGTCGTAAAAAACCACTCACTGAGATGCTTCTTCACGTATGTGATGAATAAGGAATCGTCACCAGTAATGAGCATATCATCTATATATAGAAGAAGTAGTGTCCTACCTCGAGGTGAGACATGAACAAAAAGAGTAGGATCGTGGGCACTGACAGTGAAATCGGCAGCGGTAATCACTGAGGTGAAACGTGCAAATCAGGCACGAAGGGCCTGTTTGAGGCCATAAAGAGCATGACGAAGACGACAAACATGGCCATTTGGAACAGAATATCCAAGTGGTGGCTGCATGTAAACCTCCTCATGCAAAACACCATTAAGAACTGCATTCTTAACATCCAACTGGGAGATAGACCACCGGCGACCAGAAGCAACCTCAATAAGAGTGTGAACAGTGGTCATATGGGCAACAGGGGCAAACGCCTCATCGTAATCACGACCATAAGCCTTGTACCACTCAATAGTACCATCAGACCTGGTCTTAATCTTGTACATACACTTGCACGTGATAGGATGAGCATACATAGGTGTTCGTTCAATATCCCAAGTCTCCATTTGTCTAAGAGCAACAAGCTTCTCTGCCATAGTGAGCCGCCACTCAGAATAAGAAGCAACCTCACGATAAGAGCTGGGCTCAATGATAGAGAGAGCATGAGCGATCAAAGTAAAACCAAAACGATCAGGAGGTCGAAGGGATGTCCGGTCACGAAGGACATAACGAGGAGCATCATCAGAGAAATCAGACATGGGTGTCAGGAAAATACCAGATGACCAGATGATAAGTCTAGTGAAGGACAAGGACATTTGGAGTAGTGCACACCAGAGAAACGAGACAGTGGTGCTGCAGGAGCAAGAGGCGGTGCTGCAGAAGGCAACAAAGGAGGTAAAGGTACAGAAGGAACCACTAGAGACAGGCTAGAGGAAGGTTTTGAAAGAGGAGAAATGGGTGAAGAGTCAGGGAGATACAACCAGGAGATCATCTCGATGGTGGAAACAGGATGAGGAGCTGAATCTCGATAGAAGAAAGGTCGAGATTCATCAAAGACAATGTCTCATGAGATCCTAATCCGTCAAGCAGAAGGATCATAGCAGCGATAACCCTTATGCTCATAACTGTACCTAAGGAACACACACTCAACTGACTGTGCTGACAGCTTGGTGCACTCACGAGACTATAGGAGAACAAAACAGGTGCAGCCAAAAACACGAAGGTGACTGTACTGGGGCCCTAGAGTAGAGATGATCTATAGGATTAAGAGTAGTGGAAGGCTGCATATTGATGAGATATGCAGCCGTAGAAACAGCCTCCGCCCAGAACTGTAGTGGAACGTGAGAAGAAAGAAGAAGATTGCGAGCAGTCTTAAGCAGGCGACGATGCTTGTGTTCAGCAACCTCATTCTGAGTATGAGCACCAGGACAAGAAAACTGATAAAGAGTGCCTTGTTCAGAAAGGAATTGTCTGAAAGTATCAGAACAATATTTTTCAATAGAATCACAACGAAAAGTACGGGTAGAGGACTCAAACTGAGTATAAACCAGCATGGAAAAGGCACGATAGATCGCAAGAAACTAACCATAATTAGATATAGGAAAAAAAGCTAAGTGAAATGGGAATAATCATCAGTGAAAATTACATAGAATTTATGCCCACCTTTTGAGATAATAGGCGCAGGTCCCCATACATCTAAATGAACTAAATCAAAAGGATCAGAAGATATGGACTCACTAGAATGATAAGAAAGTTGTAGCTGCTTGCCCAACTTACAACGCCGAAAAAACATTAATGTGTCAATTGTAACATGTTCAAGAACACCCTAATGAACTAATAAAGAAAGACAGACAGGACCCACACAGGTGTCCTAAATGATGATGCCACTGCGTAAAAGCTCCAGAGGTGGTGGCAGCAGTGGCGATAGGGGTAGATGTAGCAGGAGCAATTGAAGTGGACGGAAGGTGGAGGCGATTGAGAATGTAGAGACCCTGACGATTCCTACAACGTCGGCCAGTCCCAAGTACCATCTTTGTCTATCGATCCTAGACAAAATAGGTGTGAGAGTAAAAACAACCCTACAACTAAGATCAGTGAGTTGTCCCACCAAAAGAAATTGCATGGTAAGCTGGGGAACATGAGAAACATCTGGAACAGAAAAGTCAGCTAATAAAAGAATGCCTTGACAGCTGACAGACAAGGAAGTATCATCAACTGTCTAAACAGAGATAGGAAAAATTAGGAGGTCCTACTGAAGTGAGAGGTGGAGTCTGGTGTCATGTGAAAGGAGGCACCAGAATCTAGAACCCAAGAGGTACCTGGGGGAGACATCTGAGCTAGACTGGCAGAACCTGCTTAGTTGTGAGAGAGCTGATGAAGTAGAGCCTGGCAGAGCTACTAAACAGTCACCTTTCTGAGCAGAAAATGATGAGTTGGTTTGTCCTCCTTTGAAGAAAGTGCCTCCCTACCCCCCCCCTGAGTCGCCCACCCCCACGTGCCTTTTTCGCTTTTTTCGCACCGCACAACTCTAGTAGTCGTGCCCAAAGTTCTTGCAGTAATTACACTGAACTCTAGTTGGTGCAAGAATAGGAGCGGAGACAGGCACCTAGGGAGAGGCCATAGTCGAAGCAGATATCAGTGTCGTTGTCGAAGAACGGGCAACAAGCATAGTCAGAACAGACTGTGCTGCTAACCTAAGATGAAGCTCTTCAACTCGAAGCGTCGAAAGGGCCTCTATAATGGTCGGCCGTGGAGAGCGACTCATTAGCAGAGCTTTGACAGGCTCAAACTCTAGGCAAGATGGCAAATGAAGTTATAAAAGCGAAGGCCATCATGATCCGCTTTCTGCACTTTTGTGACACTCCTGACAAAGTGGAGAGGCTAGCTCATCTATCTAGCGATAGAGACTTGCAAGGGCCTGAAAGAAGTTGTCAACAGAAGAATCTCCCTGGCGAGGTGTCTCCAACTCACGCTGAAGGGAAAAACAAGCATCACTGCTCTACTGGTATCGCTCATGCAAGTACTCCCAGATCTATCGAGTAGACCGTAGACCAACAATGTCTGGCTGGATACAGTCATCAACGCTGACCACCAGGATGGCACAAACACGGGCCTCATCAGTACACCAGCGCTCAAAAGCATCAATGGCATACTAAAAAGCCTTATCAGCAGCGTCAGCAGCAACCTTTGCCTCTTTCTTGGCAGCCTCATCGGATGTAGGAGGTGCAGAAGTAGACTGCCTAGGAGGAAGCTGAACCAGTGATGGCGGAGAAGGGCGCGCACCGGTGACATATCCCTAAAGGCAGAGACCATCAAGCGTGATCTCTATGAGAGAAGACCATAACCTGTAGATCGTTCCATGGAGCTTTGTTCCCGAGAATAGGATCGCAGCAGATGGAATGGAAGCCATCGATAGGCGGTGTTAGATGGCTCGACGACCAAGGCAACGAAGTCTAACAGGTGGCACTAGACGGTGCAATTTTGCCTCCTTGACCGTGGATGTCCCGTCGTGTATTTCTGAGAGGGTAGTCCAAATAGCATGAGCCGTTTCAAGATTGCTCACTCTATTGAACTCATCCGCATTCAAGGCTCCAAATAGAGCATTCATAGCTTGGATGTCTAAATGAGCATTACGCCCGTCTTGTTCCGTTGGATGGTCCGGATCAAGAGACATGACGTAACCCTCATTTACGACTTTCCAAATATGAGGACTCATGGCCTTTAAATAAATAGACATCCTAATTTTTTAATAAGCATAATTTGAACCATCAAAGAAAGGTGCTTTGCCTATAGCAAATCCCTCGCTAGCCATCCTTTTCTCTCTAGATGGTTAAGTCTAAAATGGGAGACCAAGCTCTGATACCACTTGTAAGATCGAGGAGGCCGACTAGAGGGGGTGAATAGGCGGTTTAAAAATTTTCTTTTAATTTAAGCTAACAATTTTAACTCTAATGATTTGTCTAAATCAAGCAAGCAAGCAACTAAATCAACTAACAAAGGGCTCAAGTGATCACTAGCACGATATGAAATAACCTAAGAGCAAGAACAATTCTAGCTCAGGACAAGTTTGCTACTCTAAATCACACGCAATCAAATAATGCTAATCAAACAAATTGCTTAAATGTAAATGAGAGACCAAAGAGCAAACCACAAATGACACGATCATTTTTTTACTGTGGTGTTCGAAGACTTACCGGTCTCCCCTAGTCCACGTTGAGGTAAGCCCGAACGAATCGGACCGGCTCCACGAATTGAGCCTAATCACCTCTATCACTAGCAGTAGCCCTTTTCCTCTCCAGGTAGGTGAGCTCTAAGCCTACACAACCTTGTCGGGCCTTCTCACAACCTTCTTGAGAAGATCACCGAACCCTCCGCCAAGCCGTCTAGGTGTCGGCAAACACCAAGAGAATGAATCACAGCGGCTTGATCACACTCAAGTGCCAAATGGATCAATCTACGGATGCAATGCACTTGAATTCACTCAACCACCTCAATTGAATGCACTAAGGATGAAATGAGGTGTGAGAGGTTGCTCTATGCTCAAGGATGCTCAATAATGGTTCAACAACATGTACTTGTGCTGGTGGGGTCGAATTTATACCCCCACCAAACTCAAATAGCCGTTGCATTAAACAAACCTGAAAATTCAGGGAAATCGGAACTATCGCTGTGTTAGGGGCAGTACTTCCGATTTTCTGCAGAATGCACAGAACGGCTATGTCAGTGGGTTAGAAATAACCGTTGGACAATGAGTGTGGTACTACCACCGTTGTAAGTGCGGTACTTCCGGAATCCCGGAAGTTCCGATGTGTCCACGGTACTTCCAATCTCAGAGAGTTCAAGTTTTGAAGTGGTTGCTCTCTGGAAAAAAGTTCCGCTCTCATTGCCCGGTACTTCTGGCATAGCGGTAGTTCCGCTGTTCAACATGCCGTACTTTCGATTTCAGAGAGGCGAAGTTCAATTCCAGGCGCTCTCTGGAAAAAAAAGTTCCGCTCTGGAGCCCGGTACTTCCGGTCGATCGGAAGTTCCGCTTATTGAACGCCGGTACTTCCGAAAATTCTAACAATGCACAGTTTTGATTAAAGTTTATTTCTAAGTGCATGCATGATCCTAAATTGATCCATAAGGCCCATAAGCACATGATCAAGCATTTAACCATGATCCCTCTTAATAGTACGGCATCTAACCTATAATCCGGTCTTCCAACCTTTCTCCAAGACTGGTAAAAATAAAAGAGTCCTAAACTATTTACCTTGTCGACTTGGAGCTCTTTGAATATTGGGAAACCCTTTTATGTGCCTCTTTCTTTGCCTTTGAGACTAATCCTTTCGAACACTTAATACACAAATTAGTCCCATGATCACATAATGTCATTAATTACCAAAACCAATATTTTAAGGGGCCTAGATGCTTTCAATCTCCCCTTTTTGGTAATTGATGACAACATAAGCAATTTGAGAAGAATAATGATTTGGATATACTCCTTGTTTTGAAAGTCGTATATCACAATTCCTTTAAAGATTTGGCAATGAAGATCATAGGGAGTTTATTTGCAATATAAAAAGTTAAGACAAGAACTCCCCCTAAATCTATGGATTCATATTTGGAAAAATTGCATGGTCTCCACATCACATAATATGAGATTAACTCTATTTTCAATAAGATGCATAAACAAGGAAATAGCATTTAGGGCACATAATCCAAACATAGTTCATTACATCATGCATGGAAATATTAAAGACTAAGCATCCAACGAGTTTCAGCATCACATGGTTCATTACACCATAATTTATTACATAGCCAATATAAAAGATAAAAGTTTATTTTCTTCAAGCTTCATTCTTCTCCTTGCTTCATTTCTCCCCCTTTGGCATCAAGATACCAAAAAGAGAGCTGGTCCTGGGTGGCACGAGGAGAAGGAGAGCGATGACGACGCCGACGGGAGTAGTGGACCGGAGAAGGTGGAGGAGCCAAGGCGCTCTCAAGGGACGAGACACGGTCCCCGAGAGAGGAGACAAAAGTAATCAGGGTAGCAACCTGACCCGAAGTCTCAATCTGACGCTCCTCAAGCCTAAGGATGGCGGAGTAGATCTGAGATAAAGTCACATCGCTCTCACCCTGAGGAGGATCAGCTGTTGCCTGTGGCTGTCCACAGGGATGAGGAGGAGCAGGAATGGGAGGCTCTGCACGAGGCTTGTAAGGCTTGTGCACGGTGCAAAGTGCTCCTCTTTACCCGGTCTTCCTAATGATCAGAGCCATAATATATGGTGCATAATTTATCCTCCTGACTCTGTCATTCTTTTTAGCATCAATCTCCCGAATGATAAGATCCCCCACATCAAATTTTTCGCCGCGCATAATGTAGTCAATCACATTCCAAGCATGGCCGCGAATGGCGTTAAAGTTGCCACTCTTCGGGTAGATAGTGTGATTAATGATCCTGTTTACAAGACTGAGAATAGTAAGCAACCCTGCTAGTGCTCCTGGCACACAACCAGTAGTCCGATCATAATAATCAGTATAAGCTGAAATGGGCAAAGCTAGCCTGCTGAATACTTTCTCATATGCACTAGATTCAGTCCCAAGTGCTAGCTCAAATTCGTGCTTGGTACTCTCCACGGGCTACTGTCCAGTCATCCAACACAAGTGTTCAAAGTTGGGCGAGATGTAGAGGGTGGCGTAGAACTGTCTAATCATCTTCTCATTATAGCTGGACTGAAGAGCGACTAAATGGTGAATCCCCGCTCGCTGAAAGAGACGGTATGCACCATCATACTTGTCAATCTGCGACAAGTGATCCTAGTCCACATACTTGTGTTGAGCAAACTTGCGAGAAGGACCATACATTTGCATATAGACTTACTCCTGAAACTTTGTATGGAACTTCGGGTTCTGAGAGTTCATGGGCAGCACATACTGACTTCGGCGTCGCAGAATAGCATAATCATCACTTGTGATCTTGGTCAGGTCCACAATTTGCTCATCTGCTGCAGGAACCTTGTCGTCAGATGCCTCATACTCCTCGCTTTCATGAGAAGACTCGGACGCCTCGGACTCACTCTCAGAGTCGGAGGCGGGACCCTTGCCCCTATCCTCATGTTCGGGAAGTGCCGCGGAGGAGGATTGACCCTAAGATCCCACATAGGTCTTGTGGGAAGTGTTCTTCATCCTCGGCATCTTCAAAGATAGATTAAGATAACAAGGCATGAGCTAGGATACGAGAGGAACATGTTTGAATTTAAAAAGAATGAACTTTCTGCTGTTTTAGGAAAATCGGAAGTACCGACGGCAAAACTGCGGAACTTCCTGGAATCCGGTAGTTCCGGCATTGAAAATGCGGAACTTCCGGGATTCCGGTAGTTCCGGCCGCTCGACTGGTAGTTCCGATTTTTCTGAGATGTTTCTAGGGCATGTGTAATCTTCATTTTTTTGTGGTATTTCTTGGATTGAATCCAATGCATGGATGTATAAACATCATAATACTCCAAATAAACTAATTTGCCCAAAGAAATTGTAGCAAAAAATCACCACATTTCCAAATTTAACCTAATCCTAATCTAGGGTTCTTAGAGCAAGATAAAATAGGGTTTTGATCCCATTTACCTAGAGGAATTGAAGGAGGGAAACCCTAGAAGTGCAGAGAATCACCCAAAAACGAAGAACTCTCCTCGGATTCGAAGATCGGGAGAGGGAGATGATTTTTTGGGGGAGAGAGAGAGAAGGGAAGTGGAAGAGAGAAGGGCACTGTCGGTTTTGGGAGAGGAATGGAGGAGAGAGAGAGAGAAAAAAAAGGGTATTGAAAGGAGAGAGTAACAGCAGGAGAGTTGGCGGTTTTGGAAACCGCATTAAATTTCGCAGATATTGGAAGTTCCGCTATTAACACGCCGGAAGTTCCGATTTCTCAAAAATTTCGGAAGTACCGTGAGAACAACGGCGGTAGTTCCGGATTTTCTGGTAAACATGGAAGTACCGCATATATAATGGCGATAGTTCCAGTTTTTCTGGAACTTTTCAGAGATTGAACTTTAGATCTCAAAAATATGCAAATGATCCCTAGCTTTGCACTCAAATAAAATCATTCAGGATCATTATGCATCAATTTAGGAATTGTAACATCCCAAAATTTGCTTTCTGGAAAAATTGAATTTCAAATTAATTATTTTAAAGTATTTGGATTTTATTTGGTTTTTGTTTGGTTTTCTGAATTTTCTGGAGTTTAAAACCTATTTAAAAATTTTAAAAGTATCTTAAAGTATAAAAATTAAATACCAACATTAGTTGGAAATAATTTTATTAAGTCCAAAATATCTCCAGAAGCTTCTGTGAATTTTTTCTGGAATCGCCGTCGACCCAGTCCTCCCCAGAGCCCACCGCCACCACCCCGAGCATCCTCGTGTCCATGCGGAGCTCCCCGACCCCTCGGCCGAGCCTTCTCACCGCCATCGCACCGGAACACCCGAGCCATCTCCAACACCTCCTCGTCGCCGGCCGTCTCCGCTTGTCACTGGACCCCATCGACCCCACCGTCGGAACCGCCTCCGCACCGGGATCGCGTTTTGGACCTCCCCCAAACCCCTCCGGCCACCTCTCGCCGCCGGCATCGTCGCCTTCGCCGCCTCTGCCCGGTCCCCTCCAGCAGGTACCTCAAAGGGTAAACTTACCCTGCAAGGGTAGGCAACGCCTGAGTGACCGACTGGCTAGCACCGTACTCCTTCCCCACCCCCCGGCCTCGGCGCGCTCGAGCCCCGGCCCGCGGCGAGGATGAGCCTTTCCTTTATTTTCCCGCACTGACAGCCGGGCCCCGCACGTCAGCGGCCGCCGTCCGCGCTGGCCACTGCCGTCCGTGCCCCACCCGTCTGCGCTGGCCACTGACATATGGGCCCAGAGCCCAATGGGTCCCACTTGCCAGTGACCAACAGCCGTATGGTCACTGACAGAGGGGTCCCACATGCCAGAGACCGAGCACAGTGGGCTCACTGTCCAGTGGGTCCCACCTATTATAGACTTAGAGTAAATCAATAAAAGAAAAAAAATAAAATGTGAATACTGTCAAGTGGGTCCCACCTGTCAGAAATTTAACAATTTCTAGATTTATTCAAACCGAAATCTTTAAATAAGCATAACTTCCTCATTTTAACTCCAAATAAAGCCATTCAAATTTCTAAATTCTTCTAAAATCATAATCTATCCAAATATGGCCTCTATTTGAATTTTTTATTTTATTTGAATTTTATTTGTATTTATTTGCCTTGTTTGCTTCGTCTTTTTCGCGCGTAGATTCCACCGTTGTCGAAGATCTCTCCACTCCGCAGCAAGAAGACCCAGAGAGCGTACAAGAAGGCAAGTCTCCTTTGATCATTTTGAACCTATGTTTGATAAATGTTTTAATTATTTTAAATTTATGTCCATCGCTATTTAATTAGAACTCTAATTCTGGTATTAAGGCATTAGTTAATCCAACTTTGTTATGCCCTCAATTGAACTTGAATGCCGTGCACCCTTGTAACCCTAGGATCACCTTTGTCTCAATAATGAGATTATTATTAAATCTTTGATAAATATTAGAATGGTAGTATAATTCTTAGTCGTGCTATTTAATTCTTTTGTAGTCTTGAAATGGGAAATCATATGTCATTCAACTAGTATGTGTATTTAGAAGCTAGTGGCAATTGGAGTTGTCACTGTTCTTTTAAAAATAAAATAAAATGTGAAAGTTGGTGTAGACTGGGGTGGGTGGTTGGTTGGGATTGGTGCGGAAAGCACGAGATCTTGTAAAGTGAATGTTCCACCCTAGTCGATTAAGGACTGACGCTTGTGATTGTCCAGACTGAGCATTACCGTACAACCCCGAGTCTATATGGGTAAAACCTAGCTGATTAACTTATGATAGTCTAGTTTAGGTGCCACCAGTGGAAAGTGGGTGCCGTGGATTTCTCGGCTATTCACGAGAAGGGACAGTTTATCAGTACTCATATGGCGCAAGAGGGAGCTTCGGACTGGGTGGATGGAGCCCTTCTGCGATGAAACCTTAGCGGGTGGTGTCTAGCTAGACTAGAGTGAGGAGAAGGCTTTGTGATATTTTATCTGTGTCTCATGCCAAAGGAAGCGTGGAGACTGTTAAGATAATCTATCTCTTGGGGGTAAAGTTGTACAACCTCTGCAGAGTGTCAAACTATTCGAATAAGCGTGCCCGCGGTCAAGGGCGGGCAAGGAATGCATTCACATGGTAGACCCTTGGTTTTCTTTTTTAAAAACAAAGTTTTGTACTCCGAGAGTGGAGGAAACTCTCGGAAGGGTATCCTAGCGGTCAAAGCCAGAGAGGGTGGATGTAACCCGCAGTTTCAAACTTTATCGGTTAAAGTTGGTTAACTAGTGTCGGTAGATATAACCTTCACTGTAGAATGCTTATTAGTTTCAGTTAAAGCAATTAATTGGTCAAAATGATGCCTTCGAAATTACTTAATGGTATTTGAAATAAAATATTGCTTTGTGCAAAAGAACCATATAACCCTCCTTTGTTAAGCCTTGCATCTATTGCATTTTTCCCAAGACTTACGGAGTACTGTATGTACTCACATGCTGCACTCAAAAATAATACTCAGAGGAATACGAAGCTCAAGAGGGAGACTACGACTACTTCGTGGGTGGATTCGGCGAAGGATTCCCGGAGTACTAGGTCGCGCTTCCCAGTCAAGTGCCTGTGGCGTATTGATGGGTCTCCGCTGAATTTATTTTGCTTCCACTGTGTTTCGTGTGTGCGAGGTCTTGAAACCTCTTTTGTAATAATGAGACCTTTCGGTCAGTACTCTTTAATATTGTAATAAGACGATGTTGGTTATGAATCATTTCTGTTTAACTGTGTGCACTAGCTTTGATCTGGGACTAGTGCTGTAATACACAGAGGGTCCGGGTTTGAAAATCCGGGGTCCCGACAGGTATTGCTTGACTTTGAAAATAGTTTCTATGAAAGTAATCAAGTTTTTCACCGAAAAAGAGATAATTCATTGAAATTCCACAAAAAAACATCAAAAGAGCATAAATGAATGAAATTACAGTTCAAGCTACATTGAGTAGTCTATGACATTCAATTCATTCCTCAATTTGCAAAAGCGGCTTTCATCTAGAGGTTTGGTGAAAATGTCCGCTAATTGATCTTCGGTTTGGATGTGGCTAATTTCAATATCTCCCTTGCTCACATGATCTCTCAAGAAATGGTGGCGTATATCTATATGCTTGGTTCTTAAGTGTTGCACAGGGTTATTGGATATTTTGACGGCGCTATCATTGTCATACAAAAGAGGCATTTTATCAAATTTAATTCCATAATCCATCAATGTTTGCCTCATCCAAAGTAATTGAGCACAACAACTACCGGCGGAAAAATATTCGGCTTCGGTGGTTGAAAGGGCTATGGAATTTTGTTTCTTGGATGACCAACATACTAGGGATCTACCTAGCAATTGACAACTACCCGAGGTGCTTTTTTTATCCACTTTGCAACCCGCATAATCGGAATCCGAATATCCAATTAATTCAAATTTTGCACCTTTGAGGTACCAAAGCCCTATGTTTGAGGAATGTTTTAAATATCTTAGAATCCTCTTTACGGCCATTAAATGGCACTCTTTTGGAGAAGCTTGAAAACGTGCACACATGCAAACACTAAACATAATGGCGGGCCTAGATGCGGTAAGATAAAGCAAACTACCAATCATGGATCTATAAAGCTTTAAATCTACCGACTTACCTCCTTCGTTGAGGTCTAAGTGCCCGTTTGTTGCCATGGGTGTCTTGATAGGTTTTGCCTCTTCCATCCCAAATTTTTTGAGTAGATCCTTCACATACTTCGTTTGGCTTATAAATGTCTCATTTTTGTGTTGTTTAATTTGAAGTCCAAGGAAGTAGCTTAGCTCCCCTATCATTGACATCTCGAATTCCCTAGACATCATCTCACCAAATTCTTTGCAAAAGTCTTGATTAGTAGAACCAAATATAATATCAACGACATAAATTTGGCACACAAAGAAATCATCATTGATAATTTTTGTGAATAGAGTCGTGTCTACTTTTCCAATCTTGAAGCCTTTTGAAACAAGAAAATTGCGAAGGCGCTCATACCAAGCTCTAGAAGTTTGTTTTAAGCCATATAGCGCCTTTCATAATTAGGATATTTTGCATCCTCAAATCCCGTGGGTTGTTCTACATATACTAGTTCGGAAATTGTTCCATTAAGAAATGCAATTTTGACATCCATTTGAAATAATTTAAGATCAAAGCATGATGCAAAGGCAAGCAAGATTCTAATTGATTCAAGTCTAGCAACGGGTGCAAATGTCTCATCATAATCTAAACCCTCGACTTGAGTATAACCTTGAGCAACTAATCTTGCTTTGTTTCTTACCACAATTCCGTTCTCATCTTGTTTATTCCGGAAGACCCATTTTGTGCCAATTACGTTGTGGTCCTTGGGTCTTTCCACCAAAGCCCAAACTTCATTTTGAGCGAAGTTGTTCAACTCTTCATGCATAGCATTTACCCAATCCGGGTCATCTAAGGCTTCATCTACACGTTTTGGTTCAAAAGAAGACACAAAAGAGTAATATTCACAAAATGAAGCTACTCTAGAGCGTGTTTGAACACCCTTACTTACGTCACCCAATATTTGATCTATTGGATGATCCTTGCCGATTGCATTATGGATTTTGAATGTATTTGATTGTTGATTCTTTTCTTCATCTTCTATGACTTGAACATCATTTGTTGTAGAAGAGGTGGATGGCTCCACTTTTCTTGATGAGCTTGGTGAAGTTGGATCCTCTTTTGGCTTTATGTCACTAATTTGCATATTTTCCATTGCTTTACGTAATCCCTCATCTCCTACATCATCCAAATTCTCATGCTCTTCTTGAGAGCTGTTAGTTTCATGAAATTGAACATCACAAGACTCATCTACTAAACCCGAATTTTTGTTAAAAACTCTATAAGCTTTACTATTTGAAGAATACCCCAAAAGAAAATCTTCATCACATCGACTTTGAAATTTAGAGAGCCGAATACCCTTTCTTAGAATATAGCATTTACAACCAAATACTCTAAAATAGGAAATGTTCGGTTTTCTTCCAATGAGAAGCTCATAAGAGGTATTTTTCAAAAGACGATGTAAATAAAGGCGATTTATGGCATGACAAGCGGTGTTAATAGCTTCTGCCCAAAATTTATCGGAAGTATTATATTCATCAAGTATTGTCCTAACCATTTCAATTAATGTACGATTTTTTCTTTCTACAACTCCATTTTGCTCCAGAGTGTAGGTTGTGAAAAGTTCATTGCTTTATTCCAAGTTCATCACAAAAATCTTCGATTTTAGTGTTTTTGAACTCGGAACCATTGTCACTCCTAATTTTCTTTATTTTGAAGTCAAATTCATTTTGGACTCTTTTTGCAAAGCTTTTGAAAATCCCGGAGGTTTTGCTTTAGTCATTTAGGAAGAATACCCATGTATATCTAGAGTAATCATCCACAATGACTAAATAATAGCTATTACCCTCGATGCTCTTATAGGTTGTTGGCCCAAACAAATCCATATGTAAGAGCTCTAATGGCCTAGAAGTTGATATGATACTTTTGGAAGGATGATAATTAGCGACTTGTTTCCCGGCTTGACAAGCATTACAAAGTCGATTTTTCTCAAACTTCACATCTTTCAAGCCAACAACTAAGCCATGTTTGACAAGATTTTTGAGTTGAATCATACCCACATGACCTAGTCTCCTATGCCATAACCAACCCAAATAGGTTTTTGCAATTAAACAAGTTTTTAAACAAAACTCATTTGAAGAAAAATCTACCAAATAGAGATTTCCAAATCTAAAGCCTTTGAAAACAAGTTCATTATTATTTTATTTTGAAATGATTACATTTTCCTTAGAGAAAGAGCAAATTAAACCTAGATTACACAATTGAGCAACGGATAGCAAATTGAAGTTTAATGTTTCTACCAAGGATACATTAGAAATGGAAAGATCGTTTGAGATAGCGATTTTACCCAAACCAAGTACCTTTCCTTTGCTATTGTCTCCAAAGGTGATCTTGTCATTGCTTCCACTCTCAAAAGTAGTGAACATTTTCCGGTGTCCGATCATGTGTTGAGTGCATCCACTATCCAACACCCAATGCCTTCCACCGGTTTTATAGTTCACCTAAAAAATAAAATCAAACCCTTTTAGGTACCCAAATTTGTTTGGGTCCTTGGAGGTTAGTGACCAAGGTCTTGGATACCCAAATAGATCTCTTTTTAACACCCAAAATTGAGGTGCCAATAAAGTGAGCAATTACTTTTCCATTTTCAGATTTTTTTAAGCATATAACAAGAATCAAACAAGCCAATAGAATGAATCTTACTCTTAGGACAATTGAATTGCATATGTCCTACCTCCCGGCATTTAGTACAAAACTTACCATTCTCTTTTACAAACCTTGGAGGTTTGTATGGGTGGATACGCTCAAAATGAGCTTCACTGGCCATCCTGGATGGGTGGATGCAGTGTATGTTATGCGGTCCCACGTGTCGACCTCTCGAGTTTGGTAGGTCAGATCCGCTCGTCACAGCAACCAAACAAATGTCTCGGTTTTTGCATCCGCTCATGCAACCTCACCAAACATCTTCTTTTTCTGAAATACGATTCCACTCAGCCTGCATCCACTCAGTCAGAATATACGATACAAACTCCATCCACGAACCAAACACACCCTTAGTAACTTATCAAGGGTATCCTTTCCCTTGTAAGCTCTTTCTAAACTTTTGTTCAATTTAAGCACTTGTTTCTTTAAAATCTCATTTTCTTTAACAAGTACACAATCATTTGCGAAATTTAAAGCATCTTTAGAATCAATACTAGATGAGTAAGGCATGGCAAGTAAATCATCACAAGATGTAGACATGCTAGATTTTGAGATTTCTATACTAGGCATTTCATTCAAGATATCACATGATATACCAATTCTAGTACTAGATTTTCTTTGATTTTTATGGACAAGCAAGTCATGCGATTCTTTTAGCTCATTGTATGATTCTGGGAGAGATACATGCTCCTTCTTTAAAATCTTGAATTTTGTTTTCTCGTTTCCAAGAAATTCATTTAATTCAACTAGCATATCCATCAAATCATCATATGAGGGTTCATCGTCATCAAGGAGTGTTACCTTTTCTCCTTTAGCCATAAGGCATGTAGGAGTGGAGAATAGCGATGGAGCTTTTTTGATGGCGATGCCCACGAGCCCCTTCTTCTTAGGAGACTCGTCCTCACTTGAGTCAGAGTCGGAGTACTCCTCCTCGGAATCCCACTCACCAATGTGGGCTTGGTTCTTCCCGTCTTTGTGAAGCTTCTTGAAAAGCTTCTTCTTACCTTAATAGCCCTTCTTCTTGGATGACTTCTCCTTGTCATCCTTCTTCGTGGGGCATTGAGATGCAATGTGCCCCTTTTCATCACATTCGTAGCAACGGATGTTGCTATACCTCTTGTTGGAGTTGGAGTGCACCTTCTTGTCCTTCTCATGATTTGCGCTTCGGTTTGAGCGCCTCCTCATGAACTTCTTCATCCTTCTTACTAGAAGGGCCAACTCCTCTTCGGAATCCTCATCATCTTTGGATTCTTCACTTATCACCGCTTTAGCCTTGAAAGCGGTGATTTTCTTGCTCCTGGAGGAGGATTGCTCCATGAGCTCCTCCTTGTCCTTCTTGTATAGCTCATTGGTGATGAGGTTGCCCAATAATTGAGTTGGATTCATTCTTGGCAACTGGGAGAGTTGAGGAAGAGAGTCACCAACATTTCATATTTCTCCGGCAACGCCCTTAGCATTTTCCTTACAATGTCAACATCGGAAAGATTACTACCAAGACCCTTGAGCTCATTCATGATGTTGTTTAACCTTGAGTACATCTCATTTATGTCCTCATGGGCAACATCATGAATGTCTCATATTTGATCCTTAGCCGATGCAATTTTGCCTCCTTGACCGTGGATGTCCCTTCGTGTATTTCTGAGAGGGTAATACAAATAGCATGAGCCGTTTCAAGATTGCTCACTCTATTGAACTCATCCGCGTTCAAGGCTCCAAATAGAGCATTCATAGCTTGGGCGTCTAAATGAGCATTACGCTCGTCTTGTTCCATTGGGTGGTCCGGATCAAGAGACATGATGTAACCCTCATTTACGACTTTCCAAATATGAGGACTCATGGCCTTTCAATAAATAGACATCCTAATTTTCCAATAAGCATAATTTGAGCCATCAAAGAAAGGTGCTTTGCCTATAGCAAATCCCTCGCTAGCCATCCTTTTCTCTCTAAATGGTTAACTCTAAAATGAGAGACCAAGCTCTGATACCACTTGTAAGATCGAGGAGGCCGACTAGAGGGGGGTGAATAGGCGGTAACCCTTTCCCTCTCCGGGTAGGCGAGCTCCAAGCCTTCACAATCTTGTCGGGCCTTCTCACAACCTTCTTGAGAAGATCACCGAACCCTCCGCCAAGCCGTCTAGGTGTCGGCAAACACCAAGAGAATGAATCACAGCGGCTTGATTACACTCAAGTGCCAAATGGATCAATCTACGGATGCAATGCACTTGCATTCACTCAACCACCTCAATTGAATGCACTAAGGATGAAATGAGGTGTGAGAGGTTGCTCTATGCTCAAGGATGCTCAATAATGGTTCAACAACATGTACTTGTGCTGGTGGGGTCGAATTTATACCCCCACCAAACTCAAATAGCCGTTGCATTAAACAAACCTGAAAATTCAGGGAAATCGGAACTACCGCTATGTTAGGGGCGGTATTTCCGATTTTCTGCAGAATGTGCAGAACGGCTATCTCAGTAGGTCAGAAGTAACTGTTGGACAATGAGTGCGGTACTACCGCTGTTGTAAGTGCGGTACTTCTGGAATCCCGGAAGTTCCGATGTGTCCACGGTACTTCCGATCTCAGAGAGTTCAAGTTTTGAAGTGGTTGCTCTCTGGAAAAAAGTTCCGCTCTCATTGCCCGGTACTTCCGGCATAGCCGTAGTTCCGCCGTTCAACATGCGGTACTTCCGATTTTAGAGAGGCAAAGTTCAATTCCGGGCGCTCTCTGGAAAAAAAAGTTCCGCTCTGGAGCCCGGTACTTCCGGCCGATCGGAAGTTCCGCTTATTGAACGCCGGTACTTCCGAAAATTCTGACAATGCACAGTATTGATTCAAGTTTATTTCTAAGTGCATGCATGATCATAAATTGATCCATAAGGCCCATAAGCACATGATCTAGCATTTAACCATAATCCCTCTTAATAGTACGGCATCTAACATATAATCCGGTCTTCCAACCTTTCTCCAAGACCGGTAAAAATAATAGAGCCCTAAACTATTTACCTTGTCGACTTGGAGCTCTTTGAATATTGTGAAACCCTTTTATGTACCTCTTTCTTAGCCTTTGAGACTAATCCTTTCAAACACTTAACACACAAATTAGTCCCATGATCACATGATGTTATTAATTACCAAAACCAATATTTTTAGGGGCCTAGATGCTTTCAGCCGCCACCACAGATCCTCTTGCTTCCCAAAGCCCCAAAATGGGATCACCTCACCAAAAGCTACTCGTTGGTATCCTCAATCGCCGTCGGGGACCCTCGTCGTCGCCGTTGGGCGAAGGCGTGCGTGCCTCTGTCTTTCTGCTGTGCGAGCGGCGGGAGGTTGAAGGCGACCCCTTGTGGCGTGACGTGGAGCCATCTTGGCCGCGTCTCTCGCATCGGGCGGCCATTGCTTGAGCAGTCAGGCTCGACGTGGATGCATCTCCACCGTCCACACCTTCGTTGCCATCTAACATCGGCCGTCAGATGGCGACACCTCTCAGCCATCCGATCTAACTTACCTTAACTCATCCGGAACGCTCGTTCGCGTCGCATCGCTGCCGCCCACGCTGGCCACGTGTCGGCCATCCGGCGTGCGAAGGCGTGCGTGCGCTGGGCCGAGGCCATGTGGCCCACTCGGGCACGCAGGCTGAATCATCCTCTGGGCCACACTGTTGCGGTGGGGGGCCGGCCCAGCACTGTTCATAGAATTTTCCAGAAATTTTCCAATTTCCAAAAAATCCGAAAAATCAAATAAAATCCCAAAAATTCCCAAATTACACCATTTTGATCATTTCGATGCCACGAACCCATTTTTGGCCTCCAATCCACCAAATTCTTTCCGGAAAAATTCAAAAACCCCTCCATTTGAATTTATTGCATTTTATTCCTTTTAATAGATTTATTTGTCCTCGTTGATTAGGCTCAAGCCGACTTATTTTGTTTTTGTGTGTTTGCACTAGCACCGGAGTATTCGGAGGCGACGGTACATGGTCAGGGCCCAGCTTTCGAGGTTTACGAAGTCGCCAAGCTCGTCGGGTACCAAGGCAAGTCGCAAATCCTTGATCATGTTGAAATCCCATGCCACGTAAATGATTTACTTATGGTATTTGCATTATTATTATTTGTGAATTGCTAATTATTAAAAATAAAATGTTTAGAATGACATGTTAATTAGATACTTCCTACCACCGATGGATGCCATGTTAGGTTGTAGCCATATCCTTGCTAGCCCTAGTAATATTTAAATATGGTATATATCACTGTAGCATATTTCATGTAAAGTTTCTCACTACTAAGGTGGTGGCCGCAGGCCGGTAGATTTATAAATTTGGGGGCTAGGGTAGAGGAGCTGTGGGGCACCACAAAACGGTCTTCGCCCACCCCTTTACCCTAGGGTGGAGGCGGTTGCCTCATGGAAAATGTAAGGGCTAGACCCTTGCGCCGAGCAAATGACATAATGACCGCTCAACCACAAGTGTTGACTTGTCAACCCTGGTTTAGTAGCTGCTCAACTCGAGTGAAACCCTACATTGGAAGTTGGTATGTGGATCGGCAAACCCATGCCTAACAACGATAGGTCTCCACAACTCGAGCTCGGTGTTCCATGTGGGCCAGTGGATACCCGAAGTTATGCAAGTCCTGAACCTATCGGGTAGAGTGTATACCAAGAATTGAGCAGTGAAACGACATGGTTCCTTAACTCAGTCATAAGGGTTAAGAATGCTTGTGGGTAAAGTTGGGCAACTCTGCAGAGTCAATTAAACGGTATTTGAATACGTCATGCTCCCGGTGAATGGAGCTATGTCTATTGGGTGATTCCAGCAGCGAGGCATAAGTAGTTTTCACAAGTGTTTTAAAAATTGAGTAGTTGGATAATCAACTTTGAAAGAAACCCCCCAATCTTAAGGAGTAGTTTTAGGTTTTGGGTTTTCAAAAGTGTTTACAAATAAAAGTGCATCCACTCAAATTAATAAAACAAGTATACTCCCATTCCTTAATGGTCTGTGCAATTAGCTAAATTAGGGTTTTCCTCCTTGTGACTTGCTGAGCTGTTCGGCTCGCGGCTTGCTAAACCTCTTCAGAGTTTCAAGATGCTGGTGAAGACTTGGCAGTCAAGGACGCCCCAGAAGAACCGTGCTTTGACGAGGATTTGTGGTTTTAGGTCTTTGTCGCGCTCGAACTTCCTGGTGTTTTGTGTAATGTAATATATTTCGGGCTTGCACGCCCGCTTTGGCAAAACTGGTTGGTAAACCTTATGTTGTAATATAAGTTGGCTCTTTTGCTGTATGCATATTCTGTGATGATATTATCTTACTCAACGCTCCGTAACTGGTCAAGCTTGGGTAGTTGCGGAATGCCAGGTCCTAGCGCCCCTGGAAACAGGGGCGTTACGGATGTTGTTCAGTCACTTTGTGGCAGCAGGAGATCAGCACTTGATCCTGATGAAATCGTAGAAGAGCAGCGGGACAGGGATCGGAAGAACAGAATTAACATGGAATTCCAGAACTTTGTGAATAAAGTGGGTGATCACTGGTCACAACCGCAATTTAAGGGCTTGGATCTGGAGTTCGATATGCCACTTAGAGAGCTCGGGTTCCACGGTGTTCCATATAAGGCATCTGCTTTCATCATCCCAACTTCAACATGTTTGGTTGAGCTGATTGAGGCTCCGTCCCTGGTGGTTACCCTGAGTGAGATAGAGATTGTTAATCTTGAGAGGGTAGGTTTTGGGCAGAAGAACTTCGACATTTCTACAGTGTTCAAGGACTTCAAGAAGGATGTCCTACGTATTGATTCCATTCCATCAACGTCGCTTGACGCAATCAAGGAGTGGCTTGACGACCTCCAGTACTACGAGAGCAGGCTGAACTTGAACTGGCGTCCCATTCTGAAAACCATCACCTCAAAAGTTTGTTGATGATGGTGGCTGGGAGTTCCTGAACATGGAGGCATGTGATTCTGAATCTGAGGGCACTGAGGAGTCAGATCAGGGCTACAAACCATCTGATGTGGAGCCCGAGTCAGATTCAGTAGAAGATGATTCTGACTGTGAGTCTCTGGTGGAGTCAGACGAGGATGATTCTGGAGAAGACTCGGAGGAGGAGAAGGGCAAGACATGGGATGAGTTGGAGCGGGAGGCGAGCACTGCAGATAGGGAGAAGGGTGCAGAGTCGGACAGCGAGGAAGACAGGACGCGTCGCAAGGTGAAAACCTTTGGTAGATCCCGTCCACCACCAGAACGCAGTGGCTTCAAAGGCCCGCCCCCAAAGAGGCCAAGTTCGGGTGAACGGCCCCCCTGGGAACCTCCTGGCGTCTCCCAAAATTTGCCATCTTGGGAGTAACAGTGTTACAGGTACAGCACATGTGTTGTTATTCTTCTGGATTGTTACGTTCTCTTGCTTGTACTAGTTGTGTCAATATAGGTTGAAAAAACAGTTCGTCTCTTGGTGTGTAGTTGAAGCAAATCAGTTGTGTCAATATTGGTTGAGAAAACAGTTCGTCTCTTGGCGTACTCCGTAGTAGTTGAAGCAAATCAGTCTTCCATCCTGCATATTCTACTATTCTAGTGACTTGATAACAAGCATCCTCGTGTGATTTGCTAGAGTCGTGGCCGCCAGAATGTACAGTACAATAGTAATGTTCACTGTTTCTTGCCGAGTGTCCATGTTCGCGGACGTGGTATAATTCTGCATAGTGCTACTATTCTACTACCACGTCTAGGCGTCCCTAGTTCATTTGCGCAGCCGCGCCATGCATTGCGAAGCTTCAACTTCACTGACGGTAAGCCGACAAACGCGCTCCGGCCTGGCGAAGCGTTCGGACTGCGAGCTGAGCTCCAACATCAACATGCGGGTCGCGGGCTTGAACACGGTCGACACACGCGCCCCCCAGAGCTGGATAGCAAGCAGGAGTCTGGGAGACCATCACTGCCTAGCGATGCGCGTGCTCAGCGCTTTGACGGCCGAGGTTACGTGCGTACGATCTGCTCCCGCGAGCTGTCAGCGTCGAAAAGACAGAATAGGCAAGAGATACCCTATGGATTCGCTGGCTTCCCGCGATACTTTCCTTTATCTGGCCCATACTTTTTTTTTTGGCTTTTCGGGTAGCTTTATTTGGTCCGTACATTAGCTTTTAGCACAAATTACTCTCAGTAATCACTATTTATTATATTAGTAAATCGCAGCTAAAAGTTAGAACATAGAAAGAAAGACTTTACACCTGTTCTTTTTTAGCCGAGGCTTATGATTTTTGATTGTGACTTTTGATTTTTAGGCTGTTCATACGAGAGATTACAGAATAATAGAAATTCACATGCAATTTTTACTAATATAAATGAAATCAGTACAGTATGTATTATAATTAAGTAGTAAATCATATTTTAAAAATACTTCGTTTAAAATTTAGTTACTATAGAAAAACCAAAAAAGTAAAGTCAAAAGCTGCAAAGGAAAGGCTATCATGTCCGAAAGTCCCTGTACGCCCCCAACATCCAAACTCATCATATTACTATCTTCTGCGTCATTTTGCCCCTGATTAAACCATTCCCTCGTAATTTGTCGTGGTCTCAAACTCTCAATGAAACTACCATACACAACGTGACAGATTAACGTACGCAACCTCGTCAACAAGACAACAAAAACGAGGGAAATGGATCACAGCACAGCCATTGGATGGAGAGAAATCGAATGAATATTACAAGAGAAAAAAAAAGGCTCCTTCCTATGGGGATACTAGGATTATCATAGACCGACAATAACAGGAACAAAATTATTACAAAGAAACAAATCACGCTAAACTGGCGTTGTGCCTTTACAAAAGGCAAAAGCTGCAAATCCTACTCACTTGCATGCAGAAAAAAAAAAAAAGCAAGCAGCGACTCCCGACAGTGCTCGTAAAAACAGGCATCGGTCTCGGCATCAGAATTCTGAATGGGGGAGCGCACCGTCACAACTGCACAGATCGCCCAACATATGCCCAATCTCTCAGGCAGCAGGCAAGCTCACTTTATGATGCTTTGCCTTGCGCCTGAAACATCGTTTGGCAAATCTGTGAGAGTGGCCGGCTTTGTGACTGCATCAACAACAGGCAGCTCATCACTATCTGTTACCAGTGCACTAACAACATCCGCAGATACTCCAGTGCTCTGTTGGACAGTTGTGGACTGCTGATCGCTGCTAACTTCCTCAGAATTTCCCAAATTGTTGGAAATGGAACTGGATGTTTCACTTGCTTCATCTGTATTCAGAAAGAGACAGACAACAGCGCAGTCATCAATCTTGGAAGTGGGGAACCGCGTACGCCAGGCACAGTGAGCTGATTCGACTAGAAACCGTGCTGCAGAGGCCCGAGAAGTGGCTCTGCTGACAATGCTAACAACCTCGGTGTTTGACAGCACATCCCACACCTACAGTGAGCAAATAAGTTTGGGTAATTATATCTCAGCACAATAAAGGTCCAACTTACGAATATTGAAGAAATGACATGGTGTAGCTCAATCTGCTCACCCCATCGGTCGCCAACACAATAAATTCATCCTTTTC
Source organism: Dendrocalamus sinicus (assembly GCA_036346575.1). Lineage (NCBI taxonomy): Eukaryota > Viridiplantae > Streptophyta > Magnoliopsida > Poales > Poaceae > Dendrocalamus > Dendrocalamus sinicus. Next base: position 23,100,205 of record CM070645.1, read on the forward strand.
TGTAATGCGGTGATAGGAGATTTCAGGCATAGAAATTAGACCATAATCCTTTAGACAGAAGTCTCCAAATGCTCTAGCCATGGCCAATCCAGGTGAGTTGTACTTCGGAAGCCAAACACGATAAACCTCTGGCTCCTCGGGAAGTGCAAATATTCTTCCCCTACGTTGCCTGATTCGCTGTGCTTCACCTGAAAAAAGAACCATGTCACGACGTTCATAAAAACTGGCGGGTGGGGAGCATCTATTTATCTAGATATATTACTCATGCCAACTGCAGAATAAGAAAAGAAAAGGCACACTTAACAACTTTTGCTACTATTCAGGTATGGCATTTATTTGTTTACTGTGCAGCAGTACTTGGCTACATGCTGCTAGAGGAACATGAAAATATTTGGTGTTGTATACTCGTACATGTATATCTTGCCAAAATGATGCCAAAGCACACTTAAAAAAACAAAAAAGAACTAGCTTTGGGGATGATGTCAATAAACATCTCTATACAATCCAAACAATTAGAAAGAATTTTCATTTAACTAATCTAAACATTTACTCTACTCAGCATTTTCATTTAACCAATCTAAACATTTAGAAAGATTTTATCGGTAAAATACCAAAATGTTTGACCGCATGCTTCCCAACAAGTTTTTGTGACATCAGGTAGTCAGTCTTTTGAAGTACCAGTGCAAAACAAAATTTGGAAACAAGAACAATTAAAGTGACCCTCAACTCTCAGTGGTTTCCCTTGGTTATTTTGTTGACTAAGCTCACTAATCTTACTCTAAATGAATCTGGCAGATTTTGTCACTGGATTTTAGCATGGCTCCATGTGAACACTTGAACCAACAATTCAATAAAAAACAATACATGCACACATTATAGAAGAATATGGATTTTCCACATGTACTATCACCACCATCAAATGTGCCTCGAGATGGATGCAAACTTTCAAAATTCAAATAACCATCCCATCTTCTAGTCATTGCACTATCCCTTCAACTCATCTTGGGGCACTTTGGAGGGCTAAGATAGTATATGTACCCACATGTACATGTGGTTTTGCATTTTTGCATTGTCGAACTATGAAATACTAAGATGCTTCTTTAGACTTACGAAAACTTTGCAATAAGTGAGCCTATTGGATGAGTAGAAACAACATATATTACTATAGGCAAATTGACTGGCAAACAAGTTACACAGTAGCTACAGTACAAATAAGTCACTAAATGGTTGGTTGTTGATATCCATAAATAACTGTTCTATGCAACTGCCAGGAGCATAACCTGTTCCATCATATAGTTTAGTTATTGTACTAGAAAATGGAGGTCTCACGCTGAGCTACAAAAGACAGAACATGTTAATTTAACACACCAATGGACAATTTCATCAGCAGATGATAAAGTTCACCATTTTTCTTCTCTTCTAGAAGAGACAAAGTTAATTAAATCAATGCAATAACACCTAACAAGAAGCATGGTAGCCTTGTCTCCCACTAAAACAAACAAGTTGATCTATATGGGAAACCTGATAAATAAGCTAAGCTCATATGGATTAATATTCAAATTCCTTTGGCCGTTACATGATGATAAATGATGCTAATAACTTCATGGCTTAAGATCTATGAATGTCACATAGGCAAGAGATATACTGGTTGGTATATATAAGGGTCCACAAATATACTATTGTTCGCAACAGCCACAAAACGCTAAGTTGCATACATGTATTGAACAAAACAGGATGACGAAACAAGGCTACAAAAAGAATACATCAACAAGACAACTAGGGGAAATGAGAAGCAATACACACAAAAGTAAGAAAGAAAATACAAAATATACTTGGAACGTTAGGTTTGAGATCAACTGTCAATTGGACAGCAACAAGCTGATTATCTTCATCTCTTGTGCCTAAGACAGCTCTCGAGTCCCCCAAGTTACCAATTATAAGATTGCGCCCCTACAGAAAGATACAGAGTACAATCAATATACCAAGTATGTGTCTGTAAGAAATAAACTCGCTCATGGCATTTGATTTATTTACCTGCTTAAGCATTGCCACCGCTGTAGTTCCACTGAAAAAACAGTCGATATTTTTATGTAACTTAAGATCCCTATCCATTACATGAAACGCCCTCAAGAATGAAGTTCTCAATGTCGTGAAGATCTCCGGGTATTCCCCATTCTGTTCAGCTCCAGTGGAAGTGGTTGTACTTCCTCTGTCTATGTGTTCAGACGAACCTACTTCATTTGCATTGCTTTTCATGTTGCTAGCGGATGTCTCTACAGTATCATCTGTCCCCAAATCTGCATCAAGCTTTATGGGCAGAAGATCTCTCACTCTCTTAGCAACCAAATGGCCGTAAGGTCCATGACCATCAAAAACGCCACAAAAAAGGGTATCATCTCTTGAACAGAAATTCTGGTCACAAGTAAATATAGTTCATCAAAGTAAATCGTATCCTACATAGTAACAACAGCAACAGTACATTTTACATGTAAACAATAGACTGAAAAGAGATGTGGCAAATGGTTGATTAGCGTGAAAATAGCATTTTTTAATTGTTATAACCCATTTTCCATATTCCTTTAAGAAGCCAGTGTGCGTTTTGTAAGAGACTAACACTTGTCAAATCATGTAAGTCTAAGTTCCGTTAAGAAATACTTGGAAGGTAAATGAGGTCCACAAAAAATGAGATAGGAACGGTATATGTGGCACGCATTGGATATCCAACCAAATTTGTAATCAAACATACAGAAAGGGAAGGAAGGGGCGACAAGCAGATAAGATCATCCGGCAAGGAGAAAAAAAAGGAACTATGAATGGATAAGGATGAAATCATGTGGAGCCCCTCCATACCTCCAAGAAGTATTCCAACCCAATACCAATCATTACACTTGATTTAAACTAGCAAAATAGAAATTCTCTACCAGCAACATCCGATGGCAATCCATGTCACACAAATATATAATTCGAGTCAAAGTTCAGTTCTTGCAAGCTATAGGATGGTATGGGCACGTTGTTTCCGCATGTTGCGTAACTCGTAAGAAACATACACTTGAAGTGCCCAAATTAACAGTCTGTTGAACCATAAGTAGAACCATGTTGCTTCTGGCCTACGGAGATCTAATCAAGTAACAGTAACACTAGTACAGCAAGAATCACATGGCACAAGAATTGCAAGAAAAGTACAGAGAATAAAGCAGGAAAACAATGGTGTTTTTTTTAAAGAAAAATTTACCTCCCAAACGATCATAGCGTCCTGGTTGACGCCCTTCTTGCCCTGCAGCGTGTACAGCGATGCGACGCCGCAGGCGCCGTTGCAGGCGATCCGGCCTGGGACCCCCCTCAGCTCCGCCGCGAAGCGCCGGCCGTCTGCCGTACCCGGGGCGGCCACGCCCAACGGCGCCGGGCGCGGCTGCCTCAGCGGCCGCGCGGCCCACGTGACGCCGAGCGCGCGCAGCACGCCGAGCAGGCAGTCGAGGAGGTCCTCGAGGCACCGCCCGCCGCCGGAGCCTCCACCCCCTCCCCCGCCTCCGCCGCTCGCGGCCCCCGAGGAGCGAGACGTGACCATGACGACGCGCGCGGCGACCGCGACCAGGCGCTGCTGCTGCTGCCGCTCCCCTCCGCCGCTAGGCCGCCGACGGCTGGTGCCCGACCGGCGCCCTGCGGCGGCTTCCACCATGCACGCGCGGCCGATCCGCGCCCGGCGCCGCGCGCGGCCCCGGCCCCGGCCTCCTCCCCTCCCCGCCGATTAGCTCTCGTCCCCGACGCCGAGAAGGGAAGTAGCCTGCCTGCCGTTCTTGGCACAAGAGAGGAGTGGGACTGAAGGCCAGGCTCACACGGGATGGACTAGGGGGGGGGGGGGGGTGAGTTATTATCTGCGCAATGCACGCAACAAGCCAAGAACACGGGCCAAGTCAAGCAAGACAAGTAGGCAACCAATGGTCACTCGCCCATATTTCTCTCGCAAGAAAGAAACTAAAAGGAGGCAACCAATGGTCACTTGCCCCTATTTCTCTCGCAAGAAAGAAACAAAGGAAAGAAAAAGAGCAAGCCAATGAGGTGGTCAAGAAACGAGAGGCCTTAACGACGAACTACTACTAAACGAGAGGCGCCGGTGAATCGTGGTAGTAACAACAAGAGGAGGACGAGGCTGCAAGGGTGGCTTTCTCTGCCCATCGCTCTCGCTCCGTCACCGAGGATGTGTGGGTGGACGCCCGGACGGACGGCGCAGTGCAGGGAAGGGGAGGGGGAAAAGCGGTGGAGGGTCGAATCTGAGGGGGGAGTGAAAAAGGTCAAAAAAGGGCCGGAGGACTGGACGGAGGAGGGACGCTGGCAGCGAGGAGTCGTTGGGGTGCAACTTGTCGTGGATGTGGGTGAGAAAGGTGCGGTTTTTGCAGCCCGCGGCTACGTTTCGTTTCTACCGCGCGCGGCGGCTGCTGGAGGGCGGACCGCGACGGCTCGGCAGGACACGGACATCCGCCCCGCCCGGCCCCGTTTTCCTCGCGAGTATGGTGTGCTCATTCGGTAATCTGTTTTTGCCACAGTGATATAACCGTTTTCTGTGGGTGGGGCAGGTACGTCGGTGAAGACCGGGTTGTTTTACTCTTTTTTAGTTACGGTTAACTTTGGTTTGACTCAAATGGGTGTGTAAGGCCATCTCTAATATTTTATTTTAGCCGGTTCAAATAAGTAAGAGAATCGATTCAATACATAGGAGGGATAAATTCCTATTAAAAAAACATATAGAATCGGACTCTACTTAAAAGTTGATTCAAAGTATTAAATAATTCATATAAGTATTAAACAACTACATAAGAGAGAATACGGTTGAGAGAGGATATTATTATTTTATGGTTTTTAATGTAGCGTGGGTCCTAGTTATAATAGGAATCGGTTCAATATATTGGAGAAAAATAAGCTTAGTTCCTAGAATACTTACATGGCATGACTTTGAATCGACATCAGTTCAATACACTAAAGATGCTCTAAGATTGAGATGAATGCATGTAGGACTATATGAGAAGGTTTATGGATAATTAGTGATGAACAATTGGCATATTGTGGAGTTGGTTTTTGATTTAGCAAAAGTTGGCAAAATTCAGTTTTTGCGGCAACCGTTGGGCTTATGCGGTTCAACCAATGTGATTTTGAGTTGGGCCTTTTTGGTGCACTTTGGTAAGTGGTGATCAGATCAGATTGGGAGTCACGGTCTGACTGGCCATTGGTTTCACACTGGTGTCTTGTTACTAAGAAAGGTTCAAGGTCAAACCGGTTAATGGTTTGTGGTCTGACCATCATAAGGAGAGTGGTAAGACAGGTTGATGCGGCCAGAGAATAGTGAGATGTGTTCTTGAGTGGTTTGATTGTGTGCATAGCATGAGAGTTGTTAGTTGGTTATGTTGTGTTGCATGATGTATTGTTTTGACTAATGCGCAAGTGCATGGAACTTGTGCTCTAAATGGTTGCTTAGTCTTTTGATGTATATGTGGCTTAGAGAACATTAGTAGTCAACGGCAAGTCACTAGGACTAGGCGGAAGAGCTGAGGTCTATGCAGTCGAGTAAGTCAAGGTAAGGCTACATGGCTTAACTAAGAAGCACAAAAAAAAAATACAAGGGTCATTAAGAGATGAGTTAGCGCATGTGGTGTGCTAAGTGACTTGGGCAGATGCAAGTAGAGACAATCTGAGGAAGACCGGAAGCGTGAAGACTTGATGATAAGTCATTGGGAGCCATGGGCTTCGTGTCAAAGCATGTGGAGTTGCTTTGATGTGAAGATGAAGACGGAGTCTGTTGGGGGAGTGGCCCCCCACCTTAGCCCAGTCAGCCCATGGCGACAGTAGGACAACCGGTAGCTTGGTAGGAACCTAAAGGACCAGGGAAATGACATGTGTACCCCTATAAGAGTTGACCTAAATAGAGGTATTTACATAACTCTAAGTAGGAGAAATGGCATATATACCCCCCTATAAAAATATGTTTGAATAGGGGTGTTTATATAACCAGCCCCTATAGTTATAAATATGCGCTTGAGTACGTTATGGGAAAGAGAGAGCTCTCCTTTTAAGACAAAAATCAGATAGCACAGACTTTTAGCAAGTTCTCCATGACTTGTAAGGCTCCGGGCAATCCCTCCGAGGCCTCCCAGTTAGCCCCTTAGTTTACTGTTTGGTTTATAACCACAACAAAGCCAAATAAGGGTGCTTTAAAACTTTGTCGAGGGTATTTTGAGAGTTTACCAAAATATTAGGTTGAGCCTTGGACAAAACCGTGACGCGAAGATACGCAAAGGAAAAGTGGTAATGTGAGCCGGAATGGCTAAATGGATCAATCGCTAGTGGTTTTAGCGGGTTAAGTCTTGTAAATGCTTTAAGAAGTGTGCGTGAGTGTGTAAAACTTATGTTAGTGTGGTTGACGGGTTTTCTCATGTACTTAGTGGATTGAGACCTACTAAGAGGTTCAGGTTATATGAGGGAAGAGAGGAGAAAGCTAGGGTTAAGGAATTTTGGTCTAAGTCTTGAGTTGTTTCTTCTCTCCCTCCTCAAGCCTATATGAGAAAGCTTGTGAGAGTAAAGGTGGTGCTTTGAAAGCACCTTGTAACTATCAATACACTCGTGAATCACCTACTCTACTAGTAATAGATTAACTATTTGATTCCTTCTTGATGTTTCACTTGTTCTTATTTTGGTTTTCATGTTCTTAAGCTATAAATTCAAAATCATGATCTATGTGGCTTTAGCCCAAATCTTAGCCTAGACTATCTTACTAGAACATGTGGAAGTAGATCCGGAAGACCCCATATTTTAGATCTTCGTGAGCAAGAAGTAATTTGGATTTTAGGATTTTTGGATGTTCTTGAGGTCTAAGATCAATTTCTTTCAAATTGATAGAACCAAATATGAGAACCTCATGTTTTTTTTGCCTTGCTTTGGTTTCTAACATCCTAGATAAGATGTGTTCAAAGTTTCAAGTCATTTGAAGTTTCCATGTGAAAGTTGTACCCTTTTTAGTTTTTGAAATCGTGCTAGTTTTTCGTTTTGTGTTGAGCGAGAGGTCGGATTACAAAACTTAAGAGATAATTTTGTGGCACGTGAAACCATCTTATGTAGCATCTAGATTCTATTTTCTTCCGAACTTTTAAACTAGTGTTGTGCATGGTATTTCGGCCCTGTTTGGCACAGCTCTAGCTCCGAGATCTATGCTGGATCTGTGGTTTGTTGACTAATTTAAAGTGATTTAAATATTTTTATTTAATATATAATATAAATGAAATGAGTCATGTAAATGCACTTAACATGCCTGCAACTCTAGATCCAGGATTTCCTAGAGCTACATATGACCAGCTCTAGGAAATCTACAGATTTTCTAGAGGTAGAGCTCTGCCAAACGGGGCCTTCATCTCTCTAAATGTTTAGAGCTACATCAAGCACTTATTGCTTGTATCGGGCTTCTATCACACTTTCCGTGGCTCGGTGAAGCATACATGTGTGCCAAACTATACTAAACTCAAATAATCATCTATGATGATCATTATTTATGTTCTATTGCTTTTTTGATATAAATTTTTTCTCACAAGAAAACTTCTTTTTTATAAATAGTTGGACGGTAACATATTCATGTCTTACCTCTTAACTCGTGGCCCCCCTATGGTCCAATCCTAACTCTGCCCCTGGCAGGTACTACAAGTCGAATCAAAAGAAAAGGGTCGGTGGATTCATACGGGTGATGGTAGGCACTAGCACGGACAGGGACCACGCTGTTGCATGTGTGTGTGCTGGATGAAGTCTGCATCACACCAGATTACTGTAACGCCCCCGTTTCCAGGGGCGCGTACGGACACGGCATTCCGCAACTATTCACGCATGAACAGTTAGGGAGTGTCGCGCAAGAGTATACCATCGCATGCTTACAGCAAAAGTCCAGCATATATTTCATATAGGGAATAACATCCATTTTGACAGCGGGGCGTGCAAGCCCAAAGTATAATTACATTGCAGAAGCTCCAAGATCCGCTTCGAGCGCGGCGAAGACCTAAAGCCACGGATCCTCGTCGAAGAAGAGATCCTTCGGGACGTCCTCGACGGGAGACCTTCTTAACATGGAGTCTTGAATTGCCTTCTTTTCTTACGTATCGTGGTATTTTGCAAGCCCAGTACTCAGACCGTGCTCAAGAAATCACAAGGGAAACCCTACTTTCTTGTATGCGGATTAACAAAGGAAGGGAGTATACTTGGTTTATTAACTTTGAGTGGATGCAGTTTTCTTTGCAAACATTTTTCTAAAACCGACCCAAAACTACTCCTCAACATCCTAGGGTTTTCAACAAAAGTTAATTAACCAACTGAACAAGTTAAAGCATGTACAAAACTACTTAAGCTTCATACCGAATCACCCAAGTGACACACCTCCAATAACCGGAGCACGGCGTATTCGAATATCATTTATTTGACTCTGCGAGTTTGCTCGGCTTTACCCACACGATCCCTTAACTCCGCGTCCCGGTTAAGAAAGCCGTGTCGTTTCACCGCTCAATTCTTTATATAGGCTCTACCCAGAGAATTCACTCGGTCTGGACTTCACACACACACGCCACAAAGAAAGAAAACCAGTGTCCGCTTCGAGTGAACTCTACCGTTGTTAGGCATCCGCAGCACGGCCTGCCTAACCTTTGTTACCCAAACACCTTCTCCACAACACCTGTAGAGTTTCAATCGAGTTGAGCAGTTACTAAACCAGTGTTGACAAGTCAACTCCTGTGGTTGAGCGGTCACCATGTCAATTGCTCGGCGTAAGGGTCTAGTCCTTATATTTTTCCCCGAGTCCGCAACCCCGCCAGTCCGCAACTCGCAACCCAGGGTAAGAGGCGGGCGAAACCGTCTCGCGGCGCACCACGCCCCCTTACCTATCTTACATGTCGACATACTCCGCCCTAGGGCACGGCATCCCATACTACCCCGCCTAGAGTCGGGTTTTCCAAAGTCTATTGGCCCGCAGCCACAGCCTTATTAGTGTAAGACTTGTATGATAATAATATCTTACAGTTGTCTAGATTAACATATAATTATTTCTAAGGTTACAAAGGCATGGCTACAAATTTAACATGGCATTTGTCGGTGGTAGGTTTAACTACATAACATGTCATTCTAAACATTTTATTTTACTTTAAACTAACTTTTCAGGACTAGCTCAATGCAAATAATATAGTAACATAATTAAATGGCATGGGATACAACATGATCAAAGGATTTGAGACTTGCCGTTGATTGGGACGATCTCGGCTAGCTCGAACGTAGAAACGCCTGGATCCTGAGCTGGCACTTGAACTTCCGGAATCTCCGATACTAGCGTAAACATGGAAAATAAATAAGGTCCAGCTTGATACTAATCAAGCGAGAAAAAAATAATCTATTTAAAAAGGAGTAAAACGCATAAATCCGCAAATGGGGAATTTTAGAAATTTATCTGGGATGAATTTAGGAAAGTGGAGGTCAAAAATGGGTCCAGAATAATATTCGGAGAAAAGTGGTGAAATTTGGGAATTTTTGGGATTTTCTGTGATTTTCTAGGATTTATTTGGATTTTTCTGGATTTTGGAAATTGGAAAAATCGCTGGAAATTCGGGATGAACAGTGTTGGGCGGCCGGTGCAGCAGTGCAGCCGGCCGAAACACACCCAGCGCGCGCGGCCGGCGTAGCCACAGCCGACGCTTGCTGCGCGCGCGTCTGGCGATGGAGCGGCCGAGGCGGCCCGGCTCGCGCGCCCACGTGGTCCGGATGACCGACACATGGTGTTGGCGGACGGAGAGATGGCGAGGAGCGAGCGGACGGATGGAAGTGGGGTGGCGATCGGACGGTGAGATGGGAAGAAGTGGCGAAACGGTACAATGGAATCGGCACGAGGTTATAAGGTGAGGAAGATCCGACGGCGGAGGCGACCACGACCGTCTTCCTCCTCCGGCCGCGGCAGTGCTCCGAGCGGGTCGCGAGACAACGGCGTCCGAGCGCCGAGGCTTGCCGGCGCCACCGAGGCGTCGGCGAGGCGGCTCGACAAGGGGTTCCGTTTTGGGGCTTAGGAGGAGAAGGAGATCAATGGGGACGGCAGGGGGAAGAAGGGGGTGGCTCGGGTTGCGGTGGTGGGGAAGCTCACCGGCGGCGAAAGAACCAAATCGGCTGCTGCTACACGCTCAAGGGGGTGCGGGGAGCACGATGGCGGCGGAGGACGAAGCTTGGAGACTCCGAGATGGTCTGGCCACGGTGGGGTGCGACGGCCGGGGAGAAACTTCGACGCCGGCGCAGCATAGGGTTCCACCTGGCCGGAGGGGCACGCCACGGCAATTAGGGGGAAATAGAGGAGCTCCTGGCGAAGGCAATTGAGGAATGAAGGGGAGGGGAAGAAAAAGGGCTTACGGAGGTCGCCGGCGCAGGGGAGGGGAAAGGGCGGTGCTCCGGGTGTGTGGCGACAATCGGTAGCTCAGGGAGGCTCTGAGGAACAGTGGGAAGTGAGGGAGAGAAATGGAGGGACTCGGGGAGCAATGGGGCGAGAGGGAGGCAGGGGGAAAGCTTTATGCCCGGGCGGAGGGGATGCATTCGTGGGGGAGGAGGCACGGGCGGCCAAGGGGGAAGAACCAAGCGGCCAAGGGGGAAGAATCGATCTCCAAGGGGGAAGAATCGAGCTCCAAGGGGGAAGAACCGGGCGGGAGAGGCTGCAGGTGGGGCTGAGCGGGGAGCGGCGACGCGCGGCGGCGGTGACGTTGCTCCGGTGGCGTCAGCGGGGAAGGGGGGAACGAACCCACTGTCGCGGGCGAAGACCGGCGCGCGATCGCGAACGCGCAGCAGCGCTGTGCGCGCGAAGAAGACGGACGAGCGAGGCGCAGCGAAGGGGAAGGAGTGAGCGGCGCGAGGAAGGGAGAAGGCGGGAGAAGGCGCGCGCCAACGGAGAAAAGAGGAGGCGGCGGGGAGTGGGAAGGCGGAAAATGGCAGGCGCGGAGGAAAGGAGCGCCTCGGCGAAAAGGAAAGCATAAGCCGGGTGACTTTCCAAAAGGGAAAGTTTTCAAAATTCCCCCAAAAATCAACAAAAATGCACAGAAAATTTGGGTTTGAATTTTTAGGGCTTTTCAACCTACCCCCCTTAAAAGAATCTCGACCACGAGATTAACTTGGTCCAGGGTAAGTTGGGAAATCTCATTGCAAGTCGACTCTCTTTCCCAAGTGGACTCATCCGCGGTGTGATTCTTCCACTGAACTCCGCAAAACCTGACATTCTTGTTTCTGAGTTGCTTTTCTGACATCTCAAGCATTTGTAGTGGTTCTTCAGCATATGTGCAGTCATCTTTGTAATTCAATATCTGATAATGGTATTTCATCTGTAGGCTGACGTAAACACTTTCAAAGCTGGGACACGTGAAACATGTTGTGTATTCTTGATAAGTTAGGCGGGAGCTGTACTTGATAAGCTACTTCCCTAACTCTTCCAATTATTTGAAACGGTCCCACATATCTTGGTGCTAATTTGCCCTTGACTTGAAATCTCTTGACTATCTTGAATGGGGTGATTTTGATGTAGACGAAATCTCCAACTTCAAAACTCAAGTCTTTTCTGCGGTTATCTGCATAGCACTTCTGTCGGTCTTGTGCCATCTTGATTCTGTCTCTGATAATTCTGACATGTGCTTCTGCGTCTTGGGCAATCTGAGGTCCAATGAGTTGACGTTCTCCAATTTCTGACCAGTTCAGAGGTGTTCTTCATTTTCTGCCATACAAAGCTTCAAATGGGGTCATTTGAATACTGACTTAATAGCTATTGTTATATGAGAACTGAGCAAATGGTAAACAAGTATTTCATGCTGCTCCATACACAATTGCACATGCTCTCAACATGTCTTCTAGAATCTGGTTGGTTTTCTCTGTCTGTCCATCTGTCTGTGGGTGATATGCTGAGCTGAAGTTCAGATCGGTGCCCATAGCTTCATGTAGTTTCTCCTAGAACTTGGAGGTGAATTGTGCTCCTTGATCTGACACAATTTTCTTCGGAACTCCATGTAGTGTCACAATTCTTGTCAAATATAACTCAGCAAGCTTGTCTTTCCCATAAGTTTGCTTGATTGGGAGGAAATGAGCCACCTTGGTCAATCTATCAACAATGACCCAGATAGCGCCATATCCTTCACGAGTCTTGGGGAGTCCAGTAATGGAATCCATGCCGATACTATCCCATTTCCATTCGGGAATTGGCAAAGCCTGCAACAATCCTGATGGTTTTTGGTGATCTATCTTGATCTGCTGGCAGACATCACATTTAGCCCCAAATTCTGCCACTTCTTTCTTCATCTGATTCCACCAATATTTCTTCTTCAAGTCTTGATACATCTTGGTACCTCCTGGATGGATCGAGAATTGGGACGAAATGGGCTTCAGATAAGATTAACTCTCTTAATTCCTTCTTGTTGAGTATGTAATAGCGGCCACGGAATGTAAGGATTCCATGTTCGTCTAGCACATACTCTGATGAATCTCCTTCTTGAATATCCTTTTTCAGTTTTTGAATCTCTGCATCTGCATCTTGTGCTGCCTTGATTTGACCTGTCGACAGCGGTTGAAGTTCTAATGTTGTCATACTGCCTTGTTCTGTGATGATCAAATTCAGTCATAGTATATCCCTTTGTAGTTCTGGTGGGTACTTTGTGGCATTGGGTTTGCCTTGTCGAACTTTACGGCTGAGGGCATCGGCAATCACATTGGCTTTGCCCGGATGATATTGAAGATCAACATCATAGTCTTTGATTAACTCCAGCCATCTGTATTATCTCATGTTTAGCTCTGGCTGTGTGAATAGGTACTTCAGGCTCTTATAATCTGAGAATATCTCACAACGATTTTCTAGCAGGTAGTGCCACCAAATTTTTGAGGGCATGCACCACAGCTGCTAGCTCTAAATCGTGTGTTGGGTAGTTTTCTTCATGCGGCTTCAGCTATCTTGAAGCATAGGCAACAACTTTTCTGGTCTTGCATGAGTACATATTCTTAACTCTCTCTCTCTTTTCACTTTACGACCTTGAGGGTTTCAAAGATCTGCTTTGATCTCACATTCTACCTTGCCCTTTGGCTAGCCAGTTTTTGTCTAAAATGGCATCCAACCTTTGCATATCTGGCTGTGGCAAATCTGCTTCAACCTCCTCTGGATGGACTTTAATTCCTCTTTACTGGTACCTGTATATCATCCTTGTGTGTGTGGTGTAGGTTTCTATTTAAACGAGTTATGTTGCGCCAAGGCTATATATGCATGTATATATGTCTGGGTCCAATGGGATCAACTTCATTGCAACATGAACTTTTCATTCCTTATGCCTTACATAGACAATCTTCATACACCTTCCTAATTTTGCCACAAACTTTACCTAAAGTAATTTACAGACATCCATTCAGTTCTAGCTTACAAAAGGATAACAAAGAGTACATCATCTCATTCCTTGGTTTACATAGCTTATATCTTCCTGACCGTCTACTTTGCCTTTCTTCCTTATGTCATTCCTCCTGGTGGACTTGTTTCTGGTGGTGGTTTTGGACTTGGAGTTTAGCTGCATATGATGGCAAACTCCTCCTAGGACACTGATGCCTGTAGTGTCCAATCCCTCCACAATGGAAACATGCATCCGTCCTTCGTGGACACCGCTAGCAAGATGCTTGCCACCGCAGTGAGGCACTTGATGGCGAGTGGTGAGGAGTGGCATCTGCTGAGACTGTCGGACCGGGTCTTGGTATCGTCACAAACTGGCGGAAGGGTTGGGATCGAAATAAGGGTGATCCCGTGGTCTTGCTCCGCTGAGCATTCTGTGAAGATTGAGACTTGTGCGCTGCTTCACGCTTTCTGTAATCCTCCATTCTGGTCTTCTTAGGGTAAGATTCATCTTCTTCCATCGGTGGCAGGCGTGATGTTGATGTCCGCCTCTTTGCCTGCTTTCCAGCTTCTTCTGAGGATAAGGACCTCAGCAGGCATTGGTCACGAAAATGCCCATTCTGTCCGCAGTGATAGCAAACCGTTTGTGCTGGAGGCGAAGGTTTCTTTCGTTTCATAACTTTCACATAACCTGGTACTTCTTCTATCTGTAGAGCTCAATCAACCAAGCTCAATAGGCTTGAAAACTTCATGGTCTGAAGGCGTTGTCTCACCTTGGGTTGTAGACCTTTCATAAAGTACTCCATCCTTTTAGCTTCAGTGTTGGTTTCTTCTTGAGCAAATTGGGATAATCATGAAATTGTTCTAGATATCTTGTGATGGAGTTCTCTCCTTGTTGAAGGTTAAGGAAATCCTGATGTTTTCTTGTGATAACTTCAGGAGATATGCAAACTTTACGAAATCTCTTCACAAAGTCATCCCATGTAATATCTTCCTCCTTAGGGTGCATCCACTGGATAACATTCCACCAAGTATTTACTGAGCTCGATACGGTGATAGGTGGCAAAAGAACCTTCTCCTTATTTGTACACTGGATAGTATTCATTCTTCTCTCAACATCTTGCAACCAGTTATCTGCATTTAGTGGTTCTGTCGCTGAGGGGAATTTAGGAGGTTGGGTTTGCAGGAATGCTGTAAACTTCAATGCAGTTGCGCTTGATGCTGACACTGACTCTTTGGGTGTCATCCTGATAATGAACGGTGGCTGTGATTCTCCTTGCTGTTCTAACATCTGGACTTGATCTGTGGCAGGTGCACCCTGCCTGTTGGTCTGACCACTCTGCTGTACTGAATCTATCTGCCAATCGGGAACTTGAGATCAGCTTTGCAGCGGCTTTGGAGAATAAGAGTAGATAAGTAAGACTTTGAATTTCAAGGTAAGTATAGGGTGAAAAAGGTAAGAACAAGAGCGAAAAGGGGACAGAAGAAAGCTTTGAATACAGAGGAATTACTGATAATTAAGCAAAACAATATACAAGGATAATCAAACATAAGTTTACAATATGCAAGTGGTACACAAACCACTTAGGGTTCATGATTACACCTGCTTTACATTACAAAGAAACACCACTACCACTCAGGGTCAGTCTAATCTAGCGAACAATCGCTACTCCTCCAACTACCGAGGAACGGAATTTTGAAGCTAGACGAGTAAAGCAGTAAACATTTTGCAAGAGCAAAACTTAAGCAGAAGTAAACTAAGATAGATAAGGTAGCAACAAGAGAGGAAAAGACAGCAATAATACTTATATTTTTCATAAACCATTTTTATGGCTTAAATTAAGTTTTGCGATAAAATCGCTTCCTAGTTTGCCTTAGGTCTCAACCTACGGTCAAAGAGCCTGCTCTCATACCACTTCTTGTAACGCCCCCGTTTCCAGGGGCGCGTACGAACACGGCATTCCGCAACTATTCACGCATGAACAGTTAGGGAGTGTCGCGCAAGAGTATACCATCGCATGCTTACAGCAAAAGTCCAGCATATATTTCATATAGGGAATAACATCCATTTTGACAGCGGGGCGTGCAAGCCCAAAGTATAATTACATTGCAGAAGCTCCAAGATCCGCTTCGAGCGCGGCGAAGACCTAAAGCCACGGATCCTCGTCGAAGAAGAGATCCTTCGGGACGTCCTCGACGGGGAGACCTTCTTAACATGGAGTCTTGAATTGCCTTCTTTTCTTCTGGTATCTGTGGTATTTTGCAAGCCTGAGTACTCCGACCCCGTACTCAGCAAATCACAAGGGAAACCCTACTTTCTTCAGTATGCACGGATTAACAAAGGAAGGAGTATACTTGGTTTATTAACTTTGAGTGGATGCAGTTTTCTTTGCAAACATTTTTCTAAACCGACCCAAAACTACTCCTCAACATCCTAGGGGTTTTCAACAAAAGTTAATTAACCAACTGAACAAGTTAAAGCATGTACAAAACTACTTAAGCTTCGCGGCTGGAATCACCCAAGTGACACAGCTCCAATAACCGGGAGCACGGCGTATTCGAATATCATTTATTTGACTCTGCAGAGTTTGCTCAGCTTTACCCACACGATCCCTTAACTCCCGCGTCCGGGTTAAGAAAGCCAGGTCGTTTCACTGCTCAATTCTTTATATAGGCTCTACCCGGTAGAATTCACTCGGGTCTGGACTTCACACACACACGCCACAAAGAAAGAAAACCGGTGTCCGCTTGAGTGAACTCTCTGGTTGTTAGGCATCCGCAGCACGGCCTGCCTAACCTTTGTTACCCAAACACCTTCTCCACAACACCTGTAGAGTTTCAATCGAGTTGAGCAGTTACTAAACCAGTGTTGACAAGTCAACTCCTGTGGTTGAGCGGTCACCATGTCAATTGCTCAGCGTAAGGGTCTAGTCCTTATATTTTTCCCCTGGAGTCCGCAACCCCGGCCAGGTCCGCAACCTGCAACCCAGGGTAAGAGGCGGGCGAAAACCGTCTCGCGGCGCACCACAGCCCCCCTTACCCTATCTTACATGTCGACATACTCCGCCCTAGGGCACGGCATCCCATACTACCCCGCCTAGAGTCGGGTTTTCCAAAGTCTATTGGCATGACCACACACCTTATTAGTGTAAGACTTGTATGATAATAATATCTTACAGTTGTCTAGATTAACATATAATTATTTCTAAGGTTACAAAGGCATGGCTACAAATTTAACATGGCATTTGTCGGTGGTAGGTTTAACTACATAACATGTCATTCTAAACATTTTATTTTACTTTAAACTAACTTTTCAGGACTAGCTCAATGCAAATAATATAGTAACATAATTAAATGGCATGGGATACAACATGATCAAAGGATTTGGGACTTGCCGTTGATTGGGACGATCTCGGCTAGCTCGAACGTAGAAACGCTGGATCTGGTGGCACTTGAACTTCCGGAATCTCGATACTAGCGTAAACATGGAAAATAAATAAGGTCCAGCTTGATACTAATCAAGCGAGAAAAAATAATCTATTTAAAAGGAGTAAAACGCATAAATCCGCAAATGGGGAATTTTAGAAATTTATCTGGGATGAATTTAGGAAAGTGGAGGTCAAAAATGGGTCCAGAATAATATTCGGAGAAAAGTGGTGAAATTTGGGAATTTTTGGGATTTTCTGTGATTTTCTAGGATTTATTTGGATTTTTCTGGATTTTGGAAATTGGAAAAATCGCTGAAATTCGGGATGAACAGTGTTGGGCGGCCGGTGCAGCATGCAGCCAGCCGCCGAAACAACCCGCGCGCGCAGCCAACGCGTAGCCTGGCGACGCTTGCGCGCGCGTCTGGCGATGGAGCGGCCGAGGCGGCCCGGCTCGCGCGCGCCCACGTGGTCGGATGACCGACACATGGCGTTGGCGGACGGAGAGATGGCGAGGAGCGAGCGGGCGGATGGAAGTGGGGTGGCGATCGGACGGCCGAGATGGGAAGAAGTGGCGAAACGGTACAATGGAATCGACGGCCGAGGTTATAAGGTAAGGGGAAGATCCGACGGCGGAGGGGCGACCACGACTTCGTCTTCCTCCTCCAGCCGCGACAGTGCTCCCGGAGCGGGGTCGCGGAGACAACGGCGGTCCGAGCGCCAGGGGCTTGCCGGCGGCCACCGAGGGCGTCAGCGGGGGCGGCTCGACAAGGGGGTTCCGTTTTGGGGCTTAGGAGGAGAAGGAGATCAATGGGGACGGCAGGGGGAAGAAGGGGGTGGCTCGGGTTGCGGTGGTGGGGAAGCTCACCGGCGGCGAAAGAACCAAATCGGCTGCTGCTACACGCTCAAGGGGGTGCGGGGAGCACGATGGCGGCGGAGGACGGCTTGGAGACTCGAGATGGTGCGCCACGGTGGGGTGCGACACGGAGAAACTTCGACGCCGGCGCAGCATAGGGTTCCACCTGGCCGGAGGGGCACGCCACGGCAATTAGGGGGAAATAGAGGAGCTCCTGGCGAAGGCAATTGAGATATGAAGGGGAGGGGAAGAAAAAGGGCTTACGGAGGTCGCCGGCGCAGGGGAGGGGAAAGGGCGGTGCTCCGGGTGTGTGGCGACAATCGGTAGCTCAGGGAGGCTCGAGCAACAAAGGAAGTGAGGAGAGAAATGGAGGGACTCGGGGAGCAATGGGGCGAGAGGGAGGCAGGGGAAAGCTTTATGCCCGGGCGGAGGGGATGCATTCGGGGAGGAGGCACGGGCGGCCAAGGGGGAAGAACCAAGCGGCCAAGGGGGAAGAATCGATCTCCAAGGGGGAAGAATCGAGCTCAAGGGGAAGAACCGGCGAGAGGTCTGCAGTGGGGCCGAGCGCGGCGGCGGCGGCAGCGGCGGCGGTGACGTTGCTCCGGTGGCGTCAGCGGGGAAGGGGGGAACGAACCCACTGTCGCGGGCGAAGACCGGGCGCAGTCGCGGGCACGCGCAGCGCGTGCGCGCGGAAGAAGACGGGGACGAGCGAGGCGCAAGCGAAGGGGAAGGAGTGAGGCAGCGCCAGGGAAGGGAGAAGGCGGGGAGAAGGCGCGGCGCCAACGGGAGAAAAGAGGAGGCAGGCGCTGGGGAGTGGGGAAGGCGGAAAATGGCAGGGCGCCGGAGGAAAGGAGAGGCGCCTCGGCCAGAAAAGGAAAGCGCAAACCGGGGCGACTTTCCAAAAAGGGAAAGTTTTCAAAATTCCCCCAAAAATAAAAAAAATGCACAGAAAATTTGGGTTTGAATTTTTAGGGCTTTTCAATTACAAGCCAAGGACGCAGCGCAAGGACGGCGCTTTCGGCAGCAGCGGTGGGAGACTCGCCAGCGGGGTGAGGAGGAGAGGAGGGGCGCGGTGGGGTGAGAGAGAGGAGGGCGCGCGGGGGGGGAGGAGGGGCGGCGGGCGAGGAGGCGGCGGGGTGGGGCGAGGGGGGGGGACGGGGGGCAGCGCGCGCGGCGGGGAGAGGAGGAGGGGGACGGGGAGGGCTTAGGGGCGAGGAGGGGACGGGACGGGGGCGGCGGCGGGGAGAGGAAGGGACGGCCGGACGGGGCGGAAGAGGAGTCGGCGACGGGGGGCAGCGGCGGCGCGGGGAGACGAGGGGAGACGAGGGGACGGGGTGGGGAGCGGCCGGCGGCGGGGCGACGAGTGCGGTGGTGGGCAGCGAGAGGCGGGAGGCGGCGGCGGGGGGCAGGGCCGGCAGCGGATTGGCCGAGGGTGGGGGCGGGATTTGAGAGGGTGGGGGCGGGACGCGGCGGGAGTGCGGGACTGCGGGAGGGGTGGGGACGGGCCGACGGGGGAATCGGGGGTAAAAAATCTTAAGCTCGCGAGCTATTCGAGCTCGGCTCGTTAAAGCTCGCGAGCTTAAGAAGAAGCTCGAATTCGGCTCGTTTGGAATTTGAATCAAGCTCGAATCGAGTCTAGAGCGAGCCAAGCTCGAGCAGCTCACGAGCCTCGAGCTTTTTTTACAGCCCTACGCGCGCGTCGAGGGGAAGCGCGGGCACGCGCACGTAGGTGCGGGCACGTCGCGGCTGCCAGGAGCTAAGCTAGTATATAGGCATCAAACCAATTCCCAAACTCCCGTGCGCACCGCTGCTGCTATACGATGATGAAGCGCATCCAGGACGGGTGGGGCGCGGGGTGAGCGGGTCAGCGTGTGACTGGAATTGTTCCCACAATTTCATTGTAGTATTTTCTTAAATTTTTTTTAGTTTTTAGACATATGTAATATCTATTATTATAAATCTAACCTCTTCATCGAACTCAACAATCATGACAGGTTAACATTAATTAAAAAGGCGGCTGGTTGGTTTTGTGTCGAGTGTTGGGCTTCTCAACTTGGATGGTCAGTTTTCTGTCGAGTGCTGGGCACCTCAACTCGGTACCCACCAAATTTAAAGAGGTGGTTAGATTTATAAAAATAGATACGAGTAAAAGATGATAACAATGCCATTTATGTTATCTCTGACGGCGATGTACGTGAGTGACGTGGCTGCCGACCGTGTGTATGTACTGCCCAATAATCATGCATCACGTTGCTTCTCACCGACTTGCTAAGGCTCCACTAGGTTGGGCTGAAAAATAATGGCTTATAGCTGAAATTGCACTATAGCTGGCTGAAATTATAATATAACTGAAGGTAGCTTATTGGCGTAATTAAATTTAAAAAATTTAAAACTAAGAAAAATATGTTAGCTCATTATGGACACGCAAATGAATACGGAAAAAAGAACCAGCAAAAAAACTCAAAAAACCAAAAATTTTAAAAAACGAAATTTATAAATAATAAAAAAATAAATCAAAAATCAGAAACTCAAACAGAAACGAGCAGGACACAAACGAGCCCCATCTGAACAGGGCCAGGTGTTCTGCGGTGAATCGATCGATGCGTGCCCCAATTGCGGCGTCCTCACCGTAATCGTAGAATTTTTATACGGATAATCTATTTTTATTCAAAATTACATAAATATACCCGCGGAAATTTTTTGCAAAAATAGGCTCGATCGCCTAATGGTTGGGCGATCGAGACTTCACCAACCGCATCAGCGACACAATATATCTCGCAGATGAAGCGATCGCATTAAGTCGCTCTTCCGTTCAGCGACTTAAGGGTAGTCGCCACCCGTTAAGCGACTAGCATGCGATCGCCATCCGTTAAGCGATCGCATGTAGCCCCGTGATTGTTTTTTGTGAATTTTGTAACGTTGAACCGGTAAAAAATACGGTGAAGTTGTAATAAAAGTTTATGTTCATTGTATATTGTAGGTATGTAAAAAGTTTTTAAAATTTTTTATGAAAGATTGAGTAGAAAACGATCGATACATACAACATTAAGTGAGATAGTTTATGTGCGGAGAGAGATGATAGACTATGTAAATTTAAATAAACTTCATAATATAATCGAGTAACATGCCGCATGTTTTTCATTACATGCATAACATATATAGCATCTGCAACACGCCTCACTGGTCACCTGGTGTGCCCGTCACCGCGCCGCGTCCTCCCATATGGCCTCGCTTGGCCCTTCTCGGTGCAACGGGTTAGGACGATCCGAAAAGTAAAATGAGCAGGAGGGTGTCTATCCCGCCTCTGCGCTGGTGGAGTCACCGCACCTCGGCGTGTGCCCTCCGTGCACCGGGAGGGCATCGCCGAGAGAGAACCTCGGTGCTGCGTCGGAGAACCGCTCGCCACTCCGCAAAAATCGGTCCACATCGTCCGGCTGGGAGACGCCGTCTTCTTGGTAAGTACCGCAATATTAATATCGTTAGTTCGTTGCATGTCGTCTTCGAGATAAACACGATATAAGACCCTATGCGTACCGTGGTCGGGCGCCATGGAGGAGCGTACACCCGCGTGGGAAGACAGGTGTGCGTGGAGGCATGAAGTGAACCGTGTAGGAGGCCCCGCCAGTGCTGAACCCCGGCCGCCCGGGTGAGGCGGTGGAGAACGTGTCCACGTCGGTGCACGAGTAGTGCCACGCTGGTCGGGTGGCACCGTGGACGAGCGAGCGGAGCGGTGGCGTGGAGACCGCCGGTAGCCTCGTGCGGGACGATGAGGCTAACAATACATCTACACCTCGTGCATCCGGCGCAGGCGTCGCCGCTCCTCATGGGTCACCGCCCACCACCGTGAGCCTCTCAAATCTTGTCGGAGTCGGCACATAGGGCAGAACCGACGTCAGCCTGGACACAAAGACATGAAATGGTCGATTATCGAAACGACATTACCATTCGGGAATCTTTGAAATGACATGTAACGTACCGCGAGGTGAGTGTCGCGCGCGGCGCGCGTATGCGTGTCCGTCGGGCGGCGATGTGTGTGGCAGACGGGTCTACCACATATACGAGCCTGGTACGGGTCTGTGGCTGGTACCAGCGAAGGTACTCCGCGTACTCCGTGCTGTCGTACGGGCGGTCCTCCTCCACGCGGTCGTCGAGCGCACCCTCCCACTGCTCGACCCAGGGATGCATCTTCAACGACCGCCAGTGCCTCTTTTCACTCCCGCCAGCGGCTCTGCGTATAGAACCATTACGTAATGTGAGATACTTGCGAACGCAGAGGTAAGTATGTACATATTTACCACAAACGATCACTCACCGTGCGTGCGTCTGCGAAGCGATGGTCCGATCGATACAGAACCGCCGCCGTAGTTCGAATCGCCGCATCACCACCGGGTGCGTAGTCCTCCACGTAGATGAGGTACACGAGCCCGGCGGGTGAGCGAAAAGCCTCGCACGCCAAACAAAGTGAGGACAGACCGGCGGGAGCACGGGCTCGCATCGCCAGCCGTATCGTCGGCTCCCAGCGCGACGTCGTCGGATGTGATGCGGTCGAGCCGCTCCACAAAGACCCGATGCGCCGCGTGACTCGCACGCGCGCGAATCGTACTGCAAGAAAGACAAGTTGTTTAGATTGACGATCGTCAGTAAGAAAGAAATAGTAGACTGTGATAACACTTACTCGACGACGGCACCAGATAGAACCCATCGTTGGCCGGTCGACGCCTCCCCCTCCCCCTGGATACATCTCGGGCCCGTACGGACCCATGTCGTCGGCCGACAGTCGTCCGACGCTTAAGCGCTCGAACGACCACAACTGCAGTAGAAGGGGACAGCCCGTGAGGATCGAGTTTGCCTTGATCCTCATGCACGCATCGTACAGCGCGCGGTACATCGCGGCAAGTACGGCCGATCCCCAGCTGACCTGGTGGGGCTCGCCGTCAGCGATCGCCCTCGCATAAGCGATGAGGCGCACATCCACCGAGTTGCCGTGGCTGGTGGTAAAAAGCACCCAACCAAACAACCACAGCACGTACGCCTCCAGGTGCCGCGAGACCTGGTGATCGTCTGCCTGCGGAACCATGCGCTCCACCTGAATGCAAAAAAGTTGTTATTAGTACGTAATACCACAAATAAGAGCTTCGAAGACACGATCGATTTTATATACCACGTGCCGTGCTTCGCTCGAGCCACCTCGATGTCGGCCCATGGGTCCGCTCCTCTCCGAACACGTGGTGGTCATCGGCGGTGGAACGACACCACATCGCGGCGGCGGTCGGCGCACCGATGGGCGGGGCCTCCGGTAGGAAGCGGCGTCTCCGCGATCGGAAGCCCGAGGAGCGGACACATCCTGCAAGGTCGGCGTCATTTCCGAATGGGAGGTGGAAAGTGTGCGTCTCGGGCGCCAACGGTCCACCAAAGCCGTCGAGGAGAACGGTCGAGCGGAAGCGTCGTGATCGCTCCCCCCGCCTCGTCCCCCTCGTCCCGCCCGGCGCCGCCGCCTCCATCCTCATCCGTGGCCTGCACCATCCGGCAAGAGGAGTAGCCCGGCATCCCGCACTGCAAACAAAGTGAAGGTCAAGACGGAACGAACTTACGGCCGCACTAAACGCTGGAGTAGTGCAAACCTGGCGGTCCAACGAGGGTCGAGTCCCCAGGCCACGCGAGGTGTGCGTGTCCGGACCACTCCCAGCTGAGGCGGGTCGTCCGTGCTCCCCGGTGGCGGGACTAGACGGAAGCGCGATGAGAGCGGTCCACGTGCTCGTCCAACAAATACAACCGCCACTTCGAGTCACGTCCAGCACGAGTCATACCTGGAAAATTTGTACAATAATTTCAACATTCAATGTTCTACATCTAAATTTGTATAAGAATTGCAACATTAAATTTTCTACATCTAAATTTCAACACCAAATTTTCTACATCTAAATTTGTACAATAATTTGAACATTACATTTTCTTCATGTAAATTTCAACACTAAATTTTCTACATCTAAATTTGTACAATAATTGCAACATTAAATTTTGTACATGTACATTTAAATACTATTTTTTGTACAATAATGCATTATAAATGGTATACAAAATTTAGTTTATACATTTTGTAAACTAAATTTCTAAACTATATTTACTAAACAAAATTTGAAAATTAAATTTGTAAACTAAATTTCTAAACTACATTTTCTAAACTAATTTTCTAGACTACATTTTCTAAACTAATTTTCTAGACTACATTTTCTAAACTAATTTTCTAGACTATATTTTCTAAACTAATTTTCTAAACTATATTTCTAAACTAATTTTCTAGACTACATTTTCTAAACTATATTTCTAAACTAATTTTCTACACTACATTTTCTAAACTAATTTTCTAAACTAATTTTCTAGACTACATTTTCTAAACTATATTTCTAAACTAATTTTCTACACTACATTTTCTAAACTAATCTTCTACACTAACAAAAAATATAACACCAAAAACTTACCTGAAAAACACGCACTCCTTCTCCTTCTCCCCCTTCTCTTCTCCTCTCCCTCTCCCTCTTTCCCCTCTCTTCTCTGCGCTGGCCGAACGGAAGAACAGTGTGGCGCTTCGTCGTCGCCGAGCGCGGCCTTATATCCCACCTTCAGTCGCCGAACCGTTGGGCGACTGAATCGCAGTCGCCGAACCGTTCGGCGACTACATTGAAGGCGCCCAACGGTTGGGCGACTGCAATTAATCGCCCAACCGTTTGTAGATTCTCCAGCTGTCGCGGTCTGGTTGGGCGAAAGTCTCCAGTCGCCCAACCATTAGGCGACTGGAGCCTATTTTTGCAAAAAAATTTCCCGCGGGTATATTTATGTAATTTCGAATAAAAAATAGATTATCCGTACAAAAAATTCGTGCACTGTACGCCTATTTTGCCCTTGCAGTTGCTTACCCACCATGGTACTACCGTACTGTTTTTGTGAATAGGTATAGGGCCTGTTCGGGTTGAGACAAGCCGGTCGGCTTTTGGCAGCCGCTACAGTACCTAACTTTTAAACGGAGTATTTTTTTCAAGACGGAGTCTACAAATTAAACGTAGTACACGTTAAAAGCCCAACATCTGTACCAGCCAAAATCGCAAGTGAGTATCGATCTCTCCGTAATCTGTACCGTAAACAGCTAAAATTCAAAAATTTCAGCCAAAAGCCATAAGCCGCAGTCAAAAAGAACAGGCCCATCGCTTTTGTAGATGTAGGTATGTATAGCTAATGCCATTAATTAATATGCTAATGCGATTCTGTACCTACATGTACCTCTTCTTTCAAAATACATATTTCTGCGTACAATTTACCACGTGGTCGACGATATTGGTGTAAACCACTCCTTAAACTATCGATTTTTCAAGATTGTTACATTTACTTTTCAGTTAGACTTTGGGTCATGTATGGACGATCACTGCAAATCTATGCAAGATTAGGAGGTGCAAAACTTGAAGGCTAGATTTGATTATGAGTGTCTTTCCAAGGACAAATCTAAATCATACCCATACTTATATTATGTTCTTGTAATTAGGCTACTTTTTTACTATATTTTCCATACATATGTGTACCAAAATTAACTTGGTTACGAAATCCGGGCACTCGTAATTTGGTTAAGAAACACTAAGAAAATGAACAAAGACACTAACGCGATTGGAATCGTACCAAAATATTTAGCAACAAACCAAATTCTAGACAACCGTAGTCAAAATCAACTAACTTAGGCAAAAGAAAAAGGGCAATGCGTGCAATGGCTTCAATCGAAAGGCACCCCTCAGTTCCAACATAGTAATTCGTCATTGAGCTTATTATACATTGCAAAGATCTTTCACACCGCAAGAGGCATTTCTAGAGTCCTTCGTACATGATATTATTGCAGATGGCTTGCAGTTTGGCACATCTCAGCTGGATGACTTCAACCCTTACCTGAGCCAGCGTACTGTATCTTAGCCTACTGGACCACTGCCAGCCGCTGAGCAGATAGATTAGTCTCCATACCTCTTTCGACCCAATACGCAACCTCCGGACCGTCTAACGAACTCAACAAGATATACTCGTGCGCGACGGAAGATAAGATCACGTATGGGCAGGCAAGTGCGGCGAGAAGATAGTAGTGGCTAAGAAGAGTGAGCCATATCGCATCCTGTGATGCATTTTTTGTAGTACTTTAATTTCTTTTAATTATACAAATTCATAATGTATCAAATTATAAAAAAGTGAAATATTTGTTAAATTCATGGTTAAGTTAATCCGAGCAAATATAGCTAATTCGGACTATATAAAATTTTCAAAAAATTACATAATAACTATTACTGCATCGGAAGGCTTCACATAAAATTTCGTAATTTTTAGAGTTCGTTTGCTATATGTAAAAACTTATAAAAATATTGAAATTGCATGAATTTTTAGGAACATTCGTTATGAATAAAATTTCTCAAAAATTCCACTGCAAGGAACATTGTGTCCGAAGGCTGTAAATAAATTTTCATAATTTTTTGAGTTCATTTGGTATATTTAAAAATTCAAACAAACACTAAACCGGAAAAAAATTAGGCAGGTACTGCCGCCTGGGAGCTGGCGACATGCTTGCCTACCGCCTAGTGGCTGGGCGATAGGCGCCTGCCGCCGGCGACAGTGCTACGCGTCGCCCCACGGGCGCCGCCGCCCGATCCGCCAACGGTAAAAATAATATTTTTATCAATACGTTGTGTGTACTGACCGTGTGTATGTACTGCCCAATAATTTTATCTGCGTGCGCGTGCATCACGTTGCTTCTCACTGACCTGGCTAAACGAGCCCCATCTGACCAGTGCCAGGCGTTCTCCGGCTGGTCCAGTCCAGTGCCAGGCCCCAATTGCGACGTCTGCCGTGCAGTGTACCCCTATTTTGCCTTTGCAGTTGCTTACTCACCATGGTACTACCGTACTGTTTTTTGAATAGGTATATGTCGCTTTTGTAGATAAAGGTATGTATAGCTAATGCCATTAATTACTATGCTAATGCGATTCTGTACCTACATGTACCTCTTCTTTCAAAATACATATTTCTGCGTACAATTTACCACGTGGTCGACGACATTGGTGTAAACCACTCCTTAAACTATCGATTTTTCAAGATTGTTACATTTACTTTTCAGTTAGACTTGGTCATACATGTATGGACGGTCACTGCAAATCTATGCAAGATTAGGAGGTGCAAAACTTGAAGGCTAGATTTGATTATGAGTGTCTTTCCAAGGACAAATCTAAACCATAGCCATACTCATATTATCTTCTTGTAATTAGGCTACTTTTGTTTACTATATTTTCCGTACATATTTGTACCAAAATTAACTTGGTTACGAAATCCGGGCACTCATAATTTGGTTAAGAAACACTAAGAAAATGAACAAACACAGTAACGCGATTGGAATCGTACCAAAATATTTAGCAACAAACCAAATTCTAGGCAACCATAGTCAAAATAATTTAACTTAGGCAAAAGAAAAAGGGCAATGCGTGCAATGGCTTCAATCGAAAGGCACCCCTCAGTTCCAACATATAGTGATTCGTCATTGAGCTTATTACGTCATTGCAAAGATCTTTACCATGAACTCACAATAACACACACGTTTTCTACTAATATGTCCCATCACTTTGACCTTTAAACAATATGATTGATTGGGTATAATTTAAATCAATAAAACTAAGAAAAAGCATATTATGTGCAATTACACCTTAGGCCCGTTTGAGACGTACGAATTTTATAAGATTCTTATAAGAAGTTTGTTGTTTTCTATAAAATTCTTCTGAAATTAGTTTGAACTTATTGCATTCGAAATAGGGCCTTAATTTTAATATTTTTTTCATTTGGCTGTCACTAAAGTTCAAGTGGAGTTTTTTTGGGTAATATGCGTCATTAATCTGATAAGGGTAATTATCATATATTTTTTCCACACTACCAACAATGTAGCATATTTTTTAATTACTTCAATGCTTCTTACGAAATTATTTTGCATACAAAAATTTCAAATATACACCAGTTTAATCAAATCCATAAAACTATGTAATATATAGGCCCTGTTTGGTACAGCTCCTGCTCCCAGCTTCTCACTAGATTCTCGTGGAGTTGTACCAAACACCCAACTTCTCAAAATGGTTGGATTCTGATTCTCGCGAGTAGCAGAGCTAGAAATGAACTAGAGTAGAGAAGCAGCCTTTTGGTGGATTCTTGTGGGGGGCCATCCAACTAAAACAAATATACCCATAGAATTTGATGGGAATTACCCGCAAATGCCACTGACCTAACCCCATCGCGCGCCCATCCTGCTCCTTCTCTTGCCAGACGCCGCCTCCCCCCATCTCTCGCTCCTCTCTCGCCCCGCCGCCGCCCTCCCTTCTCTCCCTCGCTCCGCCGCCGCCCTCCCTCTCTTGGCCCACCGACGCCCTCCCTTCTCTCCCTCCTTTCTCTCGCCCCACGCCGCTCCCTCCCAATCTCGCCCTTCTCTCACCCCGCCGCCTCCCTCCGTCCACAGCACCGCCGCCGCCTCCCTCCGTCCACGGCACCGCCACCGCCTCCCTCCCTTCTCTCGCCCCGCCGCCGCCCTCCCTCTCTTGGCCCGCCGCCGCCCTCCCTCTCTTGGACCGCCGCCGCCTCCTCCCTCCGTCCGATCCACGGCACCGCCGCCGCCTCCCTCCGGTCCCCAGCAGCGCCGCCGCTGCTTCCACCATCTATGTGTTAAGTACAGGTGAACAAAAACCACTTCTTTGGCTAGAATTTTGATTGCAAATCAATGATGGCTTGACATAGTTTGCTGTTTTTTCCTCAGCAATTCTCCTCTTGGCCGAAGACCGGATGTTAATTGTGTGTTGATTGCAAACCATCTGTGATGTTTGTGTACAAAGTTAATAACAGATGCGTGTTATTATGGTGAATCTTGTTGTTGCCTGGGATTTTTCATGTTATTATGGTTAAGTACTTGTAAGAATTATTTGGTGAATCTTGTTGTTCCCGGCATTAACACCGAGGAGATGTCATGTATGATACGTAAATAACATGAGCTTGTGCATACACTGCAGAATGTTAGAAATTGTAAATAAGAAGTTTTTGTATGCGACATCGTATGATGTAAAGACCTGCAAGATATGGAGATCACTACTGCCTGTTCATTGCGGTTCATGAATGATATGAGCTAAGGACATGTGTTGTTTCAATTTTGCTCACTGATTTCCTGTTTCTCTGAATCTTTCATTATCCACTATGATATGTATCTATTTTTAGCTATCGAAGAGATTAGGACAAATGCTTTTGATCTTATGCACAAACCATTTACCTATATCATTGTGATCTCATACAATAATTGTGATAATTATATCTATATCATTTACCTACGATATTGTCATAAATTTGCATCTGTATAAGAAAATTGCTCTTAAACTCTCATAGGTATAGCTGCTGGCCGAGGTATTGCCAACCCTAGTTCGCCATGAGAATGTTCTACATAAAACTACACCACCGGTCAAAAAGGAAAAAAGAGAAAGAAAATCTAGTTAAATTGAAGTGTCAAAACTAGGGGTAACATGGTCTATTTTCCTCAAATCTCCTCTTTTATGAATCTGGAGCCAACTCACTAGCCAAACGCTTTTCAGAGGTAGCTCCAGATTCTCAGAGAAGTGGATTCTCGGATAATCCAGAGCAGAAGTTGAAAAATGAGAATCTAGAGCTCTACCAAACAGGCCCATAGTCTCCTTAGGGGTTGCTTGGATCTGCAGTTTTAACAAAACTAGATTTTGCTAAACGCACTTTAGAGCCTAACAACCTAAAACTTTTGTTTGGATGAGGCAACAAACTTGCGGATACCGAAAACTAGTTTTTGGTAAATTCAATTTTCCACGTTTTACGAAAATCGACGATATGCCGTTTTTAACAATAAAAAAAAATCAGTTTTCCATGTACTCATTCTCAACAACCCCTATTCTCCTTCGGCTCATGGGACAATACTAATCGAATACAAGTCAAGATCATTGGTTTCATCTTCGGTTCTTTTGGCTTCAGTTTTTTGGCAGTGCGGTCGGCATGGAGAGAGAGAGGGGGAGGAGCGATTGGAAAAGAGGAGGTGATTGATCCATGTGCTTAGTGGGCAAAATGGAGAGGGCCATTTTTTAGTTATGGCTTATTAATTTAGTAAATAATAATTTTCGCGAGAAATTAAAAGTTAAAGGGAGTAAAGGTATTTTTCCTATATATATATATATATATATATATATATATATATATATATATATATATATATATATATATATAGGAAAAATAACTTTTACTCCCGAATAACTTCACCCGGTCATCCACCGTCAATGGTTGCTTGCAATTGATGCGCTAGTTTGTGATTAACGGGTTGAAAGTCACCGGTTATAGACACATCCGATCTAATTGTGTCTGGTCTGTCTATCGTGATCTTCCGTGAGTTACGCTATCCATCGAGTAATATCCGAGATTTTGGGCAACCGACCAACAAGGAGACTCGTCTGATCCGTCGTTAACTTCGGGCCTCATCTGAAATCTCTCCTCAAGATTTTCGTTGTTAACGGATCATTGCGGCTCGAAGCTATCAGCTTGGCGGCGTGCCTTCATGCCGTTCTTAGCAGTGAGGAGATTTCTTATCTGAATTCATGGTTACTTCTTTACCTTACTATTCCAGTTCAATCCGGAGGATAATACTCCCCTGTATGTATAACTCTTTGATTTCTTTTATGGCATCTCTATTGTGATGTTTTGCATTATTGAGAATACTTCCTGTCCATGAGCGGAATACTCCCTGCATGTAAATCTCTTTGATGTCTTCTATGGCTTCTCTGATCTGACGATTTGCACTATCGAAAAGACTTCCTGCTAGATGTTCGAATTGTTTTTTTTTCAAATCTTGTTAATTATGAAGTTTTGGTTTGTTTATTTCCTGCGAGTCGGTGCCCCTAAAAGAAAGGAACGAACCAACCAGTAAAAACTGATGATTCTGTAATCGATTCACCTCCATATATCTATAGAACAAAAAAAACAAGTTTCAGGCAATTTGGTCTCACGAGGTAGGGTGTTTGTAATGTAATCAACTGGATTTTTTGGACATCTTGTGTGTTTGCGTTTAATAGCCGCAGATTCTGTCTGCGCTACTCTGATTTTACTGTATCACATCAGAAACGGAATATATGTGCCAACATGCAGTATTATCCCCATTACAACTTTAATCCTTATGTTTGTCTTACGTACATACTGTCATTTGGTTTGCAGCCATTTTGTTTTAGTCCAAATGTTTTCATGCCTTTTGTTGTGTACTTCCTTTTGTTGTGTACTTCCTGTGAACTATACTAATGCTTAAATATACTCCATACTCCATAGCTCACCGTGTCATACTCCCAGATTAATGACCTCCTATACCGCTTGCCTGCCGAACTGATGAAGTAGCCGCGGATGTGTTCCTGCGTGACTCCATGGCCGCATGGCCTGTGCGCAATTGTACTCCTTTTGGATTTTCTTTTGGGAGTGGTATATCCTTTTGGATTTCCTTTTTTTGAGAGAGAGCAGCATATACTTCTTTTTCTGGTGGATAGCTCTCATACGATCTGCTTAGTTTCTTCCTTGTAACTTTCTTTATGCAATGAAAAGGAGTATATTTCCGGTTTCAATAAGAATGGTTATATTTCATCGACTAGCACATTCTTAATCTATCTTAGTACGTAACTTTTCCATTTTTACATTTGACTTATACTCTTGTTTTGCTCACTGCAACTTGTTCTTTTAATCTTGAGTCTTGACATACATCCTTTTTCTAAACTATATACTACCATGCATGTCAGATGCTTCAGAAATTTCTACAGTTTGCTCGTGGCTAGTCTAATCATGTTAACTGCCCTGCATAGAGGCTGGGAAAGTAGGGGAGAGGATTGTGCGGGAGTAAATGCATTTCCTTGTCAGCCAAATATTGTGTTAGTAAAACTAGTTTTCAGTTTGTGTCATCCGAACAAAGAATTTTATAGACTCATGCTAACAGAATATATAACAACCTAAAACTGATTCTCCTAAAAATAGTATGAAATCATGTTTTATGAAAACTAATTGCTATTTCCTTTATTATTTTGCATTGTTCCAAAAGATATAGCGGAGTTTTTTTTTTACTATTTTTCCTTATTTTTTGACTCACAAAAATCTAACATCTATTATAATATACTTTTAGCCAAAAACCAACCCTAAGAGCCAGAAGCCAAGTTTGTAAGCTATTTGGAGCGACACCTATATCCCTAGGTTGTCCATTTCAGCACCAGGAACCATTAAAACTCTTAGGAGTCTTCGCATATTCTTGTAGTGCATCCAGAGCACCGAGTCAATATAAAACAAACTTTTTAACATATTGTTTTCTTAATGAACTCATCTCAAACTTATCTAGTTATCTGCAAAATATTCACCTACCGCAATGAACTTTGTAATGCCACGGGTAGCACTGAACTTATTTCCAAATTTAGATGAACCCCGCTTGCAACACCACCATATCACAGGAAAAGAAGGAAATGGGAAACCACACTGTATGGTATAGCCGTAGCACCGAGGAAGGGTGCTACGCTAAGGAGCACGAACACGATGCTGCAACATGGTCCTGCGGCTAGGGATGGATATCGACCCAAAACCTTGTTTTATTGAGCTTTCTTAAAATTGAACTAGTTTAATTTAATATTATTTTATGTGTAATTTAAAAGTATTTTTAGAAACGAACTAACGAGCTGAGCTAGAGTAAAATTCAAATTCATTTAAAATCAACTTATTTTAATGTTTAACTAATTAACGAGCATATTTGAATCAATTTTGTATCAAGCCAACGAGTCTCACTAACGAGTTTTTTTGTTACCGGCCGTAACCACATAGCGGGACATTCGGTGGAGATCTCCACCGCATGGCACGAAAACTTAAGACCTCACTCTAAACGGTTGCAATTTTTGATTTTTTTAGCTTTCGTTTTATTTAAGTCAGGAACCACTTGAAACACGTTGGTTTCGATTTATTTTAGCCTTTTGGTTTTTTGTATTTTTTTCTCTTAATCCTTTACATCATTTGTGACGATATAATGATTTTATTTATTTATTTTAATTAAATGATTTAGAAAAAATTAATAATTATTACATTGTAATTTTAACAAAGACAAACGTCAGAAACATATCAGCTCTTCGGGGGCGGGTCCTAAGTCTCAGGACAGTGGCGAGCTAGCAAAGTTAGGGAGCTCGGGCAAGCCTAACTCGACGTTTATTGTGTCCAGCCACAGCTAGTGCCGCTCCATCCGGCGGCGGTGGATCTCC
The DNA here is from genome assembly GCA_036346575.1 of Dendrocalamus sinicus. Taxonomy (NCBI): domain Eukaryota; kingdom Viridiplantae; phylum Streptophyta; class Magnoliopsida; order Poales; family Poaceae; genus Dendrocalamus; species Dendrocalamus sinicus. Next base: position 23,133,187 of record CM070645.1, read on the forward strand.
ATAGCTTGTCGCCGACGAGTCCAGACAGTCGCCCACGCTCGCCTGGACTGGACTCCGCCCCTGCCTCCAGGGGCTCGCCCACCGGGGTCCGGCCCCGCGCTAGCTGGCTGCTGTGCCGACGCGGGCGCGCCTTTCGACTATTGCCGTATATACGTACGGCTCCGGCATGCACGTGCGTCGCGCGGCAACTGTAGCCAGGAGCCAACCCTTATCATACAAACGGCATCCGAGGCGACGGGGGTGCCAGTGGATGTGCCGGATCAGGCGCGCGCAGCTGTGCAGGGCTGCGGCGACGGCGACGTGCCGACGCCGTACTCTGCGAGTGGCGCGCGCGCGTGCCTCACGTTTCTGGGGCGAATGTCTAGTGATCTGACCATGCCAGTCACCAGCCTCACGACGAGTAGATCCATCTGACTGGCCATGACCATGCTGTACCCACGTGGCTGACCGTTCATAGGCTGTGGCTCTTTTGCAAACTGATTTAGACTTCTATCTTTCACATTTTATAAGATATGGTGGTGATCATGGGCTTATTTTTGGTGGCTTATGGCTGAAAAGCACTGTAGCTGACTAAAAAAATACTGTACCTGACAGAGGCTTATTTAGCATAATTAAATTTAAAAAAATTAAAAAATATAAAAAATATGTTAGCCTATTACATATGATACAAACAAATACGGGAAAAAAAGAACCGGCAAAAAAGCTCAACAAAAAGCCAAAGTTCAGAAAAAGACGAAATTTATTAATAGTGAAAAATAAGCCGGAAGCTAAAAGCTGAAGCCCAACCGATCACTCCAGAGCATATGTGAGTATGGCTCCATTCATTTTAGCTTGATCTTCTGGCTTCTGATTTATTTTCCATTATTTCTAAATTTTGTCTCTTTTTGGTTTTTTTTAGCTTTTTGCCAGTTCTTTTTCCCATATTCGTTTGTGTTGTCTGTAACGGGCTAATCTGTTTTTTCCATTTTTAAATTTAGTTACGCCAAATAAACCACAATTAGCTACAGTATAATTTCAGTCAACTACATTGCAATTTCAACCATAAGCCAGCTTATTTCAGCCCAACCGAGCGGCACCTATATTAAAAGCTTCTCAATGTGATTTTTCCTCTTTTTTCGTTTTTACTTTACATTGTATGTGAAAATATAACGTTTTTTCTGATGTGCTTCTATTTTTTCTTTAATTTTCTTTGAGGGAATGTCTTAGCCAAATGCTAACCATCATTACATTGTCATTTCAGCCGAAAGTTAAAAGTCAAAAGCTAAATACTTTGTTCTTTTGGGCTGTAACTGATGACTTTTATCTACGCTTTTCGAGATAACAGCAAATGGCAAAGACGTCAATACGGACGACACACACGATTTTGAGTTTGAGAAGTTGTTTAAAGAATTTGTTTCAAGAAACCATCCTGTTTATTTCGACTTTCGGAAAAACCAGAAGACTAAACAGGGAGCCATTAGCTGCAGCAGAATTGAACGGGTCTAAAGCTTGTTGGCTGCATAAAGCTTGTTGGTTGTGAATTTTGCATGGTGCTTCACGCAACGGCTGCAAATCTCACTTGTAGCTGTTGATATGTGATAACGTGAATGGGTGTGCACACCATGTGCTTTCTGTATTGTGGCTCTAATGATCAGTTAAGGCATCAACATTGTTTCTTGGAAAGGTTCATGTGCATTGAAATGTGGGTTCCAAAACGGCTAGTTTAAGCAATGTGCCTTTGTATATGTTGTCGTTTTATAAATTGCCAAAAGGTGTTAGAAAACGGCTAGAATATTACTGCTGGGCTAGATTGCGTTGGCAAGAAGATCAGGGGGTTCAAAGATATCATTTGGTTAACTGGCATACAGTCTGTAAACCCAAAGATCAACGTGGACATGGAAATCATGAATCTTAGCCTCTTGGGTAAATGGCTGTGGAAGCTGGAGACTGAAGAGGGTATGTGGCAAGATTTCATTACAAGCAAATACTTGTCCAATGTCATTTTGTCACAGGTTTCTGTTAAACCGGGTGATTCGCAATTCTGGCAGGGTGTGATACAGTGGCTAGAGTCATAGAAGAGGGCTGGGGTTACATTAGAATTCGCAAAACTCTTTGGGGACCTACTCTCTAGATGTGGAAGGTCCTCAAATTACTTTGCTCTACAGTTCACATTACTAATCAAGCTGATGAGCTTGCCTGGATGTTGGGGACCAAAGGGAAATTCACTGTACATTCCTTTTATTGTGCTTTGAAGTTGCAGGCTACCCCTTTCCCTTGTAATTTCACATGGAAATTTAAATTGCCTCTTGAACTGAAAGTATTCATTTGGCTGTTGATTAAAAACAGCATCTTTACTAGGGACAATATGATACACGGCGGATGGAAAGGCCCCAGTGAGTGCTTGTTTTGTGGCAGGAATGAAAGCATAAATCACTTATTCTTTGAACGCTCCATTTCGAAATTTGTTTGGTATGTTGTTGGCTGTACATTCGGCATTGCAACAGTACCTGGGAGTGTTAGTCAAATGTTGGGGGGATGGCTGAATGGGTTCACATCTGAACAGAGAAGATTGATTGTGGTTGGTAGTGCTACAATCTGTTGGTCCATCTGGAAAACTAGAAATGCGGTCTGTTTCCAGCACAAACAACTTGGTGGTCCTACTGACATTATTCACTTGGTTTTATATTGGTTGGATTTTTGGCTGGTTTTTGCAGAGACAGGAGGAGCGAGTAGTTTTGCGCAAAGGAGTCGAGCAGCTGAGGCGGGTGGCAGCACAGATTGGAAGGTTATCAAGAGGATGGGCGCCGCTGACAAGACGACTTGATGCTATTTCATCCAGTTGAAGTTGTTATTTTGCCTTTTTGCGTAGTTAGTGTCTCCATTAGCCTGTCATCTGCAAGCTGAGGATGTGCCCAGGTGCTAGGCCATCCAAGTATTGGTTTCAGTTTTGCTTTCTTTGCTATTTATGGCTGGTTGTCCTTGCAGCAGTTGTAAACGACTTTAATTATCCGTTTGTTTCCAATAATGAAATCGGGCGACTCCTGTCCCATTTTATCAAAAAGAAAAGAAACGTTCGTTCCAAAATATCAAGAAATATTAGCTAAAACAATCAAGAGATAAGTCTTAACAAATACCAGAAGATGTAACAAATAAGTCTTAATAAATACTACCAGAAGAAATAAGTGCAGGGGATGCAAGCGGGTGGCTGTGTTCGATCCCGGCCACCTAAGGGGGAAAACTATAAATGTCCTAGAGTACGCCTCAGTAAGAGGTATGTAAGGTCGCAGATTTATACTTAGCTTTTGTATTTCTAGACGTATGTTAAAGAGACATACTTGCGCGTGGATGTGTGCTTGTGCGTGGTGATGTATACAAATACGTCTTTTTTGTAGTCATAAAAGAAAGAAAGAGCAGTATAGAACATAGCTTAAAATTGTATGGACATTTCAAACCCTAAAAACATTTTCTTCAAAAGGAACGTATCTTAAACCGACCTTCTAGTGGCAAATTAAGCCACTGCCTTTTTTTTCGCAAGATGGTTTCCGAAAGTTTACATATAAATTTATAGAATGACCTCACTATAATATGACACTAGCTGAATGCCTGTACGTTGCTACGAATTTTAAAATTTTCTTATACTATATGTTCTAAAATTTTTACAACATGCAGATAAACATGTACTAAAATTTTTTGAAATCCATAGCCAACGCACAGGCATTGAGCTATTACTACCTTGACTTCGACTATGCTATCGTAACTTGATAGTTATTTATTCCACCAGGCATCAGTATTATCGACACCAGGTGGAATTTAGTTGCTTGCCGTGCTAGGTTTCCTCATTTACGGGTTTTCCATGATTTGTGGTTCAATCCTTGGTTGTAAATAATCTATCATGTGCTGTTTTTTTCCTCTATGCTCTTGGAGTTGTACGTTGTTTAGTTATGAGCATCCTATATTGTTTTGTTTTATACCATGGCCATGATGTGTCCTGCGAAATTGAACTAATTCATAAGCTCCAATAGAAGGTAGTCCTTCTCACTATCTTTTGAAATCTTTGAAATGCTTCTCATGCAGCATATCACTCTGGTACCAGCATATGGAATTTTACTAATCAATTGCTACACATAAAAGTGAGAGTAGCATTTTGTCGTTAGTTTTGCATTTGTTACTTGAATTTCGTTAGTCATACACTTTTTCTCGCACCCGCTTGTTAAAGCTATCATTCTATTCTTTTGTAGCTTGGTTTGTTTCACACAAAGAAGCTGATCAAAAAGTAGTTTATGCATGTTTATTCTTCTGATATTATTTATGCATGTGTTTCAATTACATATCTAGAGAGCTATCCCCATCAAGTTACTAAAATAGCCTATGTATTCAAGTCAACCAATAGTGGTACAACAGAGCAAAACTTGACCTCAGAAGAATAGCAAGAGAAAGTAAGAAAGTAGGACTATAGATCTCCACTTGATTATATGAAAGTACTTATCTTAAGGCCCTTTGTTGTGCTATTTAATGAGCAGATAAATGAATTACACAAGGAGTTTACTGAACACTCATCAGTAGCAATACAAAATTTCCTTTCAGACGCCTCTGTATCGAGATTTCTTTGAGCAAGAAGCTAGAATGTGCAAAAAGCAAGTAAGCTAGAAATGATCTGCTGGGTATGCTTGGTTCAACCAATCTTTGTATTTATGTTCAATTCAAAATAGATGTGTTCATGGGCAATACAAAGAGCAGTGTAATTAAAACATTGGTGAGAAACACATGTATTATTTAAGAATGATGTAAAGTAATATTAGTACAGAAGGAATAAGCATTGTCAGTGTCATTTTAGGCACAACAGATTGTACTCATATTTAAGAAGTATTTCACATTTTTAGATTTACAATGCAATGTAACATTTTCATCTTTCAACCTTCAGGAAGACATTGCACATGAAGCAGATGTTGGAAAGATTTATAGGGCTAATTATGAGGACAAACTTGGAAGAATGTTCTTGTACTGAGGCTAGACTTAAGAGGTTAATCCACTTGCTGAAGATGAAATTTCTGGAAAAAATTGGTGCTTCCATAAATAAGTGTTTTGTATAGTTCTGTATTAGATGTACATATACCTATCATCTAATATGCTTTGAAATCACATTGGAGTCATCTAATACGCGACCATAATTTGCTCTTCGAAGTTCAAACACCTCAGGATTAGCACATGTCCTCCTAAATTATACGAAGCTTTACAGTTAAGATATGCAGAGTGAAGTTACCTCTCCTTTGAGAGGAGCAAGGGGTCGCCCATGCGCTACACCAAAAACTCGTACTCGTTTTGGATCGCATCGTCCTTCCTCAACCCCGCGAATATCTCCCAGATCCACTCCTCATCCTTATAAACCCTGTTTCATTTAATTCAATCGAGGCCATAAAATCAGAAAAAGAAATTGGGGAAGGAAGGAAGAAAACCTAGATTAGAGTTGATAGGACGGGAGAAACCAAGAAGCAGACCTGGTGTAGAAGTTGGTGGAGAGGTCGATAAAGGGTTGCGGGGTGCTGTTGAGCGCCTTGAAGAGGTTGCTGTCGTCGATGGCAAAGGCGTCGCCGGTCGCCACGTCGCTCCACTCTGATGCCTTGTCCTGCAGGGACTGCATTGTGACCTGGGTTGGGATGCCACCATAGCAGCTACACTAAGAAACGTCCATCTTAGCAACCAAGGTTGAGACTTCGGGGAGGTAGGAAAGAGACATGGCGATGACCAGATCCGGTCAAGGAACGACAATGAGGTGGCTCACTCGGGTCGGCGCGGTTGGAGGTGAAGGGGGAGGGGGATGTTTCGGTGGGGTGGCACTGGGAGATAGCAGGCGGGACGGTGGCCGAGCAGCTACGATGCAGATGAGGAGCGAGTGAGGAGAGAGCATGCGAGACACTGGCTAGGTGATGACGATGCGAAGGAGGATAGCACAACAAGAGAGCGGAATTGGGGTGAAGTAGATCGCATATGTGCTTACCATCATGGGTGACGAGGGGGTAGTCGAAGGCAGAGAGGTTGATGAACCAGTTCTAACCGCCACCCTCGCGTAGTAGGATGGCCACTGGGTGTAGCATGTTGGCCACCATGATTAGGCCCCGGTAGGTGACTAGGTTGGCGTGGGTGACCACCTTGATATTCTAGAACCGTGAGTAGATGGGGTCGGCGTGCACGGCAGCGGCGAGCTCGAAGCACTCGGTGGCCGGCACCTCTAGGTCGAGGTGCACCATGTATAGGTTGGCCGGGTGGTAGAGCACCCTAAGCGTCTGGCGCAGTGTGGCGCCATCGCTGGCGGATCCGGAGACGAGGTAGGAGATCCTGGGCATGGCCGGCTATGGGTAGGCAGGGTTGGGCCACACCTGCTACTGGCGCAGCTTGGCCTTGACAAAGAGTGGCTCAGCGGAGGTGTGGAAACTTGGAGAGAGAACGGAGGAGGAAAGTAGTGGGCGTAGTGGGGAGCGGTTCAGAAAGCGACGATTCGGGAGGAGCCATGCACATTTGATCGGACTGGTGTGAAGAGTCAAGGAAGAATGAACGGCTGAAAAGTGTTGAGGAAGAATGGACTGACGACTACCAACTCACACTTTTAATGAGTAGAGATAGTGATAATTGACTCCACAGGTTAAACCCACCATACCTTCGTAAATCTGCAATTGCAGAGGCTACTTGAATAGTACTGTTACCATGTAGGAGTACTATCAAATTCCATGTGCGGCAAGTTTTCTGAATCTATGTTTAATTTTGATCATGTTGGCCACTTGCTTCGAGGCAGCTGTTAGCCTCATTGCCCTTCATTTTACAGACAGAGTGAGATCTGAATTCAAGTGGTCCCAGAGTGTTCATAGAGAAGTTATATAAGTCATCAAATGGAACAAGATAGGTCACCAAAATGGAACAAATACGTACGTATTCCCCAGTTCATACCAAATCGGTGCAACCTAATTTTGCCACCCCCTCCATAAATCCCCAGCTCTGCAAACGAGTGGCTTCTGCTGCAGCTACTTGTACTATCAGAGAACACGTTTTCAAGGCAGGCTGATCAGCACGAGATGTCTTATCAGGAGAGACCGGACCACCACGTGCTTCCAAAATAGCTGGCTAGCATTTTGTATGTCGCCATCGCCGTGCTGGCATGTAACGAATAAACGATGGATAGGTGCTGGCATGCCGTCCACACCTGACAGTGGAGTGCGCAACTTGATCCATGCACGAGTTCAGCGAGATGAATAAGTTTCAATTTCTGTCGAGAGCGACAAGACGTTGGCCCCGATTGGAGCACGTGAATCTCGTAGGGGGAAAAAAAAGAACAACTTTATCAGATGTAGGGCTAGTCCCTTGCGAAATTTCTACGGAAATCATGCGATCAAGACGGGGCCTAAGAAAGGATTTGCATCCTCTTGAATGCCGTTCAAATTGGTACTACAATTTAGAGCGCTTTGGTTGTTGTACCGGACAGCAACGCTTAGATTGGAGTGGGAACTGAAAATATATCCTTGTAAGATGGCTAGCTACTCATCTTTTCCTTCGGCGACTTCTTTCTAAGGCCCGCTCCGAACGGATTGGCTTTTGATTTTTGTTGGCTTTCGATTTTTTTTAAGTCAAAAGTTAATTAGAACACGTTAGATTCTAATTTTGATTTTTTTTTTGGTTTTTTCTTTTTATTGTTCGCAGAGATACAATGATGTTTTTTTTATTTTTTTATTTTTAATTGAATAATTAAAAAATTAATAGTCGTTATATTATAATTTTAATCAATAGCTAAAAGTCATCGCTAACAGCCGGCTGGGGCTTTAAGGCTTATACATGTGTATATTACGAAGTTAAAAAACAGATAGTACAGATAGACTAGGGAGATAGACTAGGAGATGGCTCCAGTTCTCCACTGTTACCGTTGAAGCCCCTAGCGATGCTGGACATTGTGGTTACGCGGGTAACTACAAGAGAAGGCGCAGCGCTGAGAGTAGCTCTGTGGACAGATGATTGGAATCACGAAGACGATTTGTATGATGCTTGGAGTTCCACGTATTTCCCTTTTTTTCTATGAAGAGAGGACTGTGGCATTATTTCATCAGTAATGAAGCGTAGTGTAACACTCCTATTTCTGAGAGTGTTATGAATCCCACGCAACTGTTCCGGATTGTTCAGCTGCGAGTTGCATCAATCGAGTGTACAACATTGCCAATACATGCTTAAGAACAAAAGCCGACTTTATTACAATATAAGGCTTAAAAGCCAAGTCTTAGAGTAGGGCAAACGGCTCTTAGATACATTACAAACAAAAGGACGCCACAGGCACGCCTAAGCGGAAGACGACTCTAATTTCACGCGTCCTCTATCTCGTAGAACTCCACTTCGTCGCCTTCGCCCGCTTCCTCATTGTAGGCTATCTTTGTTGATGTTTTTAGCAAGTATGAGTACAACTACCTACTCAACAAGTCACACGGAAATCACTAGTAACTACATGCAGGGTTTAACATGTGATGGGAAAAAAGATCTATTATTTTATGTTGATGTAGTTTTAGTTATAAACCAGCTTTAAACATGAAAGAAAGGAAACTTCTTTAGTTAATGGGGTTTTCAAACTTGATTACCAACTTTCAACATTTTCAAATCATTCTCAAATATACTTATGCTTTGTTGTTGGATTTACCCATTAAACACAGCTTCATTTACCAGAAGCATGACGTATTCGAATACAATTGGTCATGACTTTGCAAAGCTGCCCTGCTTTACCCACAAGATCGCTTAACTCCCGCGACAGAGTTAAGAAAACAAGATTGTTTACTGCTCAATTCTTTATATAGCCTCCACCTAGTAGGCTTCCCCAATAAGCTCAGGTGACCCCTCAAATCTACCCAACTTATCTCGGCCTTACTATTGTGTGGATAACCGATAATCACCTTCCATACAACCCTTCTTAACCCCTCTCGTATGGACTCACACTTGGCCTCCTGCTGCCCATGTAGAGGTTCAATCGAATTTGAGCAGCTACTTGACCAGGTTTGACGTATTAACGCTTGTGGTTGGGCGATCACTATGTTCGTTACTCAGCATAAGGGTCTAGTCCTTATATTTTCACCGAGGCAACTTCCTCCCACAAAGCCATGTCAGTGCCTCTACACTGTCACCGATTCATAATCCTTGCCTCCACCCTAGGATAAGGTCATAGGATCTGGCCTACTTTTAAGGCCACTAGCGATCCTTACTTACCCTAGATCCACTTTAACAAATACCAACTCTCTTAACAGTGAAAATTTTTGGTGAGTTTCTAAACTACCATGATTGCATTATTATTATGTTTAATATTAATATGTTTTGTCAAGGTGAATATGGACAAGTAAGATGTTTGCTTGTCTCCACCATTTTTTAGAAAGCTGACAAATAGTATGTATATTGGAGAATCTATCATCTTCTCACACATCAGCAATGTAGAGGCAAAGATGATGGTTAAGATCCCTCAATTCCCCATAATCAAAATCATTGGGATAAAGTTTAGCTAGATTTATCAAAATTTTCAAATTAAAAATCATGAAATGAGTCTCTTGGACTTAAAGCAGCCGACCAAACAAGCAAGTTAGAGGTTGTCTCGTTGAAGCGACTATCAAGCTCTTGAAGTAACTAATCAAGAACATAATTAAAACAATCCACTTCATAATGATGCTTGTTGTTAATTCCAGTTCTTTGTCGTTTCTTTTTTGGATTAACATAATGTTCATCCATTTCCAACTTAGGAATATCATGTTTCTTACAAAAAGGCATACACTCCAACTATGAGAGATTCCCACCCATATCTTCTAAGCTCGTCCAAATGCAACCTTGTTGATTTTACGCATGTAATAGCATTTACAATATCTTGATCCTTCCAATGCAGTGCTAATGACAAAATGTTTGTGATTATTAAGATAGTCAACATGAGATGCAAATAAAAGACAAAATCAAAGACTGAAAGTACACTAGAAGGCCTAATGCTTGATCTCTATTTGTTTTGTCCTTGTCATCTTCTACAAATTCTAGCACTTTAGCAATTGTTGGGAACAAGTCATCCAAACTCTTAAGAGTTTTATAATGAGAACTCCAACGAGTATCTCCAGGTCTTTGAAGACATTGCTCTTGATTTAACCCTGGCCCAGTTTGAAGTAGCCCACAACCTAAGGCTTTATGCACTTCTTCATGATTGATATCTTGAACCATATCCCTTCTCTTCAAAGATCCACCCGCCACATTCAACAAGAGAGAAATCATGCTAAAGAAATTAGTAATGCCTTTATGCTTTCTTACAACAGCCACAACTACTAATTGAAGTTGGTGAGTAAAACAATGAACATAATATGATGTACTATTTTCTCTCATGATCAATGATTGCAAGCTATTGAACTCACCTCACATATTGCTAGCGCCATCCTATCCTTGGCCTCTAACTTGCTTCAAGCTTATCTTATATTCTACAAATAGAAATCAATAGAAGACTTTAGATAGGAAGATGTTGTCTCTTTCACATGAATAAGATCAACAAATCTCTCTTTCACAATTCCACAATTATCAACATATCGCAAGACCACCGCCATTTGTTCTTTGCAAGAGACATCTCTGAACTCATCAATTAGCAAGAAAAATGCATCATGTCTAATTTCTTTGACAATAGAATGCAATATTTCCTTTGCAAAACAATGAGCAATCTCCTTTTGGATGGGAGGAGACACGATACGGCTATTACCTGCAGCATTTTTACCTACCACCTTGCCTACAGCTGGATTGTTCTCTACGTACCACTCATGAATGTTCGAAAAGTTTCCTTTATTATAAGACTCCTTCAACTCATCATGACCTCGGAAAGGCAATCCTTACTTCGATAACAGTCTAGCAACATCAATTGAGGCCTAGTCGAGTAACATAAGCAAGCTTAGTAGCTTCATTTTGTGTATGGATAGCAACATCAATGTGTTGTTCTCTTTTTAACAAATCATCACAATTTTTCAGAGTTTGGTTGTGGACGCTATTCACTCCACCTAAATGTTCTTCTAGTTTGCCTTTTTTGTTTCAACTAGACCAACCATTCACAACAAATGCCTCATACCTAGCTTCTTTCTTATTGTGATCCCTAAATAAAAAGCAACAAAAGCAATATGCTTTATCTTTGGACTCGCTATACTCAAGCTAACTCCCAAACTCATTAAACTATTTTGGATTAAACCTTCTCTTTTTATCTCCAAACTGTGTATATGAAAAATGATAAGTGCGAGGTTGACAAGGTCCATTATCCAAATACTTTATTCTCACCACATCTTTTTGATTAGGATGGTAATCATCTATTCCTTTCCTTTTGCCTGGATCAAACTAAATCTCTTCTTCCTAATTGATATCTTCTGGAGGTGAATTCCTAACGCTAGCAACATTACCTGCCGCTTTTCTTTTTAGAAACTTCTCCATAAATTTACTTGCCATTTACCGAGTATTCAAAAACTCTATTAGTAGTACACAAGAACTTAATTAAAGGATATCACTTAATTACCCACCTGAGACTACAACATCACTGACATATCGTACGAGAATATGATTATATGACCCTGGTAGCTAAAGCTAATACAATGCATTAATCTTAATTTGTATTTTGGATAGAGGGGTCAAATGAGCCTTTCATTGTCTTGTTTGGTTTGATCCAGTCCTATCGGCATATCTCCTTTTGCTGTGCGGGCTCTAAACTGTAAGTAGCAGGATTGCTTTGTAGATTTTTATTGGGCTCATGTAAAAATTCATGGAAAATTCAATCTTTTCATGGGAAAACTAGTTACAAGTTACAATTTGATAAAAACAATAATCATTGTATTAAAATCATAAATTACAAATTTAGTCTCTTTGCCTAAATGAAATAAGAAGAATTTAGAGAAAATTATCATTTCTGTACTACCCGGAATCTGGGCGAATGTGCGAGACAGTCATTTCCTGGCTGCTGGCGAAGTGAGTCGTGACAAGGGCGTCGTGTGACTCATGTTGGTCGTTTGACGTCCGGCGTCAAGAAGTCAGCTACGAGCTTGCGACCAGTGGAAGCAGTGTGGCATGGTGAATTGATGAGTGATTTGATGAATGATATGAATAAGTGAATTGATACGGGCCATACAGTGAGACTCAGAAGTTAGGGGCACACTCGCAGCTCACTGCACGTCGAGTGAGGTAGTAGGCTTGAGATTTGCAGAAAGTCCAAGCTACATGGCCACGTGGGACCCGAGAGTCAAGAGGGCGCACTCATGACACGGAAGCTTGGAACGCGCTGCACGTCTGCACGCTACACCGTGGCCTGTGTGATGTCACTGCTATTCGGTTGGAACTTGAAGTTGTAGCTAGCAACTAGTTAATGAAGTAGCATAGCCTTCTTGGTCATTGGAGGGATTGGACAGTGGACAGCCTGTGAGACTGGATGTCTGGACTGATGGCAAGCCAAGGAAATGCGTGTGCGCTTGGGCTTTTTGGTTTGTTCGATGGGCCACTGGGTGCACATTTTTTTGGGTTGGGGTGCACATATAGTGTACATGGGCTAATTAGTACTAAAAATTTTTTTGGACCCGTTTTCCTGTGACACCGGGTGGGCCTATTGGGCTCCACCCCTAGATGCCGGCAAGGGGTGAATGATTCTCACAATTTTTCTCTTTAAGGTATTTAAATTTTTTTACACAAGTGAGTATGATAGTCATCAAGTTCAGATCACACCAACTAGCCTAAACAATACAAAGCTAGAGACAAAAACCAAAAAAATCAACCACCTACTTCATTGGCTTGGCCAGACCGCCATTGAGAGGCCGGTCTGACCGCTGGCCGGTTGGACCATCGCCTGCGACCAGTCTGACTGGATCCCTATTCCTAAACCTGGGAATCTCTCAGGTCAAAAACACAAATACCAAGAACTTGCCTAATTCCCATCCAAACACTTTCAAGTTTTGAATGAGACTTGTTCAAGGTAATAAAAACCTAAACCAATCAAGAATCGTAAGGTTTTTGGGCTTGACTTCACCAAATAGAATCTAGTTCACATGAATACCAAAAATCCTAAAACTCAAATTACTTCTTTCTCGTGAGGATCTATAGCATGAGATGTTCCAGATCTATTCTCACATGTCTTAGCAAGGTAATTAAGTAAGAGATTAGGATGGAACTCCCACAAACTTAGAATTACAAATCTAGCTCACGAATAAGCCAAACCAAGCAAGAAGCAAACAAGAAAATGGTTGAGACAAAATTTTGATCCATTTCGATAGAGGATGAGGTTTGCATAATTATGAGTGATAAATGCCAAAAGGGGGAGAAGAATAAATAATAGCATTGCTATTAAAGTGTGTAATGCCAAAAAGAGAGAGAATAGCATTGATGCTAAAAAGGGAGAAATTCTTTATTATGCTTATTTATACCTTCACCTTAGTTGAATTTTCTATTATATGTTCATTTTTATCTAAATACTACTATTATTAATGGATTGTCATTCTTCACCAAAATATAGGAGATTGTAAGTTCAAACTCCATTAAATTGGTTTTGGTGATAATGATAAATACAATTATGAGACCAATATATTTATTGATTATGATATTGCTTAGTCTTATTTGGATGAAAAAGTGAAAAATATAAGAGGTATACATTCAATATTACATTCTTATCTTATTGTATTCTTCAGATCCAAAATATAGAATGAACTTCACCAAATAAGTCAAACTTGAATATGTACATATGCTTTCATAATATACTCTTGTATGTATATATTTAGAGGTAGTTCACTCTATGTTTTGTAGTTTCATTAGTATTGATCCATGTTCCACTTTCACATATTAATGATCTTTACTTTGAAACATATCTCTTGAGTATATATAGCTTGTGTAGTTCATATATACTCATAATCGGGTTGTCATCCGGTTTTTCCATTATTTGTAAATGGTTGGATGATTAATGATAATCGAATAAGTAAGCTTTGCTTTAAAAGCTTATCTTAGAGTATACAAGTGTTGTATACATGTTGTATACTCGCAATTTAATTTTTATCTCATTGTTTATTGAGATTATCATAAATTACCAAAAAAGAAAGATTGTAGAATCTAGTCCCTCCATTATGTGTTAACAGTGAAGTTTAGTAATTGATGATAATTATTTTGTGGACTAACATTTTTCATGAGTTGAATGAATAGGTTAGGTTCCACAAACCAGGAAAACTTAGGATGACTTCTATGTTTAAAATCATCAAGTCAAGTGATGGATGCATCATGAGTTGATGTATGTCCAAGAGGATATGATCCTATATTGATCATCAAGTCAAGTGAAGACCCCTCATGTGTTGATGTAGGTCAGTGATGGATGTATCATGTGTTGATGCATGTAAAGATGATGACCTGGATTTGAAGTACAAATATGAGTCATCAAGCTTCAAAGGGATACACAAAGCAAATGTATGATTAGTTAAGGCTAAGGATGTGTTCCTAGTCTTTTACCGGTCTTGATGTTTGGTTGAAAGACCAGATTGCTAATATAGGTTGCCGTACTATTAACAGGGGTCATATCTAGCTTGAGTTTCATCATGTGTTGATAGTTCAATCTCTCCTCTTCTTTTGCAAAATCTATTGAAGTACATACACTTCTCAAGCAAATCAGAACTGTCGTAGTGTGTTCTGTAGTACTACCGCTAGTTGAAACTACCGATGTTGTAATCACAGAACTACCGCATTTGTTAGTGGTCGAAATACCTGTGTGGTCGAGAACCATTATGGTCGAAACAATGTGGTCGAACATCTGTGTGGTCGGGAACCAGCGTGGTCGAGCCGACGTAGTCGAATCAAGATGGTTGGATCCGACATGGTCGAGATCTGTGTGATCGAAGACCAGCGTGGTCAAACCAACGTGGTCGGAACCGATATGATCAAGATCTATGTGATCGAAACTAGTGTGGTCAGAATTGACGTGGTCGAGATTTGTGTGATCGAAACAAACATGGTCGAAACGACGTAGTCGAAACTGACATGGTCGAGACCTTTGTGCTTGAAATCGATGTGGTCAAACTGATGTGATTAATACAACGTGGTTGAAGATCGACAGAATGGTTAGAGATTGGTGTGATCAAAGGCTGACATGGTCGAAATCGACATGGTTGACGTGGATGAGATCTGAGTAGTCGAAACCAGCATGGTCAGAGACCAGTGTGGTCAGAGACCAGTGTAGTAGGAGACCTGTGTAATCGGTCTGGACAACATAGAGATTAGCGTAGTCAGAGGCCTATATGGTCAGACCGGACAACGTGGTCAGGGACCAGTGTAGTCAACGATTGGTACTCTTGACCAGTTTTGTGTGAGCGGTCCAATCAGCTCTGTGTGAGTGGTCCGATCAGCGAGCGGTACTACCGGCTTTGTGTGAGTGGTGCTTCCGATTTATGGAATGTCTGGCTTGTGTAGCAGTGCGTTTTTTAGAAAGACACCTATATGGAGTCTTCTCGTCCTCGAGAAAATTGGTAGTTCCGCATGAGTTCTGCGGTATTTTCGATGATTGGTAGTATCGGACTTTGCATGTCAGAACTACCGGATTTGCCTGCAACAGCTAGTTTTCTGACCGTTGCTGAGGGGAGTGGAAGTACTAGTCGTTTGCCTATGGTATTTCTAGAAATCCTGATTTTCTGTCCCAATAGCTAGTTTCGAGGTGTGGAGTATATATACCCCCTTGTGGTCGGTTGGAGAATAACTTTGGGCACTCCATTTCACTCTCTTGAGCTAGTGTAAGGTCATCCTCTCAATTGTGCATGTGTTGCACCTTATGAGCAAGGAGGAAAAATCTAGATTGCATGTGTTGCATCTAGAGGTAAATTGCGTATCCACTCGAGTTTGTGCATTCATTACGCATGGTGAGAGTCAAGCGAGGGGCTTGACTTATTACTCTTAGAGTTTGCCGACTCCTAGACGGTATTGTAGGGATCGTGCACAATGATCTTCTTAAAAAAGGTTGTGAGAAGACCCGGTAAAGTTGTTTAGGTTGGAGCTCACCTACCCAGAGCGGGAAGTAGCTACCACTAGTGGATTGAGGTGTTTCGACTTAATTCGTGAAGCCGGTCCAATTCGTTTGGGCTAACTTCAACGTGGCTTAGGGGAGACTACCACGGTAAAAAAGCAATCGTGTCAATTGTGGTTTGTTTTCTCATGCTCAATTTACATTCATAGAATTAAATTGATTGCTTGTCATATTAGGATTGTAAATCTTGACATAGTCTTATCTTATTGGTGCACTTAGGTGAACCTGGTTGTTTTAGGTGTTATTTGTGCTAAACCTTTTTGAGTTAAGCTTTCGCATTATTTGCTTGGTTTAGCTAAATAGAAATTGATAATTAATTAGAGAAGAAGTTTTTGGGCTGTCTATTTACCCCCCTCTAGTCAGCCTCCTCGATCTAACACACAATCAAGATATGGCATGAATCAACCTCAAATCAACTTAGCCCAACCCAACCTATTCTCTGGCTGTAGCCACTAGTCTGACCGCTCTACCCATGCTGGTCGAACCACCCTAATCAGACTGCCAGCCACTACCGATCTGACTGGCCAACCGGTGTGACTGTATTTTCAATGTCGGTCACACCAGTCTCTTACATCCAGTCAGACTGCTCATAATGTCCGATCGGACCACATGAGCTCAGCTCCAAAAATATGCTCTCTGAAAAAAGCCGCCAACAAGAAATCAATCATACCACCCTGGTGGTCAGACCGCCACCCAACATCCGATCACACCAGACCACTAGTCAAATCGCCGTTCACAGGTTGGTCTGACCGCCTCCTCCTAACGGTCTAATTGGTCTCACCGACTAGTTCAACCGGATGTACTGACAATAATTTTGAAATCTAAATTTTCTGAAACTTTTGTAAAATTCAAATTTAACTCAACTAAGGTGTTAATTGTTCATGACAAATATATAATGACCTTGTACATGGTCTCTCCCGAAGATTTGAATGAAGGGGCTGCTGTTAGGCAATGTTTTAGTATCATAGGATTAGTAATAATGCAAGCACAGCAAAACAAAAAACTGAAAACAGGAAAAACGGCAGATTGCAGCAAGCTATCTAGCCAGTCAACAATATTTGGGAATTACTTTTTCTTTGCTCAATGGATAGACAGAGCAAATTCTCTTTTGAAGAGACTAATTCCCCTGAGCATAATTCGTACGGAATATTTGGTCGTGATTTGGTTCAAAGTTTAGCTCAATCCTAACTCAATGCTCCTCATCGAAACAGAGAGTCCGACCGTTAGCAGTTCCTGTCCTACCATCGCTGATTCAGCGAGTGTGACATGCTGGACTGTGGCGTTGCGTCATTGCCGAGGTGAAGCAATGCGATAATCGATCTGCAATATATAAAGGTGTGTGTGAACCTCGTGCAAATAAGAGCAGTACAATAAGACTTAGTCAGCAGGCTATAGCAAATATAATATCAATCAAATTTTACGTGGCAGAGAGAGAAAGAAAGAAAGAGAAAGAAGCTGGCTACTAAATTACAGCTAGCTATAGCACGTAAAAATATGCATTTCACTCTCTTACACGTGGGGCTAAATAGTTATTGTAATAGCTACCTTATTGTATGAACTATTTTTTTTAAAGGCTATAGATGAAATGAACAAATGTTATAGCCACTAGTTGACTATACTATTGTACTTGCTCTAAAGATAGTACTGCTTGCAGCCAGACATACTTTTGGAAGTTTCAGAGAACCCTAATTGCCGTCCCATTTTGTTATATTTTGGCGTGCATAGGCCTGTAGGTGCTACTAGCGTAGCTTTACGTAATGATAATGACTTGAAGCTTTCTGAAAGACGTGGTATAGGGCATGTTTGTTTTGGCTGCGGCTTATGACTTTTGGTTGAAATTTTTAAATTTTAGCTGTTTACGGTACAGATTACGGAGAGACCGATACCCACTTACAATTTTGGCTGGTATAGATGTTGGGCTTTTAACGCGTACAACGTTTAACTTGTAGACCCCGTTTTGAAAAAATACCCCGTTTGAAAGTTAGGTACTGTAGCAAAAGCCAAAAGCCGACCGACTTGTTGCTTGCCAAACATGCCCATATATTGAATGGTCACTACTCCACCGCCCTTTTTGGCAAATTAGCTTGGCATTATCAGTCTATCTAGCAAGTTTATGGTGCGGCTCGATTAGGTTAAAATAAACTAGTTTATGGTTAAAATTATACTGTAGCTGATTAAAATTATACTGTAACTGACAGTAGCTTATTTGACGTAACTAAATTTAAAAAATCTAAAAAATATAAAAAAACAGATTAACCCATCACAAACAATACAAACAAATACAGAAAAAAGAATCAGCAAAAAAACTCAAAAAACAAAAAAAATCAGAAATATAAAAATTTATGAATAGTGAAAAATAAATCAGAAGTCAGAAACTCAAACCGAAATAAATAGAACCTATACGATGAGATCAATATCCTGCTCTTCTCAAAAAAAATATATATACCCACATCGACCTGGACTTTGTTGATTCGAGGCTCCTATTGATCGGGATTGCATGTGTCCTATCAAGCACTCGACTACTCGAGCACTGTCTACTCATGCAATTACGATGCGACACGGCCTCATTTGTTAATGCTGATAACTCATGCCAGCTTGTTAAGAGGCTTAGGTCACGTAAATGTCTATAGCATTAATTAGTATATCATATAGAATGCTAAGATGATGAGAAGTTAATGAAAAAGAGAGGTAAGTAGTGTCTCATATAAGATATTACTTGAGCACGAAATCTAACACGAAGATATTAGTTAAGACATCTATTTAGGAGGGAAGAGATGCCTACCAATTACAAAGGTATGCTACTACATTAAACGATGCATTGAGAAGGGAATTAGAAATAAATATTAAATTACAGTATTGATTAGATGGGCTAGATGATAGACATAATGCATTAGAAGAGTGATATCTAGTCTACTGTCTATATGAGATGGTAATCTATGAATATATATTGCTATGTAATGTCACTATTGATAATGCCCTTAGGCCACATGCTATATAGATTTATGGCGAAAATGGATATGAATTATCTATATTATTTGGTTATCGTATTCGATGGGATATAAATACGGTACAAATTTTTCTATCCGATTAACAAATTCTCTCCTATTTGTATTCGGATTTACGTAAAAATATGGATATGAATATGGTATGAACTTTTACCGTCCGAAATGTTATTTTATCCAGACTATTTGTATCTGTATTCGTATTCGGCGAAGCAACATACATATTTTATTACAATATGATTAATTAGTTGGACAAGTTTTTTTTAATTCAATATGAATTCGTGTTTTAGGTGAAGTAAATGAATTAGAATGATTAAGCATGACTGTACGAGGACAAAATGTTATTAACATCTTCATACTATATAAGTTATGAGGATATTTAGATCCGATCGAATTGAATAGATATTCGATTCAAATTTGTATTCGTTACAATATTCAATTAGTATTTTATTTAAAAATACTAGTATTTATATTCGTATTCATTTACAAAATACGAATATGAATGTAGTAAGTACACTATTTAATTTATATTTTATCTATTTTCACTCCTACGTAGACCGCATGGCGATTTTCTTTTGGAAAACACACGTAAGTACGTAGTGTTGCCCGCACATGCATGCTATAGCTAGGTAATCCAATTTTCGTCCCGTTTAAGGTTTCCCTAAAAAAGACGCACGACCTAGCTAGATCAGTTGGGGCATCAGAAGGCTATATAGGATGTGAAACATTTTCTTTTCTTCTCTTAATTGATGCTAGAATGAGGTTTGTTCGGGGCCCCATGTTTAGCGCTTATCTAAACTGAAAGCCCACTAAAACTCCGTCCCTTCACCTCCCACCCCCCGTCCGGATCCCTTCTCCTCGCCGTCGTCGGAGCGCGCCACCGGTCCCCGGTGGACGCAAGGAGGGCGACGGCGGGGCTTTTTTCCTTCCCCTGCTCGGTTCGGTGGGGATTGTTGCGCTGGTCGTGAGATCCCCGGCTGCGGCTCCCCTCGCCGGCGGTGGATCCGGTGGCCTGGTGGCCAGATTTGGCGTCCCTCGGCAGGTGGCGCTGCGGCGGGCTCTCGAGCCATGGAGCGGCGAGGCCCGCGTGCAGGAGGACGGTGTGGAGTGCGCTGGGAGGGAGGCGGAGAGGGGCGGCGGGACCCGGTAGCGGATCCCCTCACCGGCGGCGGATCCGGCGGCCTGGTGGCTGGATCTGGCGTCTCTTAGGTGGTGGCGCCGCGGCGGGCTCCCGAGATTTGGTGCGGCGAGGCCTGCGCGGAGGAGGAGGCGAGGCGCGTTGGGGTTGAGGCGGCGGGTCCGGCGCGCCCTCCTTGCCGGCGGCAGTCCGGCGTCCTCGGTGGCGCGCGGCGGCGGGCTCTCGAGCTGTGGAGTGGAGAGGCCCGCGTGGAGGGGGAGGGAGTGGAGCGCGCTGGGTGGGAAGCGGAGGCACGCGGTGGAGTTGAGGAGCGGCGGGAGGCTCGTTGGCGGGGCGGCCGCGGGCGCGCTTCTGGTCAAGCTGGGCGAGCGCATGCGCGGGAGCAGCGGGAGAGGCGACATGGTGCGCCGTGCTGTCGTTCTGCTCTCCGCAGTAGGGTGGTGCGCGTAGGAGCGGTGCTGTCTCAGCGACGGGTTTGCTCGTCGTGGAGTTCAAGGGTGGCTATACCATGGCCTTAAGGCGTGCAGGGCTCCGATGTGTTGGTGGCGGTCTTTTGTGTGTGTGTGTGTAATGCGTGGGGTGCTGTGGAGGTGCTGGCGAAAGCCTTGCCGGTGATCTTGCTGGTCTCGACAACGATGACGCCTTCGGGCGCCATGGTCCTTCCTGGAGGTGTTATCTTGGCACTCAATAGCCCTCATGTTTACTGATCTCCAGGTGAAAACCTTACCTCGGTAAGGCAGGCGGCGTCGGCGACCCTCGTCGCCTCGGAGGTCCATCTTCACGCAAAGCAGACTGAAGTTTGGATGGCTCAGCCGGATGAAGATAGGGATTTGGTTGAAAGCAAGGATGAAGAAAAGTGCGGAAGCTCAGTCTATCTAGCTATTTTTCATAGTCCTTAAGCTGTTCTTCTTGTTGTTTCATGCTCCTCAGTTTTGAGGATTTGAGCCTAAGAGCTCGTGTAACTTTTGGCTGTATATATCCCTCGTGGATATAGAGACCGGATTTTATACCCTTTATCTAAAAAAATTGATGCTAGAATTTGTAACAAAATTTTCTCGGATCAATGTTAGCGCATTTGATTCTAGCCTTTTTATACAAGGAAGCATATATATCAGATGAAAATACATCAACTATTGAAAATTTGAAAAAATCCGCTTTGTACCGTACTATCAGAGCGGATCCCTCCGCGCCCATACATTTTACACTTACCTCCAATGGAGTAAATTTTTCCTGGAAGTATTCGGACAATTTTTCAATGGCAGATTAGGAAAACATTCAATAGTACATAAGGAGTTTAATTTATCACTTTTAGTTATTTTATTTACGTCGGTCAATTGGAACTCCAAATACAAGGCGTGATTCCTTTTCTTCTTCTCCGACTAATTTCCATGTTTCTTTGAATCGCCATTTTTCTTACTAACGCACGAACTGTTTTCAGCTGATGTGTGAAGCCTCCATGATCTCATCTACTAATACTTTTATTTCTGGTAAATAATGACGGATCAGTTGATGTATACTCTCATTGGGTATGCACAATTTGTTCAATTCGAGTAGAACAAAATCAATTTGACATTTCACATAGATTAGTTAGGCACGCACGCACGCACAAACCATGCATATACTGCACTAATTTTTTAGATGATCAGGACACATCAAAGGGTGCCCCAGCTCCATTTTATTGCAACTGTGAGTTCAATCATTGCCAGCTCCTTACAGTTCAGCTCCAGGAATTCAAAAACTAAAAACACGACATGGTAAACAACAGATACATCAATCAACAGACTCGCTATTCTTATGCTTGTCTTATCCTTGTTCCTCTCTGTAGCAGGCTGCATTTTTATCTTCTCAAAGATTCTTCACTTGTATGCCATCTCCTCCGGAGCCGGCCGCCTGCATCTCTCCATTCTGCTGCTTCGCATTGCATCAGGTTGCCGCCCAAATCCAGCAGCTTCATTTCTGTTACTTCATAGGTTGCTTCATCAGGCATTCCACCTTCATACAGCATCGATCCATCTCTTGTAACTCTGAACGCAGGAATTAATTAAGGCCTCCAATTTCTCAGTGTTGTCAATAGCCTCCACCATACCTGCTTCACACTGAGCCAATCTTTGCGCTGAAATATAATGTCATTACGACGATTCCATAAGCACCATATCACAGCAGCCAAAAGAGAGTCCATCACCTTCAAATTTTTTTTATGACAGATCCAATATTTTGCTATTGACTTATAATCCTTCCCCAAATCTTTCTGAAAAAAAAAATTCAGAGAACACATTCCACGAATTCTTGCCAACTACACAGTCAAAGAATAAGCGATTTATGTTTTCAGGCTCGTTACAGAAAGCACACTCCACAGGTTTCACAATGTTTCTTTTAAGCAAATTATCTTTAGTCATCAATTTGTTACGAGACATAAGCCAAAGAAATATACGAATTCAAGGTGGGATTCCCAAAGACCAAATTGCAGGAATATAAATTCGAAGTACACCTCTGAAATTGATAATCGCAGAAAAGGACTTAGAAGAACAAACCCCATTTCTTTCAGATTGCCAAATTAATACATCTTGTTCATATATACCGTACTATTTAATTCGCAGCCGCTCCAAATATCCAATTCTCATCACCTCTTGTCGGTTTTTTTGGTCAGCATATACATGATTAGGACGTGAAAACTAGTTCCCTTACTATGCAAGTATGCCATCATGTCCCTTAATTCGCAAGTCAGACCTAGAAACAATTATGCTGCGCTAGTGCCCGTGATCCTCGTGGGTGCGCGTGAGTCGTGACGGTGAGGTTTCTGTTCGTACGCATCTTATGAAAGCACGGACGTAATTTTCTGTCGCTGTCGCAGTGTCAAATTGCTACACAGGAACACAATGTAGTGAGCTAGGGGCTAATTATCAGCATGGACGACGATGCTTCCAAACGCCTCACATGCGTGCATGCATTTAACCACGTTAAATAAGCAGTATTTAAATATTCATGCCTAAGGGCCTGTTTGGGAGAGCTCCACCACTGAAAACGTGGATCTGGAGCAGCAGCTCCACCGTGGATCTGGGATCCCACCATTGAGTGTTTGGCTTATCTGACGGCTCGGATCCACGAAATTGAGGTTTTGGTGGGAATGGCCATTTTGTGTGTAACGATGGCATTGGTGGGTAATTACCACCCAACTCCACGATGGAGCACCCTTGAGAGCTCCATGAAATCCATGGATCGACCCTCGGATCCAAGATTTTAGTGGATCAGATTTGCGATCTTTGGGCGTTTGAGCTGTTTTTGGTAGAGCTCCACCAACTTCGGATCCACCAAAAATAGCTCCACTCCACGAATTTTTACCCAAACGCTCCAGCTCCACGAAATCTGGATCCACTAAAATACTGAATCTAGCTCCAGATTCATGAAATCTATGGAGCACCTCAAGGGGTGCTCCACGAAACCTTGTTTCGTATCTACTCGTGAAGTTAGGTGGTAATTACCCACCTTTTGTCACTGGTTACACACCCCATCCCATACCACCATAAAACCCATGGGCAAAGCAGTCATTCCACCAAAAACTTCGGTTTCGTGGATGCGGAGGCTGCTGTGCAAGCCAAGCAGTTTTGTCGGCTCTATGGTGGGATCCCAGATTCACGGTGGAGCTGTTTTTGGTGGATCTGCTGCTCCAGATTCATTTTTTCAGTGATAGAGCTCTGCCAAACAGGCCCTTTGGGTAAAATTTCGTGGAGTGGAGCTGTTTTTCGTGGATCTAGATCTGGTGGAGCTCTCCCAAGCAGTAAAATGGGATCCACCAAAATCCACGGATCGAGGCCGGATCCATGGATTTCATAGAGCTCCTCAAGGGGTGCTCCACCGTGGAGTTGGGTGGTAATTACCCACCAATGCCACTGGTTACACACCCCATCCCACCAAAAGTGGCCATTCCCACGAAAACCTCAATTTCGTGGATCTGGAGCTGCTGTACAAGCCAAACACTCTATGGTGGGATCCCAGATCCACGGTGGAGCTGCTGCTCCAGATCCACGTTTTCAGTGGTGAAGCTCTCCCAAACAGGCCCTAACCCCGAGTGAATTAGAAACCCTCTAATTTATATTAATAAGTCATGTATATAGTACACAAGTATATGGTAATTTTATCATTGCTACCATAAAATTCTTGGCGATGAATATACTGGACTTCATTATCTTCCTCATGGTAGATTTCATATCTTATAACAGTGTTATAATCGTCAATGATCACGATAGGAAAAGTAGATTATTGATGATCTCTAGTGACTTCCTCGTGGTAGACTCTGTATGTCGTAACCGTGTCACAATTATTGACAATCACAGTAGCGAGAAGTAGATCATCAATGATTTCTATTGATATGTAGGATATATATCTTAGTAGCAATGTTTAAGGTTGTAAAAAAGCTTGAGCCTCGTGAGCTATTCGAGCTCCACTTGTTTTAGGTTCGATTTAAGCTCGGCTCGAACTTTAAATGAGCAAAACTCGAACTTGATCTCGAGCTCGCGAGCTTCATCGAGCCGAGCTTAAATAGTTCGCGGGCCTCGATTCGAGCTTAAATAGTGATATATATTAACTCTTACCGAGATTACTTGAGCCAAAGTCGAACTCGAGTGTTTCTTATTGTTGAAAATTAGTGTATGTTTGAATTATTTTGAGTATTATCGAGGTTACTCGAGTCGAACTCGAACTTTTCTTATTGTTGAAAATTAGTACGTAATAAATGATTTTAATTGTTATCGAGCTTCAATAAGTCAAGCTTGAGCCTACTTGAGCTTAGGTCGAGCCGAACTCGAGACCAGGTTCATGTTGGACCCTAACTAGAGCTCAGCTTGAGTTTCTATCAAGCTCGAGCCTAGAAGACCAGGCTCACTCGAGCTTAACTCGTTTACAGTCCTAACGGTGTTGTTTGTCAGAAGATAATTAAAAGGTGATTTGTTTGCACCCAAATCAGACAAGTGTCGATCTTCAGTATGGACATCGCCATCGTTGTCTCTGTTCGTCATGGAAACGAAGATTATAGAAAAAAAAATTAAGAACAGAGGGCTGGATGATGAAGCGTGAGAGTTTGGACAAACAAGCATCACAGTTACTTCCAGCGATAGTTCACAGTCAGCGTGATATATGGGACTTAGCATACGTGAATGATGGGAGTCGGTTCCACAGTTTCCAGCGTTCAACAGAAAGAGAAATGCAGGGCCGAGAAGGAGCTGGCAAGGTGTGAGTGTTTCCAACAAGTATCAGAGATACTCCCAACAAAGAGCCCAATGGGTATGCACTTGGGGCTTCACTTTCCGCACTGTGCTCACGCAAGGATGAATCTTTTTTTAAATACAAGGTTCAACACACCACGCTCACATCACTCACAAATACCCATACGTGTGCACATTTTTTACACACACGCAACGATGGATCTAGTGTTGAATAATATGCGGTTTCAGTAGAATAATTCTATATTCAATTATAAATATAATATGCGGTTTCAGCAGAATAATTCTAGATTCAATTATAAATATAAAAGTATAATTCTAGCGATAAATAAATGACGTAAACACTAGTAAAATGTATGCTCAAATTGTTATAGTTTATATTGCTCTTACATGTCAGACTGCTCTTATAATAGAACAAGGTCTCCTCGCCACAAATGTCAAGTTGGATCAACAATCAGAGTGGTTCTTTCTAAATGTTCTGCTAGTTTTGAGCTATGAACATTACCACAGTATTAAATAGTAGAGCAACAATATTAATTAAACTTAAGTATTAAATACTATCAGAAAAGCAACAGAATAATGCTTTGGTAAATAACAGTTTAATGCTTCAAAACTAATTAGTGCCTCGGTAGCAGCATATAACTAGTAACAAACAATCCAAAAACTAGCAGAATACTTCTAAATTATCACACTGGTCTCACTAGACTGTTTATCCTCATTGAACATTTCAATCCTACATATATATATTATCATGTGCAATCACCCAGTTCTAGAGATTAGATAATTAACTGACAATAAAAAATCACTAGTATAGCACACTGAATAGGATACCCAGCCAAGAAATCAATAGAGAAACAACTCACAAAAGGGATGACACTCAAAGCCACCAAGTACAAAACACGGCAAGGCACATCAAGGTTGACGTTGTCCTAGAAAACTTATTACCGCCGCTATGCCGCGGTGTGATCTGTGTGGTTCACAGAGATATAATGCCCTTATCTACAATCGAGGCACACTGGAATCAAGGTCTAGGTATCGCCACACAAGACAATAGAGAAGTGCGCACTGGTCAAGTACACATAGCAAGTCAATCTTCCAACAATAGACAAGCTTGACTGCAACCAAGAGACACCACCACCAGATTGCAGCGGAGAAGAGGATGACCTGAGTCCGTCAAGACTCCAGTCAATCCACCACCCTGGCTGGCTCCTTCACCTCCGCCTTACATTGAGGCTCCGAATGGAACCTCGGGTTGCAGCAGGGAAGATGAAGCACAATCAACTGTCGCCGCCACCGAATCGAAGAACTACAAGATTAATCACTCAGGTGATAGAGGATGAGGTGGAAAGTGAGGAGTAACTCTTCGATCTGCTATTTCCAGTGAGAAAATCACCAACATATAAAGGGAAAAGGCTATAGCCATGCTGTCGGAGCGTCCGCCAAGAGAGCCGCACGAGAGAGGCACAAGACTCGCTGTTGTGATCCACCCAGAGGAACCGTTCCTCTCGATCGGAGAAGCCATGCTCTCTCCCCTTTTCTATGATAGGTGGGTCCCACTGGACTTAAATGCCCGTTTTGAAGCCAATCAAAATTTGGAAATTATGACAAGTCCTCATGTCCAACATCTAGTACCTCTGTCTAGGGATGGAAACGGATCGGATACGATCAAATAGCCGTAAATACAAATATGAATACATATTTTTAAAATGGATATGAATATAAAATTGAATATTCTCAAATACGAATCGAATGTCGTAACAGATATGAATTCGAGTCGAATATGTACTTAATTCGGTCGAATACGAATATCCTCCTACAACTTCTTTAACAAATATCGGTAGAATAAATTCCTAATGATTTTGCCAGTTTTTGACCAGTTACCGATTTCAAACAACCCAAATTCAAATTTTCAATCACAAAATTTGTCCGGTTTTTCCTGAGTTCTAGAAACAGATTGAATACGAATTGAACAGTCTTGAATACGAATACTAATATTCTCGAATTTGAATATTCTTAAATACAGATATGAATATTCTCGAATATGATTATTTTTTAATACGAATTTTGCTTACCACATTCATATTTTCTCAGATACGAATATCGGATAAAATGAATTATCCATTACCGTTTCCCACCCCTACCTCATGACGAAGTAATCACACATATAGAAATTCAAAAAAAAATCGATACGATCCACGTCTAATCTATATTGGATTTCCCAATTTATTAAAGAAAAAAAGAGCAATCAAAGAATTAGAGAAAGATCTAGAAAAAGATGTTAAGGGACTGTTTGGCAGAGCTCCACCACTGAAAAAATGAATCTGGAGCAGCAGATCCACCAAAAACAGCTCCACTGTGAATCTGGGATCCCACCATGGAGCTAGACAAAACTGTTTGGCTTGCACAGCAGCTCCAGATTCACGAAACTGAGTTTTTGGTGGGAATGACCTGTTTTGCCCATGGGTTTTATAATGGTATGGGATGGAGTATGTAACCAGTGGCAAAAAGTGGGTAATTACCACCCAACTCCACGAGTAGGTAGGAAACAAGGTTTCGTGGAGCACCCCTTGAGGTGTTCCATGGATTTCATGAATCTGGAGCTAGATTCAGTATTTTGGTGGATCCAGATTTTGTGGAGCTAGAGCGTTTGGGTAAAAATTCGTGAAGTGAAGCTGTTTTTAGTGGATCTGAAGTTGGTGGAGCTCTGCCAAACAGACCCTAATTCTATAAATCAGAGACTTGCCGTTCTCCTGGTCCAATTCTCCCATAAATCGTGGACAAACAAGGACTCCGAACAAGGGCCCAATAAGCCCGGCCTGTGTGGTAAGCCCGTCTCCATCGATGCCGCCGCACCGATCGGGCCTTATAAGCATCCGGACCCCGATCCGAGCCACCCAGCCCCGTTTCCCAAGCGCTTCCCCACCCACACCGCGCCGCCGCACCCAAACCCTAGCACCCGACGAGCGGGCGGACGAGAGCCATGGCGGCGGCGGCGACGCAGCAGCAGCAGAAGATCCGGTGGGGCGAGCTCGAGGAGGACGACGCGGGCGACCTCGACTTCCTCCTCCCGCCGCGGGTTGTCATCGGGCCGGACGAGAACGGCCTCAAGAAGGTGGTGGAGTACCGCTTCGACGACGAGGGCAACAAGGTCAAGGTCACCACCACCACCCGCGTCCGCAAGCTCGCGCGCGCGCGCCTCTCCAAGAGCGCCATCGAGCGCCGCTCCTGGCCCAAGTTCGGCGACGCCGTGCAGGAGGACGCCAGCTCCCGCCTCACCATGGTCTCCACCGAGGAGATCGTCCTCGAGCGCCCACGCGCCCCAGGTCCTTGCTCCTCTCTCTCTCTCTCTCTCTCTCTCTCTCTCTGCTTAGATCTGCATCGGTTCGGTTGATCCGTTTCGAACCATTTGATTTGTCGCTAGACGCTATATCTAGGTCAGAACTAGGGAGAATTTTGTTGGATGGTTGTTATCCCTAGAGACACGATATAATCGAGGTTGTTGATCCATTTAGGCAGGAGCTGGCTTTAGAATTTTGATGCTCTTGAAGTTTACATACAGTCAGGTGGTCGTGTTGTAGGGTTTTTTTTTCTTCAAACGTTCTGGATTGGTTGGGGTTGTTTATTCTTTACATGTACATCTTGGCAAAACATAGGTGTTGTACTAACATTTCTAATTGCGCTGTGTCAGAGCAATAAATCGGTAGATATCAAAAGAGACAGTGAATAGATGGTTACTACAATATGCTATAGAACAAAGCATTTGTCATTGGAAGTGATTGGTTTGTAAAATTCTGAAGCAACGGTGGTGCTGGATAAGAGAACAAAGCCATTACTTTTATGTATCTGACTACAAAAAGTTCAGTTAGATCTTAATAGAAGATGCAGCTAAATCCATTCATGGAGACTATATAAGTTCTGTGGACAACTCTGTTCTGTCTGAGTTAGGTAGGTGCTTGAGGTATGCTGTCTGTAGGCCATGTAGAATGTCTGATCATGGGATTTCCAATTGCAGTGTTAGTGTCGTTCAGCTCAATAGCATAAATCTTACTGAAATAGACTGTCATTTTAGCCATCGCTTATGTTCTGTTAAAGCTGTAAAATAAATCTTCTTGACGTAGCTTGCAGTGTGTCTTTTTTGTTGATAATATCTTCAATTTTGTGGTTCCAAAGTCTTTAAACTAGCTGGCTTTGCTTTAGTCTGTAATATCTATGCCTTTGTGCTCTTATTTGCTAACTGTTCATTTAATTGTAGGGAGCAAAGCTGACGAACCAACTTCTTCTGGTGATCCACTGGCAAGTAAGGGAGGTGCTGTTCTCATGGTTTGCAGAACCTGTGGGAAGAAGGGTGACCACTGGACCTCAAAGTGCCCCTACAAGGACCTTGCTCCACAGACCGAAACTTTTGTGGACAGGCCGCCTACTGCTGATGGTCCTGGAGCACCAGGTGGCGCTGTTAAGGGAGCGTCATATGTTCCTCCAAGCTTGAGGGCGGGAGGTGGTGATAGGCCTGGGCACGAGATGAGGCGTAGGAATGATGAGAACTCTGTCCGTGTGACCAATCTTTCAGAGGACACACGGGAGCCAGACCTCCTCGAGCTGTTCCGAACATTTGGCCCAGTTAGCCGTGTCTATGTTGCGGTGGATCAGAAGACTGGATCAAGCAGAGGGTTTGGTTTTGTCAACTTCGTCCACAGAGAGGATGCTGAGAAGGCTATCAGCAAGCTTAATGGGTATGGTTATGACAACCTTATCCTTCGTGTTGAGTGGGCAACACCAAGGCCTAATTAGTTTATATAAGCTACTACCTGCATGCATTACATATCTCCCATAATGTTCCGATCAGTATGGTCTTTTGAAATAGTACTTTTGGTTTGCGCGGATCCTGTGCCGTGAACTTGTGCTGTATTATTTTTTCTTGGACGAGAATAACTATACTCGCTGCTGTTTTGTCTGTCTGGTAATCTTGCCAAAATGAAATTTGTATGGGATGAGAGCTCTATCTTTCATCTGTTTTGTAGAGTTTTTCCTTTGATTTGGTTATCAGCTAAGCTTGTGCAACTCTTGGAACTGCGTTTTTTGTATGCTGCCTTGATGCTCCTGGTCAGCCTCGGTGCTTCTGGTTTGGCGCATACGTTACCTCGGTGCTACTAGCATAAGAACTCCAAGTTAAGGAACTATTGGTCTTAAGACATGAGGGGTTTATATGTATATAAATATGATGTGAGCTAATTTAAGCTTGATGGGCCAACTAGCCAGACTAGTATAGGATCGTTAATCTTAGCTAATCAAGACCAATTATTAGTTGTAGTTTCGATACAAAAAAAGAAGACCAATTACTAGTTGTAACGCGGGAGCTGAATACCCTTTTTCTTTTCTTCTTTGCTATGGCTGTGGCTGAGGCTAATGATTTTTGCTTGCATTTTTTGACATGGCGGCATATGGCATATACGGTTATGGGCTTGGAAAATCATTTGAAAAAGTGGTTTGGAGAAATTATTCTGATTATTTCAGTTTCCTAAAACCAGAAATCATAAAAAAGCCCAAAGGAACATGGCCAAAGACATCAGACATGCTCGTTTTTACCGAACCTTTTGCATATATGGTATTGTAGCCATGTTTTTTCAATTTTGGTCCTCCCCAGCTCGATAGCTCCTAGCAAGGGGTTGGCAGGACGTGCGAGCGTGGTAGAGAGCTCGACAGGATGGTGTGGCCGAACTCGGCTAGCGTGACAACAGTATCTGGTGCGGCAGGTTGCCCCATTTAATCTTTTTTAACCATACATTATTGAAAATATTGTAGTAATGGACTACACCTTGCTCAACATAACACTTCATAATGAAGATGTAAATTAAATGGCGCGTAGGATTTGCTTAGGTGCATAAATTTGTCTTACTATGCGTACCATACAAATGACAACATATACGAATCATCAACCTGAACTACAGCTAAGA
Source organism: Dendrocalamus sinicus (assembly GCA_036346575.1). NCBI lineage: Eukaryota > Viridiplantae > Streptophyta > Magnoliopsida > Poales > Poaceae > Dendrocalamus > Dendrocalamus sinicus. The sequence goes on from CM070645.1 coordinate 23,164,512, forward strand.
TACATATGCACCTTTTAGAAGTCATACTTGTAATCAATTGTCGTATACATTTAGGTCTATCCATGCCTTTCCTTTGTTTCTTCTACGGGCTTTAGCCTTCGCGACGGCTGTCCTGTACTTGACTTTCACAACTTGTATAGGCTTGTTCTAGTCCAAAATATCTTGCCGTTTAGTAGGGTCATTGGGGACCATCGATGTCTTTCTCTTATCTTCCATCCTCTTGGCCTTTCTCTTACCTTTCGGGGGTGTAAGTTTTTAACAAGTGAAGTTCTTGGACGCCACTGGGTACTTGAGCATGTATTTTTGCTTGATAAATGTTTTGTCGTACCTCTCTAGGCCGTTGATCTATTAGACGAAGTAGCAACGCTCTGTCGCATACCATCATGCACAGAAAAGGTTAGCGATATATGAAATGAAAGATGCCGTGTGATTTATCAATACGTGACATTCACCTAGGCGGTTATCGTTGCATGTGCAGTGTGCTCGAGCGGCGGTGGTTTGATGTGTTGACTGAATGATCTATGCTGGATTATTGCAGTTACACTACAGTGTGGAAACTCTAGTGGCACACGTGCATTCTTGCAAGAATTATTAGGGTAAGAACCCGTCTTGGCAAACCACTTCTACTTACGAAGCATCTCTTCATAGTTTGATATCCCTAATAGCAGCGCAGTGATGTCTTTTACCTGTCCTCTCTTCTCCCTCCTCTCACCCCTATTTTTGAGATCAACTTGAGTGAAGTGTTGGATCTGATTATGGAGTCTAGCCAGACTTTATAGGCGGTTAGTATGTAGTGTTCGGGAGTTAATTTTGTCGAATAAAAGTGCACTCACGTTTGTGAGAGTGAATCTTGTAGGCACAGAGAAGGTCATGTCGTTGTCAATTCATTGAGAAAAGATGGTACTTGTTGTCAATTCACTGACAGAAGCCAACACGTGTTGTAAGCTCAATGAGGAAAGCCGGCGTGTATTGTCAATTCGTTGAGAAAAGTTGGTGCCGTCAATTCGCTGAGAAAAGTTGGTGCCGAAGACTAACTAACTGAGAAAAGCTGGTGCGTGTTGTCAAATCTTTAAGGACTCCTGGCACTTGTTGTCAATTCAGTGAGAAAAGCAAGTGTGTCTTGTCAACTTAATGAGGGCAGCTGGTGGGTGCAGTCAAATCACTACGGGAAGCTGGTACGTGCTATCAACTCAATGAGAAAAGCTATTGCGTCCTATCAACTTATTGAAAAGCTGACATGTGTTGTTAACTCACTAAGAAAAGCTGACGCGTGCCGTCATTTCACTGAGAAAAGCTGGTCTATGTTGTCATTGCAATGAAAAAAGTGTTCCTTCTTGTAAATTTCAGTGAACTTTACGCACAAACATGATGCACCTTATGAAATTTGAAATTATAATACTCTTACAATACAAATGGCAACATACGTGGACCATCAATCCGAACTACATCATAAGATGTGTAGGCCTAGCTTAACAGAAACAACATTGATGAAAACAATTGTAATTGAGTTCGAGGGGGAATGTTGTAACATCCCAATTTTTTGCTAAAAAAAATAAAAAAAATAAAAATTAATTAAAATAAAAATTTAAATTAAAATAAGTACTTTTGTGCCTAAGTTTTAAATTTGGATTTGCCCTAAATTTCTGTTTTTGAAAAAGCTGGATTTGAAAAGCATTTTCAGAAAAACCTAAAATTATTATATAAAATGATATTTTGATTTTATATAAAAAAAATTCTATGTCAAATTAATTATTTGGATTTATTTGGCTCTTATTTGCTTTCCTGGATTTTTCTGGAGTTTAAAAATGTATTTTTGAAATTAAAAAGTATTCTCAATATAAAATTATAGAGCCAATATTAGTTGGAAATATTTTTTAAGTCCAAAATGTCACCAGGAGGTTCTAGGAATTTTTCTGGAATTTTTGGAGTTTATTTTGTATTTTTCTGAGGCTTAATGGAATTTTCAAGCTTTTCTGAAAATTAGAAATCAGAAAAATAAAATCAATTTCCCTGTCCTTCCCTCCGGCCGACACGTGGACGGCCAGATTTGCGCCCACATCGCCCGCTGGATCCCGCCTCCCCCTCCCCATCGACCGCCACGCGTCGGCCCGATCTTCCCGCGCGCGCTCGGCCCATCGGCGTCGCGCCTCGCCCCTTCCTCGGCCGGTCGATCCGCGCCCCCCCGCGTGGCGCAATCACCGCCGCCCACGCCTCCCGGTTCCCCTCTCTCTCTCTCTGCGCCCCCTGGCCCACCTGTCATCCCTTCCCCGCCCCCTTCTTCCTCCTACGCCGCCACCACGGCCGTTGGCCGGCTTCGCCCTTTCCAGCGCCTCCCCCACTCCCCGAGCTCGCCGCCCCCGTCCCATCGTGCGCCGCACGACCCGCGCCCACGCGCCCACCTTCCCCCGCCTTCTCCGCGCCCCACCTCCCCCATTTTCGCCCGCAACCGCCGCCATGACCCCGTCGCTCCGGCGAGAAATCCGCGGCGCCCCCGTACCCCTCCGCCCCTATAAATTGGCCCCCGAGCTCCGCTTCCTCCCACTCCACCTCTTGCCGCCCACCATTTCCCCTCTCCACCCCTGAGAGCCTCGGCGCCGTGCGCGTTCATCTCCGCCGCCGCCTCCGACGTTCGCCGAGGAATTGCCGGCGAGCCGAAGCTCCTCACGTCTCGCCGACGCCTCCCTCGACCTCCCCGTGCCCGTGCGCAGCTCCCCCGCCCCTCCGCCCAGCTCGAGCGTCGCCGGAGCTCCGTCGCGCCTAAGGACCCGAACGCCCTCGCCGCCATGCTCGCCGCCGGCCACTCCTCGCCGTCTCCGTGCCGCCGCCCCACCACCGCACTCCGCGCCTCCTCTACCTCCTCCCTTCCGCCGCCGGCGATCGCGCCGCCGCTTCGGCGAGAGTCCACGCCCGTCGCCTCGGCCGCCACGCCCGTCGCGCCGCCCACGTGGCCGCCACGTGGCTGCTCGGTGGCCGCCGCGTCGGCTCTGTTCCGCCCCGTCAGCGCCACGTGCGCGAGCTCCTCCACCCCTGCCACCTTTGATCCGTCCCGGTCCATGGACATGGTCCATGAGGACTAGGGCCCACCGGTCAGTCGGCCCCCTCGGGCTGACGTCATCTGGCGTCATTAATCCCTTTTTCCATTGAAAAATAATTCATCCGAAAAGAAATTCCCTGCTGACGCAATAAATCCAATTTCCTTTAGAAAAATAATTCCAAAAATCTCCTTTTCCATTTTCTCTGAATTTAAACTTCCCGGAGCCCGTTCTCCTTCGTCTTAACTCCGATTTGGTCCATTCAAATTTCTAAATTCATCAAAAATTCTCCTCTATCCATTTATAGCCTCAATTTAAATATTTGAAGTCAATTTGAATTTTATTTGAATTTATTTGAATTTGGTGGGTTATTTTGACGTGTAGACTTCGACGATTCGGGAAATTTCTTCGATGAAGATTCAAGCCAATTTGAAGAGCAAGGCAAGTCACCCTCCTTGATCATGTTGATCCCAGTTTTCAAAATAAAATTATGTTGATTTAAATTATATTGCATGCATATTTTTATTCAACGTATTTCAATTCAGTTTTAAATTTAGTTAATGCCTACTTGTTAATCCCTCCATTGAATTTGAATTCCTCAATACCTTGTCACCCTAGAATCAAACTCTAGTTAGTACATTAGTATTGGCTAGAGAGATTTCATATTAAATGCTTAGACCTGCTTAGCTACAATATTTATTTTGGGATATCTTTCACATAAAATGATGACCCTTTTTACATAAAATGATATGTACACTTGACTTTGGTGAGTCAAGGAGGTTTATGAATTATTTTGAAAACAAATATAAACCTGGTTTAGACTTAGGCATTTGGTTAGAGTGGTGGGTGCAGGCATGCCCTATTGGTTGGAGCCGCGATGGTTGATTGTCGAACACGGGGTATGTGATTGGACCTAAGTCGATTAAGGACCGATCACGTGAGCTCTGTTGCAAAGCCGTGTCGTACTACCACATGGTGGGTATGGGACACCTGGTGAATAATTTGTGAAGTCCCAACCGAGTCAAGTCGTAGGTTGAAAGTGGCGTGGTTGGTGCCATGTGAAGTCTCACTTGGCGGCGTGGTTAAGCCATGAGAAGTCTCGTCTAGGCTCAAGAGGGGTCCGATGCAGGTGGATTCCTTCTGGGGGTGAAACCTTAGAGTTGGCTCGATCAGGTTGAAGGCTTTGCATTGTAAAGGCCTTGTCACAACTCCTTGCCGCACACCTAAGGAAGTGTGTAATCGCGTGGCACAAAAGGATGATCGTGTCTTGTGAGTAAAGCTGTACAACCTCTGCAGAGTGTATAATCTATCCTGGATAGCCGTGCCCACGGTCATGGGCATGCTGAGTAAAAGTTTTTCATGGATTAGATTTTGATTTTTAAAAATATTTTTGAAAACCTTGTGGATGGATGGAATCCACGAGAGATGAAAACCTTGCGGATGGATGGAATCCGTGAGAGATTGAAATCTGGTGAATGGATGGAATTCATCAGAGTTGCGCAGTGAAAGCGTGTGGATGGATGGAATCCATACGTGAGCTTTTGGAAAAGATGGTCCGGGTGGGATGCCCGTGGATAGGTTGGTGTATGGTCGGAGCCTGCACTAACGGTATTATTTTCTATTACAAGTATTGTTTTATCTACTGTATTAAATTCAGCAATTTTAATCTACTTATTGTATTTATTAAATGCTATTTTATGCAAACTAACCCTATAAGCCTTCCATTGAAGCCTTTATCATTATGTTGCATTTTCCCGGGTGATTTGCGGAGTACAAGTTTGTACTCACGTTGCTTTTTCCACACAGAGAAGGAAGACGTCAACCACGGTGAAGATTTGGACGAGTAGGCCGCGTCTTACTGTCGTTTGCCTGTGCGCAGGCTCAGTGGGCTTCTTCGCTTTGGTTTTCTTCAGTTGCTTATTACTTAATTTTGGCTTATGTCTTGTTGATGTAAACTTTGGCATTCATGCCCATATTCGATTAATAAATGTCATTATGGTTGATATTTATCTTTGTTGTATGCTGTGTGCACTAGCGATCTGGACTAGTGCGATTTACGAAGGGATCACGAGTCGTTGCTCGGGTTCCGACAAATGTCCCTAAGGCAAAACGTAAAACCATAGGTGTCGGACCGGATTTTTAATCCGAATCTATTGTGTTTCTTGCACTAATCCTGGATCGATAGTTAGTGCACACAGTACATTCTTGAATCATGTCATACATCGCACAGATAATAATATTACAAAATTTGAAATACACCACATCGGGTGAATGTTACAAAAGGGCCGCTTTGGCCAAATGTCTTCATTACATAAATGCAGCGGAAATAGTAGCAAAAGTAAACCCAAAATCCACAGGCAAGCGACCAGTAGGGTAATGTGTACAATATATGTCACAGGAGAACTGGTAACATATGTGTACACAAAGCCAGGAGTCCACTTGTCTATGTCTAACCATCGTGGCCTACGCCTTAATTATCGCCTTTGCTTCCGCCAACGTTGGTAGGGGCCTCCTCATAGGTGTAATGTCCTTGAGTTCCTGTTTCTGAATTTTTGTCGCAAAAGCGAGTGTGAGCACTCCAACCCCGTGCTCCGCGAGCCAACACATAGAATGCAATATATAACATGTATGGCTAATCAAAGGATGGCTCGGGCTTATTTTATTTTGTGAAGAGTGCTTTTGAATACAATTACTTAAAAATCCCTAAGACCTAGCAATTTTTACACTCAAGACTTTTATTTGTAAAGTATGTCGATCTTATAATTGACACAGATTCCATCCACCATTACATGGCATCTGCACCATATAGCATAGTTCAGCGTTATAACCGCTTAACTTACCACTGGGACGACACCCAGGACAATTTCAAATCAGGACCATCAGCAGTCCTACACATTTCCATTATCACCCATCAAGATTTTCGAAATAGAACTATATCTAGTTTAAGTTCCCATGCCCGCCCTTGACCGTGGGCACGACTATTCGAATAGTTTTTGACTCTGCAGAGTTTGCACACTTTACCCACAAGAGATAAATCTACTCGTTGCCCCACATGATTCCTTAGTCATGCGGTTGAGTAGACTATCACAGGATTGTTACAATGCATAGTCCTACTGTGGTTACGCCCGCTAAGGTCTATCTTCTGTAGGATGCGCACATCCCTCGAGAAGGGTCCCTCGTGAGCCATCACGGGCAAAGGCGGGGATGAGACCATCCATCCCTTTGCTCGTGGTCATACCTTCACGTAACCACCTTAGAGCCACACAAATTAGTAAACCCTGCCTACATTTTGCCAGCTTGTGGTTGTACTGTTGTACATTGGGAGGTCATCACGAGATTCAGTCCTTAGGGTTATCTGGGCGGTTCTACCACATTCCCCTTTGTGCTTCCACTGCACCACTTACACATTCACACCCTCGAACCATCCGCCCAGATAATTAAGCAACTTGAGCTTTTTGGGAGCATAAAATATCCATAACCAAATATACGATCATTTCCACCATGACTGCCCAAACCAATTTCTCATGATTCAAAGTAATGCTTTGAGGCATTTTTGGTGCCCCCGATTATCTAAGCAGTACTAAGCATGGCGTATAGTTATGGACTTATTTTTGAAAGGTTATCATTATAATTTTGCTAGGGTGACAAGGCTCAGAGAGGGGGAGGGCGCGGGGAAGAGCGGGGCCACACGCCAGAGAAGGGGTGTGGGCGACCTGGGCCGACCGGTGGAGAGAAAGGCGCGTGGGGTTGGGCTGGGCCGACTTGGCCTGGTCTGACCCCCTCTCTTTTATCTCTTTTTCTATTATTAGTTTCTTTTGCTATTATCAATATATATACTTATGGGTATATATTTGTATATATATTTATCCCCTATTTATGGTTTATTCCCCTAAGTGCCTTTTCTTGCATAGCTATATTATTCATAAATGTTGACCTTTTTAATTTATTTACTCCTTGCTATTCATACCATTATTTTCAGGATTGAGATTTTTTTTGTTTAAACCCAATTCTCTCCCTGTTTTTCTTTGGATCATCTTTTCAGATTCTTATTTTAAATTCTAATCCTCTGTTATTTAAACATGTTTGTTTCTTCTTGATCCTTTTTGCACATTCTTTTTTTGGAACATCAACCAAATTTTCAGATGTAAATCATAAACTCTAAATCTAAATAAAACATATTGCAAAAATAATTAAAAAAAAGCTCCACATATTTTAAATTTAAATTTTTAGGATGTTACAAACCTACCCCCCTTAAAAGAATCTCGACCCCAAGATTCAACCTAAGCTGCGAATAAGTTCGGGTAATCCTTCATCCGCTAGTGTTCATGCTCCCAGGTGGCCCTTTTCTTGGCATGATGGTTCCATTGAACTCAGTATAAGTGGATAGTCTGATTCCTATCATCATTTTTTTTCTACCGTACCCTGATAGGACATTCCTTGTGGGTCAGGTCACTCTCGGGCTCGACTGCTTCCTACGGGGTTTGATCCTCTGGTACTCGAAGGCATTTCTTGAGTTGGGATACATGGAATATGTTGTGTATATCCGCTAGATTTGCAAGCGATTCCAGTGGTAGCTACTTCTCTAGTGGCGTAGTCCACTATTCCCTGGTGCCTTGCTAGCCAGCCTATTACACGTATGATGTCTAGCGTCTGGGTGGGTTACATTATTAAGTGTTGATCATCCTAACGGACAAGCTAAGGACTAGTAGCTTCTTAAAAGGTTTGCGGATAGCCCAAGCTTTTCCTCAAGTCTTTTGGCTCTAAATGAATATGAAGTCCCCAAAATTCAAAAGAACATGTCTTGGTATTGAATTGATAAACAACGTACCCATCGAACTTTCACGACCTCACGGGCTTCTTGGTAGTGATATAATTAACTCGACCGCGGTTTGGTGCTGGAGTGTTCTTGCTGACTTGCGAGTCGATGCCCCTTAGGGGTGGGCAAAATACCGCTACCGTTACGTGCCAATTACGGACTGAACCGAAATACCGAACCAGGTACCCGATCCCAAATTCGGATAGCGATTTTGATTACCGAAATTAGTTTGGGTAGTTCGGTAATATCCGTGCCGAACTACGAATTACCGAACTACCCGAAATACACTTGAACTTATCACTTTATTACCCGCAGAATTACGAACTGAACCCGAAATTGCTGCTGAAATTCTATGCGGTTTGTGATTTTTGTGAATTGGGTATATCGGTATACTCGAACCGAACCCGAATTATCGGTGCAGAAATGCGGGTAGTGTTTTTGGGGCTAATATCGGTGCGATTTTCATTACCCGATTTCGATTACGAACTACCCGGCGAAAAATCGGGTAACCCAATGCCTGAGCCTAATGCCCCTTGCTGGGTACTGAAGCTCGGCTGCGGTCAGGGGTGGTCCCTGGATTGGACCTCACTGAAGTTGTCTGCCGCTGTGGGCAGCGATAGGAATAATGGCCCTTTTCTCCACAGTATGCATGATTGATGGAGGTAGCGAGATTAGTTCCGGAGGCGCCTCGAGCGTGGCGTTTGGAAGGAACCGGCACTTGGACGGGGTGTTGGAATGGGGCTCCTAGGCTGGGTTGTTCCCGAGGAGGAGGGGTTGTGGAAGAGTTTCTGAGTGAACCTTCCTTGCGGTCGCTGAACCGCCAGCTTACGCTTACGACTAGCCTCTAGATTCTTCTTCTCGTTCTCCAAGATTAAGGCTTTGTTCACCAGCTGATGGAAGCTGGTGAAGTCTTGGATTATCAATTGCACCCTTAATTCTTCGCTCATCCCTTCGAAGAACCTATCAATCTTTTCCTCTTCATCCGCTACATCCTTCGGGGCATAGCGAGCCAATTGTGTAAACTTGGTGAGGTACTCATTTACTAACATATTCCCTTGCTTGAGGGTGCGAAATTCATTTTTCTTCATTCGCATCACTCCTGCTGGAACAAAATTAGCTTTAAAAGCTGTCTTGAACTCCGCCCAGGGAATAGCTTCCATATTATTTCTGTAGTGGCATCTTCTTGGCCTCTGGCGGCAGTAGTTTTCCCACCACTGCTGCGGCTCCACAGGCGATGCGTGGCAAACATGACCTTGTCTTCCTCTGCACTTTTGGCTAACCGTAGCTTTCTTTCAATGTCACGAAGCCAATCTTGACTTCTAATGGCTCATCGGTGATGCAAAGGTTAGTGGCGGGTCCTTTGGAAGTCGGCTAGGTCGGCCCTATGGCCATGGAACTTTCTTGTTGTCCATTATAAATGGCTTGTAGCGATTAGGTCTGTTGAGCCATTACTTGGGCCATGGTGGGGTGTTCGCGGGTTTGGTAGGTTGTTATCACCTCGATCTTGATTCTGCCTTGGTCTTGAGCAAAACCCGTGTGTTGAGTCTATCTCGGCCTGGTTAGTATTGGTTTGAGCCCTGGTGGTTCTTCGGCTGGCCATCTGCAGTGGTAGCTTCACAACTTAGTGCTAATGCTATAGGTAGAAAAACAAGGGGCGCCAACCCAAACACAAAAGAAGGCAGTAAAATCATGACAAGGCAATTTCCAACACAAGGCCCATGTCTGGCCGTACATTAAGCACACGAACATCCACATAGCCAGCTTTGAGGCTGGACTGTACGGTTACACAATATATTAAGGCTCGACAGGATAACAACTATAGTACTAAAGGACTAATACATCCTACTACAATACAGGAACTAGTACTTGCACCACACATGGCAAGTACGGCACTACTCTACCTACTTCCATGGTCTTAAGGCCGCGATAAATATCTGCCCTTATAGCCCAAGTAATCTGACTTGCGTAAGATCTTGTGAACTCTCCTTATAAACTCCATGGGCTAGGAAATCCCAGTTGGCTTAGTCTGCCATCTGTAGATTAAATTTTAGTGCTAGTAAATTTTCAAATATATTAATGAAAGGTAGAGTGGAGTAGATCTAAGAAGGATACGAAAAGAGGTAGTATGCTATATTTTCAAATTCATTTTTTTAAGTTCTTCAAATATTGCGATCCTATACCCATCCTAAGGCTTTTTTTACCCTACAGTCGTATGCTCTGATACCAGCTCTGTCAGACCCGGATTTTTCAATCCGAATCTACTGTGTTTTACTGCACTAATCCCTGGATCAGTAGTTAGTGCACACAGGTACATTGCTGAATCATGTCATACATCGCACAGATAATAATATTACAAAATTTGAAATACACCACATCGGGTGAATGTTACAAAAGGGCCGCTTTGGCCAAATGTCTTCATTACATAAATGCAGCGGAAATAGTAGCAAAAGTAAACCCAAAATCCACAGGCAAGCGACCAGTAGGGTAATGTGTACAATATATGTCACAGGAGAACTGGTAACATATGTGTACACAAAGCCAGGAGTCCACTTGTCTATGTCTAACCATCGTGGCCTACGCCTTAATTATCGCCTTTGCTTCCGCCAACGTTGGTAGGGCCTCCTCATAGGTGTAATGTCCTTGAGTTCTGTTTGAATTTTTGTCAAAGCGAGTGTGAGCACTCCAACCCCGTGCTCATGAGCCAACACATAGAATGCAATATATAACATGTATGGCTAATCAAAGGATGGCTCGGGCTTATTTTATTTTGTGAAGAGTGCTTTTGAATACAATTACTTAAAAATCCTAAGACCTAGCAATTTTTACACTCAAGACTTTTATTTGTAAAGTATGTCGATCTTATAATTGACACGATTCCATCCACCATTACATGGCATCTACACCATATAGCATAGTTCAGCGTTATAACCGCTTAACTTACCACTGGGACGACACCGGGACAATTTCAAATCAGGACCATCAGCGATCCTACACATTTCCATTATCACCCATCAAGATTTTCAAATAGAACTATATCTAGTTTAAGTTCCCATGCCCGCCCTTGACCGTAAGCACGACTATTCGAATAGTTTTTGACTCTATAGAGTTTGCACACTTTACCCACAAGAGATAAATCTACTCGTTGCCCCACATGATTCCTTAGTCATGCGGTTGAGTAGACTATCACAGATTGTTACAATGCATAGTCCCACGTGGTTACGCCCGCTAAGGTCTATCTTACGTAGGATGCGCACATCCTCGAGAAGGGTCCTCGTGAGCCATCACGGGCAAAGGCGGGGATGAGACCATCCATCCCTTTGCTCGTGGTCATACCTTCACGTAACCACCTTAGAGCCACACAAATTAGTAAACCCTGCCTACATTTTGCCAGCTTGTGGTTGTACTGTTGTACATTGGGAGGTCATCACGAGATTCAGTCCTTAGGGTTATCTGGGCGGTTCTACCACATTCCCCTTTGTGCTTCCACTGCACCACTTACACATTCACACCCTCGAACCATCCGCCCAGATAATTAAGCAACTTGAGCTTTTTGGGAGCATAAAATATCCATAACCAAATATACCAGTCATTTCCACCATGACTGCCCAAACCAATTTCTCATGATTCAAAGTAATGCTTTGAGGCATTTTTGGTGCCCCCGATTATCTAAGCAGTACTAAGCATGGCGTATAGTTATGGACTTATTTTTGAAAGGTTATCATTATAATTTTGCTAGGGTGACAAGGCTCAGAGAGGGGGAGGGCGCGGGGAAGAGCGGGGCCACACGCCAGAGAAGGGGTGTGGGCGACCTGGGCCGACCGGTGGAGAGAAAGGCGCGTGGGGTTGGGCTGGGCCGACTTGGCCTGGTCTGACCCCCTCTCTTTTATCTCTTTTTCTATTATTAGTTTCTTTTGCTATTATCAATATATATACTTATGGGTATATATTTGTATATATATTTATCCCCTATTTATGGTTTATTCCCCTAAGTGCCTTTTCTTGCATAGCTATATTATTCATAAATGTTGACCTTTTTAATTTATTTACTCCTTGCTATTCATACCATTATTTTCAGGATTGAGATTTTTTGTTTAAACCCAATTCTCTCCCTGTTTTTCTTTGGATCATCTTTTCAGATTCTTATTTTAAATTCTAATCCTCTGTTATTTAAACATGTTTGTTTCTTCTTGATCCTTTTTGCACATTCTTTTTTTGGAACATCAACCAAATTTTCAGATGTAAATCATAAACTCTAAATCTAAATAAAACATATTGCAAAAATAATTAAAAAAGCTCCACATATTTTAAATTTAAATTTTTAGGATGTTACAAACCTACCCCCTTAAAAGAATCTCTCACCCCAAGATTCAACCTAAGTCGCGAATAAGTTCTGTAATCCTTCATCCGCTAGTGTTCATGCTCCCAGTGGCCCTTTTCTTGGCATGATGGTTCCATTGAACTCAGATAAGTGGATAGTCCGATTCCTATCATCATTTTTTTCTACCGCACTCGATAGGACATTCCTTGTGGGTCAGGTCACTCTCGGGCTCGACTGCTTCCTACGGGGTTTGATCCTCTGGTACTCGAAGGCATTTCTTGAGTTGGGATACATGGAATATGTTGTGTATATCCGCTAGATTTGCAAGCAGTTCCAGCTGGTAAGCTACTTCTCCTAGTGGCGTAGTCCACTATTCCCTGGTGCCTTGCTAGCCAGCCTATTACACGTATGATGTCTAGCGTCTGGGTGGGTTACATTATTAAGTGTTGATCATCCTAACGGACAAGCTAAGGACTAGTAGCTTCTTAAAAGGTTTTGCGGATAGCCCAAGCTTTTCCTCAAGTCTTTTGGCTCTAAATGAATATGAAGTCCCCAAAATTCAAAAGAACATGTGCTGGTATTGAATTGATAAACAACGTACCCATCAGAACTTTCACAGCCTCCTGGGCTTCTTCAGCCGTGATATAATTAACTCGACCGCGGTTTGGTGCTGGAGTGTTCTTGCTGACTTGCGAGGTCTGATGCCCCTTAGGGGTGGGCAAAATACCCGCTACCCGTTACCCGTACCCGAATTACCCGGACCTGAACCCGAAATACCCGAACCCGAGGTACCCGATCCCAAATTCGGATAGCGATTTTGATTACCCGAAATTAGTTTGGGTAGTTCAGGTAATATCCTGCACTAACTACCCGAATTACCCGAACTACCCGAAATACACTTGAACTTATCACTTTATTACCCGCACTGAATTACCCGAACTCAACCCCGAAATTGTGCTGAAATTCTATGCGCTTTGTTGATTTTTGTGAATTCGGTATATCGGTATACTCAACCCAACCCGACTATCTGCACCAAATTGCGGGTAGTGTTTTTTAGCTAATATCGGTAGCGCCATTACCCGAATTTCGAATTACCCGAACTACCCGACCAAAAATCGGTAACCCAATGCCTGTGCCTAATGCCCTTGCTGGTATCAAGCTCGGCGCGCGGTCGGTGGTCCTGGATTGGACCTCACCGAAGTTGTCCGCGCGTGGGCAGCGATAGGAATAATGGCCCTTTTCTCCACAACCGTAACAGCTTGATGGAGGTAGCAGATTGGTTCCAGGGTGGATCCTCATCAACGCGTGACGCTTGGAAGGAACCGCACTTGACGGGGTGTTGGAATGGGGCTCCTAGGCTGGGTTGTTCCCGAGGAGGAGGGTTGTGGAAGAGTTTCGAGTGAACCTTCCTTGCGGTCGCTGAACCGCCACCACGCTACGACTAGCCTCTAGATTCTTCTTCTCGTTCTCCAAGATTAAGGCTTTGTTCACCAGCTGATGGAAGCTGGTGAAGTCTTGGATTATCAATTGCACCCTTAATTCTTCGCTCATCCCTTCGAAGAACCTATCAATCTTTTCCTCTTCATCCGCTACATCCTTCGGGGCATAGCGAGCCAATTGTGTAAACTTGGTGAGGTACTCATTTACTAACATATTCCCTTGCTTGAGGGTGCGAAATTCATTTTTCTTCATTCGCATCACTCCTGCTGGAACAAAATTAGCTTTAAAAGCTGTCTTGAACTCCGCCCAGGGAATAGCTTCCATATTATTTCCTGTAGTGGCATCTTCTTGGCCTCTGGCGGCAAGGTAGTTTTCCCACCACGCTGCGCAGCCTCCGGAGCCGATGCGTGGCAAACATGACCTTGTCTTCCTCTGCACTTTTGGCTAACCGTAGCTTTCTTTCAATGTCACGAAGCCAATCTTCGGCTTCTAATGGCTCATCAGCTGATGCAAAGGTTAGTGGCCGGGTCCTTTGGAAGTCAGCTAGGTCGGCCCTATGGCCACTGGAACTTTCTTGTTGTCCATTATAAATGGCTTGTAGCAGTTGGGTCTGTTGAGCCATTACTTGGGCCATGGTGGGGTGTTCTGGCAGGTTTGGTAGGTTGTTATCACCCTGATCTTGATTCCTGCCTTGGTCTTCAGGCAAAACCCCGTGTGTTGAGTCTATCTCGGCCTGGTTAGTATTGGTTTGAGCCCTGGTGGTTCTTCGGCTGGCCATCTGCAGTGGTAGCTTCACAACTTAGTGCTAATGCTATAGGTAGAAAAACAAGGGGCGCCAACCCAAACACAAAAGAAGGCAGTAAAATCATGACAAGGCAATTTCCAACACAAGGCCCATGTCTGGCCGTACATTAAGCACACGAACATCCACATAGCCAGCTTTGAGGCTGGACTGTACGGTTACACAATATATTAAGGCTCGACAGGATAACAACTATAGTACTAAAGGACTAATACATCCTACTACAATACAGGAACTAGTACTTGCACCACACATGGCAAGTACGGCACTACTCTACCTACTTCCATGGTCTTAAGGCCGCGATAAATATGCTGCCCTTATAGCCCAAGTAATGCAGAAGCTTGCGTAAGATACTGGCGAACTCTCCCTTATAAACTCCATGGGCTAGGAAATCCCAGTTGGCTTAGTCTGCCATCTGTAGATTAAATTTTAGTGCTAGTAAATTTTCAAATATATTAATGAAAGGTAGAGTGGAGTAGATCTAAGAAGGATACGAAAAGAGGTAGTATGCTATATTTTCAAATTCATTTTTTTAAGTTCTTCAAATATTGCGATCCTATACCCATCCTAAGGCTTTTTTTACCCTACGATCGTATGCTCGATACTACTCTGCATCGGATTTTTCAATCCGAATCTATCATGTTTTATCGCACTAATCCTCGGATCAGTAGTTAGTGCACACAGTACATTGTGAATCATGTCATACATCGCATGATAATAATATTACAAAATTTGAAATACACCACATCGGGTGAATGTTACAAAAGGGCCGCTTTGGCCAAATGTCTTCATTACATAAATGCAGCGGAAATAGTAGCAAAAGTAAACCCAAAATCCACAGGCAAGCGACCAGTAGGGTAATGTGTACAATATATGTCACAGAGAATCGTAACATATGTGTACACAAAGCCAGGAGTCCACTTGTCTATGTCTAACCATCGTGGCCTACGCCTTAATTATCGCCTTTGCTTCCGCCAACGTTGGTAGGGGCCTCCTCATAGGTGTAATGTCCTTGAGTTCCTGTTTCTGAATTTTTGTCGCAAAAGCGAGTGTGAGCACTCCAACCCCGTGCTCCGCGAGCCAACACATAGAATGCAATATATAACATGTATGGCTAATCAAAGGATGGCTCGGGCTTATTTTATTTTGTGAAGAGTGCTTTTGAATACAATTACTTAAAAATCCCTAAGACCTAGCAATTTTTACACTCAAGACTTTTATTTGTAAAGTATGTCGATCTTATAATTGACACGGATTCCATCCACCATTACATGGCATCTACACCATATAGCATAGTTCAGCGTTATAACCGCTTAACTTACCACTGGGACGACACCCAGGACAATTTCAAATCAGGACCATCAGCAGTCCTACACATTTCCATTATCACCCATCAAGATTTTCGAAATAGAACTATATCTAGTTTAAGTTCCCATGCCCGCCCTTGACCGTGGGCACGGCTATTCGAATAGTTTTTGACTCTATAGAGTTTGCACACTTTACCCACAAGAGATAAATCTACTCGTTGCCCCACATGATTCCTTAGTCATGCGGTTGAGTAGACTATCACAGGATTGTTACAATGCATAGTCCTACTGTGGTTACGCCCGCTAAGGTCTATCTTCTGTAGGATGCGCACATCCCTCGAGAAGGGTCCCTCGTGAGCCATCACGGGCAAAGGCGGGGATGAGACCATCCATCCCTTTGCTCGTGGTCATACCTTCACGTAACCACCTTAGAGCCACACAAATTAGTAAACCCTGCCTACATTTTGCCAGCTTGTGGTTGTACTGTTGTACATTGGGAGGTCATCACGAGATTCAGTCCTTAGGGTTATCTGGGCGGTTCTACCACATTCCCTTTGTGCTTCCATCGCACCACTTACACATTCACACCTCGAACCATCCGCCCGTATAATTAAGCAACTTGAGCTTTTGGGAGCATAAAATATCCATAACCAAATATACCAGTCATTTCCACTATGACTGCCCAAACCAATTTCTCATGATTCAAAGTAATGCTTTGGGGCATTTTTGGTGCCCCCGATTATCTAAGCAGTACTAAGCATGACGTATAGTTATGGACTTATTTTTGAAAGGTTATCATTATAATTTTGCTAGGGTGACAAGGTTCAGATATTCAAATGTTTCCAAAGGAGGTATAATACTAGCAAGTCAATTAATGGGTATATAACTAGAATCTTCAAACAAACATATAATTGCATATGAAATAACAGCATGCAATTTGATAATTTAAATAAAAGTAGATTTGCAGAAAATGTAGGTTCAACATGATCAAAGTATTGACTCGCCTTGGTCACAGGGATCGAGGTCTTGATTTTCTTGAGCTTCTAGGGTGACTGCCTCGGCCTCTTCCTCTTGAGCCTCGTACGCTATTTTATCGTGCGTGAAATCCAAATAAAAAGAAAAGCAGCAAATCACTCAAAATATCACCAGAAATTCAAATGAAATAAAAATCATGGTTTTAGTTCCATTGTGCAGATCTTGAATTTAGATGGATTTAGAAATTTGTTTCACTCAATTTGGAGTTAAATTGAACAAGTTATGCTCATTTAAAGTTTTCAGTTGAATTAAATCCAAACATTATTAAAAACCTGACATGTGGGTCCCCCCCTCTATTTTACTTTTATTTTTATTCTCTATACATTGTGCATATGGCAGGTGGGACCGGCTAATATTAAATAAATGGGACTTGGCCCACATGTCAGTGAGAGTGCATATATTAATCCAGCATTAACACTTATGAGGGTCATTAACACTTATGAGGGCCATTAGTCACTAATTAATTTAGCATCTATTAATTGTGTCTGACAGTAATTGTGTTTACTAATTAATTTGCATTAGTTACTGTGTAACCTTTGATTATTACCTTAATTACCCCTGTTACTGTTGGCTAACAAAAGGTTTAAAAACAAATCCCCTAATTCTACCGAACGAGGATTCGAACCCGGGCCAACCGGGTGAGACCGCACAGCGCTAGCCATTCGGGTACACGGTCTTACCTGACCCAAGGGGCGAGTGAACTCAATTGAGCTGGTTGTTTGGGATGGTGGGGCAGAGGAGTTTGGGGGCGGTGGTGCCGGCAGCGAGAGGCGGCCGGAGAGGTCCGGGGTTGCAACAAAACGCATTCTCGACGCCCAGGTGATGCCGGCGGTGGGGGTCGGGGCGCACGGTGGAGGGCTGGCGGCGTGCGACAGCGGCGGCCCGAGTATGACTCTCGGCGTCGGCGAGGTACGGCCTTCGAGAGGTGCGGAGGAGACCGGGAGTAGTTTCGCGACGTGCTGGTGATGGTGTAGGTGGCGGCAATTGGCCTTTAATGGCGGGAATCGGCGGGGAGGGGGATGCCGGAGTTGGGGACAAATATGGGTGCGGCGGCGATTTGGGAGACTCAAGTCTCGATTACTTTCTGCGGGAGAGAGAAGGCGAAGTGGGGAGTTCGTGGAGGCCCTCGGTGGCTCTTATAGGCGCGCGGAAAGGGCTGTCATCGGGGCTTGCTCGATCGGTCATGTCGGCGAGCGGCAGGGCAGTGGCAGGCGCAGGTGGAGGGCAGAGACGGTAATCTTGCGGAAGGATTTGGCATGATGCCCTGGCGACGCGCGTGCTGGGCGAAGGAGGGAAAAAGCTGTTCACGTGATGAGACCGGACGGCCGCGCGGGGAAAAAGAGGGCGATGGCACAGATGGCGCGGCGGGTCCAACAGTCGGGAGCGGACAGGATGACGGCGCCCGCTGGTCTGAGCCGTGTGCTCGCTGGTCCGAGCGCGGGTGGAGGAGGTGGGCTGGGCTGCGGGGCAGAGCGCGAGGGAGTAGAGGCTACGGCCTGGAGAGGGAGAAGGCGAGGACGATGAACCTTAGGGATCCGCTCTAGGGTACTCAAGTCTAGGGTAGTCTACTCCAGCGTGGGTCGATGTTGCGTAGTCCGCGCTATACTGGTGGACCATGTAGCTATTGTATGTTCAATCGTACCACTGGTCATGCTGCTGTAGGTATAGGTGGTCCACTGGTGCTATGTGTTGTATTGAACCTCGTAGTCTCGACCAGGTGAGTCGATGTCACTACTTGGGGTGGCACGTGCTTCAGGCTGTCTCCATGATGAGGTCGGACATGAAGTGCTCCGTTCTCCACCGGCGAGGGATGTCCGATGTTGGGTTGCCTCCGTGATGAAGATAGAAGTAGAGTGGTATCAGTGTGAACGGCCTTTATGAAGACGATATATATGAAGAACAACAAAAATAATGTATCGTATTGATTGCTGGAAAATATGAAATTGGTATACCAGAGTAGTGTGATGTGCAGACGACTAACGCCCGTGGCTAGAGCGATACGTTGAGGAGCTAGGGCATGCGGACAAAGTTGCAGATGAACGGTGGTGCACCTTGTCGTCCCTTGGGATAAACACGTCGCTAGGACAACCGTAGCTAATGGCCCCCAATGCGTGTCTGGCATTTTCGTACATGTTGCAGACAGAACAACACCACCCTCAAACATGATACGGTGAAGCCAACCGTACTGCAATGAAGGAAGAAATAGGTTATTCATGTATACATGATTAGTATAGTACAAATACCAACTTGAAATATTTTACCGTCTCGTCATGTCGTGTCGCACGATGTCGGTCCAGGCCAAGTGACAACTTGTCGGTGTGCGTAGCCTCTATGGGTTGTATAGGGGGCCCCGTTAGTCTGCAACGGGTGCATGGCACGTACCACCACAAGTATGTGGTGTACGTTTCTGGGTTGTATAGTCATTGCTCTTGCTCGACTTGCGTCCTCGTCGACTGCTCCCAAGTCATGGTCCACAACAGTTGCGTCTTCCTACAGTCCTTGCTCTTCTATCCCTTCATCGTTTGCCTGCAAAAAATTAACATGGTACGCATGGTTATTTCAGTACATAAATAAAAAATAAACGAATTGTACATGACTTAGAAGTCAAAGCAATAGATTGTATGAAAAGAGCTAACAAATTATTTCATGTACAAGTAAATGGGTCTCGGTAGAGGTTGATTTGGGGCTTGCAGCACCTACTGGTGTAGTTTGAATTGTCTCGATTCATTAGGGAGGGGAGGCGTACAACTCCACCATATGGGTGAAGATGAGGTGGCAAGTTGTAAACCAGTAGTCCCTATCCTTCTCGTATTGCATTGATTAGCCAAACAATGTAGTCTCCGAGATGAACCGTGCGGTCCACACCGTCGCACAATGGCGTTCTTGTGCAAGGTCTCAAACGCATTGTGGAACTCAGAGTACACTCGTAGTGGTCTCTCCTTGGACCATCCTAACTCGCTAGCAGTCCAACGAGTATCCATAGTGGGTTCGTCCATTGGGTCTTCACCATCGTTGTGACCGTAGAACAGGGTCTCCAATTGCAAGTCTGCAATGAGTGCACATCGACTTGAAAGTACGACCAACTAATAGGGAAGTGCTCCCACTACCACAACTGCAACAAGGTGTAGCAGACAATGAGGTTTGGTTTGCATGTAGCATGCTGTGAGCTGTCGCACAAACCCCTATAGGTGTGCATAGTACAACTAAGCCCCAACTGCACGGTAGGACCTCACCAGGCTCGATGCCAACCAAGGACTCAATGAGATGAATGTAGCTAGGGTACACCTAATCTCCTTGAGTCGTAGGAAACAGGATACACCCGAACAAGAAGAGTAAGCAATTAGGTGGAGCTCCCAACCTCTGAAGGTGTGTCTGTTGGACTGTGCTTGTACTGGCAGAGCCATAAATTTGGCACACTTGGGATATTGTCTAGAATGTGATGACTAAACCTATGCAACAGTTGTACCTTCCAATCGGTTGGTCTGGGGTTTGGAACCATGGCGCGACCCCGTAGTGGTAGGCCAGTAAGGTAAGCAGCATCATGTAGGGTGATGGTCATCTCCCCCCACTAAAAGTGAAACATGTGGGTCTCCGACCTCTATTGGTCAATGAGCACCGATAGAGGCAGTGAGTCAAACACGAATGAGTGCCCAATGTGCATCAACCTCGCTATAGGCAGCAATCTAGCCCACCATAGAACTAGAGCGTAGTGATCATCGAGAGGCCAGTCCTCCCTAGTACCCTGGAGAACAAGGAGGCAGTCCATCACCACTCTGACTACGCCTAACAAGGATGTTGGCCATCCCAATATGGGTCTAGCAACGTACCACACTCATCACTGTCACCAGCGGCCATTTCCTGCAACACAGAAAAATGTGTAAGTCTCCACACAAAATTTACATTAAAAGTTACAAAAAAGAAAGTGGGAACATTATGGCTCAACTTAATTAAAAATGCATGCAAAGTTATATTGTAAACCATTATGGAGTGCTCCACTATCTTGTATAGCCTGCATTTTCATGGTATGGCTTGTTTGCCACGTTGTCTATCATCCATATCGTTGTAGATGCAACGGGACTGCCATCTTTCGCAGCCGGGTTGCTTCAATGCATCGTTTGGCACCCACTTTACTTCCTCTGGCCAAAGGTCCTTGTAATGCATATCCACCCCCATAGGAGTTGAACTCAGCGCTCCAAGTCCCAAACAAATGATGGATGTCATAGTATTCCAATACATACTGTGAAGGTACACATGCGGCAAGGTTTGTGCAGAAGCTTTGACTTGTTGCACTGCACGTGTTGGATCACGGTCCGTTCACAATCTTGTAGGACCTACCCATGCAGCCCGTCCCGTACGAGACCCTCCCTATCAAACACGAACAAATGTTCCATATACGACATCATGTGCCTAGCACCAATGCAGATGAA
The DNA here is from genome assembly GCA_036346575.1 of Dendrocalamus sinicus. Taxonomy (NCBI): domain Eukaryota; kingdom Viridiplantae; phylum Streptophyta; class Magnoliopsida; order Poales; family Poaceae; genus Dendrocalamus; species Dendrocalamus sinicus. The sequence continues at coordinate 23,185,689 of CM070645.1, forward strand.
ATCCAGTTATTTTTTACAGTGCTAAATACAACTAAACATAACAAAAAAATAATTCTGTATATGTACATAACTGAGCTATCAATTATGCCTATGAACATGTGCATGTATGCATGCATACATACAAGTACACACATATGCATACAAATACTGCAAATAACAGTGCACAATTATGCAATCTTATTATCATTTTCTATAATATTTTAATCTCACTAGTGCAATACAAACATACATACGTACGTACGTACATGAAGCACGTTCCGTACTCTCGAGAGAGTATGAACTCCCATGCTGTCGGACCTCGGGTTAGCCAACCCAGATCCTCTATAATTCCACCATACTATTCCCTGGATCAGTAGATAGTGCTCACAAATACTTGTTGTATATCAAAAACATATCATGCGGAAGCGTAAATAATACAACAATAACTTACTCATGGGCCGATTAGGCCGAAATTAATAAAATGCAGTAGCGGAAACTCCACACAGGTGGGACCCTCAGGACTTGCCCACAGGTGCGGGTGAAGAGCCGAAAGAATAGGGGAGGGAGGAGGAAGAAGGAAGGAGGCGGCGATTGGGCCGAAGGCCAGGAGAAAGAAGAGGCTGGATAGGCCAGGGAGAAGAAAAAAAACAGGTTGGGGAAAGAAAAGAAATGGGCCAGGCCCAAGAGAATTTTTGGGAATTTTAGGAATTTCAGAATTTGGATATGTAATTAGATTTTGAATTTGAAAACTTGGTTCAAAATTTTCGATTCAACAATTGAATTTTAAGATTGTCGAGTTTTGAGAGAAAAATTTTAAATTTCAAAATTTGAGTTTCCAGATATGAAAATTGGATGGGAAGGATTTTTTATTGGTTTCAATTTCTATTCTTGGTTTTGAATATCAGGATTTTAAATTTTTAGATTTTGAATTTAAGACTTCCAAGGGAATTTGGATTTTCTTAATTTGATTTTCAATCTTAATTCTTGATTCCAAGGTTTTGTTTTTTATTAACCGAGTTTTTGGCAAGAATCCACATTGAGAAATTCGTATAACGCGAATTTTTTTTGAGATACACTGAGAAACAATTAAAATATTTTTATAATTTTTGTAATTATACTAGTTTCCTTTTTGTGATGTTACACATGCCTCCCTACCGCAAGATCAGTTTGGAGATTTGTATGAATTAAACGGAGCTTCTACTAAATGGATACATCCATTAGCATCCTTTGTACCACTGTGAACTGAAACAAGCTCTCTGAATCCATTCTCAACTAATTGGCTACTGTAACGCCCCCGTTTCCAGGGGGCTCGCGGGCACAGCATTCCGCAACTATTCATGCTTGAACAGTTATGGAGTGTCACGCAAGAGTAATACCATTGCATGATAACAACAAAAGTCCAACTTTATTACAAGATAAGGGTTAGCACCTAGTTTTACTGCAGCGGGGCGTGCAAGCCCAAAGTATATTACATCACAAAAGCTCCAAGGAAAGCTCGAGCGTGGCGGAAACCTAGAGCCACGGGTCCTCGTCGAAGAAAAGCTCCTCAGGGGCTTCCTCAACGGGGAGACCTTCACCATCGTCTTGATTTTCTGGAGGGGTTTAGCAAGCCGTGAGCTAACCAGCTCAGCAAGTCACAAAGGAAACCCTATCTTAACTATTTGCACGGATCAACAAAGGAAGGGAGTATACTGGGTTTATTAACTTTAAGTGGATGCAGTTTTACTTGCAAACGTTTTCAAAAACTCAGAAGGATTACAACTACTCCTTAGAATTAAGGGGGGTTTTTTTTCTAAAAAGTTAGTTAACCAACTAGTCCAGTTAAACATTTGTGAAAACTACTTAAGCTTCGCAGCTGGAATCACCCAAGTGACACGGCTCCATTAACCGGGAGCACGGCGTATTCGAATACCATTTATTTGACTCTGCAGAGTTGCTCAACTTTACCCACACGCACCCTTAACTCTCATGACTGAGTTAAGGAACCAAATCTTTTCACTGCTCAACCCTTGATATACACTCCACCCGATAGGTGCGGAATCCACACAAGCTCTTGTGGTCTAAGAATATCTCGCAGCGATTTCCTAGCAGGTAGTGCCTCCATATTTTGAGGGCATGCACCACAGCTGCTAGCTCTAAATCGTGTGTTGGGTAGTTCTCTTCATGTGGCTTCAGTTGTCTTGAGGCATACGCAACAACTTTTCCGTCTTACATGAGTACACATCCCAAACCTTGTTTTGAAGCATCACAATAAATTTGAAACTCTTTCTCTGGGTTGGGCAGAATCAAGACTGGCGTTGTCGTCAACTTGGTCTTCAACAACTGAAAACTCTCCTCACAGGCATCTGTCCATGTGAATGGCTTGTCTTTCTTTAGTAGCTGAGTAAGTGGACGAGAGATTTTCGAGAACCCTTCTATGAATCGGCGATAATAACCCGCCAATCCAAGAAAGCTCCTCACTTCAGTCACTGTCTTGGGCTGCTTCCATTCCATGACTACGGTGATCTTTTCTGGATCAACTTTGACTCCATCTTCTGATATAATGTGACCCAAGAAAGCAACTTCTTTCAGCGACAACTGGTGCTCTCTCAATCTTGTCAATGCCATGTGCAGATGTTGTTTGTGCTCTTCTTCGCTTTGGAGTAAATCAAAATGTCATCTATAAAGACTATCATGAATCGGCCCAGTTGGTCCATATGCACTAGATTCATAAGATTCATGAAATAAGCTGGCGCATTGGTTAAACCAAAGGGCACGACCGTGAACTCATACAATCCATATCTGGTGATGAAGGCTATCTTCTCTCGATCTTGCTCCCGGATCTTGAGCTGATGATAACCCGAGCATAGATCAATCTTGGAAAATACTTTGGCACCCTTGAGTTGATCAAATAAGTCGTCAATTCTTGGCAATGGGTACTTGTTCTTGATTGTGACAGCATTCAGTCCTCTGTAATCAACACACATTCTTCTTCTTCACAAACAGGACTAGTGCCGACCAAGGTGAAACACTTGGTCGAATGAATTCTTTTTCTTGCAGTTCATCTAGTTAACTCTTGAGCTCTTTCAATTCATTGGCTGACATTTTGTACTGGTGCTTGGCAATTGGCTTAGTGCCTGGAATTAATTCTATGGCAAGTTCCACTTGTCTGTCAGGGGGTCTTCCGGGCAGTTCTTCCGGGAACACATCAGGATACTCTTGCACTACTGGTACTTGGTCAAGTGTAACTGCTAACGCATTGAGCATGCATTTTCTTGCATTCTTTAACAGTTCTCTGTCTGTCTCTACCAGCACTTTCTGACCTTCAGGATTAACCATGGATACTGTCTTGATCTCACAGTCTACTTTGCCTTTGTTTTTGGCTAGCCAGTTCATCCCCAAAATGACATCTATTCCTGACATGTCTAGTTGCAGCAAATCTGCTCTAAAATCTACCCCTTGTATTTTTAGGTTAAGTCCACTACACCCACTGTGGGACTCCATCCTAACCCCAGGGGTTTCAACCACATAGGGTCTTGGCTAGGAAACAGAAGGCAACTGATTTCTTGAAGCAAAACTCTTTGAAATAAAAGATTGCGTTGCGCCAGGATCAAACAAAACCAATGCAGGTTTGGAATTGATTGGGAACATACCCACAATGATGTCGCTTGCTCCTGCTGCATCTTCTGCTGATACATGGTTCACTCTTGCCAGAAAAGTGGGTCTTGTGCGGCCTCTGCCTTTGCCTGCAGATGTGAAATTTGCGGTGCCTGCTGGTGACTGAGGTCCAATTGCCTTGATCTGCAGGAAACCTCCTTTGGGAGTGCTAGAGCCTGCCTGTGACTTTGTTTCTTGCTGCTGCTAACTTTGGACCTGTAGCTTTGCGGCATCCGATGGCAAATTCTTCCTGGGACACTGATCCCTGTAATGCCCAATCTCTCCACAACGGAAACATGCATTTGACCTCTGTGCACAGCTGCTAGCAAGATGGTTACCACCACAGGTGGGGCACTTGATAGCAAGTGGTAAAGGGGTGGCATACTGCTAGGACTGACTGGACTGGGTCTTCGATAACATTACAAATTGACGTGAGGGTTGGGATCGAAATGAGGACGATCCCGTGGTCTTGCTCCACTGAGCATTATGTGAGGAAGACTGAGACTTGTGTGCTGCTTTGCGCTTCCTGAAGTCCTCCATCTCGCCTCTTGCTTCTTCTGAGTTAATAAGACTGTCTACCATATCATGTAGGTCTTTAAATTTCATGGCTGAGATGTGAAACTTCAGGGACTTCTGTAATCTTGTTCGGAATCTGCTCATCTTCTTTTCTTCCTTATCAACATCCTCTGGAGCAAATCTGGAAAGATGATTGAATTGATGGAGATACTCCATTACGGTACTTCCACCTTGCTTAAGCGCCAAAAATTCTCGGCGCTTAGCTTCCATTATGCCATCTGGTATGTGTGCCTTGCGGAAGGCCTTTGAAAACTCTTCCCAATTTATTTCTCGATTTTGTTGCATGCGTTGATAATTGATCTACCACGTTGCTATTGCGCCTTGCAACTGGTGGGATGCATACAACACCTTCTCTTTATCGTCACATTGTATAGTCTGAAGCTTCCTTTCTACATCTAATAGCCAATCCTCGGCTACTATAGGGTCAGCTGATGTGGAGAAGGTCGGCGGACGTGTCCTTTGAAAGTCTGCCCATCGGGTGGTAATTGGGGTACCATCCCGAGTACCGTTACCTCCACCTTGTGTGCTTGGAGATCTAGCTGCAATTTGCTCAAGAAGTCGTGCATGCTGATCTAACACCCGTAAAATATTCTGTTCTCCTTGATATCAGTTCTGTTCCATCATGGCTATCACACTGGCTAATGTTGCTTGATCGGTGGCAGGTGCACCCTGCCCGCTGGTCTGTCCACTCTACTGTGCCGGGTCCATCTTGAGATATCTGCCAATTGGGATCTTGAGATTAGCTTTGTAGCGGCTTTGGTGAACAAGAGTAGATAAGTAAGACATTGAATTTTCAAGGCAAGTATAGGACGAAAAAGATAAGAACGAGGGCGAAAGGGACAGGAGAAAGCTTTGAGCACAAAGGGAGTACTGATAATTAAGCAAACAACATAAAAGATAATGAACATAAATCTACAATATGCAAGTGGTACACAGACCACTTAGGGTTCATGAATACACCTGCATTACATTACAAAAGTACCACTACTACACGGGGTCAGTCTAGACTAGCGAACACCAACTACTCCTCCATGGCGTCCGGAGTTGGCAAGGCGAGAGGGGCTGCAGGGCGAAACCGAGCACGGTACTCTCCTGCAGTCATCCTACGCCTGGGCCGAGACTGCACAGAAGCACACGAGGAGGAGATGCTGGGAGACTCTCCACACTCTGAAGCCTCGCCCGCCTCGACTGCCTCGAAGCGGACCAGGGTTGCTTGAAGCTGCGGCACCTCTGCGCCGGCCTCTAACGCTTGACTCGCAGGTCTGGACTCTCAACACCGCTTGTACCGAACGCTCTTTGTGCCACAAGGGTGGTGATGCCCGCCAGACGGGGATCGTCATCCTCGCGGAACTGAGGAACTACGAAGCCTCCACGAAGCGATCTCGGGATCAGGTAGAAGGGTGACTCAGCCAACTCCAAGTCGTAGTAGCCGCAGAGATAGATCACAGCCTTCTGGGCTGCATACTGAACTGCGTCGTCCTGCTTGATCCTCCTGGCGATGAACTTCCTCTCAATGTCTGGGCGGACAGGCAGGGGTGTCAGGGTCACCCATGCCTTCCACTCAACTCTCTGCTCCTGGCGAAAGCGGCTCACAGCGTGGAACACTGGACTGTGGTACCCGGTAGCTCCAAGTACTTCTGCATCTCCCGTAGCCTGAAGGGCCAACCCTCCATACGGTCAGGACGAGAGTGCACAAAGTGAACCATCTGCCGAGAAACGAAATTTTGAAGTTAGACAAGTATAGCAGTAAATATTTTGCCAATAATAAAACTTAAGCAGAAATAAACTAAGACAGATAAGATAGCAACAAGAGAGGAAAAAGACAGCAATAATACTTATGTTTTTCGTAAACCCTTTTTACGGCTTAAATTAGATTTTGCGATAAAATCGCTTCCTAGTTTGCCTTAGGTCTCAACCTACGGTCAAGGAGCCTGCTCTGATACCACTTCTTGTAACGCCCCCGTTTCCAAGGGCGCTCGTGGGCACGGCATTCCGCAACTATTCGTGCTTGAACAGTTATGGAGTGTCGCGCAAGAGTAATACCATTGCATGCTAATAACAAAAGTCCAACTTTATTACAAGATAAGGGTTAGCACCCAGTTTTACTGCAGCGGGGCGTGCAAGCCCAAAGTATATTACATCACAAAAGCTCCAAGGAAAGCTTGAGCGCGGCGGAGACCTAGAGCCACGGTCCTCGTCGAAGAAAAGCTCCTCAGGGGCTTCCCCAATGGGGAGAGCTTCACTATTGTCATGATTTTCTGGAGGGGTTTAGCAAGTCGTGAGCTAACCAGCTCAGCAAGTCACAAAGGAAACCCTATCTTAACTATTTGCACGGATCAACAAAGGAAGGGAGTATACTAGGTTTATTAACTTAAGTGGATGCAGTTTTACTTGCAAATGTTTTCAAAAACTCAGAAGGATTACAACTACTCCTTAGAATTAAGGGGGTTTTTCTAAAAAGTTAGTTAACCAACTAGTCCAGTTAAATATTTGTGAAAACTACTTAAGCTTCGCAGCTGGAATCACCCAAGTGACACAGCTCCATTAACCGGGAGCACGGCGTATTCGAATACCATTTATTTGACTCTGCAGAGTTGCTCAACTTTACCCACACGCACCCTTAACTCTCATGACTGAGTTAAGGAACCAGGTCTTTTCGCTGCTCAACCCTTGATATACACTCCACCCGATAGGTGCGGAATCCACACAACCTCGGGTATCCGTTGGCCACCACAGAACGCCGGGCCCAAGTTGCGGGGACCTATCGTTGTCTTAGTCTGGATTCGCAATCCGCACTGACTCCCAATGCAAGGCTTCACTTAAATTGAACAGGTACTAAACCAGGGTTGACGGGTCAACACCTGTGGTTGAGTGGTCACTATGTCATTTGGTCAGCGTAAGGGTCTAGTCCTTACATTTTTACGAGGTTTGCGACCTCTACTCTAGGGTAAGTGGTGGGCGTAGACCGACTCGCGGTTTCCCACAACATCCTTACCCTAACATGTGCACGCCGGCACTACCACCCTAGGGTACGGTGTCCCATACCACCCTACCCTAGATCCAGGTTTTGAAATCTACTGGCCCACGGCCACAACCTTATTAGTGTAAAGACTTTGTGTGATGATTAATACCCTATAGGTGACTACATTATTTTTAAGGTAAATCTAGGGTTACAAGGGCAGGGCTACAAGTTTAACATGGCATTTATCGGTGGCAGGTTTTATCTACATAACATGTCATTCTAAACATTTTATTTTACTTTAAACTAGCATTTCTCAACTAGCATAATGCAAATATCATAATATCATAATTAAACAACATGGGATACAACATGATCAAGGTTTTCCGACTTGCCGTGAATCTGGACGATCTCAACGATCTCGATCGTAGAAACTCCTGGATCCTGGGCCTGCACCGAAACTTCTGGAATCTCCGAAACTAGAGTAAACACATAAAATAACATATGTCCGGATTGAGCCTAATCAAGCGAGGAAAAATAAACTATGAAAAATGAGTAAAATGCAAAAATATTCAAATGAGAATTTTTAGAATTTTTCTGGGATGAATTTGGGGGGGAAATGGAGGTCAAAAATGGGTTCAAGACATGAAATGGAGCAAAGTGGTGAAATTTGGGAATTTTTGGGAATTTCTGTGATTTTCTAGGATTTATTTTGATTTTCTAGATTTTTGAAAATTATTAAATCCCTGGAAAATCGGTGAACAGTGTCGGGCCGGCCCAAAGCCACAGTGCGGCGAAGCAGGCCGAGGAGAGCGGCCCACGCACGCGCGCGCCTACGCGGTCCAGATGGCCGACGCGCGGCTCGGGCGAACGGTGGAGATGACGAGGGAGTGGACGGCATGGATTAGAGAGGGTGGAGATCGGACGGCGGTGACGCAAGGAAGGCAGGCGGAGCAGAGAGGCTGGATCGGACGGATGCGGAGAGAGGAGTTAAGTGGCATCGGACGGCTGCGAGTAGTTGGATCGGAGGGAGGAGGTTAGATGGCAACGGAGGGGAGGAACGGTGAGGATTGGTCAACGCCGTCGTCTTCTTCCTCTCGTCGTGCGCGCGCAACAGAGAGGCGGAGAGAGACATGGTAGGAGCAGCTGAAGCGGACAGAAGATGAAGACAGTCGAGAATGTAGAGATCCTAACGATCCCTACGGCGCCGGCCAGTCCCAAGTATCGTCCTTGTCTGTCGATCCTGAACAAAACAGGTGTGAGAGTCAAAACCAACCCTACAACCAAGGTCAGTGAGCTGTCCCACTGAAAGAAGCTGCATGGTTAGTTGGGGAACATGAGAAACAGCCAGAACAGAAAAATCAGTGGACAAAAGAGTGCCCTGATAGCTACTGCACAAGGAAGCACCATCGCAATGCATGCAGATAGGGAGGGCAGGAGGTCCCACTGAAGTGAGAGATGTGGAATCCGGTGTCATGTGGAAAGAGGCACCGGAATCTAGAACCAAAGAGGTACTTGGGGGAGACATCTGAGCTAGACTGGCAGAACCCGTTGAGCTGTGAGAGAGCTGCTGAAGAAGAGCCCGATAGAGCTGCTGAACAGAGTCACCTCGCTGAGATCCTGATCTGTCCTCCTGTGAAGGAAGGGCCTCTCTGCCCCCTTGGATCGTCCAACCCCACGCGCCTTATTCCGCTTTTTTCGCACTGCACAACTCTGGTAGTCATGCCCGAAGTTCTTGCAGTAGTTGCATTGAACTCCAGTTGGTGCAAAAGCAGGAGCGGAAATAGGCACCTGGGAAGGAGCCGTAGTCGTAGTAGGAACCGTCGGTGTAGTCGAAGGAGGAGCAAGCACAGTCGGAATGGACTGTGCAGCTAGCTTGAGGCGAAGCTCCTCAGTCCGAAGTGTCGAAAGAGCCTCGGTAACAGTCGGTTGTGGCGAGCGGCTTAGCAGTTGAGCTCTAACAGGCTCAAACTCTGGGCGAAGACGGCAGACGAAATCATAAAGACGGAGGCGATCATGATCCGCCTTCTGAACTTTGTGGCACTCCTGGCACAGTGGAGAGGCCAGCTCATCTAGCTGTCGCCAGAGACTAGCCAGAGCTCAGAAGAAGTCATCGACGGAAGAAATTGGGCATCACTGCTCTGCTGGTATCGCTCACGCAAGTACTCCTAGATTTGTCGAGTAGACCGCAGACCAACAATACCTGGTTGAATGGAGTCATCGACGCTGACCACAAGGATGGCTCGAACACGGGCCTCATCAGCACACCAACGCTCGAAAGCGTCAATGGCATACTGAAAAGACTCATCAGCAGCGTCAGCAGCAGCATCAGCCTCTGCCTTCTTCTTAGCAGCTTCATCTGCTTCAGGAGGTGCAGAAATAGACTGCCTAGGAGGCCGAACCAGCAGTGGCGGAGAAGGACGAGCACCGGTAACATGTCCCCAAAGACGAAAACCATCAAGCGTGATCTCCATGAGGGAAGACCATAACCTGTAGTTCGTTCCATGGAGCTTTATTCCCGAGAATGGGATCGCATCAGATGGAACGGAAGCCATCGGTAAGCGACACTGGACGGCGCGGCGACTAAGGCAACGAAGTCTAACAGGCGGCGCTGGACGGCGCGGCGGTTAGAACAACGTTTTTTTTGCCTTTTTTACAAGACTATATAAAAGGAATCTTCTCACTGGCTCACTTAGAACCAGTAGAAACACAGAGGAGCGACTGGAGTGGACCAGCGACGAAGGCGATGGCGGCTCCAGATGCGGACCGACAGCAGCGGCGGCTCCGGATGCGGACCGACAGCAGCGGCGACGGCTCTGGATGCAAATCGACGGCAGCAGCGGCGGCTCCAGACAGCCCACAGCGGCGGCGACTGATGTGGACCGACGGCGACAGCAGCTCCGGATGCACAATGGCGGCGGCGTCAGATCTGGCAGCGGCAGCGTCAGATCTGGCGGTGACGGCGGCTTGGGCGGAGACAACCCGAGTGGCGGCGGCGGCCCGAGACGATCCAAGCGGCGGCAGCGGCTGGAGACGATCCGAGCGGCGGCGGCATGGGTAGGGACGGCCCGGGCGGCAACAGCAGCGGCGGTACGGGTAGAGAAGGCCTGGGCGGCGACAGCAGCGGCGACACGGGTAGAGAAGACCCGGGCGGCGGCAGCAGCAGCGGCCTGAACAGGTGGAGACAACCCTAGCGGCGGCAGCAGCGGCGGCATGGGTGACGTCGAAGCATCGGAAGAATAGATCAGGTTAGGGTTTTAACCCTAGCTCTGATACCATGTTATGAATATTGTACATCTATTCATGAAGCCCAAAGGGCAATATATATAGAGGTACAAGGGGGATATACAGAAGGAATACAAGGCATATTAGGAAACAAATAACAGTCCTAATCTATTTCTTATTCTATCCTTAACAGGTTCTACACAACTTCTACGTGATAAGTGTACCCTTTTCTCTCATTGAGTAAGATTTAGCACATTTGATTCTACTTTGTAGGTATACCCTTTTCTCTTACATCATATACCCTTTACCTAAAGAGAAATGTCCAAAAGAAAATTGTAGCAATAATTCTAGGAATGTAACAGCCCGGCCTTCCACAGGGCCCAAGATGCTACCACCACATCCTTACCAATTCAAAAGTGTTGCTAATTCAACTTTTAGCAGCACCTCCCCTGTTCTTTTTATATGACTACCCACAGGGAGTAAACCACAAATAACTGTAGGATAATTGCAAAGCCAACTAACTTTATATTTCACAAATCATAACATAAACAGAAACTTTGGGCTCCACGACCATGGAGACCCACCCTCATGGCTCACAAGCAAAGCAAACCAAACGGTGAACCACAAGAACCTTAACACTATATTAAACATAAACGTTTAGTGTAAGGCTAAGCTGTTATTTTACATGTGCAGTACCAAAAGGACTATCCCATTCCATACATGTCGTCATCATTCACCTAAAAACAACAACAAAGCAAGGGTAAGTCCGGAGACTCAGCAAGCACACGATAAAACAATAACATCACTTTAGCAATCAATCGATTTCACGAACTATAAGCTGTAAATCTACTCTATGACTGTAAACTGTAAATTAAGTATGTAACTGTATACTGTAAATCAATTCTATGTCTGTAAACTGTAATTCAACTCTATGGCTGTAAACTGTAATTCAACTCTATGTCTGTAAACTGTAAACCAATTCTATGTCTATAAACTGTAATTCAATTCTATGTCTCAGAATCAGAAACCAATTCTACGATCGTAAGTCAAATCAAATCAGAATCAGAAATTGTAAATCAATTATGTAATCAGAATCAGAAATCAAATCAGAATCAGAAACTATAAATCACAACCGTCAGAATCAGATTACTTTCTCTATCACTTTCATGCAATGCAATATCATGCGATGCATCTATAATGCATCTGTATGTTCTGTAACTGTAGCTTATACCGGTATAGCGGAGTGTCCACCCGTCGATGTACCACTCATTCGCCTCGTCCTCTTTCATACGAGGTCTCAACCTCCACTCCCGTGGAGTGCCTACCTCTGTAGGTCTTATTCAAGAGCACTCCGGACTAGTCATATGACTTTCTCACTGACCTAGCTCTTATGCATTTGCATGATGCAATATGCCTCAAATATGGATGTCTAATCATAAACGGTACTCATCAAGGTATGATTAGCACAATTCATATACATCATCTCATAAATACTGTAAATCATGGCATGGAACACGAATAACAAACATTCACCACAATTTACTGTTCTACCATGCACTTGCCTGTTAACTTGACGGATGGTGCGTGGACGGCACCAGACTCGAACCGCTACCTGAACAAGCATTAACCATTTCAGTTCACTACTAAAGCCATACATACAGCAAATAACATCACTGTAACGTTCAACTCGATCTACTCAATTCATGTACTATCGGACAATTTCCCATTGTCCCGATACTTAGCTAGTCTGTAAAATTAGGTATCCACACTAAAGAATGATACCTAAATGGTCCCATGTAGCCACTCTAAGCATGGCATATAAATCTGTGCACAACTCGGTGAATACACTTAAAGGAGAGTTCTTTGAGGCGTTACCCTGGCCCCGAACGATCAGATCGGGACACTGCCTTCCTTTTTCTCAGCCAGATCGGGTAGGTCTGGCCGCAGATCAGCCTCCCCTCTTCTCCTTCCTCTCTTTCTTTTTTTCCTTCTCTCTTTTCTTTCCCTTTTCTTTTTCTTTCTTTCTTTTCCTCTCTTCCTTTCTCTCTCTCTCTCTCTCCTTTTCTTTTCTTTCTTTTCTTTTTTCTCCCACCCGGCCGGCGCTCTCTTCTTTTATTGAATCGAAATCAGCGACAGAGGGGGGGGGGGTGAATGTCGCTTTCAAAAACTTGACCCCCAAAAGATATCCACTAATGAGTTTTCTCTCCGGTAGCCACAGAGCTATGAAGAGTACATCAAATACTTCAGGGGAACCTCAACCAAGCAAAGGAGAAAGCAAAACATCCAAGAGGTGAAAACTCAAAAGCAAATCAGACAACATTCAGAATGGGCGGTCTGACCGCAGTGCCTCGGGCGGTCAGACCGCATGTATGCCGCCGGTCTGACCGGTCTGGTAACGCCAGTCCGACCGCTCTTGGCCAGCCGGTCAGACCGCCATACAACAACCGGTCAGACCGGTCCCCTGGAATCTGAAACCCGCAACAAAGCCTAATAGTCTGAAAAACTTGAAACTTGATAAAATCTCCAATTTTGGTGATATGCTATAAATCTTTTCAGGTCTAAGGAACAAGACCAGAAACAAAATAGCAGAGAGACACCAAATCTTAAGGGAAATCACCAGGACATCAGGAATTAGAGATTTTAGCCAAAAATCTGAAAATACTCATGGGAAGAGACTAAATTTCAGATTGCTTGCCAATATTTGATCTATTGCTTATGAGACTTTGCAATTAACCTAGCAATTCACTCAGGATTTTCCCATCCAAATCTCATGGCAAATTATGAAGGGGAACAAGAAAACCCACTCTCCCCTGACAAGAAACCGTAGATTTTGCAAGAGCAGGGGAAGAGGTGACGAAGAAAACTGATTTCACATGAGAAGCTAAATCTTCAAAAAACTCTAAGAATGGAATGGTCATAAGACCATGAATCTTTTCTATCACAGAGCTTCCAAGAATCGATTGCACAAATCTTCTAAAGCACCTCAAAATCATGACACGAGAGAAGAAACAGAGAGAGAGGCAGAAACTGAAATTCACCACAAATGAAACCAAAAGATGACTAAAGCACAAAGAGGAGAGAGGGCATAAGCAACAGATAAGAACTCCTCTCCTGCTCTCACCCACTCTTCACCAACTAAAGCACAAAGAGAAAACAACCTCCCCAAAAGCCATTTGACTAAAAGCAAAACCCTAAACCATCTCACAAGCACTACATGCACCAGGAGACATGCATCTATATATAGCCTCTCATAATGGGTTTCCAATTTTGCTTTGCCCATTAAGCCTCAATAACTCCAATGCTTTATCCATAACCCACTTCCTTTAGTGCAGCTTTGCGTATGCACCAAAACGCCCCTCGTGCACCTTCGGGAAGCTTCCTCCTTTCTTGTCGTCCAAGCCTCGCAACCACCTCGAATCCTCGTCGTCTTCGGCACACCTCGACCGTTCTGACCTCGGCACCGCCTGCGCCTAGTCCAGTCATCCCATGCCTCGCCACGACTCCACCTCGATATCCTGCAGCCATCACAGACAAGAAACACATCACATAGCACCGCTCGACATAATGTAATCAACAATCGCATTAGAGAGATCTTAAACATGAAACAGCCTAAACTTGTCGAATCAAAAGAATAAACATCCTAAGCTCTTTCGACCAAGTCTTACCAAGTCCGACTGAAGCCAATTGCACCGTGCAACGACATGGTTCAAACCAAACTCGACTTTCCTAAAACCGATGTCAATTACTCATCACACACATGGGGTCAAAACCACATGGTCTCTCAATCTCCCCCTTGATGAGCATATTGATAAACCCAGAAAAAGTATAAAGTTGAGTTTGAAAATGAAAGAAAGTCAAACATGGTCCAAAAGAAATCAAGGAAGCTTATAACCATGTCGACAAATGAGCAAAAACAGAAAGAGCAAGTTTTCCTCAAAAGCTCCAAGATTTCCTTAAAAATGGCCTTTTCTCCGCTATTCTCCCCCTTTTAGCAATAAAATCATCAAGGATGCAAAAAAGAGGATAAGTCATGAAGTTGGATGAAATGGCTGAAGTTTATTTATTTCAATCAATTAGAGCCACGAAGATTATCCAAAATGACCATATGGGAATTACATCAAGCCATAACACATAAGTATGCTATCAAGATCATGACAAGACATGTATAATCAAGCTAAGCCAAATAGGTCATAATCTGAAAATTAGTCGAATTTCTGAGCATGTCAAGTCAACCATGATTATAGTCTAGCTAGAGGTATCCAAAGATGATGCAAGCCATGTCAATATTCTAATTGGAACCAAGAAGCTAGTATTGAGTCAATTTAGAGTGCTACATGTTCAAGAATGAGACATTTGTTTGAGTACTTGTTCTTTGTGGAATTAAGCAAATTGAGCACAATTGACATGTTTTTCTTTTAAAGTTAATGATTGTTTCTAACCAACATTTTTAGTCATGTGCTAAATCTCAAGCTTTATGCGACCACTCCAAGCTACAAGCTTAAGAAGATAGTAAGCAGCATCCTAAAATCACAAGATGAGAGAAGAAGTCTAAACAACTAGACAAGAGAAACATTCTAATCTATACTAGAAGGACTAAACCCATGCACCCATATATAATGCAACAGAAAGGAGTAAGAACATAATAAACAATATAAAGCATGAAGCGCAAAACTCCCCCTCACAACAGTCCATAAGGACAGACCACCCCAAGCTCTCCCCACAGAGCTGAAAACCTAGAGCTATTTAAAGGCTTGGTAAAGATATCAGCCAACTAGTGGTCACTCTCCACAAACTGGAGCACTATGTCACCCTTCTCCACATGGTCTCGAAAGATGTGATATCGGATATCAATGTGCTTGGTCTGAGAATGCTGCACTGGGTTCTTAGCAATGTTAATTGCAGAAGTGTTATCACAAAAGAGTGGAACACTGTCAATAACTAACCCAAAGTCCCGCAGGGTCGAGACCATCCAAAGTACCTGGTTGCAGCAACTAGCGGCAGCAACGTTTCGCCTCTGCGGTGGATGTGCAACACCGGATCGCTTCCTAGAAGACCACGAAACAAGAGAAGTGCCAATGAATTGGCAGTGCTGTAGTGCTCTTCCAATCTATCCTACACCCCGGAAAGTCTCGCATCCGAGTAGGCTCTCAAGGAAAGATAGGACGAGGAAGAGTACCGATACCATAGTCAATGGTAGCTCGAAGGTACCGGCGATGCGCTTCACCGCTCGCGTGAGATACGCGAGGAGAAATCGAAGCGAGCACACGCACACACGGAGAAATGTATGTCCGCCTCGAGGCGTTGAGGTACAAGAGGAGCCAATCATGATGCGATACTCCTTCGATCAATCGCTCGCCCTCATCATCGCGTAAGAGAAGCTGTGGATGCCATGGGAGTCGACACAGGCTTACCATCACCCATGTCAAAGCGTCTCAGAAGGTCACGAGTGTACTTGCCTTGATGCAAGAAGGTACCCTCCCAAGTCTGCTTGGAAGCCAAGGAAGTAGGTCAACTCGCCCATCATACTCATCTCAAACTCGGTACTCATGACATCCGAGAACTGTGAAACAAAAGTATGAGAAGAGTCGCCAAAGATAATGTCATCCACATAAATCTGGACGAGTAGTAGGTCAGTGCCATGCCGGCGAATGAACAAGGTCTTATCCACCTTACCCATCTCAAAACCATGACTCAACAAATAGGACTTAAGCCTTTCATACCAAGCTCTAGGGGCCTGCTTAAGTCCATACAAGGCTTTGGAAAGCTTGTAGACATGGTTTGAGTATTTGAGGTTCTCGAAACCTAGAGGATGTTTCACATAGACCTCTTCCTCAATAAAGCCATTGAGGAAGGCACTCTTGACATACATCTGGTAAAGCCTGAAACCCTTAGAAGCTGCAAAGGCAAGCAGGATTCTAATGGCCTCAAGTCTAGCTACAGGGGCAAAGGTCTCCTCAAAATCTAGACCCTCAACCTGGGAGAAGCCCTGAGCTACCAGTCTAGCCTTGTTCCGAATGACAACCCCATCCTCACTCTGCTAGTTCTTAAACACCCACTTAGTCCCAATGATATTGTGACCTCGAGGGGGCTCAACAAGCGACTAGACCTTGTTTCTTTTGAAATTCTCTAACTCCTCATGCATGGCATTGACCCAAGACTCATCAGAAAGAACATAACAAATGTCCTTGGGCTTGAAAGAGGCAACAAAGGCAGAATGGAGACAGAAATATGACATGCCAGACTTTGAGCGTGTGACTCGCTCAAAGAGGTCTCCAATCATCTGCTCAGAAGGATGATCTTTCTGGATATGTCGAGGAGGTCCGGGATGAGAAGAGGAAGTGGCCTCCACCTCGTGAGCTGACGAGGTAGGAACAGAGCCATTAGCTCCAGAGGAAGCAGAAGGCATGGGCTGATCGCCTATAGGTGCAATGGAGGAAGGCACCTCAAGGGGAGGATGAGGAACTGGATCGGGTAGACAACCATCATCTCCATCATCCTCATCATCCACAAAGATGGGCTCGGACTGCTCTAAAGAACCTGAGATATCGGGCCTAATCCCCGGACTGGCCTCGTCGAAGGTCACCTCACAGGTCTCTACCAACTTACTAGACTCGCAGTTCCAGATCCTATACGCTCGCGATGAATTCGAGTAACCAAGAAAGATACTGTCACAAGAACGTGGCTCGAACTTGTCTAGGTTCCCGGACTTCAGAATAAAACACTTGCAACCAAATACACGAAAATGAGAGACACTGGGCTTTCGTCCGTATCTCAGCTCATAGGAAGTGCGATGCAAGTGTGCCCTCAGAAAAACACTGTTCGAAACATGGCACGCGGTTGCTATGGCCTCAGCCCAAAACTTTCTAGGTGTAGAATACTCATCAAGCATCGTCCTGGCCATCTCGACCAAGGTACGGTTCTTCCTCTCCACGATGTCATTCTGCTTTGGGACGTGCGGAGAAGAGAACTAGTGCTCTACACCTGTCTCATCGCAGAAACTCTCAAATAGGAATTCTTGAACTCCGTGCCATTGTTACTGCGGATCGCTCGTAAGGCACCCGGGAGCTCAATAGAAAGCCTACTGAAAAGATCTCAGAAATGTGTAAACGTCTCATCCTTCGAGGCTAAGAAAAACACCCAAGAGAACCTCGAGAAGTCATCGACCACGACAAGAACATACCACTTTCCTCCTACTAACTGCACTCGAGCTGGTCCAACTGTGTCCATATGAAGCAGTTGTCCTGGTGCATCGGTCATAGTCACTGTGACCGGAGGGTGAGAAGCGGCAACCATCTTGTCGAGTCGGCAAGATGCACAAACAATATCTTTGACCATTTTGAGTTTCGGCAGACCACGAATGAGATCGTGGCCGCTAACTCGGGTCAAATGGTCAAATCCAATATGACCAAGACTCCTATGCCAGAAGGTAAGGTCACGAGACTCAGAAGCAACCAAACACCGGAGAGGATCACCAGAAGACTCAGAAAAATCAGCACGAAAGATCCTCCCATAACGAGAAATTCCGCAACCCAAACTACCCGAAGAATCAAGAATTTTGCAAGCGTTTTTCTTTAAGCTCACCTCAAAGCCGTCATTGGTAAGCTGAGAAACAGAAAGCAAATTATACTGTAGCTTACTAACCAAGGCAACAACTTTTAAAATAAACGACTCATTAACGCACATTGTACCTTTGGCGATGACGCGCCCAGACGAAGCGTCTCCGAAGGTGATCGTCTCATCACCTGGAGCATGGGCTAGGGAAGAGAACCAACGAGAGTCTCCAGTCATGTGTCGAGAACACCCAGAGTCAACGAGCCAAACCTCTCTCTTCCCTGCCTGGCGAACCTGAGTCAACGAGAGAGTAAAGTCTCAGTACTAGGGTAAATCAAGAGTGATTTTGGCACCCAATACTGAGTAACACGTCGAGTAGAAGAAATAGCCACACACGACTGACCTCTATCTACCCTACGCTCTCTGTCGCTCAAAGAAGCAGAAGGTCCACGAGCAGACCTGGAGCTGTTGTTGGGTTCGACTGCTATGGGAGAGCGAGTCGGAGCACCAGCTACATGCTGATCACGCCGCGGGTAGTCATCTCGACATGGGAAACGATATCTACCCTTAGAACGGCGGAAGTCATGACCAAAGGCATATCAAGGACAAAAACCAGAAAAACCAAGTCCTCAATGCTACCCAAACCCATCAGCTGAAGCAAACCTAGACCTCATGTTGGTCTTAGGTGCACTCAAGTCTAGGACTGACCCTGAATATGCCTAAGAGCTGCAACACGGTCTCTACGCGCGATCTTGATGCGCCTGAAGCATCGCTCGATCAAGTGTCCATCCTTTTGACAGAAGGTGCAATAATACTTTACCTTCTAAGAGGTAGAAGTAGCACGAAGAGGCTTCGCCTTCTGAGAGGCCGGAGCAACAGGTGGACTCACCTTGCTGTCAGAAATCCCTTGGACAAATCCCGCTGACTTGAATTGAACTTTCTCAATCCTGGGCTTGACCTCGATCACACCTGCAGCTATGGGTCTGAGCATGGCAGGTGGATGCTTCCTAACATCCTCTAGAAAATCATATCCTAGACCTTGATTGAATTTGCAAATCTTGGACTGGTCTAAAATAAGATTTAGCTTCTTCTTGCCTCCTAAAAACCTCTCGAGAGTGTTCATAAGATACTAACACTCCCGGAAGAGAGAGGTGCAAGAGGTGCAAGAAGAGCAAGGGGAAGAAGAGACAGCAGAAGGTAAGAGAGTAGAAGGAGAACCAATAACAGAAGATCAAATGGCTTGTGCATGCACAGCCGACTCAGAAGGGACAGTCCTACTGCTAGCCATTTGGTTCACGTCGCTAAACGTCTCTACCTTATTTCTCTCCCACATCAGCACACACATCACAAGGAGATTGTGACTTCTCTAGAAGGTCCTTAGTTAGCTTCACACATTTGTCATCTAATGCAATCAACTCATATTTTAGTTTTTCACAATTATTACATGGTGAGTTAACAGGGTCCTTAGAAGCATATTGAGCCATCTTCTTGTTGTGGTCAATCATTTCTTGAAACTGTTTTGAGACAGATTCAAGTTCAGCAGTTAATTTGGGACAGTTCACACATGAAGCAATTGGCTCAAGCAACGAAGCATGCAGCTCAGCAATTTTATGATCTGCCCTTTTTAGGTTCAGTTTCATATTAGTGCAGTCTTCACAAGATTCAAGCAGATCAAGGAGCATGGTATAAAGACCTCTAAAAGCATTGTCCTTATCCTCACATGAGGTGCAAGATGTAGTCTCAACAACAGTAGATGAAGGAATAACAATCCTACTCATCTCTAGTTCAGCCAAAAGACTAACATTCTCCACCTTAAGCATGTCAAGCTCAGAAGATAAACTATCATGAGAGGTCCTTAATTTCTCCATGTCACCAAGCAAAGCAGTACATACATCACAATCATCACGGGAGGGAGCAGATCTAAGTGAAGTAAGCTCTCGTGACAAGCTTTCTACTTCCTTCTCCAACTCGCTAACCCTAGCTCTAGATCTAGCATGGAATTTCCCTAGCTTAAAAAAAGCATCATTAAGCTGGTCGTAGGAAGGGTATACCTCATCGGAGTCGGAATAGAGCTCGCTGTCGCTGATCTCGCCCTCAAGGGCCATGAAGCACATCCCGGAGAAGTCGTCACCGCCCTTGGGGTCTTGCTCGTCCGTCCCATCGTCGTCGCTCCACCCCTCCACCTCGCTGAGGCCGAGGTCGTCGAAGGCGGTGAGGACGCGGTGGAAGAGCTTCTTGGCTTTGCCAAGGTCGCGGAACTTCTTCTTGCCTTGGGCATGAGCTGAGGGCTTCTTGTTGCGGTTCTTGTCGATGTAGTCGTTCTTGCTCACACCGCCGTAGTCGTTCTTGCCCTTCCCTAGCTTGGGGCAATTCGCTCGAATGTGGTTGGGACCACTACACTCGAAGCAAATAATTGGACCACTCCTCTTTCGATCTCTCACCCTCTTGTATGCGTGGGAAAACTTTCGGGCTAGAAGGGCTAACTGATTCTCTGGTAGCTGCTCTAACTAATCATTAGTTACGTCACAAAGAGCAGCTAGAGAGAATCCACAAATCGACTCAGAGGAAGATCCAGAAATCAGACTGGGATCGGTGACTAAGGCCATCGACTGCGACTTCGACCTATGAGAGACTATGTCAATCTCGTGAGTCTTGAGGCGTGAGTACAACGCGTCAAGAGTTAGGGTCGAGAGGTCGGTCGTGTCTTTAATCGTGGTCACCTTCATCTCCCAAACACGCAAATCAAGAGCAGAAAGCATCTGTCGAGCATTATCCGAGTCGGAGTATGTGAGACCGACGGCTCGGAGGTTACTCAGAATCTTGTGAAAACGCGCAAAGCACTCATCCAAGGACTCACCAGCGAGCATTTTAAACTTATTGTAATCTCGCTTGAACTGGTCCTGTCGAACCGTCTTAATCTGGGTGGTGCCCTCATGGTATGCATCGAGGGTCTCCTAGATGTCGAAAGCCAACATCAGATGAGAGATGCGATCGAACTCGCTTATGCTCAGGCCCTGAATTATGATGTTCCTCGACTTAGCGTTCGCCTCAACATCAAGCATATTTCCAGCGTTGATGTTCTCATCGGCAGGAACAACATATCGCACCTTGACCTTGCGTCAAATGGC
Organism: Dendrocalamus sinicus; assembly: GCA_036346575.1. Classification (NCBI taxonomy): domain Eukaryota; kingdom Viridiplantae; phylum Streptophyta; class Magnoliopsida; order Poales; family Poaceae; genus Dendrocalamus; species Dendrocalamus sinicus. The sequence goes on from CM070645.1 coordinate 23,206,743, forward strand.
GTAGCCCTGAGCCTGGATGTAGGTCTCCATCCGGCTCTTCCAGAAGGGATAGTCGATCCCATCGAAGACTGGGGGCTTGGTTGAGTACTTATCTGTCGCCATGGCTCTAGAAACTGGTTAAGATCTATGAGGAAGAGCTAACCGGCTCTGATACCAATTGTTGGATCAAAATCGGCGATAGAGGGGGGTGAATGTTGCTTTCAAAAACTTGACCCCCAAAAGATATCCACTAATGAGTTTTCTCTTCGGTAGCCACAGAGCTATGAAGAGTACATCAAATACTTCAGGGGAACCTCAACCAAGAAAAGGAGAAAGCAAAACATCCAAGAGGTGAAAACTCAAAAGCAAATCAGACAACATTCAGAATGGGCGGTCTGACCGCGGTGCCTCGGTGGTCGGACGCATGTATGCCCGACCGATCCGACTGCGGTAATGTCGGTCTGACCGCTCTTGGCCGGCCGGTCAGACCGCCATACAACAACCGGTCAGACCGGTCCCCTGGAATCTGAAACCCGCAACAAAGCCTAACAGTCTGAAAAACTTGAAACTTGATAAAATCTCCAATTTTGGTGATATGCTATAAATCTTTTCAGGTCTAAGGAACAAGACCAGAAACAAAATAGCAGAGGGACACCAAATCTTAAGGGAAATCACCAGGACATCAGGAATTAGAGATTTTAGCCAAAAATCTGAAAATACTCATGGGAAGAGACTAAATTTTAGATTGCTTGCCAATATTTGATCTATTGCTTATGAGACTTTGCAATTAACCTAGCAATTCACTCAGGATTTTCCCATCCAAATCTCATGGCAAATTATGAAGGGGAACAAGAAAACCCACTCTCCCCTGACAAGAAACCGTAGATTTTGCAAGAGCAGGGGAAGAGGTGACGAAGAAAACTGATTTCACATGAGAAGCTAAATCTTCAAAAAGCTCTAAGAAATGGAATGGTCATATGACCATGAATCTTTTCTATCACAGAGCTTCCAAGAATCGCTTGCACAAATCTTCTAAATCACCTCCAAATCATGACACGAGAGAAGAAACAAAGATGGAGGCAGAAAATGAAATTCACCACAAATGAAACCAAAAGATGAAAACAGCCAACAAAATCATCCTTGTATTGATAGAGAGGAAGAACGATGAAAGATTACATGGGGATTACTCTCCTCTCACACACTCCATACTACCCCATACATGATTGAGTATCAGGAACTCATGCCATCACATACTCAAACAGGAGAGAGCATAAGCAACAGATAAGAACTCCTCTCCTGCTCTCACCCACTCTTCACCAACTAAAGCACAAAGAGAAAACATCCTCCCCAATAGCCATTTGACTAAAAGCAAAACCCTAAACCATCTCACAAGAACTACATGCACCAGGAGACATGCATCTATATATAGCCTCTCATAATGGGTTTCCAATTTTGCTTTGCCCATTAAGCCTCAACAACTCCAATGTTTTATCCATAACCACTTCCTTTAGTGCAGCTTTGCGTATTCACCAAAACGCCCCTCATGCACCTTCCGGGAAGCTTCCTCCTTTCTTGTCGTCCAAGCCTCGTAACCACCTCGAGTCCTCGTCGTCTTTGGCACACCTCGACCGTTCCGACCTCGGCACTGCCTGCGCCTAGTCCGATCATCCCGTGCCTCGCCACGACTCCACCTCAATGTTCTGCAGCCATCACAGACAAGAAATACATCACATAGCACCGCTCGACATAATGTAATCAACAATCGCATTAGAGAGATCTTAAACATGAAACAACCCAAACCTGTCGAATCAAAAAAATAAACATCCTAAGCTCTTTCGACCAAGTCTGACCAAGTCCGACCAAAGCCAATTGCATCGTGCAACGACATGGTCCAAACCACACAATCCAAACTCGACTTTCCTAAAACCGATGTCAATTACTCATCACATACATGGGGTCAAAACCACATGGTCTCTCATCTTTCTTTTCCTTCACAGCCAACGGCTCCCTCTTTTCTTCTCCCACTCCTCTTCCTCACTCGACGGCCAACTGGCACCTCCTCCTTATTTCTCTCCGCTAGCTTCCTCTTCTCTTCCTCTCCAATCAGCCGACTCCTCCCGTCTCCTCCGTCACATCCGGCTCACTCCCTCCTTCTGCTCCCACAGCCGGCCCTCCTCCACTCTCGTGGAGCGACGGCAACAGCAGCGAGAGCGGGGAGGCGGGCACGAGCGGGAGGCGGCAGCACGCGAGATGGGCGGCGTTCAGCAACTAGAGCGGGGAGGCACACTGGGAGGCGTCGAGGCGTGGCCGGAGGAGCGACAGCGCCGACGGCTAGGCGAGCGGCGGCGGCAGGTGCGTGGGAAAGCGATGATGTCGACAGCTGGGCAACGGCAAGGCGCACGTGGGGAAGACGGCGACGGCTACCGGAGGGCGACGAGCAACGGCGCTGGGCTGGTGAGCGGCGGCGCCGACAACTACACGAGCAGTGACAATAGCGCGGGGAAACAACGGCAGCAGCAGGTGAGCAAGGGGAAGTAAAACTAACTTTTGCTTCTTCCCCTCCCCAGATCTTTCTCTTATACGGGCATACTATGGGTCGGGCTGGGCCGAGCTGGCCCAGGTATTACAAGGAAGTATAACACTATCCATTACCATTTTAAAGGAATCTCATCTATATATATACATGTCATCCAAAAGGGAAAAAAATAACCATTGACTAGCTGCTGGGTGTTTCCTTTACAATGGTTTAGAAGTGCACGAGATTGAAACATCTTTAAGTGACCTGATGTGAGATAACTTGGTGATTAGATCACAAAAAAGAAATTTTGCTGCGTAATTATATGGAAGGCCAAATATTGTCCCTGGTGGCAAATAATCTGAGAGACCATGTGGAGGTCACCTCATGGTTGTGATGAGTAATTGACTCTTGTTCTTGGAAGAGTGAGTTTGGTTTTTGAGGTTTGAGCTGCCTCTGCAAAGTCGTAAGCCTTGAGAATGGCTCTTTCTGTTGGGTAGGCTTGAGACCCTGTGGTAAAAAGGGGTTTTACGACTTGGTAGTCGTAGTCGAGCTTACATCTTAGTGTTCAGCAGAGTGTCAAGCTTTATCGAGTGGTTATAGATTGCCTACGACCTCGGTGTGTTGTCTCTGTTAGGTCGCAAGTTCCTTCGGGTGGCCGCCAGAATGTTTACGACCATGCTGTGTCTATTGAGTGGTCGGCAGACCAGTTTTGCCATGGTCGGAAGTCACCAGGAGGGCGTACGACCGATTTTAGCTGTGGTCGAAGGCCATCTGGCAAGTTTACGACCACTTGTTGGAAGTCGAAGGCCACCAGAAAGTTTACGGCCACCGTTGAGTAGGTTCTGTGCAGTCGTAGCATCTAGGAGAGGTCGGAATCCTTTTATCGACTTTGTTGTTCTGGTGGAACTCGTAAATTTGTTGATCGAGTGGTCGAAAGGCTTTACGAGCACGCTGGTCGTGGTCGGAAGCGCGCGCACTGCTTACGACCACGCTGTCGCGAGTTGAAGCGGTGGAAGTCGTAAGTCGGCTACGACCATGTTGTAGCAGTGCGGTCGTAGTCGGCGCTCAAGTTTACGGCAGATCGCGACCACGCTTGCAGGCGATCGAATGTGGTCGTAGCTCGATCGTTTGCGGTCGTAAGTGGTCGGAAGGGCTTCACAACGATAATATTCGGGTATGTGGTCCGAATGGGTTTCACCACGATGGAACCTCGGTTTTGGTCGTAGCCTCTTGGAATCGATCGTGCGGACTGTTGGCGCGGTCGGTTTAGCCGTAATCGATCGTATGATCTTTTGGGCTAGTCGATTTATCCGAGATGTGGTCGAGGACTTAAGCAAGTCTTGATCTATGGTTTCACCACCGTAAGTTGGTACGACTTGGTTGGGCAAGTTGGAGCTGAAACTTGCAATGGTCGTAGCTTGTGCCTTGGCGGTCGTAGCAGCCTAGAGAGTGGTCGCAGTCGGCACTTCATGTGTTGTGCATTGGATTGGTCGAAGGGGGTTTACAACTAGGTGTTGCACTGGAAAACTTGTTGGTTGTACCGATTGATGGTTTGATTGTTTTGTGCGGTGCTATGTGATGGTTGCAGGACTTCGGAGCTATTTCATGGTGAGGCGTGGGAGGACCGGGACTAGGCACAGGAGGTGTTGAGGTCCGGCGGTCGGAGACGCCAAGATGATCGAGGCCGTGAAGTGGTTGCAAGTCGGGAGACGAGGAACCGAGCAGAGCCGCCGAGGTGGACACGACGGCAATGGTGAGGTGAACCAGACTAGGCTCGTGAAGGAGCCGAGGTCCAAACGGTCGGACGCCTAGTCTGTGGCGGTCGGATGCGGCAGATCTTGGAGACAAGTCTTGGTGAGGCACGAGTGGTCGGGACGAGACACGTGGTGTCGGGGTCCGTAACGACCGAGTGAGGCCGAAGAGGACTTGGTCTTGTGAGATGGTTGCAGGACCTTGGAGACAAGTCTTGGTGAGGCTTGGAGTGGTCGGGACTAGACATGGGAGATGTTGAGGTCCGAACGACCGGGTGAAGCCAAGAAGACTTGGGACTCAAGGTGGTTGCGTCGCGCGACCGACTAGGCTCGAGGAGTCGGAGGTCCGATCGGTTGGAGGTAGGTTCGGTCGTGCGTGATCGCAAGGAAACGGAAGCTTCCGGAAGGTGCGTGAGGGCAATTTGGAGAATTGACTCAGCCTGCAAAGGAAGCGGTTTCTGTAAAGCACCGAAATCGCTCACCGTCACCAGAACGGGTTGCCGCGTGTGCGCGGTGTGTAAAACCCGGTGTTAGGAGGGGTTTACTGTTAGCCCTCAGTATGGACTAATGGATGGATCCATTAGGTTAGTCTCGTGTGAGGCTATAAAGGGAGAGGGGAGGCACGAGTTTGAGTGAGTTGGCGGTTGGGCCTTGAGGCACCGCCTCTCCTCCCATGGGAGTCTGTGTGAGTGTGTTCTTGGGATTGTGAGAGAGAGGATGAGTGGAGAATCCATGTATGAATAATCGAGAAAGAGAGAAAGAGAGGAGGTGTGAGCTACTCTCTATGCTCTCCGGCGACGGACTCCTTGTACTCCTTGATGGTTGGAATGAAAACTCGAGTTGTGTTCTTTGTTTATTGCTTGGATGTCCTGATTGCGATTTCTCTGCTTGCTCTCTTTTCTTGTTCTTGGTTTGAGGAAGCTTGGTCTTGATTTGCTCTGAATGGGGAATTAGTCTCAAGACCATTTGGTCGATTCACTCCTAAGAGCAAATGTTTGAATCAAAGAGTGTTTGCGTCTCACGGTCACGCACATCGAGTTCCTCTGCTTCTTGTTCGACCTTGCTTTGTTCTTCTGGTTGTAGCAGAGACTTCGATCGTCTGTAATTTCATGACCGAGGTCGTTTTAGTCTATGGTCGGAATCTCCCGGTCGATTGACGCAGTGTAAAGAGTTTCACAAGTTCGTGCTTGCGGTCGCGCGTATATTTCTCTGTTATCAGCCTAGTCTATTGCTCTTGCTGCTTGCTTTCAGTTGTCGATCGGTTTCTCTCGGTTGATCTCAACCGCTCAAACTGTTTTGGTCACTTTGACTACAGCAGAGTTGAGTCATCTCACGTTGATGTTTCGACCGCTCTGACTTCGTAGAGCATCTACCTTGATCTATTGATGTTTTGTCTCTTGTCCGATCCGCAGAGAGTTTGTTCTTCTTCCGCTGTTTCGATCTCTCAATTTCAAAGTGATCATCTTGCTTCGTAGCTCTTGTAGCTATCGGAGAAGAAGATTATGTGAATTCTTGGAGAGGTTTGAAGGCACCATTCACCCCCTCTGTTGCCTCATTCGGTCCTACATAATCCATCGTTTTAATTTTTTTGTTTCATTCATCTACTTTGTTTGAGGAAGCTTAGCCATCAATGATCGATCACTAAAGAAATACAACAGCCTCTGTATATCCTATTCTACAACCTTGGCGCACTCGACTACGACTTTTGAACGAGAACAAGAGCACAACTCTATCACTTGCATTTTCATCTCTAGCTTTTATTGTCTTTTACGAGATGATGAAAATTCTTTGAGGAGAGGAGTGCAATGATACGAGCATCGTTGAGACTTTGTCACCTCCCTCATTTAGGAGATGGATCTTTCGGTAGTGAGCATATTTCTATCTTTGTTAGCACTTGCGCCATGTGTTTAGTTGCTCCTTTTGGCTAAGTGCAAATCTTGGCTCTTCTCGATTGGTCCAAGGGACTTCTATTTTTGAGCAAGGATGGTGCTTTATCCATTTCTATCTTATCTCGTAGTAAGCGCTTGCACCATTGCTCATTCCGTGAGAAGGATGGACATTTTTGACATCGCGGACTTGTTTCTTTTGATTTTGATCTTTGTCCGCGTGCTGTCCCGAGGAGGAATTTCCGCCGTTGCTCAAATGATGGACCTCGTCGCCCAAACGAGGTGCGCATCTACGGCAAGGAGAAGTTGTGAGTTGCTTTGATGCTTTTGTTGGTTCTCTTTTGGTGCTTTCAAGTTAGGTTTTCACCATTTTTTCGGTTATGGGACTCGTTTCACTTATCGAGTTGTCCATTTGCGGTGTGCCTCGTGGATTGATCTTCTTGCTTGGACCATCCATTGCATCTTGTTATCTTGCATACTTCTTTTGTGAGTGTGTCAAGTCTTGGGTTCCCAAGTACATGACTACGGCCCTTTGGGATCCAAGACTTGGGCGCCTGCTCTGTCTTTTGTAGGTATCTAGACGCTTGTTGGAGAACATGGGATTGATTGGAGTTTTAGTCTTCGCCTCATCATGTGACTAGAACATTTATTGGTTCTCCACTACATGGCCTCCAAAAGGCATATGCTTTCACAATGCATGCGTCTTCACCTACTTTGTGAGCTATTCTTTACCTTCATGCCTCTATATACATGTGTTAGTCTTAATTGGCATGATGTGCTTGTTCAGTGCTCACTTATACCATAATCGGCATGTTCTTCTCTCAATGCTTTCATGTCATGCCTTTATGAGTATGTTGCTTAAGTATCCATGTACCTTGTCATATTTGTTTAATGCTTAAGCTTTGACTTGACTTCATGAGTGAGTAGTATGTACATATTAGAAGTCAAGTATCATCATGACCCTATGCTTTGTAGTATCTACCATGGTTTAATCTTGCTCCTTATGTCCATTCACCATTATTTATACATGTTAGCATATTTTTTGTGATTTTGGTTTGACATGATGTATGCCTAGATGATGTATGCTTGTGTATGGACAAGATGTGCTTGATTATATCTTGGAAAGTTTTTCGTGTCATGATGCTAAATTTATTCATGCCTTCCGGTCTTTTCTCGTATACATGCTTATATCCATGCTAGCATATGCTTCGTGATCTTTTCTTGTCACTTGCTATGAGTATGGTTGTGATTCATTGAGATGCTTGTATACTTTGATCTTATTGCTGTTGTGGCATGAAATAAACTGCATGACAACTCAAGAGCATTAGTCTATACTTATGCTTAGATATCATGAGAGCCGTGGATAGGTCACAAGCTTCTTCTAGAATTGGGTGGCTCTAGGCTTGCTGTTCTAGATGCTTTTGATGAGGGCTAGATTGAGCTTGTATGGGAGTGTGTTCTCATGCAATTAAAATTTGTAATGCTACTGTTTGTGGTCATTTGTCACAAGATCGGTTCCATGTTGTATATCATTTACCCAAGATTAGGACACCGATCGTCCCCGTGTTTAACTGCGCAGTCGTGAATGAGGGGGAGATCGTACAGCTTTACGACCACTCCTTTGGTCATTACGACCACGTCGTAGCTACCACGACCATGGTCCGGACACTCGCCGAACTCGCTTTATGACCTCGCCAGACGCAACGACCACGATCCAGACTCATCTGCGACTACGACCAAGACGCAATTACCACCACGACCTGGTTTCGTGTTCGACCACCCCGAATTGGACTACGATCATGAGCTGAACACATCTACGACCATGGCCGAGGTGACTTCGATCACTCAACCGAGGTCGGGACTCCTATACGACTACTACCAGGACTCTTCTACGACCACGACTACCAACCAAGCGACCATGACAGAGGTTTGTTCTCCCTTGTGATCTTTCAGTGTTTTGCTTCCCTCCACTTGGCTTTGCTTTGTTTATCTGTTCTAGTGGGAGGAAGGGTCCGATTGGTTAGACAAGAACCGACTCTAGGTGATATTGTCTCGATCACACTTCTCGTCCAAATGGTTCTCTAGGATTATTTACTACCTAGTTTGGGCTTTGGTTCTCTAGGATTCTCTTCTACCTAGATTGAACCTTTTCTTGGCCACTAGAGTCTTGTGCATTGACATAGTGTGCTTTTGCCCCGTGGTATGAGGTTACAGACTAGAGATCATGTGGATAGGGTGTGTTTGGGAATCACCTCCTTGAGTTAGAACCCTCTTTTCTGGTTTTGCGCCAAATTTCTTGGTTCTTCTCGAGTTGCCTTCTCTAGGGAGTTGGAACCTTTCTATCTGTTCGGGCTAGCTTTCAGGGGGAGTTCATCTCGTGTGCATTCTTTTGTCTCATAATGCATAAAATTCACATGAATGCCTGTACAGTCTTTGGAGCCTTGTCTATTATCTTTATGTGACATGATATCATGCTTTATATCTTGCCATGTCTTGTGATAGCTTGATTTATCATGCCCTTCTATGTGCTTGCTTAGCTCTTGCCATACTAGCTTATTTAAATGTGAACAACTTAAAGTAAAACATGTCTTGTTCAATCTTGTGACTAGTCCGGCTTTAGTGATCCTCTCTTGATTCAAAGCCATGTCGAATAGGCTAAGTTGAGTCTTGAATCTGTTTTTGAGGTTTAGATTGAGCTAAGTTAGTTCATTAGTGATGCATGAGTTAAGTTTTAACTCTTTGTTCATGAACTAACTCAAGTAAATGCAAAAGATCTCTTTTGTGCGAAAAAACTGATCTCACCAATTCTTTCTCATGAGACAGCTTGCCATTGCACTAGGCATGAACTCAGGGGGAGTTTTGGATGACCTAGACTATCTTCTTAAGCTTATCGCTTGGAGTAGTCGCATAAGGCTTGAGGTCTAGCACATGATAACATAAAAATCTGGTTGGCAACTACCATGGATTTCAAAAGAAAATATGTCATTTGTGCTCAATTTTGCTTAAGCTACAACAAGAACCAAGTACTTGAACCAATGTCTCATTTTTGAACTTATAGCACTCTAAATTGACTCAACCATAGCTTCTTGGTTCCACTTAGAATATTGACATGGCTTGACTCACGTTTGGATACCTTCTTCTAGACTATAATCTTGAGTGACTTGACATGCTAATTAAACATTTAATTTAAAGATCATGACTTATTTGGCTTGAGCTTGGCAATACATGGTTTGTTATGATCTAGATAGCATTGTCACCTTTTATGGCTTGGTATAATTTTCGTTGAAGTCACTTTAGATAATCTTCATGGCTCCTCACTCCCATTGCCTTCATCAAATCAACTGTCGGCACTCCATTTCATTCATGCTCTATTTTTGTTCCCTGCATCTTGATGATTCTATTGCCAAAAGGGGGAGAAGGATAGAGAAAAAGGCATTAAGGAGTGCAAAAGGCATTAAAATGGGAGAATGCATTAAGGGATAGGAGAAGGATAGAAAAAGGCACTAAGGGGGAGAATGCTTGTTCATCTTGTTATGACAATGGCCATGTGAGCAACAGCTTTTTGGACCATGAGCAAGATTGGACTTTTTGTGTGATTTGGAGCTTTTGTAGAAAATTTGACCTTTCTCTGTCTGCTCCATTTCACTCTGTGTCAACATGGTCATGAGTTCCTTCTTCACCTCTTTTAGACCATGTGTGGCTTTTGCATCTCCTTCCTTTTCTCTTCAAAAACAAACTCATCTTCATGCTTTTTCTGTGTTTGTCAATATACTCATCAAGGGGGAGATTGAGAGACCATGTGGAGGTCACCTCATGGTTGTGATGAGTAATTGACTCTTGTTCTTGGAAGAGTGAGTTTGGTTTTTGAGGTTTGAGCTGCCTCTGCAAAGTCGTAAGCCTTGAGAATGGCTCTTTCTGTTGGGTAGGCTTGAGACCCTGTGGTAAAAAGGGGTTTTACGACTTGGTAGTCGTAGTCGAGCTTACATCTTAGTGTTCAGCAGAGTGTCAAGCTTTATCGAGTGGTTATAGATTGCCTACGACCTCGGTGTGTTGTCTCTGTTAGGTCGCAAGTTCCTTCGGGTGGTCGCTAGAATGTTTACGACCATGCTGTGTCTATTGAGTGGTCGGCAGACCAGTTTTGCCATGGTCGGAAGTCACCAGGAGGGCGTACGACCGATTTTAGCCGTGGTCGAAGGCCATCCGCAAGTTTACGACCACTTGTTGGAAGTCGAAGGCCACCGTAAAGTTTACGCCACCGCTGAGTAGGTTCGTGCGATCGTAGCATCTAGGAGAGGTCGGAATCCTTTTATCGACTTTGTTGTTCTGGTGAACTCGTAAATTTGTTGATCGAGTGGTCGAAAGGCTTTACGAGCACGCTGGTCGTGGTCGGAAGTCGCGCGCACCGCTTACGACCACGCTGTCGCGAGCCGAAGCGGTGGAAGTCGTAAGTCGGCTACGACCATGTTGTAGCAGTCGCGTCGTAGTCGGCGCTCAAGTTTACGGCATCGCGACCACGCTTGCGAGGCGATCGAATGTGGTCGTAGCTCGATCGCTTGCGGTCGTAAGTGGTCGGAAGGGCTTCACAACGATAATATTCGGGTATGTGGTCCGAATGGGTTTCACCACGATGGAACCTCTGGTTTTGGTCGTAGCCTCTTGGAATCGATCGTGCGGATGTTGGCGCGGTCGGTTTAGCCGTAATCAGATCGTATGATCTTTTGGGCTAGTCGATTTATCCGAGATGTGGTCGAGGACTTAAGCAAGTCTTGATCTATGGTTTCGACCAGTCGTAAGTTGGTACAACTTGGTTGGGCAAGTTGGAGCTGAAACTTGCAATGGTCGTAGCTTGTGCCTTGGCGGTCGTAGCAGCCTAGAGAGTGGTCGCAGTCGCGGCACTTCATGTGTTGTGCATTGATTGGTCGAGGGGTTTACAACTAGGTGTTGCAATCGAAAACTTGTTGGTTGTACCGATTGATGGTTTGATTGTTTTGTGCGGTGCTATGTGATGGTTTGCTTGTCTGTGATGGTTGCAGGACTTCGGAGCTATTTCATGGTGAGGCGTGGGAGGACCGGGACTAGGCACAGGAGGTGTTGAGGTCCGACGGTCGGAGACGCCAAGATGATCGAGGCCGTGAAGTGGTTGCAAGCGGGAGACGAGGAACCGGAGCAGAGCCGCCGAGAGGTGGACACGACGGCAATGGTGAGGTGAACCAGACTAGGCTCGGGAAGGTGCCGAGGTCCAAACGGTCGGACGCCTAGTCTGTGGCGGTCGGATGCGGCAGATCTTGGAGACAAGTCTTGGTGAGGCCTGGAGTGGTCGGGACGAGACACGTGTGGTGTCGGGTCCGTAACGACCGAGTGAGGCCGAAGAGGACTTGGTCTTGTGAGATGGTTGCAGGACCTTGGAGACAAGTCTTGGTGAGGCTTGGAGTGGTCGGGACTAGACATGGGAGATGTTGAGGTCCGAACGATCGGTGAAGCCAAGAAGACTTGGGACTCAAGGTGGTTGCGCGCGGACCGGGACTAGGCTCGAGGAGTCGGAGGTCCGATCGGTTGGAGGTAGGTTCGGTCGTGCGTGATCGGCAAGGAAACGGAAGCTTCCGAAGGTGCGTGAGGGCAATTTGGAGAATTGACTCAGCCCGCAAAGGAAGCGGTTTCTGTAAAAGCACCGAAATCCCGCTTACCGTCACCAGACGGGTTGCCGCAGCGCGCGTGTAAAACCCGGTGTTAGGAGGGGGTTTACGGGTTAGCCCCAGTATGGACTAATGGATGGATCCATTAGGGTTAGTCTCGGGTGTGAGGCTATAAAAGGGAGAGGGGAGGCACGAGTTTGAGTGAGTTGGCCGGCTGGGCCTTGGAGGCAGCCGCCTCTCCCTCCCATGGGAGTCTGTGTGAGTGTGTTCTTGGGATTGTGAGAGAGAGGATGAGTGGAGAATCCATGTATGAATAATCGAGAAAGAGAGAAAGAGAGGAGGTGTGAGCTACTCTCTATGCTCTCCGGCGATCGGGACTCCTTGTACTCCTTGATGGTTGGAATGAAAACTCGAGTTGTGTTCTTTGTTTATTGCTTGGATGTCCGATTACGATTTCTCTGTTTGCTCTCTTTTCTTGTTCTTGGTTTGAGGAAGCTTGGTCTTGATTTGCTCAATGGGGAATTAGTCTCAAGACCATTTGGTCGATTCACTCCTAAGAGCAAATGTTTGAATCAAAGAGTGTTTGCGTCTCACGGTCACGCACATCGAGTTCCTCTGCTTCTTGTTCGACCTTGTTTGTTCTTCTCGGTTGTAGTAGAGACTTCGACCGTGTCTGTAATTTCATGACCGAGGTCGTTTTAGTCTATGGTCGGAATCTCCGGTCGATTGACGCAGTGTAAAGAGTTTCACAAGTTCGGTGCTTGCGGTCGCGCGTATATTTCTCTGTTATCAGCCTAGTCTATTGCTCTTGCTGTTTGCTTTCGATTGTCGATCGGTTTCTCTCGGTTGATCTCAACCGCTCAAAAACTGCTTTCGGTCACTTTGACTACAGCAGAGAGTTGAGTCATCTCACGTTGATGTTTCGACCGCTCGGACTTCGCCGAGCATCTACCTTGATCTATTGATGTTTTGTCTCTTGTCCGATCCGCAGAGAGTTTGTTCTTCTTCCGCTGTTTCTGATCTCTCAATTTCCAGTGATCATCTTGCTTCGTAGCTCTTGTAGCTATCGGAGAAGAAGATTATGTGAATTCTTGGAGAGGTTTGAAGGCACCATTCACCCCCCTCTGTTGCCTCATTCGGTCCTACATAATCCATCGTTTTAATTTTTTTTGTTTCATTCATCTACTTTGCTGAGGAAGCTTAGCCATCAATGATCAGATCACTAAAGAAATACAACAGGCCTCGGTATATCCTATTCTACAACCTTGGCGCACTCGACTACGACTTTTGAACTGAGAACAAGAGCACAACTCTATCACTTGCATTTTCATCTCTAGCTTTTATTGTCTTTTTCTGAGATGATGAAAATTCTTTGAGGAGAGGAGTGCAATGATACGAGCACTGTTGAGACTTTGTCACCTCCCTCATTTAGGAGATGGATCTTTCTGGTAGTGAGCATATTTCTATCTTTGTTAGCACTTGCGCCATGTGTTTAGTTGCTCCTTTTTGGCTAAGTGCAAATCTTGGCTCTTCTCGATTGGTCCAAGGGACTTCTATTTTTGAGCAAGGATGGTGCTTTATCCATTTCTATCTTATCTCGTAGTAAGCGCTTGCACCATTGCTCATTCTGTGAGAAGGATGGACATTTTGACATCGCGGACTTGTTTCTTTTGATTTTGATCTTTGTCCGCGTGCTGTCCCGAGGAGGAATTTCCGCCGTTGCTCAAATGATGGACCTCGTCGCCCAAGCGAGGTGCGCATCTACGGCAAGGAGAAGTTGTGAGTTGCTTTGATGCTTTTGTTGGTTCTCTTTTGGTGCTTTCAAGTTAGGTTTTCACCATTTTTTCGGTTATGGGACTCGTTTCACTTATCGAGTTGTCCATTTGCGGTGTGCCTCGTGGATTGATCTTCTTGCTTGGACCATCCATTGCATCTTGTTATCTTGCATACTTCTTTTGTGAGTGTGTCAAGTCTTGGGTTCCCAAGTACATGACTACGGCCCTTTGGGATCCAAGACTTGGGCGCCTGTTCTCGCCTTTTGTAGGTATCTAGACGCTTGTTGGAGAACATGGGATTGATTGGAGTTTTAGTCTTCGCCTCATCATGTGACTAGAACATTTATTGGTTCTCCACTACATGGCCTCCAAAAGGCATATGCTTTCACAGATTGGCGTCTTCACCTACTTTGTGAGCTATTCTTTACCTTCATGCCTCTATATACATGTGTTAGTCTTAATTGGCATGATGTGCTTGTTCAGTGCTCACTTATACCATAATCGGCATGTTCTTCTCTCAATGCTTTCATGTCATGCCTTTATGAGTATGTTGCTTAAGTATCCATGTACCTTGTCATATTTGTTTAATGCTTAAGCTTTGACTTGACTTCATGAGCTGAGTAGTATGTACATATTAGAAGTCAAGTATCATCATGACCCTATGCTTTGTAGTATCTACCATGGTTTAATCTTGCTCCTTATGTCCATTCACCATTATTTATACATGTTAGCATATTTTTTTGTGATTTTGGTTTGACATGATGTATGCCTAGATGATGTATGCTTGTGTATGGACAGTATGTGCTTGATTATATCTTGGAAAGTTTTTCTGTGTCATGATGCTAAATTTATTCATGCCTTCTGGTCTTTTCTGGTATACATGCTTATATCCATGCTAGCATATGCTTCTGTGATCTTTTCTTGTCACTTGCTATGAGTATGGTTGTGATTCATTGAGATGCTTGTATACTTTGATCTTATTGCTGTTGTGGCATGAAATAAACTGCATGACAACTCAGTAGCATTAGTCTATACTTATGCTTAGATATCATGAGAGCCGTGGATAGGTCACAAGCTTCTTCTAGAATTGGGTGGCTCTAGGCTTGCTGTTCTAGATGCTTTTGATGAGGGCTAGATTGAGCTTGTATGGGAGTGTGTTCTCATGCAATTAAAATTTGTAATGCTACTGTTTGTGGTCATTTGTCACAGTACTGGTTCCATGTTGTATATCATTTACCCCAGTACTAGGACACCAGTCGTCCCTGTGTTTAACCTGCAGGCTGTGAATGAGGGGGAGACTGGTACAGCTTTACGACCACTCCTTTGGTCATTACGACCACGTCGTAGCTACCACGACCATGGTCCGACACTCGGCGAACTCGCTTTATGACCTCGGCGGGGCGCAACGACCACGATCCAGACTCATCTGCGACTACGACCAAGACGCAATTACCACCACGACCTGGTTTCGTGTTCGACCACCCCGAATTGGACTACGATCATGAGCTGAACACATCTACGACCATGGCCGAGGTGACTTCGATCACTCAACCGAGGTCGGGACTCCTATACGACTACTACCAGGACTCTTCTACGACCACGACTACCAACCAAGCGACCATGACAGAGGTTTGTTCTCCCTTGTGATCTTTCAGTGTTTTGCTTCCCTCCACTTGGCTTTGCTTTGTTTATCTGTTCTAGTGGGAGGAAGGGTCCGATTGGTTAGACAGGAACCGACTCTAGGTGATATTGTCTCGATCACACTTCTCGTCCAAATGGTTCTCTAGGATTATTTACTACCTAGTTTGGGCTTTGGTTCTCTAGGATTCTCTTCTACCTAGATTGAACCTTTTCTTGGCCACTAGAGTCTTGTGCATTGACATAGTGTGCTTTTGCCCGTGGTATGAGGTTACGAGACTAGAGATCATGTGGATAGGGTGTGTTTGGGAATCACCTCCTTGAGTTAGAACCCTCTTTTCTGGTTTTTGCGCCAAATTTCTTGGTTCTTCTCGAGTTGCCTTCTCTAGGGAGTTGGAACCTTTCTATCTGTTCGGCTAGCTTTGGGGAGTTCATCTCGTGTGCATTCTTTTGTCTCATAATGCATAAAATTCACATGAATGCCTGCATCTTTGGAGCCTTGTCTATTATCTTTATGTGACATGATATCATGCTTTATATCTTGCCATGTCTTGTGATAGCTTGATTTATCATGCCCTTCTATGTGCTGCTTAGCTCTTGCCATACTAGCTTATTTAAATGTGAACAACTTAAAGTAAAACATGTCTTGTTCAATCTTGTGACTAGTCTGGCTTTAGTGATCCTCTCTTGATTCAGGCCATGTCGAATAGGCTAAGTTGAGTCTTGAATCTGTTTTTGAGGTTTAGATTGAGCTAAGTTAGTTCATTAGTGATGCATGAGTTAAGTTTTAACTCTTTGTTCATGAACTAACTCAAGTAAATGCAAAAAGATCTCTTTTGTGCGAAAAAACTGATCTCACCAATTCTTTCTCATGAGACAGCTTGCCATTGCACTAGGCATGAACTCAGGGGGAGTTTTGGATGACCTAGACTATCTTCTTAAGCTTATCGCTTGGAGTAGTCGCATAAGGCTTGAGGTCTAGCACATGATAACATAAAAATCTGGTTGGCAACTACCATGAATTTCAAAAGAAAATATGTCATTTGTGCTCAATTTTGCTTAAGCTACAACAAGAACCAAGTACTTGAACCAATGTCTCATTTTTGAACTTATAGCACTCTAAATTGACTCAACCATAGCTTCTTGGTTCCACTTAGAATATTGACATGGCTTGACTCACGTTTGGATACCTTCTTCTAGACTATAATCTTGAGTGACTTGACATGCTAATTAAACATTTAATTTAAAGATCATGACTTATTTGGCTTGAGCTTGGCAATACATGGTTTGTTATGATCTAGATAGCATTGTCACCTTTTATGGCTTGGTATAATTTTCGTTGAAGTCACTTTAGATAATCTTCATGGCTCCTCACTCCCATTGCCTTCATCAAATCAACTGTCGGCACTCCATTTCATTCATGCTCTATTTTTGTTCCTGATCTTGATGATTCTATTGCCAAAAGGGGAGAAGGATAGAGAAAAGGCATTAAGGAGTGCAAAAGGCATTAAAATGGGAGAATGCATTAAGGGATAGGAGAAGGATAGAAAAAGGCACTAAGGGGAGAATGCTTGTTCATCTTGTTATGACAATGGCCATGTGAGCAACAGCTTTTGGACCATGAGCAAGATTGGACTTTTGTGTGATTTGGAGCTTTGTAGAAAATTTGACCTTTCTCTGTCTGCTCCATTTCACTCTGTGTCAACATGGTCATGAGTTCCTTCTTCACCTCTTTTAGACCATGTGTGGCTTTTGCATCTCCTTCCTTTTCTCTTCAAAACAAACTCATCTTCATGCTTTTTCTGTGTTTGTCAATATACTCATCAAGGGGGAGATTGAGAGACCATGTGGAGGTCACCTCATGGTTGTGATGAGTAATTGACTCTTGTTCTTGGAAGAGTGAGTTTGGTTTTTGAGGTTTGAGCTGCCTCTGCAAAGTCGTAAGCCTTGAGAATGGCTCTTTCTGTTGGGTAGGCTTGAGACCCTGTGGTAAAAAGGGGTTTTACGACTTGGTAGTCGTAGTCGAGCTTACATCTTAGTGTTCAGCAGAGTGTCAAGCTTTATCGAGTGGTTATAGATTGCCTACGACCTCGGTGTGTTGTCTCTGTTAGGTCGCAAGTTCCTTCGGGTGGTCGCCAGAATGTTTACGACCATGTTGTGTCTATTGAGTGGTGGCACCGTTTGCCATGGTCGGAAGTCACCAGGAGGGCGTACGACCGATTTTAGCTGTGGTCGAAGGCCATCTGGCAAGTTTACGACCACTTGTTGGAAGTCGAAGGCCACCAGAAAGTTTACGGCCACCGTTGAGTAGGTTCTGTGCAGTCGTAGCATCTAGGAGAGGTCGGAATCCTTTTATCGACTTTGTTGTTCCTGGTCGGAACCTGGTAAATTTGTTGATCGAGTGGTCGAAAGGCTTTACGAGCACGCTGGTCGTGGTCGGAAGTCGCGCGCACTGCTTACGACCACGCTGTCATGAGTCAAGCGGTGGAAGTCGTAAGTCGGCTACGACCATGTTGTAGCAGTGCGGTCGTAGTCGGCGCTCAAGTTTACGGCATCGCGACCACGCTTGCGAGGCGATCGAATGTGGTCGTAGCTCGATCGTTTGCGGTCGTAAGTGGTCGGAAGGGCTTCACAACGATAATATTCGGGTATGTGGTCCGAATGGGTTTCACCACGATGGAACCTCTGGTTTTGGTCGTAGCCTCTGGAATCGATCGTGCGGACTGTTGGCGCGGTCGGTTTAGCCGTAATCAGTCGTATGATCTTTTGGGCTAGTCGATTTATCCGAGATGTGGTCGAGGACTTAAGCAAGTCTTGATCTATGGTTTCACCATCGTAAGTTGGTACAACTTGGTTGGGCAAGTTGGAGCTGAAACTTGCAATGGTCGTAGCTTGTGCCTTGGCGGTCGAGCGACCTAGAGAGTGGTCGCAGTGCCGCACTTCATGTGTTGTGCATTGATTGGTCGTAGGGGTTTACAACTAGGTGTTGCAATCGAAAACTTGTTGGTTGTACCGATTGATGGTTTGATTGTTTTGTGCGGTGCTATGTGATGGTTTGCTTGTCCGTGATGGTTGCAGGACTTGGAGCTATTTCATGGTGAGGCGTGGGAGGACCGGGACTAGGCACGGGAGGTGTTGAGGTCCGACGGCCGAGACGCCAAGATGATCGAGGCCGGTGAAGTGGTTGCAAGCCGGGAGACGAGGAACCGGAGCAGAGCTGCCGAGGTGGACACGACGGCAATGGTGAGGTGAACCAGACTAGGCTCGTGAAGGAGCCGAGGTCCAAACGGTCGGACGCCTAGTCCGTGGCGGTCGGATGCGGCGGATCTTGGAGACAAGTCTTGGTGAGGCCTGGAGTGGTCGGGACGAGACACGTGGTGTCGGGTCCGAACGACCGAGTGAGGCCGAAGAGGACTTGGTCTTGTGAGATGGTTGCAGGACCTTGGAGACAAGTCTTGGTGAGGCTTGGAGTGGTCGGGACTAGACATGGGAGATGTTGAGGTCCGTAACGATCGGGTGAAGCCAAGAAGACTTGGGACTCAAGGTGGTTGCGTCGCGGACCGGGACTAGGCTCGAGGAGTCGGAGGTCCGATCGGTTGGAGGTAGGTTCGGTCGTGCGTGATCGCAAGGAAACGGGAAGCTTCCGGAAGGTGCGTGAGGGCAATTTGGAGAATTGACTCAGCCCGCAAAGGGAAGCGGTTTCTGTAAAAGCACCGAAATCCCGTCACTGTCACCAGACGGGTTGCCGCGTGTGCGCGGTGTGTAAACCCGGTGTTAGGAGGGGTTTACTGGGTTAGCCCAGTATGGACTAATGGATGGATCCATTAGGTTAGTCTCGGTGTGAGGCTATAAAAGGGAGAGGAGGCACGAGTTTGAGTGAGTTGGCCACTGGGCCTTGGAGGCACCGCCTCCCTCCCATGGGAGTCTGTGTGAGTGTGTTCTTGGGATTGTGAGAGAGAGGATGAGTGGAGAATCCATGTATGAATAATCGAGAAAGAGAGAAAGAGAGGAGGTGTGAGCTACTCTCTATGCTCTCCAGCGTGTCGGGACTCCTTGTACTCCTTGATGGTTGGAATGAAAACTCTGAGTTGTGTTCTTTGTTTATTGCTTGGATGTCCTGATTGCGATTTCTCTGTTTGCTCTCTTTTCTTGTTCTTGGTTTGAGGAAGCTTGGTCTTGATTTGCTCTGAATGGGGAATTAGTCTCAAGACCATTTGGTCAGTTCACTCCTAAGAGCAAATGTTTGAATCAAAGAGTGTTTGCGTCTCACGGTCACGCACATCGAGTTCCTCTGCTTTCTTGTTCGACCTTGCCGTTCTTCTCGGTTGTAGTAGAGACTTCGACTGGTCTGTAATTTCATGACCTGAGGTCGTTTTAGTCTATGGCCGGAATCTCCTGGTCGATTGACGCAGGTGTAAAGAGTTTCACAAGTTCTGGTGCTTGCGGTCGCGCGTATATTTCTCTGTTATCAGCCTAGTCTATTGCTCTTGCTGTTTGCTTTCGCTTGTCGGTCGGTTTCTCTCGGTTGATCTCAACCGCTCAAACTGCTTTGGTCACTTTGACTACAGCAGAGTTGAGTCATCTCACGTTGATGTTTCGACCGCTCTGGACTTCTACCGAGCATCTACCTTGATCTATTGATGTTTTGTCTCTTGTCCGATCCGCAGAGTTTGTTCTTCTTCCATTGCTTCGATCTCTCAATTTCCAGTGATCATCTTGCTTCGTAGCTCTTGTAGCTATCGGAGAAGAAGATTATGTGAATTCTTGGAGAGGTTTGAAGGCACCATTCACCCCCCCTCTGTTGCCTCATTCGGTCCTACATAATCCATCGTTTTAATTTTTTTTTGTTTCATTCATCTACTTTGCTGAGGAAGCTTAGCCATCAATGATCAGATCACTAAAGAAATACAACAGGCCTCGGTATATCCTATTCTACAACCTTGGCGCACTCGACTACGACTTTTGAACTGAGAACAAGAGCACAACTCTATCACTTGCATTTTCATCTCTAGCTTTTATTGTCTTTTTCTGAGATGATGAAAATTCTTTGAGGAGAGGAGTGCAATGATACGAGCACTGTTGAGACTTTGTCACCTCCCTCATTTAGGAGATGGATCTTTCTGGTAGTGAGCATATTTCTATCTTTGTTAGCACTTGCGCCATGTGTTTAGTTGCTCCTTTTTGGCTAAGTGCAAATCTTGGCTCTTCTCGATTGTTCCAAGGACTTCTATTTTGAGCAAGGATGGTGCTTTATCCATTTCTATCTTATCTCGTAGTAAGCGCTTGCACCATTGCTCATTCTGTGAGAAGGATGGACATTTTTGACATCGCGGACTTGTTTCTTTTGATTTTGATCTTTGTCCGCGTGCTGTCCCGAGGAGGAATTTCCGCCGTTGCTCAAATGATGGACCTCGTTCGCCCAAACGAGGTGCGCATCTACGGCAAGGAGAAGTTGTGAGTTGCTTTGATGCTTTTGTTGGTTCTCTTTGGTGCTTTCAAGTTAGGTTTTCACCATTTTTTTTCGGTTATGGGACTCGTTTCACTTATCGAGTTGTCCATTTGCGGTGTGCCTCAGGGATTGATCTTCTTGCTTGGACCATCCATTGCATCTTGTTATCTTGCATACTTCTTTTGTGAGTGTGTCAAGTCTTGGGTTCCCAAGTACATGACTACTGGCCCTTTGGGATCCAAGACTTGGGCGCCTGCTCTGTCTTTTGTAGGTATCTAGACGCTTGTTGGAGAACATGGGATTGATTGGAGTTTTAGTCTTCTGCCTCATCATGTGACTAGAACATTTATTGGTTCTCCACTACATGGCCTCCAAAAGGCATATGCTTTCACAGCTGGCGTCTTCACCTACTTTGTGAGCTATTCTTTACCTTCATGCCTCTATATACATGTGTTAGTCTTAATTGGCATGATGTGCTTGTTCAGTGCTCACTTATACCATACTGCATGTTCTTCTCTCAATGCTTTCATGTCATGCCTTTATGAGTATGTTGCTTAAGTATCCATGTACCTTGTCATATTTGTTTAATGCTTAAGCTTTGACTTGACTTCATGAGTGAGTAGTATGTACATATTAGAAGTCAAGTATCATCATGACCCTATGCTTTGTAGTATCTACCATGGTTTAATCTTGCTCCTTATGTCCATTCACCATTATTTATACATGTTAGCATATTTTTTGTGATTTTGGTTTGACATGATGTATGCCTAGATGATGTATGCTTGTGTATGGACAAGATGTGCTTGATTATATCTTGGAAAGTTTTTCCGTGTCATGATGCTAAATTTATTCATGCCTTCGGTCTTTTCTCGTATACATGCTTATATCCATGCTAGCATATGCTTCGTGATCTTTTCTTGTCACTTGCTATGAGTATGGTTGTGATTCATTGAGATGCTTGTATACTTTGATCTTATTGTTGTTGTGGCATGAAATAAACTGCATGACAACTCAAGAGCATTAGTCTATACTTATGCTTAGATATCATGAGAGCCGTGGATAGGTCACAAGCTTCTTCTAGAATTGGGTGGCTCTAGGCTTGCTGTTCTAGATGCTTTTGATGAGGGCTAGATTGAGCTTGTATGGGAGTGTGTTCTCATGCAATTAAAATTTGTAATGCTACTGCTTGTGGTCATTTGTCACAAGATCGGTTCCATGTTGTATATCATTTACCCAAGATTAGGACACCACTCGTCCCGTGTTTAACTGCAGTCGTGAATGAGGGGGAGATCGGTGCAGCTTTACGACCACTCCTTTGGTCATTACGACCACGTCGTAGCTACCACGACCATGGTCCGACACTCGGCCGAACTCGCTTTATGACCTCGCCAGACGCAACGACCACGATCCGCACTCATCTGCGACTACGACCAAGACGCAATTACCACCACGACTGGTTTCGTGTTCGACCACCCCGAATTGGACTACGATCATGAGCTGAACACATCTACGACCATGGCCGAGGTGACTTCGATCACTCAACCGAGGTCGGGACTCCTATACGACTACTACCAGGACTCTTCTACGACCACGACTACCAACCAAGCGACCATGACAGAGGTTTGTTCTCCCTTGTGATCTTTCAGTGTTTTGCTTCCCTCCACTTGGCTTTGCTTTGTTTATCTGTTCTAGTGGGAGGAAGGGTCCGATTGGTTAGACAGGAACCGACTCTAGGTGATATTGTCTCGATCACACTTCTCGTCCAAATGGTTCTCTAGGATTATTTACTACCTAGTTTGGGCTTTGGTTCTCTAGGATTCTCTTCTACCTAGATTGAACCTTTTCTTGGCCACTAGAGTCTTGTGCATTGACATAGTGTGCTTTTGCCCCGTGGTATGAGGTTACAGACTAGAGATCATGTGGATAGGGTGTGTTTGGGAATCACCTCCTTGAGTTAGAACCCTCTTTTTCTGGTTTTTGCGCCAAATTTCTTGGTTCTTCTCGAGTTGCCTTCTCTAGGGGGAGTTGGAACCTTTCTATCTGTTCGGCTAGCTTTGGGGAGTTCATCTCGTGTGCATTCTTTTGTCTCATAATGCATAAAATTCACATGAATGCCTGCATGTCTTTGGAGCCTTGTCTATTATCTTTATGTGACATGATATCATGCTTTATATCTTGCCATGTCTTGTGATAGCTTGATTTATCATGCCCTTCTATGTGTTTGCTTAGCTCTTGCCATACTAGCTTATTTAAATGTGAACAACTTAAAGTAAAACATGTCTTGTTCAATCTTGTGACTAGTCCGGCTTTAGTGATCCTCTCTTGATTCAGCCATGTCGAATAGGCTAAGTTGAGTCTTGAATCTGTTTTTGAGGTTTAGATTGAGCTAAGTTAGTTCATTAGTGATGCATGAGTTAAGTTTTAACTCTTTGTTCATGAACTAACTCAAGTAAATGCAAAAGATCTCTTTTGTGCGAAAAACTGATCTCACCAATTCTTTCTCATGAGACGACTTGCCATTGCACTAGGCATGAACTCGGGGAGTTTTGGATGACCTAGACTATCTTCTTAAGCTTATCGCTTGGAGTAGTCGCATAAGGCTTGAGGTCTAGCACATGATAACATAAAAATCTGGTTGGCAACTACCATGAATTTCAAAAGAAAATATGTCATTTGTGCTCAATTTTGCTTAAGCTACAACAAGAACCAAGTACTTGAACCAATGTCTCATTTTTGAACTTATAGCACTCTAAATTGACTCAACCATAGCTTCTTGGTTCCACTTAGAATATTGACATGGCTTGACTCACGTTTGGATACCTTCTTCTAGACTATAATCTTGAGTGACTTGACATGCTAATTAAACATTTAATTTAAAGATCATGACTTATTTGGCTTGAGCTTGGCAATACATGGTTTGTTATGATCTAGATAGCATTGTCACCTTTATGGCTTGGTATAATTTTCGTTGAAGTCACTTTAGATAATCTTCATGGCTCCTCGGCTCCCATTGCCTTCATCAAATCAATCTATCGACACTCCATTTCATTCATGCTCTATTTTTGTTCCTGCATCTTGATGATTCTATTGCCAAAAGGGGAGAAGGATAGAGAAAAAGGCATTAAGGAGTGCAAAAGGCATTAAAATGGGAGAATGCATTAAGGGATAGGAGAAGGATAGAAAAAGGCACTAAGGGGAGAATGCTTGTTCATCTTGTTATGACAATGGCCATGTGAGCAACAGCTTTTTGGACCATGAGCAAGATTGGACTTTTGTGTGATTTGGAGCTTTGTAGAAAATTTGACCTTTCTCTGTCTGCTCCATTTCACTCTGTGTCAACATGGTCATGAGTTCCTTCTTCACCTCTTTTAGACCATGTGTGGCTTTTGCATCTCCTTCCTTTTCTCTTCAAAAACAAACTCATCTTCATGCTTTTTCTGTGTTTGTCAATATACTCATCAAGGGGGAGATTGAGAGACCATGTGGAGGTCACCTCATGGTTGTGATGAGTAATTGACTCTTGTTCTTGGAAGAGTGAGTTTGGTTTTTGAGGTTTGAGCTGCCTCTGCAAAGTCGTAAGCCTTGAGAATGGCTCTTTCTGTTGGGTAGGCTTGAGACCCTGTGGTAAAAAGGGGTTTTACGACTTGGTAGTCGTAGTCGAGCTTACATCTTAGTGTTCAGCAGAGTGTCAAGCTTTATCGAGTGGTTATAGATTGCCTACGACCTCGGTGTGTTGTCTCTGTTAGGTCGCAAGTTCCTTCGGGTGGTCGCCAGAATGTTTACGACCATGCTGTGTCTATTGAGTGGTCGGCAGACCAGTTTTGCCATGGTCGGAAGTCACCAGGAGGGCGTACGACCGATTTTAGCTGTGGTCGAAGGCCATCTGGCAAGTTTACGACCACTTGTTGGAAGTCGAAGGCCACCGAAAGTTTACGCCACCGCTTGAGTAGGTTCTGCGATCGTAGCATCTAGGAGAGGTCGGAATCCTTTTATCGACTTTGTTGTTCTGGTGAACTCGTAAATTTGTTGATCGAGTGGTCGAAAGGCTTTATGAGCACGTTGGTCGTGGTCGGAAGTCAGGCGCACCGCTTACGACCACGTTGTCATGAGCTGAAGCGGTGGAAGTCGTGAAGTCGGCTACGACCATGTTGTAGCAGTCGCGGTCGTAGTCGGCGCTCAAGTTTACGCAGATCGCGACCACGCTGCAGGCGATCGAATGTGGTCGTAGCTCGATCGTTTGCGGTCGTAAGTGGTCGGAAGGGCTTCGACAACGATAATATTCGGGTATGTGGTCCGAATGGGTTTCACCACGATGGAACCTCTGGTTTTGGTCGTAGCCTCTTGGAATCGATCGTGTGGACTGTTGGCGCGGTCGGTTTAGCCGGTAATCGTCGTATGATCTTTTGGGCTAGTCGATTTATCCGAGATGTGGTCGAGGACTTAAGCAAGTCTTGATCTATGGTTTCGACCGACCGTAAGTTGGTACGACTTGGTTGGGCAAGTTGAGCTGAAACTTGCAATGGTCGTAGCTTGTGCCTTGGCGGTCGTAGCGACCTAGAGAGTGGTCGCAGTCGCGGCACTTCATGTGTTGTGCATTGATTGGTCGTAGGGGTTTACAACTAGGTGTTGCAATCGAAAACTTGTTGGTTGTACCGATTGATGGTTTGATTGTTTTGTGCGGTGCTATGTGATGGTTTGCTTGTCCGTGATGGTTGCGGGACTTGAGCTATTTCATGGTGAGGCGTGGGAGGACCGGGACTAGGCACGGGAGGTGTTGAGGTCCGAGCGGCCGGAGACGCCAAGATGATCGAGGCTCGTGAAGTGGTTGCAAGCCGGGAGACGAGGAACCGGAGCAGAGCCGCGAGGTGGACACGACGGCAATGGTGAGGTGAACCAGACTAGGCTCGGGAAGGAGCCGAGGTCCAAACGGTCGGACGCCTAGTCTGTGGCGGTCGGATGCGGCAGATCTTGGAGACAAGTCTTGGTGAGGCTCGGAGTGGTCGGGACGAGACACAGTGGTGTCGGGTCCGAACGACCGAGTGAGGCCGAAGAGGACTTGGTCTTGTGAGATGGTTGCAGACCTTGGAGACAAGTCTTGGTGAGGCTTGGAGTGGTCGGGACTAGACATGGGAGATGTTGAGGTCCGAACGACCGGGTGAAGCCGAAGAAGACTTGGGACTCAAGGTGGTTGCGTCGCGCGACCGGGACTAGGCTCGAGGAGTCGGAGGTCCGATCGGTTGGAGGTAGGTTCGGTCGTGCGTGATCGCAAGGAAACGGAAGCTTCCGGAAGGTGCGTGAGGGCAATTTGGAGAATTGACTCAGGCCCGCAAAGGAAGCGGTTTCTGTAAAAGCACCGAAATCCCGCTTACCGTCACCAGACGGGTTGCAGCGTGTGCGCGGTGTGTAAAACCCGGTGTTAGGAGGGGTTTACTGTTAGCCTCAAGATGGACTAATGGATGGATCCATTAGGGTTAGTCTCGTGTGAGGCTATAAAAGGGAGAGGGGAGGCACGAGTTTGAGTGAGTTGGCGGTGGGCCTTGGAGGCACCGCCTCTCCTCCCATGGGAGTCTGTGTGAGTGTGTTCTTGGGATTGTGAGAGAGAGGATGAGTGGAGAATCCATGTATGAATAATCGAGAAAGAGAGAAAGAGAGGAGGTGTGAGCTACTCTCTATGCTCTCCGGCGTGTCGGACTCCTTGTACTCCTTGATGGTTGGAATGAAAACTCGAGTTGTGTTCTTTGTTTATTGCTTGGATGTCCTGATTGCGATTTCTCTGTTTGCTCTCTTTTCTTGTTCTTGGTTTGAGGAAGCTTGGTCTTGATTTGCTCAATGGGGAATTAGTCTCAAGACCATTTGGTCGATTCACTCCTAAGAGCAAATGTTTGAATCAAAGAGTGTTTGCGTCTCACGGTCCACGCACATCGAGTTCCTCTGCTTCTTGTTCGACCTTGCTGTTCTTCTCTGTTGTAGCAGAGAGACTTCGATCGTCTGTAATTTCATGACACGAGGTCGTTTTAGTCTATGGTCGGAATCTCCGGTCGATTGACGCAGTGTAAAGAGTTTCACAAGTTCGTGCTTGCGGTCGCGCGTATATTTCTCTGTTATCAGCCTAGTCTATTGCTCTTGCTGCTTGCTTTCGCTTGTCGGTCGGTTTCTCTCGGTTGATCTCAATCGCTCTGAAACTGTTTTGGTCACTTTGACTACAGCAGAGTTGAGTCATCTCACGTTGATGTTTCGACCGCCTGGACTTCTACCGAGCATCTACCTTGATCTATTGATGTTTTGTCTCTTGTCTGATCTGGCAGAGAGTTTGTTCTTCTTCCGCTGTTTCTGATCTCTCAATTTCCAGTGATCATCTTGCTTCGTAGCTCTTGTAGCTATCGGAGAAGAAGATTATGTGAATTCTTGGAGAGGTTTGAAGGCACCATTCACCCCCCCTCTGTTGCCTCATTCGGTCCTACATAATCCATCGTTTTAATTTTTTTTGTTTCATTCATCTACTTTGCTGAGGAAGCTTAGCCATCAATGATCAGATCACTAAAGAAATACAAAACTAGACCATTACTGCTATTGTTTACTTCATCGAACCAATCTGATCGTGTTTACAAATCAAAACCGCATGTATTTCTTGGTCAAACCATCAAATCTATCCCAGAAAACTGCATTATTGGTGCCATTTCTATCTTGAAACATCCAGATTAGATCCCAAGAAGGCGAGCAAACTATAATAGATAAAGATCGGGCTTTTCCTGATCCCAAAACTGCAATGATGCGCACAAATGTGAAGCAAGACTACAAAATTATTAGCTATTACCATGCCGGGGAACTTGTGGACTCTCTTTCCACATACTCTAACGCCTGCTTCTCCCCCTCGACGTCCACCTGCATCTCATCTGCAATCGCAGAAAAGAAAGAAAGTGTCCATTAGGAGTACGTGGTGGGCAGCGGAAGGGATGGAGAGGCGAGGAGAAACCGGTTGCTTCACTGGGTCTACCTCGACCACCGTCACTGTGGAAGAGGAAGGTAGGGGAGAAGAAGGCGGTCTCTGTGGGTGGACCCGTGTTCTTGGGCAGCTTCGAAACTCATTGGCCAAGCTCCTCCTTTTTGGCCGCTACCGTCATTTGCCCATGGCAGACCGATGTGAGGAGACGCTCGGAGATAGTCGATGCTACCGATGGGTGTGAGACGGTATGGACGACACTGCCGCCGACGCAAGGAGGAAGCCGCCGTCGCCTCGTGCAGGAGCCGTCGCCGCCACTGTCGCCTGGTTCCTGGGAGTAGCCGCCACCATCGCCTAGTAGCCGCCACCTGCTAAAAATAATTTAAGTCTAAACACGAACCTTAATCATTAACCCTAGGTCTAATCTTGAACACATAGCAACATTCTTAGAGCGCAAGCGTGATTGACATACCCGAACTCGAAGAGGCCATAGGGTTGTGGTCGGTGCTCGGTAGATGAGGAGGTGGCCGACGGTGTAGAGGTGGTTGGCCGGCATCGATGAAGCTGATGCCGTGGTCGGGGATGAAGCAGTTCTGGTCTTCGTCCACCTGAGCGCTTGTAGTAGATCGGGTCTGTGAGGGATCTTTGAGGCTTGAACAATGTGCGTGAACCAAAGTCCTGCCGAACCCCTCCGGTTTCTTATAGCGCTAGGTGACCGGGACCGAAACCAAATCGGTTGGTTGCCGCCTTCGATCAAGGCGTGAGGTGGAGGCATAACCTCCCTGAAATCTCGGGAACAGTTAGCCAAGATCAACACAACATTCTCCCCTTTGATCGTAAGGCTAACATCATAAGCCCATTCTCAATAAAACAGCATACCAAGACAATGTGTTGCATGGCCAATGAAGTGTCAGACAACCCCAGTGCCTATAGTGTACTATTCCATCTTGAAATGGATATTCATTATACTTAATGGGAGTTGGTTTGCTTTAAGGTTCTTTTATCCAGAATTAGAGGCTTTCCAATAAACCCATGCCGGCAACATGATCACGAAAAATATTGGGTGGTAAGCCTTTAGTAAGCGGATTTGCAAGCATTAACTTAGTACTAATATGCTTGATACTTATGGTTTGATCCTGGATTCTATCTTTCACAACATGATACTTAATGTCAATGTGTTTGGCAGCACCACTTGACTTGTTATTTGCATAAAAGACTGCGGGTTCATTATCGCAGTATAAGGTGAGTGGTTTAGAGGTGCTGTCTACCACTCTTAGTCCCGGGATAAAGTTCTTAAGCCATACAGCCTGTCCGGTAGCCTCATAACATGCCACAAACTCAGCTTGCATCATTGAAGATACCGTAAGAGTTTGCTTGGAGCTTTTCCACGAGATAGCTCCTCCAGCGAGTGTGAAGATATAACCTGACGTGGATTTCTTATTATCAACACATCCCGCAAAATCTGAATCTGAATAACCAGTAACTTCAAGGCTATCAGAATTCTTATATGTGAGCATGAAATGCTTAGTAGCTTGCATATAGCGCAAAGCTTTCTTAACAGCCTTCCAGTTGTTCGATCCTGGATTTGACTGATATCTGCCAAGCATCCCGGTTACAAAAGTTAAATCAGGGCGCATGCATACTTGAGCACACATAATGCTTCCGACAGCTGAAGCATAAGGAACCGACTTCATCTTATCAGTTTCATATTGGTTCCTTGGACATTGAAATGTCCCAAACTTATTGCTCTTAACAATAGGAGCAGGCGAGCCGGAGCACTTATGCATATTGTATCTCTTTAGTACTTTGTCAATGTATGCCTTCTATGATAAACCTAATATTCCTTTGGACCTATCTCGGTGAATCTCAATGCCAAGAACATAAGAGGCATCACCAAGATCCTTCATATCAAAATTAGATAAAATAAATCTCTTGATCTCAAACAACATATCCTTATCGCTGCTGGCCAATAAGATATCATCCACATAAAGTACTAAGATGGTGAATTTACTCCCCTTGAACTTAACATATATGCAGTTATCAACTTTGTTTTCCTTAAAATCAAAACTCCTTATGATCTTATCGGATTTGAGGTACCACTACCTCGATGCTTGTTTTAAACCATAAATGGATTTCTTAAACCGACATCCCATGTGCTCCTTGCTTCCACGACAAAACCTTCCGGTTGAGCAATGTAAATATTCTCTTGCAAGTTGCCATTAAGAAATGCCATCTTAACATCCATCTGATGCAGCTCTAAATCATAATGAGCTACAAGTGCCATAACAATTCTGAATGAATCCTTAGTTAAGACAGGAGAAAAGGTGTCATTATAGTCAATCCCCTTTCTTTGTGAGAAGCCTTTTGCTACAAGCCTTGCTTTGAACCTTTTGATATTTCCCTTAGAGTCATGCTTGATTTTGTAGACCCATTTACAGCCTACTATTTTGACTCCGTCAGGAATTTCTACTAAGTCCCATACATCATTAGTGCTCATAGACTTTAGTTCATCCTTCATGGCTTCAAGCCATTTAGAAGAATGTTCACTCATCATGGCCTCTTTATAAGAGGTGGGATCATCTACCTTCCCTATATCATTAATATCCTCATTCATATAAACAACATAATCATTTGGGATGGCAGATCTTCTCTCCCGCTGTGATCTTCTAATAGGTTCATTAGTTATTATAGGAGACTACTGAGGCTCATCATTAGGTTTAACATTAGGAATTTCAGAGACCTCAACAGTGGGTGCAACAATAGTATTCTCTACTGGAGGTGCAACCACCTGAGGCACAAGAATAAAGGTCTCTGGGATGAGCGGTGAAGGAACATAAACCCGCTTCTCCTCAAGATCTATTTTCCTGGGCTCCAGGTCCTCGTTATTCTCTAAGAACACAGCGTACCTTGTTTCTACAAACTTAGTTATCCTATCAGGACAATAAAAACAATACCCTTTGGATCTCTCAGGGTACCCAATAAAATGGCAACTTACTGTCTTATGGTCTAATTTCCCAATATGTGGATTAAATATCTTAGCTTCAGCACGACAACCCCACACTCGTAAATATTTCATACTCGGTTTCCTCCCAGTCCATAATTCATAAGGTGTTTTAGGTACTGATTTACTGGGAACCCGATTAAGAATATGTGTGGCTGTCTTTAGTGCTTCCATCCACAAGCCAATTGGTAAACTAGAATGGCTAAGCATGCTCCGTACCATATCCATAAGTGTACGGTTGCGTCTCTCAGCTGCCCCATTCTGCTGAGGTTCACCCGGCATAGAATATTAGGCAACGATGCCATTTTCCTGAAGGAACTTAGCGAAAGGGACAGGAATTTGCCTATAAGAGGCATGTCTTCCATAATATTCTCCCCCACAATCCGATCTTACCACTTTCAGGGCCTGTTTGTTTCGGATTCTAGGCAAGCTAGCTACTTCTAGTAGCCAAAAGCTCTCCCAAACAGTCCAGCTTTTGGGCCAACTACTAAGAATCTGAGAATCTGGGGAAGGCACAATTGTACTGGACCGAGAAGCTGCAAAAACCCAGCTTCTCACAGATTCTGCGGGCTAATGTCACTAAAATACCACTAAAAGTTAAAGTATTTACCCACAAATGCCACCGGATAAAACTCCCCCTCCCCACCCCCGGCCCCTGGCCCCTTCCCCAGATCCCCCCGCGCCCCCTCCTACCTCTCCTCCCCCACGATCTCTCCTCCCCGCTCCCCGCCGCCGCCTACCCCGGCCCCCTCACCCCCGGCGCCCTCTCCTCCCCCACGCCTCTCTCCTTCCCCTTCCCGCCGTCGCCCACCCCGGCCCCCTCACCCCCGGCGCCCCCTCCCCCTCGCCTCTCTCCTCCCCCTCCCCGCCGCCGCCCACCGCCGGGTTCCTCCAGGTCGCGCGCCTCCACCGCGTCATCTCCTTCTGCGCCAGGTCCGCCTCCCCTGTCCTTACCCACCCTCTCGATTTTTGGGTGTCCTTTTCTGGGGTTTTTCTTGGGTTTAGTCTACTATAATCCTGTGCTAAGCATATTTTTCTAATCCCTTAGTAAACCTTCTCGTGTGGTTTGTTGGATGCAGCTCGAGGGCTCTCTCGATCAGGATCGCCCAGTGCTTCCTACTCAACGGCTTCATCTTCCTGGGGAGGTACGGTTGTCCGTAATTGAGGTTGAGTCCCGCCTAAATTTGTGTCATTTTGCTAAAAAAATTTTGCGAGGAGGATGCCCAAATGCACTGGAGTTGGTGATTAGATGTGTATATTTTTGCCTTATGAAGCTTGCGCTTGTGCTTTGTGTAGCAACCGCTAATTGTCCCGTTTATAGGGACTTCGAGGGTAGCAAGATTAGCAATAGCAAGCTGTGTAGTTTGGAATCAGCACCTGTGTCGAACCCCAAAGTTATCCCTCTACTTCCATCTCAGTAGCAATAGTTTGCCATGTATCTTCTCAGTCGTGATTATGAAGGGAAGAACTAATCATATCAATTTTATATATAGACAGACTTATCAGGTCTATTTTAAAGTGAAGAAACTAAATGAAACCCAGAGACAAAGTAGGGGGACTAAATATGCCATTATGTGCTCCTTGAAATATGCTGAACAGGAAAATTATATGGATGCAATGAAGACTAGAGAACAGTAAAGCCAAAGTTTAAATGATGCTTTTAACTACATGCAGAATCAGCTCATGATACCACATTGCATTCATACTGTCATGAATTGAGATTTTGTGATTGTGTGATTTTTGAAAGCATAACTCTTATCAACATTACAAAAGGATTATACCTACATTTTTATGATTTTGTGAAACATCTTGTATGTATGTATGAATTAGATGGAGAAAGGGAAGACACCGAAAGCAAGTTGGGATGCCTGGGCAACCAAAATATTTTGTGAAATATGTAGGGATGAAGTACTAGCTGGAAATAGGCCAACTGCAGCCTTGAATGCCACTGGTTACAAAAATCTACAAGAAAAATTCAATGCAAAGACAAATAGAAACTATGACCGGACCAAACTAAAGAATTGTTGGGATACTTTGAAGAGGGAATACAGCTTATGGATTGAGCTAAAAACGAATGCAACCGGTCTTGGTTGGGATGTCCAAAATGGAACAATTGTCGCAGATGACGAATGGTGGACAGAAAAAATAGCGGTATGCCATTGACATTTGTGAAATTATCTTCCATTCAATGCTTTGTGGCACCATTTTGTAAATACTTCTCCATATCTTTTTTGTAGGCGAACAAAGACTATGGCAAGTTCCGGTACACACCAATGGAGAACCTAGATGAGCTAGAAGTTATGTTCCAGAACATCCATGTGTCTGGTTCATCTTCTATTATTCCTGGTAGTCGTGAAAGCACAACTCCAATTAATGTTGATGATGATATCGTCGATATTGGGGATGATGACAGCTCTCATGATAAGAAGACCAAGGTTGGAAAGCGTAAGGGAGGTAGCATTGCGCCTAGCCCAAATAAAAAAGAAGAGTCCTATGATCAAGGAAGTGAAACGTCTAGTTGACGTGATTGCTACTAGCAATTCTGTGACATCTGACCGGAATGAGAAATTGGACAATGAGATCATAGAGCACTTGCACATGGCTGTGAGATGTGGAGCCAAAGAAGGAAGTGATGAACACTACATTGCAACCAAACTTTTTATTAAACAAGAGTATCGTGCAGTGTTTCGTTCATTTGAAACCGATGAAGGGAGAGTTGCATGGCTTAAGAGGATGTATGAAGATAGGAAGAAGTAGAACTTGGTTGTTTCAGACTATGCTTTTTATGTAATCTTGTTTCAGACTATGCTTTTTATGTAATCTTGTTTCAGACTATGCTTTTTATGTAATCTTATTGTGTTTGATAATCTATTCACACCTATGTGTTTTTACGTAATCTTGTTGCGTTGATGTACATTTCTCATGTTATCAATTTTTGCATGAACTGTAGATGAGCACATCCAGTGAGAGTGATGACTCAAATGACAGCGATGGATCATCAGTTGAGGTTAAGCGTCATAAATTAATTGTACAAGCTGCTGCAACAGTTGCTCTCATAGGTATGCAACATGCTGAAACTTATCTCCAAAAAAGGAAAAGAGTTACTCCACAGCAATCTGGGAATCAGTGGGTTATGGATCAACTTAGGGTGACAAAAGATTGTTATCATATGTTTCGGATGACTCCTGCGGTTTTTTACAAGTTGCATGGCACACTAGTAGAAAGTTATGGTCTGAAATCAACTAGAGATTGTAATTCCATTGAAACTCTTGGTATGCTCTTGGTAAGTTATGTCAATACATCTATCAGGATACCAGCTGCACAGCTAGAATCCAGGATGCCAAACAGGCTAGCTACTCAGACCAGCTGCTGCTTAGACTAGCCAGGTACTCAGAATCTCCAGCTAGCTACTCAGAATCTACAGCTCCCCCAAACAGGGCCTAATTCTTAGGTTGTGCTAATTTTCAACTTCAGCCTTAAATATCTTAAATTTGTCAAATGACTCAGATCGGTCTTTAATGGGAAAAATATAACCATAACGAGAGAAATCATCAGTGAATGTGATGAATGAATCAAACCATCCACTGATGTCACAGGAAAAGGACCACAAATATCAGTATGAATTAATTCTAAGAGTCCTGTGCTGCTAATAACTCCCTTCTTTATTTGCTTAACATATTTTACTTTAATGCAATCAATGCAGTGGTATGAGTCAGAGAAATCTAATGGGTGGAGAATTTCTCCTTTAATGAGACGCTCCATTTTCCTCCTCGAAATGTGGCCTAAACGATAGTGCCACAATTTCGAAGAAGTATCGTCATTCTTTTTATGCTTAGCATCACAAACATTCAAAAATACAGGAGATTCATTAAAGGAAAGCATATAGAGCTTGTCTTGTCTAAAGGCAAGACCAACATCATTTGAATTAAACGTAATAATGCATTTATTGTCATCAAAAATATATTTAAAACCATCATCGTCCAATAAAGAAACTGAAATCAATTTCCTCCTGATGGAATGAACATAGACTACATTATTAAGACGAAGCATGAAGCCGCTATCTAAAATTAATGAAACAGATCCAACTGATTCTACTTCGGCTTCCTTTCCATCCGCGACTCTAAGACTTTGCTCCCCCTTTCTTAGTGCTTTCGCGGTAAAGAATCCCTGTAACGAGTTGGTAACGTGCACAGTTGCACCTGAGTCAATCCACCAAGAATTAAGAGAGAAATCAGCATAAAGAGTTTTATCAATGAACGTTATTGTATCATTACCCCTTTTGGCGAGCCACTTTAGAAAAACCAACATAATCCTTCTGGAAATGCCCTGGCTGCTTGCAGAAGTGACATTCCCCCCTTTAGGTGCTCCAGCGGGAGCAACATGGGGCTTAGGTACATTGTGTACTTTAGGCCCCGACTTATCTGAATTAGGGGAGAATTGCAGCTTTTTTTTTTGATTTGAAGTCCCCTTGGAACTTCCTTTTGTTAGAGTCATCAACTTGAAGCGCAAAATCCCTCTTTTCTGTCCTTATTCTCTCTTCCTCCTGGCCACACATGGCGATTAAATCGCTCATGCTCCATTTTTCTTTCTGAGTATTGTAATTAATCTTAAATGTCGTGTACTCAGAAGCAAGAGAAGTCATGATAAAATGGACTAGGAAACCATCAGATATCTCCATGTCCATGCACTTGAGCTTTTCTGCCATATCAATCATCATTATGATATGTTCTCTTATGCTGCTGGACCCGTCATACTTAGTGGTTAAGAGCCTCTGAATCAAATTACTGGCATAAACTTTAGTGGAACCTTTGAATTTCTCCTCTATTGAAGCTAAATACTCCTTAGAATCGGGGATTGCTCCCTTGATCCCGACTGAGATAGAGGTCTTTATAATCATTAGTGATAGACGGTTAGACCGCTCCTATTTTTCAGCATTAGCTTCATGAGTTTTCTTTTTCTCATCATAATTTTCCACACCTTCGGTGGGGGAACGGGAGCGGTTACCCTTAAGGCATAATTAAGGTCCAAAACTCCAAGGACAACATGAATTCTTTCTTTCCATGTGGGAAAATTGCTCCCCGTGAGTTGCTCAATATTATCAATTGTGGCGGCAACATTTGAAGCATTTATTGCTGAATATCAAAATACAGGGCAGAAATTAGAAATAACATAAAGATATATATTGCATGCAATTAACCCTACGTTGGTCTGATTAATAACATGCAAAACTACAGTTCTAATTCATATCACCGTTGGGCAGAAAATGAAAAAGAACTTAACAATTTTATATGGCGACATATAATTACAATCAACGTTGGTCAGAATGTAATCATATGCATACATAATGCCAAAAAAATTAAAACATAAAATCTCTAATTAAAATATCTCGTTGGTTCAATTATAATCAGAGATAAGACATAATTATATGGTAATGATACATCATAATTTGGGCAGCTGAAAATAATTAAAAAAATAGTGCACAAAGGAAGACTTAAATAAAAGGAAATGCACTGGAAAAAAGAAATGGACAAAAAACACTGCTTCAGCCGGCCCAAAGAAAATCGGCCCAAAGGACGCGCACAGCCCACAAAAATTGTGCACGGCCGAAAAACGCGCAGCCCAAAATCGCGCATGGCCGAAAATTCCCGCGCACGGGCCAAAAATCCCGAACGCGGCCCAACTCACGCGCGGGCGCCCGGGCGGCCAAAATTCCACCCACGCGTGGGCCCACGAAAACTCACGCACCTGCAATGCTTGTCAAGGCAACTTTTGACCATTGTCCGAGGTTAGCGTCGTAATCTTCTTGTGTTTGTCAGGATCTGCCTCCCAAGTTTTATTGTATCTTTTCTCACGGATGATGTAACTTCAAAGTTAATGGAAGGCTGCCGTTTGTTTCTTTCAAAAAGGAAAGGAAAGGAAAGAAAAGGGAGACCTTAAGTGATAGCTCACGACCTTAGCTGAGCTAGGGTAGGGAAACTAGAAAAACCATTCGTAATGTCTGCAGAATGTGTCGAAAAACAATTGTAAAATGGACGACTTGCAGGAATGTTTTTTTCGTCTTAGGGTTGATAATGTAATAGGTCAAGTGATAAGAGTTATGAGGTGTAGTCCAGAAATTGTTCTAGACGACAAAAAGGTACGTTATTTGGGGCAAAAAAAAGCATCTCAACTTTCGATAGGAATGAAACGGGAGTGTGTGTCAAAACAAAATTTTGCTGGCGCTCACCAGAATACATTATGAACAGTCAAGAACCTGACAGGCCTAAATGTCTGGTGTTACAATCACCTCTCCGGCCAATCAAGCTGGGTCTCCTACCTCGGCAGTGGTTCGAACCGTTCCCAGAATCTCCGATCTCAATTGCATCAGCAATCTACCCAAGTAATTCAGACCTTCGCCCTCGCGCCCACCACCCCAAAATAAATCATGGGGCGATGCCTCAACAAGAACAGAGCCAGCCGTTGACAACAGCATATCAGTCAGATGGGGATAAGTAGAAAACTTGCATTTTATAGCTCTGTACATAACATCAATTTTCATGGACTCCCAATCTGACCGTACCTATAAGATAGAATAATTAAAAAGAATAATAATATTAATTTACATAACCAACCAAAGATAAAATAATTAAAAAGAATAATAATATTAGTTTACATAACCAAGCAAGAGTACGAAACTAAAAATAACATCATATAAAGGGAGGTGCTTTTATGCTTCCTTAACAGCGATTTGCATAATTTTTAAAACATGATGAATGGTTGATAGAGATTAGCGCCACTCTTATTAGACATAAAAGCATTGAAGCACTACTCAGTAAGTAAATGTGCTAGTCATTGTTAGGAGCAACATATATTCCAAAGAAATTGTCATCATGGACATCCTACTGATGATTGGGTTAGCAGTCTAGCACCTTTATGCCGGTACTGCCAACCAGCAAATAGCTGCAGTGATATACAGTACAACACAGAAAATCGTTGCCCAGAGTGCAGAGCCAAACATGTGGAATTAATACCCAGCAAAGACAACACCAATATCGTGGAAAAAATTGGTGACATAACATTCATCCAACATAAGAAGTTTTCTGATTGAATAACTGGATTGCTTGAAAATAGCACGATAAGATGGCATATTTCTATTAAGATATTACGCAATATCATATAGCATATCCAAAAACATCTAATAAATCAGTGAGATAACATTGTATAATTCGCTCCACAATGTTCTGGTAAACTGCCAATGAATGCTAGAAACACATTTTTTCATTAATGTTTTGCAACTTGAAAAAAGGAGGAACCACCTGCGAGATACCTTTCTCCAGCATGGTTAACAAGGGACACTACTGCTAATTGTGTACACCTTTGTGTTTCTTGTGTGCGTGCGCACACACCAGTTGCAAGTACCATTTGGGTGGCAAGGACTACAATATATAAAGCAACAAAGGCAACTTCATTCTTCAATGGTCCAAAATGTGCATTTGGACTTGTGTTCACTCCCATCCAAATGGGGGATCTAATTATACTGACAGCAACAGGTAAGAGATGGTTTGATCCCTGTAGTAGGCCAGCATGGAGTATTGGAGATATTTTGTAGTAGGGCAATTAAGATTGTAAGCCGCAATTGTAATCATACTTCATGCATGAGCTACCTACTGTTTTAACTGATGTTGCTGCTATGCACCAGAGGTGGGACAGACCCAGAAAGCAATTCGCAAAACAAATGGGCACTTCAGGCACCAAGATGCTTTAACCACAAAAATTAATATTACACTAAAAACACAAAGTAATTTTGATGGCATTATAATGGAATTGTTGGATGACAGAATTCAATTCAAGTATTTAAGGGTTCAATTTATCGGTAGACTTACAATTTGCAAATGAAAAGTAGATCTACATTTTACAAGTTCCTCACTTCTCAGTGATACTAGATCATGCAAGTTGGAAAATAGAATTGATACACATCTTTGTAATGTTACTGGGCTAATTTTCTCTTTCAAACAATATCATTCATCAGGAAGCATCTCCCATGTTATATATCACTTATCTAGAAGTTCCCTTGATCTTTCCCACTATAATCAGCAAATATCAAAGCAAGCAGAGTATTCAGGCATACCAATTCCGGGAATTCTCTTTGCCGGGTCCTTCCTATTCTAGCAGCCTCTTCAGGACTCTTTGCCTGCTTTATTTCTTGGACAATGTCCCTTGCTTGAGGATTGTCAATACCAACAAACTTATGTTGCTGAAAAAAATTTGGGCTCACTGTAAAGATCCGCATTGCGAATTATGATGCTAACATACTGTTCACAGATGTTGCAGGTCAACAAAACACTCGTGCATCATGATCAAGAATTCCTCTTCAAAGCACACAAAAATGGCTCTAAAAACAGGAGAAAGAAACCTGGTAGTAGTGTTCCACAGTTGGCCATGTGAAATAATCCCCATTTTCATCGGGCATGTGAATTGGATGAGGAGAAAAGTTTGAGAAAGCCCCGAAGGTATCCCAAGTCTTGTAAAAGGAAATAATATTTGTTTCGTAAGGAGATACTTCCGGATCAACTGAAGGTATTTCATCCACAGATGGTATTACAGGTGAGAGGTCAGGGATAGGCTGGAGGAATCCACTCATGAGCATGTCCCTATCAATCTGCGAATTTTAAAGAAAATATATAATATGCAGACGTTGTCAACTAATGCCAAATAATATACATATGCCTATAATAACGCATAGCTACTCAGATGCTCAAGTGTAAAATTATATGATTAGATAAGACCACTTGTAGAACAATTTATCCAAAACTGAATGAGAACAGTGGGACAACTAAACTCTACAAAAACATATGATATGCAAGAGAAAGAGAAGTTTTACAAAATGAAAAGCGGAGTAATAAAAGTTTAATATAGCAACTGGCAAGTATATTTAATTGATGGAGAACACACATGAGAATAATTGAACTAGAACATAAATAGTTAACCTGCTCATACGAAACATCAACTAAATCAATTGCCTGAGTCATTTGGTTCATCCCTAGTTCACCAACTGGTGTTGGAGCATTTACTCCCCCAATTATTTTTGGAGCCCAGAATGCATACACCTGTTGAAAGATGCAAACGTAACCAATGAAGACAGAGTTCAAACGGAATATGGCATACAACATGCACATGAAGGCACACAAATTATAGCAAACCTAATAAAGTCATGCCATTTAATATACCATATGTGAACTGGCTGATGTTCATGATGCACAAATGATGGATATGTGATATTCGCATGTGATTTTGTACAACAATGAGAAGTGAATGCACAGAGACTTTCCCTATGATTCTGTTCAGTGCCCCTCCCAGAGAATTAAATGTTATTTCCATAGAGTGGTTCCATAGAGTGCCCCTCCTTCTGATGTATGCCTATGCAGAGCTCAACTTGGGGAGCATCTATATATCCAACTGGTAGGAATATCCTTGCAATATTCGTATTGTAGCAAATGAAAAGCTAATGAAATCAAATAAAATTCATATCCATCAAATCCCTGTTCCTTTCATCTTCTCATGGAGTTTTACCAATAATCTATGAGCATTTTAAAACAGAGACATTGGGCATAGCATATTTCATGGATAACATATAACGACAATTTCTTTGGATAGAATATATATAATCAAACGGTGAACACCATCCAGATAAGTTAGTAGCAGTCAACAGAACAGTACTATTGCACCTAAGCATTTAGAAGACAACTCTATCAACTTCTTAACTGCAATTTAAATAGACTCAAAGTCTCAAATATTGTCATGTTTGATTTCACATCCACAACTTGAACGAAAAAAAATCATTAAACCAGGATATAACTAATTTAAACAAAGGCAACCAATCTGCATTCTGAAATGACTAATGTAGTATGTATAAGTAAACACAAACAGCAAACATATATAGTGAATTTAATTTTTAAAAATCACCTTATGAATAACACTTGCAGATATAGCAGAAGCTGCTAGGGTGCCACCACACTCCCATAATACGGAAAGGTAACCACGATCATAACAATATGTCATAACATCTCTAGGATTAAGCATGTCAAACTCCACTACTTCAACACCCTTCATAGCAAGCTTCTTTTGGAGATCTCTCCGGGCACCTCTTTGCGTTGCAACTATTGTGTATGCATCATGAACATTCCATAAATTTGCTTCTTCAGGAAGGTTAAGAGACTGTGACATTGCAATGCGCACTGGAACATGTCCCTTAACATGTCTTGCAGTTAATCGAGGATCTGAGACACAACTAAAAGCTCTTCAATTTTGTGACGGAACACCAATATGAAATATAGCAAATAGAATATTGTATTATTTGGTCACTACCATCAAGGCGCACTGTATTTCCACCAACAATAATGGCATCACTTCTGCCACGCAATTCAAACACTCGACTTCTGGATGCTTTGCCACTTACCCAAGATGCATGTCCACTACTTGCTGCAATTTTTCCTGCCAATTTCCATCAATGGAAGTGAAAATGAGTGCAAGTTGGATATTACTGCAAGTTATAGTATATTAACAAGGCATAACAGATAGACCCAACTAATATACAGAAATGGAACGAAGTATGACTTACCATCTGCAGTCATAGCATACTTCAGAACGGAGAATGGGACATGAAAGGCAGCTCGGTAAAGTAATGGAGCATTTACAACAAGGCATGACTTTAAAGCTTCCTACAGTGAACAGCTTAAAGACATCAGTAAGCCAATAAAATGAAAGAGCAGATTGATAATATACATTTTTTTGAGCCACTTACTAGGCTTAAAACAACACACAAGGAAAAAACCTACAAGAGCAAATTGATAATGTATATACTTCTAAGATGCTTATTAGAGCCCTGTTTGGTACAGCTCCTGCTCCCAGCTTCTCACTAGATTCTCGTGGAGCTGTACCAAACACCCACCTTCTCAAAATTGCTGGATTCTGATTCTCGCGAGGAGCAGAGCTAGAAATGAACTAGAGAGGAGAAGCGGGTCTAGGGTGGATTCTCGTGGGGAGCCAGCTAACCAAAAACAAATTTACACATGAAAGTTAACCAAAATTACCCGCAAATGTCACTCAACTACCCCTCACCCCACCCGCCTCCCCCTTCTCTCTCGTCCCGCCCGCTCCATCTCCCTCGGTTCGTCCGCTCTTTGCGCCGCCCGCCTCCCATTCCTCTCGCGCCGCCGGCTTCTCTCTCGCGCGCCCCTCTCTCCTCTCTCGCGCGCGCGCCTCCCCTCCCTCTCGCGCGCTCGCCTCCTCTTCTCTCGCCCCGCCGCCTCCCTCCCGATCTCCAACACCGCCGCCTCCCTCCCGATCTCCAGCACCGCCGCCGCCACCTCCCTTCTTGCCCGACTCGCCGCCTCCAGATTTGGGACCGCCGCTCCTTCTCTCGCCCCGCCGCCTCCCTCCCGCTCCTTCTCTCGCCCCGCCGCCGCCCCCTTCTCTCCCTCGCCCCGCCGCCGCCCTCCTTCTCTCGGCCCGCCGTCGCCTCCCTTCGTCTAGTCCACGGCGCCGCCGCCGCTGCCTCCCTCCGTCCACAGCACCGCCGCCGCCTCCCTCTGTGTGTTGATTGCTGTTAGCTTGCCGCTTTGTGAACAATGAAACCTAAACATATTTTCTTTGTTTTTCCTCAAGAATTGTCCTCTTAGCTAAAGATTATCTGAACAAAAATCATATTCATTTTCTTTTAATCATGTATCTGAAATAAACAAAAAAGCAAAAGATAATTGTGTGAAAACTAGGGTAACATGGTCTATTTTCATCAAATCCCCTTTTATGAATCGAGCTAACCTACTAGCCAAACGCTTTTCAGTGGCAGCTCTAGATTCTCAGAGAAGTGGATTCTTAGAGAATCCAGAGCAGAACCTGAAAAATGAGAATCTAGAGCTCTACCAAACAGGCCCTAGGTTAAACATGCAGCAGAACAACTGGAAGGGGTGGTATTAGATGATTCACACAAATAGTAAAAGAATCGAAGTAAATAAATGAATGGCAAGATGAAATACAACCACCATGAGAGCAGATAAAATCATTAATTCATTACTCCCTCCTGAAGGAAGATAGAATTGGGTGGAATTAGATGTATTGCATTGAGCCTCTCGGGCGGTATATATAGAGGTACAAGACTTGGGGGGCAAGATGGTACAAGGGATTGTAATCCCAATGGACTCTATCCTACAAAATATATTGTACTCTAACATCCCCCCGCAATCACAACGGGAGCGTCGCAGACGGTGAGACTGGAAAAGAAGCCGAAGAGCTAACATCCCATGCCATAACCGCCGAGGCGCACGTATCTTGTGGATCGAGCAGAGGCAAGCGAGTAGCTCAAGCAAGCGGTAGCCCTTTGTGCCGATGTCGAGGTAGCCGGCGTGAGGCGGAGTAGTCGTGGTCGAGGATCTTTGTGATGGTCGTGGTCGGCGTAGTCGTGGTTGGAGTTACCGATGTCGGCGGTCGCTCATGAAGCCGCAGCGCAAAAAGCGCCATGGTGATGACGAGACGCGTCGGCGATCGTCGTGGAAGAAGCGTCCGAGGTCGACACGATCGGGGCGTCGAGGATGTAGACGAAACGGTGGCGCAATCGAGGCAAACGGACGGAACAGGAGGGTCGATGCCAAGTCGATGCGATCAAGTCGCTAGAGCCGGCGTGTGCGGTTTGCGGACCCAAAGAACGCGTCGGGGCGAAGCACGCATCGGTGTTGCGATGCACGGACGTACAAGGAGAGGTCCCAACCAGCGTGGTTGTCTTTGGGCGAAGGAGCGATGCGGGCGGACACTCCTACCCAAAGGCGAGCGGTCCGGCGGGCGCTTGCACGGCGAGCATCCCGACGCAAGGTACAGCGGCGGCGGTAGCACTCGATGTCGGCGATGACGTCCCGTCGGCATGACGAAGACCAGTGCGAGCGGATGGTGCACAAGAGGTTGCGCGGCACGATCGTCGATGCACGGGGGCGCGATGTAGATGCAACGGCGAGGACACACGTGCGGCGGTCTTTGCGGCGAGGAGGCGACACGGCGGCGGCCACGTTGCTCGAGAGAAGATGCGCGTAGTTCGGCGAGCGGGCGTCACGGAGCCGGTGGATTGCGCATAATCGGTGATCGATCGAAATGCGCGAGGTGGGACGACAATGAAAGAAGTCGGTGGAGGCGTCCCGATCTGTGGTGGCGATGACGAACCGGCGATGAAGACGTGCGGACAG
This sequence comes from Dendrocalamus sinicus, assembly GCA_036346575.1. NCBI lineage: Eukaryota > Viridiplantae > Streptophyta > Magnoliopsida > Poales > Poaceae > Dendrocalamus > Dendrocalamus sinicus. The sequence goes on from CM070645.1 coordinate 23,250,521, forward strand.
GATGACCGAGACACGACGCGCGAAGGCGTCCCCTCGACATCGCGTGCCCGGCCTGGCCGCACAGTCGAAGAGGTAGGTGCCGGTGTAGTCGACGCCGATGTCGGAGTAGATACGTGCGAGGTCGACGGGCGGTGGGCTACTCAACCCCGATCAGTGATCGGGAAAAAAAGATACAACATCAGCAGTGGGATCCTCCATGTGCAACTCACCAGGTACACCTAGCCTTATCCTTTTTTTTGTTTTTTGTTTTTTTTGTTGGTTAGCTTCTAAGGGAAGCTACCTCCCTCCCCGCACAGATCTTGGCGTCATGGCGTCGCGGCGCGGTCTCTGACGACGAGAGCCAACCGCCCTGCCCGTGCAAGCGCGATCGATCGCCATGGCCGGAGATGCGGCGGGAGCGGGCGCGAAGCGCGGCGGCCGCGATGCGAGGAGGTGGCGGCGCGCCGTCGAGCTCGTCGTCCTCGCGGCGATCGCGCGCCGCGCCGTCTTCTGCGCGCCGCGCCATCCGCAGCGCCACGGCGGGCGACGGCAGCGGCGCGACGGCAGCGGTAGGCGGCGACGGCAGCGAGCAGGCACCAGCGGCAGAGGCGCGGGAGAGGCGGCGGCAGCGAGGCGGCGGCGGCGGGAGGCTGCGCCGGCGGCAAGACTAGCGGTGGCGGCCGGCAGCGGCCGCACCAGCAGTGGCGGCCGGCACTGGGAGGGACACGGCGACGGCCGAGAGAGGACGCGACGGTGCCGCGCGATCTGGTGGTGCGAGAGGTGGCGTGAGGGCGCGCGTCGGTGGGGACCGGGATGGTGGAGACGGCCAGATCCGCCCACCGGCGAACTGCGACGAGGACGATCGCGAGCGATGAAGGCCCGATCTGCTGCTTGACGACGACGACGACGATGGCGGCGAGATCAATAGGATCCGCCGCCTAAACGGTGGCGCTTCCCGCGAGATAGATCTCCCGGGCGCGCATCTTGAGAAGAGCGCGGCTAGGGTTAGGATCTAAACCTAGACGTCTGATACCATGAAGGAAGATAGAATTGGGTGGAATTAGATGTATTGCATTGAGCCTCTCGGGCGGTATATATAGAGGTACAAGACTTGGGGGGCAAGATGGTACAAGGGATTGTAATCCCAATGGACTCTATCCTACCAAATATATTGTACTCTAACACCTCTGTTCCCAAATTCATGTCATTCTAGCTTTCAAATGTTGTTCCCAAATACATGTCATTCTACAATTTGAGGCAACTTTTTACCTTTTTTTACTTTACATACCCCTCCCATTCATTATTCCCAAGGTCATTTACTACTATAGACTAGACACTACACACCATCCAAGAGCAATAAGTGAGCTAATGAAGGAGGGTAATATGGTCTTTTGTATACATGTCTTGGTTGTAGTGCAAAATCCTAGAATGGCATCTATTGAGGAAAGGAGGAAGTATGGTACAATGTAATTTGCATTCAGCAGGGGTGATGGCCCTTTAGCTAAAGAAAGGCATCGCTGAGGTTTTAGCTTTACTTAGAAGCTCAACAGCCCAAGGAGAACCTACATGACAAATACATCTGTCATATTCAAGATAGAAACATAAATTCAGAAGATCAAACATATTCTGAGGCTAATTAAAGGCAAATACCAAATTGAACACTAGTTGAATAACACTCCGCCTAAAGTGGATATACCAAATATTCATTATATCAGATTGCTAAGGAAGAAACTGAATAAAAGGAAAAATATTAATTTAGATACAAAGTGTAGTACCAGTAGCTCTACTAATCACCAAATTGTTCACGTGATTTTAGATTGTACAAAAAGAAATAGAGAGTACTAAATGGATCTAGATTTTACTTGCCAGTTGACTTATTACTAGAAAACACAAAAAATATATCTTGGTAACATTATTGTCATATTTACCTATCATCTTGTATTGAAAGTAATAATATTTTTAACAGTTCGGTAAATAAGTTATTTTCGTTCACTTCTATCTTTCCGCATCATATTTCTTAAGACATGTAGCAAGTGAAAAGCTAGTGTTAGTGTCTCCACTGGACCGCAAACAAGATAGAATCTTGGATATAAATGTTATCTTTGGAGTAGAGATGGATGAATGTCAAGTACAATACCAGAAATACCCTTTACACCCGCCTCAAATGCAAGACATATGCAATAGCATTGCGTTTGGAAGGGTTAACACTAACATGGGGAAAATCCAAAATCCGTGTCTTAAAAACGTCGACATAGCGTGTAGCTCTTGGAAAATTGTGTCGGAAAAAATGCTTCCCATCTGAAATAGTGCGGCAGCCCATAAAGCAATAGTAGTATACATTCAAACTTTCGTATTCACTTTAAAGAAAATCTAAAAACTCATAAAGCATCTTCTCAAATCATAATTTTAGTGTCAATTCCACTAAATCATAACTGTGAATTCAGGAAATGGAGCATCATCCAAAAATGAATGATCTTTTAAAGCACAGTTCCATAATGATTTAGGCAAGGGTTACTCAAAGTAAAGCGTAACTAAATATATCTGAAACTCAATTGTTTAGTTGTGTGTTTTTTTATCATTCATATTGCACATAAAAATATTTATATGTTTTTTCAATTGTTAAAGTGCTTCCAAGCCGTTTTCAAGGGCGCATACCACAGGAGCACGTGATTGTTCGCTGATTGCTTACTTCTTAGAGCTATTTAGAACATTTCAACTAATAAAAACTAAAGAAGAAAAAAATATACAAGCCAGGAGTCACCATGAATAATTTACTCTGTAGATCCTCCCCCACAACATCAACTTGAATGCCTTCACGTCGTAATGATTGAATTGCCTTCCCTCTCAAGTGCTTCAAAGGATGTCTAAGACCCACCACAACTCTTGCAATTCCTGCCTAATAAAATTATTAGTGTACTGCCTGCATTTTGAGGTCATCTTATCATATCCAACTTCAATGTGTATGATTAAATTTTTCCACAAAAAGGCTAAGCAAAAGTCTAATGCAGCACTCCATTAGTCCAATTGTTTTGGGGAACCACAGTGTTCACGTGGGAAAACTCACAAGGATCAAAACTTTGCAAATTGTGGAGAAAAGAACAGCTCCAATTTCTACACCCTATTGCAATCTTCAGCGAAATTAGCTACTCTGCTTTTAGAGTCTGAGACAAGAGGATACAATGTCCATCCTTACGACTTATGCCCATGGAATCCACAACACCTATGATAGGTCAGCACCACGATCAAGATCTTACGGTCATACAATTGGGATCCTACTTGTAAACGAAAATGATGGAAAATTTGGAATAATAGAACAGAACGATCGTGAAGGCCACCCCGTCAAGCACCTGGACGAGGGAGGCGACGGCGGTGCTGTCCCCGTAGCAGTCGCCAGGCTCGAGGTTGAGGTAGGCCGTGGCGCCGCGGGCGTGCTCCCCGGCCTCCTCGGCGGCGAGGAGCTCGGCGCAGGGCGTGCCCTGTGCGTAGAGGAACCCCTCGCCGACCACCCAGGCATCCGCGTTGTCGGTCTCGAGCTGGGGGCTAGCGATGACGCACCCGAAGTTGGGGTGCGGGGCGGTGAGCCCCGCGGAGCGGTCGGCCACGTCGGCGGCGCGGCGGAGGAGGAGGGCGTCGTGGGCGTGGGAGACGGCGCGGGGGGCGGGCAGGCGGCGTCGGCGGCGGGGGAGGAGGAGGAGAGGGTAGGATGCCGAAGCGGGCGCAACGCCGAGCGGCGGCAGCGGCATGTTGTTGGGGTGAATAGGTGAGCTCCTTGCAATTGTGCAGAACCTATGAACCACGTTTCACACAAGTTGCATCATACGATAAGCTGTTATCAGATAAGCTGTTATCAGCGTAACCTGAAGTAAAGAAAAAACTACTTAATGCTCCCTCCGTCAAAGCTTATAGAACATATTTTTAAATAATTTTATTCATAAATATAAACCATATTTCATATTTTAATATAAAATCAATAGTATATTCTCTCTATACTGCTAATAAATATCTAGCTTTATTTTATATTTTCTATATATATATACATTAAATATAGTATTTAGAGATAATAATTATGGGTAGTTTAGTCATTTTCAATATCCTCTAGGTTTTGATAATAAGAAAAAATGATTTAAATTTAGACGAAGAAAGTAAGTATTATTATTCGACCAAGCAAGCAAATCATAAATTGGTCTAATGGTCTTGGATTTGGATGAAAAAAACTTACAGTCAGCGTACCAAACGATAGAATTTTTTTTTAGAAAAAAAGAAGTGTGCCAAACGATAGGTAGCATTTTTCACAGGTGTGCTTGCTTTTGTAGTTTCTGTTTTCTCTGGGTGCTTAGTGGCTTCCCTGTTTTGCCTGTTTCCATACATTATATTGCAAATGATCTGTTTCTGACTTAATGAATATGTGGCCAGCTGCTCTGTTGCATTTTCTTTAAAAAAAAAGTATAACAAACGATGGGTGATGTGCACACAAAACTATTTAGATTTATCACATGTAGACTAGTAGTTGTGTTTATCGTCGAAAGTAATTTCATATCATAGTATTTTCAGTCCGCAAACTAATAAGTGGAATATATTTATTTTCATATCATAATATTTGAAGTCCTCCAAGATATGTTTTACGAAGAACTGAAAACTTATAATATGGGAAGTACCCTGTAGCCTCATTTGGGCTTTTTTGAGTGGCTTATGGCTGAAAAGCACTGTAGCTAGCTGAAAAAACACTGTAGCTGACAGAGGCTTATTTAGCATAATTAAATTTAAAAAAATTAAAAATATGTTAGCCCATTACGTATAATATAAACAAATACGGGAAAAAAGAACCGGCAAAAAAGCTCAACAAAAAGCCAAAAGTTCAGAAAAAACGAAATTTATGAATAGTGAAAAATAAGCCAGAAGCTGAAGCCGAAACGATCACAGCATGCCCACTGCAGTTTATACAATAGATCACTACAGTGTAAGGTTATCAGAATTGTGATCTAAATTGGATCGAAGATATTTTGATAGAATCATATTTTAACATCGAAATAGAATCTAAGATCCTACTTGATTCTACTTAAAACATATTTTTCCCCCAATTTACTGTGTATCCCAAGAATGATTTGACTATTTATTTGATCATTTGGAATCTACTTTGATTAAAAATATATATATATATCTTATTTATGACTATAATCATGGTTTATATTCTATGTTATTGAGAATTACGACTAGAAGAGTGATGTTATCAACATTGCCATAATCTAATCATTTTACATAAAGAGTAAAATAAATAGATAATCAATTTAATCTTTATTATTCCAAACCTTTGAATTTTAATGTCTAAATATTAACTATTTAGTACTTTATATACAACTTGAATTGAGCGATAGAATACAACAAAACACCTAAGTCTTTTATAATCTTGAATGATATGTAATTCTACATGATTCTACACGATTTTACTATAACTCTATACGATTCTACGACTAAGATCGTGATTTTACCACGATTCTATCAGGTATGATTCAAGATGCGATTTGAGCCGGATTATTTTCATGGGATCACATAATCGTATGATTCTATGACTAGAATCACGATTTTAACAATCTTACTACACTATACAACCGTATTTTGCTGCTGTGGGCAATCTCTACAGGATTTTGCCATTACGCCAAGGAAGAGCAGCAACCTTAATTAATTCAAGCAAGGGAGATGATGCGAATCCATAGAAGTAATTAACATCCCAACCAAAATATCCTTACAACAAAATACCATGTAACGTATCACTTTTTTAGTAATTACGTACAAGTTCTCAAGTAGGTTGGTTTCAAAACATTACAACCGTCGTGCTCCTCTCCGCTATCATACCTGCTATCGTCCTCCACCCTTCATCCCCTGCTCTGTTAGTGGCGGACCTAGATCAAAATTTAGGAGGCTAATAGGATATTTTGTTGTAAGGATTTTTAGAGGGGTAGTTTTCTGGAACGAATCATATGAGAGAAGTTAGAGATCGAATAGAACTTAGGTCGTGATAAAAGGATATATAGGGGAGAAGAGAACCCAAACCCAAAAGAAAACCTTAGCCGCTTTCTTTTTTCCAAGGCTGCCACATTTCCCTTCGCTGCACTGCTACCACGCGCTACGCTTCACTGAGTCGCTACACCGATGCACACTGCGTCGCCGGACTCCACCTGCCCACGCGCTAGCCCTCCATCACACGTGCCGTTGCGTGCTAGCGCACATCGCCATTGCTCCTACGGCCACGCGCTTGCGTGCATGTGCCCTTGCGTTCCCGCCAATGCCGCCTGCCGCGTAGCGCCCGGCTGCGCGATGCCCGCCTGCCCCGCGCGCGTGTTGCCCGCCTGCCCATCATCGCCGCGCCATCGCCCACGCGTGAAGCCACACGCCGTTCACCACGTGCCGCGTCGGCCGCTCTGCAAGCGCGCACGCATTAGCACAGCTGCGTCCTGCCAGCCGCTGGGCCAAGTCAGCAATGCACCAAGCCTGGGGGGATCAAGAGGAGAAGAGTAGGAGCAGTGGCAAGGCAAGGATCAGGTGGGAGAAGGAAAGAAAATGTGAGAAAGGAATCATGATTTTTAGGCTTTTTCACTTGAGTAATGGTTTGGATCTTTTCTCTCTAGTTTGCTAATTTTAGTAGAGATTACAGCCGGGATTAGATAGAGAAGAAGCAAGTTTTCATTAGAGGTTTGATTAGTATATTGGTTTGTCTGCCGTAATTTTCTATTATCATTTCGGATACTATATAGGCATAGAGAAAATTGATATTATGCCACTCCTTTGGAGTGGCTTCGATAAAATATCACTCTCTAAATGACAATTGTTAAAATGTCATCCAATACATGCCACTCTCTATGATTTGCCATTTTAGGGGTTTTAGCCATTTCTTTTTCATTTTTTATTTTTCCCCCCAAAATTGCATAGGAAATGTCCATAATACCCTCCTTTTAGCCATTTTGTCTCCGTTCGATTCATTCATTCTCTATTCCTCCAGGCCGAATAAGGAGACGCCGAGGGCTTCCGTCGCCGCCGCCGCCGCAGCACGGATCGCCGGCGCCGCGCCCGCACGCGCGGACGGGTCCGCCGCCGCGCGCCGCGCGCACGGTCGCCGGCAAGGCCGCGCCACGGGTGCCGCCTCGCCACGGGCCGCCACCGCAGGATATGTTCGGGATATGTTCTAAGAGCCATACTCGCCATGCCCACGCCTGCGCCGCACGCCGGACTCCATGCCGATGCGCGCGCTGCTGCTGTTGGTCAGCGACCACGGCACCTGCACATCGCGCCCTCTCTTGCGCTATGAAAAGCCATGCAAGTTCCCCCTCCATTTCCCCTGCATCCTCCCCTTTTCTCCCCTCATCTACCTTGAGCTGAACCCGAGCTCGCCCTTGCACCGGCCGCCGCGCCCCCACGATGTTCCGATCAGTCAGGCCATCTTCTTCCAAATGCATCCGCGTCACCTTGTATTCCCAGGCATCCCCTCTCTCCCCTACCATTTAATTGGAATATCTCGGTCGGAACTCGCCGGAACGCTGTCCGCCATCAATTCCGGCCGATGGTGCCTCCACCACGGCCATTCCTCTTACACAGCACCTCGGCGCAATTACTTTGGATGGAAGCACCCCCACATCGTCCTCTACCATCTTCAAGCACCGCCGCGGCCTCTCCTTCACTCCAGGGCATCAGCCACGCGAAGCCACCCGCGCCACCATGGGCCAACGTCGCTGGCCTCCTCCACGGCTTCACCACCTTTGTGGCCTGCATGGTAAGCTTCCTGGCACCCCACACAAGCTCATGCTTCCCCGATTTCCTCCTTCCTCTACCCGGCCGCCGTCGCCCGCGTGGCTGCTCTGCGCCCGGCCGCCCAACTCGACGCCGGCTCCCCCTTAGCGCCGCTCGACCCGAACCATGGCCTCCCCTAGTCTCTTCACCATGCGGACGGCCACAGCAGGGCGATGGCGGGCGCGGCGGCGGCAGCGAAGCCCTCCGGTGGCGGCGGCGGAAGCCCTCGGCATCTCCTCGTTCGGCCTGGAGGAACAGAGAATGAATGAATCGAACGGAGACAAAATGGCTAAAAGAGGGTATTATGGATATTTCCTATGCAATTTTGGGGGAAAAAATAAAAAATGAAAAAGAAATGGCTAAAACCCCTAAAATGGCAAATCATAGAGAGTGGCATGTATTGGATGGCATTTTAACAATGGCATTTTATCGAAACCACTCCAAAGGAGTGGCATAATATCAATTTTCTCATAGGCATAATATGAGGGTCATCTATTAGATAGTTATAGATAATGAAACAAACTGCAATTTCAGTAAAAAAATTTAGAATTTCAATTTGATTTTTATTCCTTGAGTTTCCTAACCCAAATCCACATGAATCTCAACCAAAACCCGCCCCTAAATCTTTGCCGACATTGCTTTAGCGGAGGAGTATTCGCACCCACTGTTCACGTCAAGTAATTTTTGCCGCCGCCTCTGTTTGTCGCCGCCCGAGTCTTCCCTGTCCTCCCGAGCCTTCTCGAGCTCATCCTTCGTTGCCACCTTTGCAACCGGCCTGACAACCGTACTCCCGGCCTTATCTCTCCCCTACTGCAGCTTGGCACCACCGACCAAAAGATCAGCTGCCGCCGCCGATATTTTGCCGCCGCCACCGTTCTTTCTTAGCCGTGAAGCCTTCCCGTGTCCTCTCGCGTCTCCTCGCCCTGCAGTGTGGTCAGACACCGTACGCTACCCTCTGTACTCCTCGACACCTCTTCTTGGCCGGCAAGACAGCTCAACCCTAGCTGGGCAAGCCGCCGCCATGGCCTCTCGGCGCCGAACCGACCTGAGCTTCTATAAAGACCTCGGGCCACCCCAACCTTCTCCCTGCACCCCAGTGAAACTCCTTGCTAACCCAATCGAACCATTGTCGCTCCCATCACCGGCAATAGCCGAAAATCCCCAAAGTGAGCCCTAATTCAATCCTCTTGATTTACCCAATAGATCTTCAATTCCCTACTCCTGTAACTCCCTCATGAACCCACGAACACAATCAAAGCAATGCCATAGCTCCCCGGGCCCTTCTCTTCCCCACCGGCGAAATTCGCCGCTCGGCCATGGACCTCACCATGGCCAGCCCATTAGGAGCTTCTCCGACACAAACCACCGCCACCCAAACCTTCCCCAGTAACCCTAGATGGGTAAACGACCGTCAAATTCAGGTGAGAACACCCCGGTAGCTCATATGCCGTCAAAAACCGTACTCCCGAGCTCGCCGCCGGCGACCGCCGCCAACCCCCAAAATGGATTCCCTAGGACACCAGCAACCCGTCCATGGCCTCAGTTTCCGTCGGAAGCCGCCGTAGCGCCGTCGCTAGCTCCCGCCATCATCCTCTGTTTCGGCTGTGCGTGCACAGGCGAGAGGTGGAAGAAGCCACTATTCACTCGGGCCGAGCCAAGTTTGGCCGATCAGAGGCAGGCCAAAAGCGCAAGGCAGGCCAGGCCGCTACTAGGCGCGAGCGTGAGCGGGTGTGCTGTAGCATGCGGATCCAGCGCTGGTGAAATTCGAACCCGGGTGAACAGTAGATGCCCGCTTTGAATAGTATCCCGCCCTCAATGAATAGGAACCGGACCCATTAAGCCATTTTAAAGCCCAAAAATACAAAAATATAGCCATTTTGACCGTTTCGAGCTCACGAATCCATTTTTCAACTCCATTTCACCATTCCAAGCCTCCTAAAAATCTTAAACCTATTTCATTTTATTTTTCTTGAATTTTATTTCTTTATTTATTTCTTTATTCCTAGCTCATCTCCTTCGAGCATGGAATTGAATATTAATTCTTTGCTTTGCGCTAGCACACGAGGTTGAAGACTAGCTAATTCAAGAGGAAGGAATCAAGGACCAAGCTCAAGATCGAAAAATTGAAGAATACAAGATTGTCGAAATTATAAATCCACAAGGCAAGTCATATGTTTTTGATCATATTGAACCTACTTTCCGTTAATTACTATTTATCCATATTTTCATTATGCTATTTGTGCACTATTATGTTATGTACAAAGATTGTTTAGAATGACATGCTATTAGCTAATGTCCTACCACCTGAAAAAGCCCTGCTTAATTTGATGGCTGTTGTGGTTACATACCAAACAGAGAGAGAGATGGTAGTGGAGAGTGAGGGAGATGAGTCCTGCCCTGACCCTTCCCCATGGCCTCTATATATATACATGGGGGTGTTTTTACAATTATACCCTTACATTTGAGTACCCTTCCAGGGCACTTATGTCCTTACACATGACCTATCTTGGACCTTATAACCTCCTACTAGGCTCTGGGTTTAGGTGGGGCCACCCCTACAACAGAGCCTCTCATGGAGAAGGGCTTCACTGGGCCGAAGCCATGTTGCCGAGCCCTTTGGCCCCCTCCGTCCCTGTGGCCTGTGAACTTTTCCGAACTTGACCAAGGGCTGAGGCCGTAACCAAGCCTTGAGCGGGTGGTAGCGTGGCGGCGCTAGCCGAAGTAGATCGCGCGCTCGTCCCTACCCTTCGAGCGGGTGGCGCGGGTGGCGCCTGGTCGGCGAGACGCGCGCGCTCGTCCCCTACCCCTCGAGCGGGTGGCGCGAGCTGGCGCCTGGTCGGTAGATGCGCCCGCTCCGTCCCTACCCCTCGAGCGGGTGGCGCGGGCCGGCGCCTGGTCGGAGTAGACGCGCGCGCCAGTCCCCTACCTTCGAGCGGGTGGCGCGAGCCGCGCCAGGCGGCGTAGACGCGCGCTCCGTCCCCTACCTCTCGAACGGGTGGCAGCGGAGCTGGCGCCTAGTCGAAGTAGACGCGCGCGCTCCGTCCCCTACCCTTGAGCGGGTGGCGCGGAGCCGGCGCCTAGGCGGCGTAGACGCGCGCGCTTCTTCCTACCCCTCAAGCGGGTGGCGGCGAGCCGGCGCCTGGTCGGCGGCAGCGCGCGCTCCGTCCCTACCCTCGAGCGGGTGGCGGCGAGCCGCGCGCTAGGCGGCGACGCGCGCGCTCCGTCCCCTACCCTTAGAGGCGTGCGCGCGCCGTTCCGCTCGGGCGTAGCCGGAGCTATCGTGGGCGACGCGGTGGTGAAGGCGGATGTTGCGCCGCCGGCTTTCCTGCGCTTCACAGCTGCCACGGCCTCGCGGCTTGATAGTGCGCTTTAAATGACGCATCGGAATCATGCCGACGCCGCTGTCGGGCGGTATCGCGTTATCTGATCGGTTTCGCGTGGGTGGGGCACGCGGCGGCTTGCAACTGGCGCGTCGTGGGATGTGAGCGGTTGCGTGCTCGCAGTGTTCGCCGCTTCCCACGAGCGGGGCGCGTGTCGGCGCGTCTTTGGAGTAGTCGCGTTGCTTGGCCACCTACGGCGCGCCCCTCCGTGTGCAAGCGGTTCTTCTTTCCAAGCCGTGCGCCGTCGAACCGCTGGGGTTCTGACCTAACTGCGCTTTCTGGCTGCGGGGGAGGCGAGCGGGCTTTATAAGGTGCCCTCACCGTGATGGGAGCGCTTTGCCCCGCTTGCTGCTTATTTCTGGTTTATTCCGTGCCGGTAGTAGCGTGGCGTCCTGTCTTGGTTTCTTTTGCCCTACCTTCAGAAGACGATGGCCAGCCATGGCGACGCGTCTCGCCCTCCCAGCAGCAGCTCCTCGTCTAGTTGGGACAAGCTGTCCTTCCCTTCTGGGGATTACAAGCTGGTGCTGCGGGGGCGCTCGCATGCCGACAGGCGATGGGATGCCATGGAATACTCGGGGGGCTGCTGTTCCCGTGTGTTGGGAAAGAGCCGGGTGACCGAGGAGACGCTGCAACGGCTTGTTCGTGACGGGAAGATCGAGGATCGGGATGGTGCTCGCCTACCCCGCCGCAATGAAACGGAGCCGAAGCCCCGGGAGACAGAGACAATCGTTTTCGTTGCGTTTTTTGACGCCGGCCTTCGCATGCCCTCAAAGATGTTTGTGGGCGAAGTCTTGCAGACCTATGGGTTGGAGTTAGCGCAGCTGACGCCGAGCACAATAGTCCGCCTGGCTGTCTTCACGTGGGCAACGCGGATAGAAGGCCGGCATCCCAGCGCGAGCCTGTTCGCCACCCTACATGACGCCTGCTGCCACCCCAGGAAGGCTGGAGATGGAGTCATCTCCAATTTTGGCAGCGTGGACTTCGTGCTGCGGTCGTCCTACACGACGCTGTTCCCTGCGCCGGCCGCCTTGGGGAAATGGGCGTCGGTGGGCGACGGTGGTGGTTTTATTACCACGTGACCGCCCGGTGGCTGCTATGCGGCGGGCCCATCTCGTTCAACACGTCACCAAGCGTGGCGCCGAGGTGACGACGCGCAGAGACTCTGGAGGCTTGCCGGCGTCGCCCGCCGGCTAAGTATGCGTGACCTGGCCGAAGAGTTCACGATGTACGAGGTGGCACCGCTGTCCTCCCGGTGGAAATACCCGGGCCGGGGCAATGACCGGGTGGACAATATCTGCCCGCCAGTGTCCCGCCTGCTTCCGCCCTCCGCCCCTTGTAAGTTGTGTAGAGTGCAGAAGGCATCTCTTGGCGTATCCGCGCTTGTTCTCACGTGATCGCCCTATCGTCTTTGGTGCAGTGGCTCGGCTAGAAGACGCGGAGCGCGCGGCTGAGGGTTTCCTTGGTCCATACACCCTCGAGGAGCACAAGCTATGCAAGGCCGTGACCCAAAGGGCGAAGCAAGGGCGGGTGAACCGCACATGCGAAGCTTTGGGTATTGTTGTGCCGGAACGCCCGATACAGTGGAGACTCCGCGGGACTTCGGTCATCGGGCGCGCGGCGCGCCTGAGCGTCTTCGCGGCGCGGGCTCGCTCGAGGCTGCCCTACCCGGCGCCACCACCTCGGCGGGGCGCCGTTAGGGGGGCCTTTCGGCCGTGACACGCCCGGTCGGACCAGTCCGGCGGGACGCGCCGCCTCGATTCCCCCGGCCGCACTATCCGCAGACGCTGCTGAGCGTACGGGCACGGCCTTCACTAGGCCGGCGTCCACCAACCCGGAAAGGAACGTTACGCCTGATGAGAGGGCCGTGGCCGGAGGTGCTGCTGCTACCAGGGACACGTCCGGCACGGCGGAGACCGAAGGTGGAGTAGGAGTTGCAGCCGCTAACGCCACGGAGGAATCGCCCTCAGATCCGCAGCCGAAACGTCCTCGGATGCGCCTCCTCGCCTCGAAGGCCGCTACAACGTTGCGGGCCCAATGCTTGAGTTGTGGCACCCGCGTGGCGAGGGGCCTCGCGTCCGATCACCAAGGCGCTCACGCCCCGATCGGTGGCCGAACAGACGCCACCTCCTACCGCGGTGAGGAGTGTAGGAGGTAAGCGTGGCTCCCTCTCTCCGCTCGACTTCGCGAAACTCTCTCCGATCTGCTCGCTCATTCTGCCGAGATCGGGGAGACGAGATCTCCGGCGTGGTGAAGGATCGAGCAACGAGGGAGTGCGCGAAGTCCAAAACCTTGTGCAGGGTGTCGCGCCGGCATCTGCCGCTGTCGAGGCGGCCGAAGCCTCCACAGCCCTCAACGCGGTGGGGTCCGAACCCGTCTTGACCGACTACCTCCCTCGGCTGGAGATACTCCGTGCTCTCACCGTGGCCGCAGAACGGGCGGCGGAGGCCTTGGCCGGCGGATCTTGCATCATGCGAGGGAGACCACCTGGCGCTAGCGCTGCGGGCCTCAGAAATAAGGGTGAGTGCGTGTGCCGCGTGTTTTGTATGGTGCTACCGGGCGGCTGGTGACTGTCATTGCTGCTTTCAGACGCTTTTCATCAGCGACGCGCTAGACGAGGCCCGTGTCCGGGAGTGGAGGGCCCTAGAAGCCAGGCTTCGTGAAGCGGATGATGCTCACGCGACAAAGGACGAAGAGCTCCGCACGCTGGAGGGTGCCTTGGCAGCCATACAAGTCGAGGCCGAGGAAGCCAAACGCGCCGCCGCAGAGGAACGCGCCTCCTTCTGCGGCGGTTGCCGCTTTGGGGGAGAAGGCCCACCGGCGAGACTCTTGCAGGGAAGACCCGTGTCTTGGACGATGCGTCCGCGTCAGCCTGGGGGGCAATGGAGTCTCTGAACCGGGCCCTCCGTGATCTGTGCGTTGATGTGCCCGACGCCACCCACGGGCCGGAGGACCTGATGGAGACGCTTGGGCCGATCGAGGAGGGGCGGGCGTCGCGCCGCAGCGCCAAGACCTTTGGGAGCACTGCGGCTATCTTGGCACGTGCCTTGCCTCGGCATGCTTCACACCGTGGGTGTAGGCACATGCAGAGCTGCGAACCCTCACTGGATCTTCTGGCCGCGGGCGCTGCCGACGCTATTCGCTCCATCGAGCCTAGCCTCGGAACTTCCATCGGCGGATCCGAGTCGTGTCGGGAGGATGCGGCGAGAGTTGCGATCTGACAAGCGCTGCGCGGGGAGGACTTCCTCCGTTGGCTCAAAGAAGTTTCGAGGCCACGCAGCGGCACGGGCCCGCAGCGTGTCGTCGAAGATCGAGGTGCCGATCACATCGCAGAGGGGTTCGCACTTGCGCGCCCATACCTGTAGTCAGTTGACCTCATATTTTTGCAATGGGACGATGCTCTATTGATTCTTACTGTTGTAAGCTGTGTGTTGGGCCGATGACGCCTTTTTTATAGTCCGTAGACTGTCGTGTGCGGAGGCGGACCTCGACGCCACGTCTTATTTATAGTCCATGGACTCTCACGTGCGGAGGCGGACCTCGACGCTACGTCTTATTTAGAGTCCGTGGACTGGTGCGTGCGGAGGCGGATCTCGATGCTACGTCTTATTTATAGTCCGTGGACTCTCGCGTGCGGAGGCGGACCTCGACGCTACGTCTTATTTAGAGTCCGTAGACTGGTGCGTGCGGAGGCGGACCTCGATGCTACGTCTTATTTATAGTCCGTGGACTCTCGCGTGCGGAGGCGGAACTCGACGCTACGTCTTATTTAGAGTCCGTGGACTAGTGCGTGCGGAGGCGGACCTCGACGCTACATCTTATTTATAGTCCGTGGACTCTCGCGTGCGAGGCGGATCTCGGCGCTACGTCTTATTTAGAGTCCGTGGGTGGTGCGCGTGCGAGGCGGACCTCGGCGCTCGTCTTATTTATAGTCCGTGGACTCTCGCGTGCGAGGCGGACCTCGACGCTATGTCTTATTTATAGTCCGTGGACTCTCGCGTGCGAGGCGCACCTCAACGCTCACGTCTTATTTAGAGTCCGTGGGCAGTGCGTGCGCGAGGCGGACCTCGGCGCTCGTCTTATTTATAGTCTGTGGACTCTCGCGTGCGAGGCGGACCTCGGCGCTCGTCTTATTTAGAGTCCGTAGGCGGTGTGCGTGCGAGGCGGACCTCGGCGCTACGTCTTATTTATAGTCCGTGGACTCGCGTGCGAGGCGGACCTCGGCGCTCGTCTTATTTAGAGTCCATGGATCGAGTGCGTGCGAGGCGGACCTCGACGCTATGTCTTATTTATAGTCCGTGGACTCTCGCGTGCGGAGGCGGATCTCGACGCTACGTCTTATTTAGAGTTCGTGGACTGGTGCGTGCGGAGGCGGACCTCGACGCTACGTCTTATTTATAGTCCTTGGACTCTCGCGTGCGGAGGCGGACCTCGACGCTACGTCTTATTTAGAGTCCGTAGACTGGTGCGTGCGGAGGCGGACCTCGACGCTACGCCTTATTTATAGTCCGTGGACTCTCGCGTGTGGAGGCGGACCTCGACACTATGTCTTATTTAGAGTCCGTGGACTGGTGCGTGCGGAGGCGGACCTCGACGCTACGTCTTATTTAGAGTCCGTGGACTGGTGCATGCGGAGGCGGACCTCGACGCTACGTCTTATCTATAGTCCGTGGACTCTCGCGTGCGGAGGCGGACCTCGACACTACGTCTTATTTAGAATCCGTAGACTCTGCATACTGCGGCCAGACCATGGTACTTTGTGCGAACAGCGAGTTTTATTGGACTCCCGTTTGCGTGGGCGAGCATCATACAATAGGGGGCAGATGCCGCTATAACCTTTGTTCTGCCTCTAGGCGTAATATCGCCGTAGCTTGTCCGTGTTCCACGTGTGGCGAAGAGTCTGTCCCTCGAGCGTGGCGAGGCGGTATGCTCCCTTCTGCAATGCCTCCATCACGATGAATGGACCCTCCCACTTGGACTCCAGCTTGCCGATGGTCTCCGCATGGAGCGTCGTTCTGAGGACGAGATCTCCAGGCTTGAAGCCCCGCGGGTATATGGACCGGTCCGGCACGCATCGCGCGCGCGTACTTTTCAACGTGTTGAGCTGCACTTGCCGCGCTCGCCGAGAGATCCAGGACACGCGGCGGTCCTCGTCGAGCGCTGGGCGAGGACCCTCCGCGAACCAGCCTTGATTTCCTCGGGCGTCACTGCTTCATCGCCGAAAAGAAGCTTGAAAGGCGTGTACCCCGTTGGACGTGTTATCGTTGTGCGAAGGGACCAGAGGACGCTGTGAAGCTCGCCAGGCCACTTGCCCTTCGGCCCTCCGACCAGGCGCTTTTTTATGGCGGTGGAAATGGCGCCGTTCGCCCTCTCCACCGCTCCGTTGGACTGGGGGTGCCCGACTGAGGTGAACCGAAGTGTGACGCCCATGCCTTCGCAGAATTCTTTGAAGATGGTGACGTCGAACTGCAGGCCGTTGTCCACGGTGAGCTCCCTGGGCACGCCGAAGCGACATATGATGTTTTGCCAGAGGAAACGCTGCATGGCCACCGAGGTTATTTTAGCCAGGGCCACTGCCTCTGGCCACCTGGAAAAATATTCCAGCGCGACTACCACAAATCGCAGGTCTCCTGGGGCTCGTGGAAGTGGTCCTACTATATCGACACCCCAGCGCGCCAGCGGCCACACCGGGGGAATGGGGTTGAGGGTCGTCGGGGGTCTGCGGATGATCCGTGCCATCCACTGGCACCCCTAACACCGACGCACGAGGTCCTGGGCGTCCGTGATGGCAGTCGGCCAGTAGAAACTCTGCCTGAACGCCTTGCTGACCAATGACCTCGGCGCCAGATGGGACCCGCACATGCCCGCATGGATCTCCACAAGGAGGTTCTTCCCTTCTTGGCCCGAGAGGCAGCGCAGGAGCGGTGCGCAGACCCCCTTCTTGTAGAGTATCCCTTCGAACACCTGGAAGGACCTGGCGCGGTGTTGCAGGCGTCGGAGCTCTGTGGGATCCTCCGGCTCGGCGATGCCCTGCAGAAAGTTGAAGATGGGCTCTCGCCAGTCGCCCTGCTGGACGATGTGGTGAACGAGGGCGGCGTCTCGATTGTCCTGCGCGATGGCCGCCTGTGATAGTACTTCATAAAACGCTGCATCAGGAGGTGGTAGTTGTTGGCTGGCCACCTTTTCGAGGGCGTCGGCTTGCTCATTTTCTGCGCGAGGAATAGCCTTGACTGTGATGCCCAAGAAGTGCCTTTCCCTTGCCCTAACCGCGGCGAGGTACTTGGCCAGCTCAGGATCCTTGGCTTGATAGGACTTGTCGACGTGGCCTACCACCAAACGCGAGTCTGCACGAACGAGTACCCGCCGTGCGCCGACTGCCTTGAGCTTTGCCAAGCCGAAGAGCAACGCCTCATATTCGGCTGTGTTATTGGTAGCTGGAAAGGCAAGGCGCGCTGAGTATAGCGGCGCCGCCCTCGGGCGTGACGATTACCGCTCCTACGCGCGCGCGCGACGCCGTGAGGCTCGTCGGCGGTGAGTGTCCAAACCGGTCGTTATCTTCTTTGGCGGTGGGGCCGACGAGTCCACTCCGCAAGGAAGTCAGCGAGAACTTGAGATATGATTACCGTCCTCGAGGCGTATGTCAGGGAGAACGGGGCGAGCTCGGCGCCCACTTGCCATACGCCTGTGGATTCTTTGTTGTGCGACATCTCGCTTGTGAATGAGGAAGGCACT
Source organism: Dendrocalamus sinicus (assembly GCA_036346575.1). Taxonomy (NCBI): domain Eukaryota; kingdom Viridiplantae; phylum Streptophyta; class Magnoliopsida; order Poales; family Poaceae; genus Dendrocalamus; species Dendrocalamus sinicus. Next base: position 23,268,388 of record CM070645.1, read on the forward strand.
GTGATTGGGTGGGCCAAAAAATAATGCCGAAGCTTCCTGGAGGCCATGACCAATGCGTAAGCAAGCTTTTCAAGCTCTGTATATCTCGTCTTGGCGCCTTGAAGGGTTTCGGAGGCAAGTATACCGGCCAGATCGACACCTTCCTCTAGGACGAGGACAAAGATCGATCCGTGGGTGTGCGCGCGGATAGAGCGGAGGAGCCTCGGTGTTGGGGCGACGACGGTGGGAGACTCGCGGTGTTTCTTGAGCGCGTTGAAGGCCTCCGCACAATCACCATCCCAACGAAATCCGTCGCACCGCGTGAGTGTCTTAAAGAATGGCAAACCTCGCTCGCCGCCACAAAGGAAGCGGCTCAAAGGCGCCATGCGCCCGCCGACCTCTGGACTTCCCTCGTCGTCTTGGGCGGCTCCATACCCAAGATAGTGTCAACCTTATCAGGGTTCGCCTAGATGCCCCGCCCGAACACGAGGAAGCCCAGAAGTTTGCCCGCCTGCACGCCGAAGACGCACTTGTCGGGGTTGAGCTTGATGCCGGCTTTTCGGAGGTTGTCGAAGGTCTCCTGGAGGTCCTGGCCATGCAAAGCGAGCTGCCGGGTTTTGACTACCACGTCATCGACGTAGGCCTCGACATTCCTCCCGAGCTGGGCGGCCAGGGCAATGGCGACGAGGCGGGTAAAGGTAGCGCCCGCATTCTTCAGGCCAAAGGGCATCCTGATGAAGCAGAAGGTACCGACCGGTGTGATGAAGCTAGTCTTGCTCTCGTCGTCTTCCGCCATGTATACCTGATGATAGCCGGAGTAGGCATCTAAGAAACTGTAACATCCCAAAATTTCGCTCTCTGAAAAATTTAATTTCAAATTAATTAATTTAAAGTATTTGAACTTTATTTCGATTTATCTAAGTTTTTTTTCAAAATCTAAATCAAATTTAATGCTCAACCTCTCTACTCGGCCATCACGTGTCGCTCCCTGATTCAATCCATCCTCGCCCGGTTTAATCTCAGCCACCCGCCTTCACTTACCCCTTCATTTTAATCCGATGGCCCTGATTTCTCTTTCACCTCGTGGCATTCGTCCGACCGTCCACTTCTTCCTCCTTTCTCTTCCCTCTCACCGACAAAACCATCCCACTGTCGCTGAATAAAACCATTTTCTGTTGAAAAATAATTCGGCGGAAAATCAAAATCTCTGTGACGTCACCCTAACATCATAAATTCCTTTTCCATAGAAAAATAATTCCTCTGAAAATCATTTCCCTTGATGATGTCATTTCAGTTCAAAAATAATTTGAGAGATCAGTTTATTCCTTTTCTCTCCTTTTAAACTTCCAAAAGATCGTATTTCTTCATTTTAATTCCGATTGAGCCCATTAAAATTTCTAAATTCATATAAAATTCTAATCTATTCATTTCTATCCTCTTTTTAAATTTTTGGAGTTTTTGAATTTATTTTGATTAATTAAAGGTTAGAAAGTAAAAATATTTTTATTGGTCAAAATATAATTCAATTAAATCTGAAATTATTTTATTTGGTATTTTCGGGTTCCAAGGATATCTGTGAAATTTTTCTGAATTTTTTTGGATTTTATTTTATTTTTTCGGAAAAACAATTATTATTTTATTATTATTTTCTCTCTCCTGCTACAGTATTCTTCTTCATAGAGACGATGCCGTTCCCGAGTGCGTACGCGAGCTGCCATGGCTACATCTTAAACCTTGCATAACTTTTGATTTTCTCAACGGTTTTTAGCGAAATAAATTGCATTCAACTCCTCTCATCAAACTCTTTCATTTCCCTACCGTTTTCCCCTCATTCATGAGCCGTTTCGCGAGAAATTAACCCATGCCATTGATGGACATGGTCTCTTGATCTCCCGTCTCGGACCTCCCCCGCCCCTATAAAAGGCAGCACCGTGAGACCCTCCTCATCCTCACTCAACCCCGAAAATATCAAGTCCCCACTCCTCTTCTCTTGGGCGCAATCGGAGTTTTTCTTTTGTGTTCCAAGCGGCGTTCTTCGGCTTATTGCGCCTCGTCCGGTGGAGCCCTGCCACTTTTGAGCACATCCTCGGATTCGCCTCGTCGCGTTCTACGCGGTGCTCACCTCGCCTTCGCCAGAACTTTGCCGGAGCACCATCGCCACCATGGGCCATAGCGCGTCGTCGTTCCTCGCGTCGCCACCGGCCGTCCATGCATGCCCGACCAAAACCAAGGTGAGCATCATGTTCCCCACGCTCTACTCTCGTTTCGCCGCAAACCCCACATGCTAACTCCTCTCCGTTTGCCCGGAACGCCGATGTCAACCCGACGGTCGCAAAATGTCTTCTCCACCGTGTTCCGCCACCATCCGATGTCCTTTGGCCGAGCCATTCGCACAGTTGAGTTTGCCTCGACACGTTCTACATCGTGCTTCCATCGCCCTCGCCTAAAGATTCCCCGAGTCCTCGTCGACCTTGTCAGGCCCAGACACTAAAACTGTACCTTCGCGCATACACCCCTTTTTGGTAAGCGCTTCGATTTTTGTTCGCGTCATATTGTGTCCTAGCCTCTAAGAAATTTTTCTACCATTTTGTTTAATTTTTCGTGGAGCCAATTGTCGAATTGAGCTTTCGTGAAAATGGCCGTTTGTGACTCCGGCGTCGATTCGTCGCCTCCGGTAAGCCTTAGCCCATGCCATAATTTTCTTAGACTTGCCTCACTGCGTTCTACGCTGTGCTTTCTTCCGTTCCCAAAAGCCTCCACAAAATTTCGCCTCGACACCTCGCCATGGCCGCCAATGGCATCTCATGTCCCCATCTATCCGTTGGTGTTTTCCCCAATCCGTTCGCGTCATATCGTGCCAAACCATCTCAGATAGCTACCTTTCAAATGGTTTTGGATTCGCTCAACCGAGCACCAAAATATCAAAAATTTTCTGTTTCTCCATGTCGTCATTCAAGCGTCGATTGTATCGTCTCCGATTAATTTTCAGCTTAGCCAATAATTTTCCTAACTTCACCATGCCATGTACTACCCCACGCTCACCTTACATCTCCACGTTCCATACCGGTACTATCTCTCTCAACTCTTTGTTGTCACTCTTGTCTTTGTCGGTGCGCTTCTTCATTCATCGCGGTGATTGCCGCGTTCTCGTCGCCGTACCCATGTCACCACCTTCGCCTCATTGCCAACATTCGATTTTCCCATTCGCCACCACCTTGTAGCCAACCGACACTGTACTATTCAAAAGCACTCCTCGTATTTTGTTATCATTTCATGTGATGTCCAAACTTCGGATATTCGCTCTCCTCATACGAACTCCGAATCCGTTGATTCTTTCTCCTAAATTCATCTAAAATCATAATCTATCCCTTAGTATATATTTTATAATTTTTATATTTTATTTGGATTTTATTTGAGTTTATTTTGTTTGTTCGGTCTTTTCGCGTAGAACCTCGTCGTTGTTAGAAGACTTTCCGACACGCAGACAAGAAGGTCCGGACAGCGTGCAAGAAGGCAAGTCTCCTTTGATCATCTTGAACCCATGATTTGAAATGTTTTCAAATTATTTTAAATTATGTGCATTGCTATTTACATAAAACATTAGTTCCAATCTTTAGGAACTAGTTATTCCAAACTTGCTATGCCCTCCTTTGAGATTGAATGCCATGTACCATTGTAACCCTAGATATTTCCTTTGTCTCATTAATGAGATTATTATAATCATTTGTGATTAATAGACTGGTAGTAAAATGCTTAGTCATGCTATCTAATACTTGGATAATCTTGAAAATGGGAAATTATGATTTATGGAAATACCTTTGTGTTTGTAAATGTAGTGGTAATTGGAGTTGCTAATGATCTTTTAAAATAAAATAAAATGTGAAAGTTGATTTAGATTAGGGTGGATGGTTGGTTTGGCTTGGTGCGATTAGCACGAGATCTTGTTAAGTGTATGTTCCACCTAGTCAATTAAGGACCGACGCTTGTGTTTGTCCAGATCGAGCATTAACCGTACAACCACAAGTCTATATGGGTGCGACCTAGGTGACTAACTTACGATAGTCTAGTTTAGGTGCCACCAGTGGAAAGTGGAGGCCGAGGATGGACCGGTTATTCACGATGAGAGACAGTTTCTTGTACTCATATGGCGCAAGAGGGGCTTCGGTTGGGCGGTTAGCCTACTGCGGTGAAACCTCAGTGGTGGTATCTAGCTAGATTAGAGTAAGGTAAAAGCTTTGTGATATTTTATCCGGGTCTCATGCCAAAGGAAGCGTGTTGACTTTTAGGATAATTTATCTCTTGTGGGTAAAGTTGTACAACCTCTGCAGAGTGTAAAACTATTCGAATAGCCGTGCCCGGTCAAGGGCGAACAAGGAATGCATGCACATGGTAGATTTCTGGTTTTGTTTTAAAAATCAAAGTTTTGTATTCCGGGAGTGGAGGAACTCTCGGAAGGGTATCTGGCGGTTGGAGCAGAGAGGGTGGATGGAACCCAGCTTTAAAACTTGACCAATTGTAATTGGTTGGCTAGTGTTGGTAGATGGAACCTTCACTAGAAAGTTAATGATAGTTTCTGCTAAAACATTTACTTTATTAAATTGATGCCTTCAAAATAATTAGTAGTAATTGAATTTAAAACATTGCTTTGTGCAAAAGAACCATATAGCCTTCCTTTGTCAAGCCTTGCATCTATGCATTTTCCCAAGACTTGCGGAGTACTTTATGTACTCACATGCTACACTCAAAAATAAATCTCGAAGAATACGAAGCTCAAGAAGGTGACTACGACTACTTAGCGGTGGCTTCGATGAAGGATTCCAGAGTTCTAGGTCGCGCTTCCCATCAATTGCCCGTGGCGTATTGATGGATCTTCACCGAAGTTTATCTTTTGCTTCCATTGTGTTTCGTGTGTGCGAGGTCTTGAAACCTCAATTGTAATAATGAGACCTTTCGGTCTGTACTCTTTACTATTGTAATAAAGCGTTGCTGGTTATGTATTCATTTCTGTTTAACTGTGTGCACTAGCTTTGATCTGGGACTAGTGCAGTAATACACAGAGAGTCCGGGTTCGGAAATCCGGGGTCCCGACAGAAACTCATTAGCTCGCACCCCGCGGTAGCATCAACCAATCGATCGATACGCGGCAAAGGGTAATTGTCCTTTGGGCATGCCTTGTTGAGTGCCGTAAAGTCGATGCACATGCGCTAGGCCCCACTAGCCTTCTTGACCAATACTGGGTTGGCGAGCCACTCTGGATGGTGGACCTCGCGGATGACCCCGGCTCGAAGAAGCTTTTCCACCTCCACCTTGGCCGCCTGCTGCCGATCCATGGACATGCGGCGAAGCTTTTGCTTGACCGGCTTGGCGTCGGGGCGGACCGCCAAGCGGTGCTCGATTACTGCGCGGTCCACGCCCTTGATATCTTCCGGTGACCATGCAAAGATGTCGGTGTTGCTTCGAAGCACTTGGAGTAAATCTTGCTCAACCTCCGGGGGGAGCCCCTCACCGATAGAGACAAAGCGCCTCTCCGCTGGGCGGCACCTTTGACTCGCCCTCGGCCGAGGCTTAGGCGTCCACCGGGGCGGAGGCGCGTCACCAACCACGTCGGTAGGGCGTGCACGGGCGTCGCGGATCTCGGCTGCCGACCCGTCGCTGGCAAGGTCTTGGTCACCGAAGACGGTGATGACACCCTCCGGGCCCGGGAGCTTCATACATAAGAAGGCATGGTGCGGGACCGCCTCGAAAGAGTTGATGGCGGGCTGCCCCAATATGACGTTGTAGGGGTGTGCGATGTCCACAACGTCGAATATGACATGGTGGGTCCGGATGTTACTCTCCTAGCGGAGCGTAATAGGGAGGGACACCTGCCCTATGACCTGCAGCGGCTGACCTCCGATGCCCTGAAGCAGAGCTCCCGCCTGCTCCATGCGACTTCGGTGGGTGCCCATACGATCGAGGGCCCCTGCGAACAGGATGTTCGCGAGCTCCCCGTCGACAAGGATGCGCTGGCGTCGCAACCCGCGATGTGGGCTGGATGACCGAGAGGATCTTGATAAGGAACTCCATACCCCTGGCGTCATTCATGGTGAAGGTGATGTTGCGGGGCGTCAGCCACGATTGCGGCTGCTCGACGGGGGCCCTGATAAGGAGCCTCCGGTGATGACGTTGACGGCGCGGCTCCGTGCGTCTTTCCTGGCTGAAGCTGGCGAGGGGCTGCCCCTCGGATGCCGCTCCTGGACCTCGGCAAGGAGCCGAAGGCGAGAGTCGAGATGCGCCATCGCCGTCGCAACTCCACGACCGCGGTGCACGTCTTCGTATGGTGATGACCATAACCGTGCACTTCGCACCATTTGCCGTAATAGAGTTGCTCTTCCTCCGCTCGGGGTCGCTTATCGCGGCCGAGCTCGCCTTCGCGTCCTCGGAGGGCATTCTCGATGGCGGAGGTATGGCGAGCCTTTGGTGGTCTGCGCTGGTGACGTCGGGGCTTGCGTCTGCTCGTTGGAGAGCCTTCCGGCTTCCGGTCTTTGTTGCTCGTGGGGTCCTCGGGCCACGCCGCCGCTGCTGCGATCTGCCAAAACGGGACTCGGATCAGCGCGCCGCAGCGGCACACGGCTCGACGTGGAGGCGTCGCGGCTGTCCGCTCTTTTCGGCGCAGGCTCTGGCGTGGCCACTCGCGCGGCCTGCTGACTTCGAGCCTCTTGCATGTCACGGACAGCTCTGCGAAGGTCCCCTAACTCCCGCTGGACCGCGCTGAGGGCCGCCAGTAGCGCGCCTTCTACTGCCGGCGCCGGCGGGACCGCCGGTGCACCCCGCGAGTGGGTCGGCGCGGGTACGGTCACCTCGGGATTGGCCGCCGCAGTGCCGACGGCGGGGTCGGTCGTCGTGGTGCCGATGGCGGGGTTGGTCGTCGCGCTGCCGATGGCGGGGTCGGTCGTCGCGGTGCCGATGGCGGGGTCGGTCGTCGCGGTGCCGATGGCGGGGTCGATCGTCGCGGCGAACGTCGGCGTCCTCGGCGCCGCACTGCGTCGCCACCGCTTCGCCGCGGCCGATGCCGGGCCACAGTACCCATGCGGCGCTCGACCGTCGCCTTCTTTTCCTTCGCCGCCGAAGCTTTTGGTGCCATCCTTTTTCAGTTTTCAGCTTACTCCTGTCCTCCCCACGGACGGCGCCAACTGTTGTGGTTACAGACCAAACAGAGAGAGAGATGGTAGTGGAGAGTGAGCGAGATGAGTCCTGCCCTGACCCTTCCCCATGGCCTCTATATATATATACATGGGGGTGTTTTTACAATTATACCCTTACATTTGAGTACCCCTTCCAGGGGCACTTATGTCCTTACACATGACCTATACTGGACCTTATAACCTCCTACTAGGCCTGCTGGGTTTAGGTGGGGGCCACCCCTACAACAATGGCCATATTCACATTGACAAAACCTAGTAATATTAAAGTCATTACTAATGTTACCATGGTAGTTTAGGAAATTGACAAACATTTTACTATTAAAATCTTGGTATTCTACTAATAGAATGTTGATAAGATGTTATAGAAAGCCATGAGTTGGCTGATTCCATCTTAGAATGGAAGTTGTGTTGTGAATTGATAGCAGTGCAGTGGGCACTGAGATGTGAATTAGTATACGAAAGTTGTTTAGTAAAAAGTGAGAATTAAAAACCTTATGCCAAGTAAAGAACATGGTGATCGCTCAACCACAAGCGTTGACTTGTCAAACCTGGTTTTGTAGCTGCTCAAATCGATTGAATCTCTAACGGAGTACAACTAGTTGGTATGGAAACGGTAAAACCATATTGAACAACGTTAGGTCCTTCCAGGACGGGTAGTCTGGCCTTAGTGGCGGATACCCGGGTTTGAGTTGAGATATAACGGGTACCGGAAAGTCGGTATGAAAACGGTAAAACCATACTGGACAACAATAAATTCCCTCAGGACGGGCAAAATATCTAGCCATGTCGGTAGATAAAATGTCTAGCCGTGTCGGCAGACACCCGGGTCTGTGTTGGAATTTATCGGGTAGAGTTTACATGAAGAGATGAGCAGTGAAACGACCTTGTTTTCTTAACTCTGTCGCGGGAGTTGAGAAACCTTGTGGGTAAAGTTGGGCAGCTCTGCAGAGTCAATTATAAATGGTATTCGAATACACTGTACTGTGTTTAATGGGTGATTCCAATAAAGCAAGGCATAAGTGGATTTGGAAAGGTGTTGAGAATGATTTGGAGTTGTGAAAGAGTGTGTTAAATCAAGTGTGAAACCCCCAATTACCTTACGAAAATCTTGATTTAATATTTCATATTTGAAAGCAAAGTGTTTACAAATAAAATTGCATCCACATGAAGTAATGAACTACTATACCCCATTTCATGGTAATCTTCTGCATATAGTTAAATAGTATTTCACATGTGACTTGTTGAGTACGGTTGATTGTACTCATACTTGCTAAAATTATTAAACAGAGAATGCTTGCCAAGATAGTGAAGGAGTTTCCGAAGACGATGCTGAGTTCTACGAAATAGACGATGCCGAGTGTTAGGGTTTGTTCTACACTCAGGCCTGCTTGTGGAGTTTCTTTTGGTAATGTATCTTTGGGTTGTACGCCCCTTTTTATGTAAATTTTGGCTGCTAAGCCTTACTTTTGTAGTAAAGTTTGATTTTCTGTTTAAGCATGCTTTGGCAATGGTGCGCATTCTTCTACAGTACTCAAAGCTGAACAGTCCTGGGCAGCTGCGAGGGTAACCTAATGCTCCCAGAAATGGGGGTTGTTACAGATAATATTATTAGCTTTCTATAGAGTATTTAATCATGTCAATTGGTTGGTTAGATTTAGAGTTATGATTTTTATAAACCTGTTATCTAGAAAGTTGCTGTCTTTTGGCAGCACAAGGTAAACTGTAGATAAAAAATACTAAAGGGAATAATTAGGGGTATTTGCTCAACATGAAAAGCGTAGATAACTATCTAAGGATTTCATCGAGTCTAAGAATATGAATTTTGATTGGGTAGATTAGAAATTATGATTTTTGTTAGACTGCTGTCCAGAGACCAATTACTGTTAGACGCAGTCATAGAAAACATTAAATTGACTTGGTAAATAATAGAATTGAATTTTGGGCATAACTAAAAAGAGGTAACTAACTTTCTATAGTTTCTGAAAATGCATGGTTTACTATATTTGCATGTGTAGATTAATAGAAATAAAAATATTAAACCTACTGTCCAGAAGATAACAGAATGGTCTTGTAGGTTAAAAATGGGTTGTTAGATGATTTAACCAGGAATCATAGACAACCAAGAAATTATAGAGAATTTTATGTAAATTTCATAATTCGTATGGGTTGCCATGATAGGACTTGGGAGTCGAAAGTTGTATTACTTTTAGTACCGAGACAGTAGGGGTCACTGTTCGGTAAAGGGGGAGTATTGTGGATTTAGGAAGCGTGTAGAAGTGATTGGGTATTCGAGTGCTTGAACTTGTTATAAATACTTTCATGATTATGCACATTAGTATACTTGTTCTTATTTTGCTCACATGCTTAAGATAGAATGATGATGATGGTAATATGAAGATTATGTCAATTGTTTAATGTTGAAAATAAACTAAAGAGATATATACTCATTGCATTGCATATTGAGCATTCATGTTGCAAAGAGGTGACATGTGTGACCCTCTAGAGCCTACTCTGTGTGAGCGACCCACGGGAGTGGGTAGAGAAAGACCTACATCGGTAGGCACTCCACAGGAATAAAGAAATACCTACTTCATAAGCACTCCACAAGAGTAGAGATGAGATCCCCGTATGAAAAAGGACGGGTTTAAGGTACCCGCATGAAAAAGGGTGGGCTTGAATGGACAACAACGGGTGTAACACTCCGCTATACCAGCATAAGCAAGAGAAGTGAAGACATGTGCATTGCATTATGTTACATTTATGAAGTGAAAAGAGGTATGAGAAAGTGAGACATATGAATGAAACTTGATGATAATTAATATGTGAATTTGAGATAATGGTAAATGGATATGGATTTTTATATGATGTTGCCTCATTTATTATTCTATTGTGTACTTACTGAGTGGTGGACTCACATGTACTTTGTTGATGTTTTTAGGTGAACGTTGAAAGCAACATGCATGAGTGGAAGTGGCATGAGTGATCTTTCACCTTGTGATCAATAAGTCATAATTAATTTAGACCATCCATGAAATCCTTAGATGATTAATGGTTTCCTTTAGCACTTGATGGTGTATATTGTTACTACTTGTTGCATTCCTTCGATTAGCCTTTTTATTGATTCATCCTATTGTTAATTGATTCATCTTAAGGTCTAATTATTGGTTCCTGTATTGCTAAAATTTGTACTTATAATTATGTTGAATGCTTATTCTTTAAGCCTAACTGTTGGTAGTGTGTAAATAAAGGTTTAAAGTAGCAGTGATTGCAGTTATGGGTGACATTTTGGGTTTTTGTTAAGCTAGGGTGTTACAACGGTGGCGCTCTATGGCGAGATGGGGTGACTAAAGGAGATGGGTTTCGGCTTCAGTGCGATGTGGCACATCGTGTGAGGTTTACCATCATGGTTTGGAGCAGTGACAGTTGTTCGTTGGATAGGGGATGAGAAAGGGGTACAACAACATTGTGGTGGGATGGAAAAGGTGGAAGGAGTGGCAAACGGGCTAGGATGGCGTGTTGGGTGTCAATTTATCATCTTCCTTGTCGCCATCAACCTCACCAATGCCATCCCTGTCATACCTATGGAGGCTCCGTGAGCCACTCCGCCTTTCGCACATGGCTTCGCAGGCCCTGAGAACATGCCACATGCATAGTGTCACCGGAGCCCCACTGTGACAACCTGCAGTCATCACTTCCTCCATCCCCTACTATGTTGTGCTGCAAGGGAGAAGAGGGCATTGTGTTGACTCGACACTGTGCCCACACGATCGAGCCCGACTCTACGGTACCAGCCATATGTTGTGGCATCTTAGCGTTTTCTTTTAGCAAATGGCCTAATGGACATACGGTGTAAACAGATGCAAATTCAGGGGGCTAAGAAAGTAAAATGCAAGTTCAAGGGGTAAAGTGGCATAACCCTACAAGTTCAAGGGGCTGAGAAAGTAAAATACAAGTTCAGAAAGTAAAATGGCACAATTTTACAAGTTCATATTTTAATTGAGCAAAATACAAAGTAGATCCCTAAACTCATATATAGTTCATCTCAAATCCCAAAACCAGTTAAGTGGTTCACTAAAGGTCCAAATTTGATCAAAACAGATAGAACAACTGAGTTGGCATGCTAACCTTCACCGATGTGGCTAGGAAGGGCTATTTTTTGTGTAAAGGTCCAGTTAAGATGTGTATTTTAAGTAGGCAAGCAATTTAATCCAACCCAATTGCATTTTCTCCCCCAAATCCTTCTCCCCACTCCATCTCTCCATGGTCTTCTTGCACTTGCTTCATGTGTACCATGGTTGGTGCATCCAACTCAATGGCTCATCTGAGAGGAGGGGAACGACCACTCCGGCTAGTTTTTTGCCCCTACTGCGATTGATGGATGGTTGTGAGGTTCACTTCGAAAACCAAAGACAACCAGACCGCATTTCTTCAAGTGCCTGAATGTAACATCCTAAAATTTCAAAATCTGATGAATAAATTTCAAAATCATCATTTCTGTATTTTCAAAATTTCCTACATTAAAGATAAGGTATTTATTAATTTCTAGCTACTGAAAAAGAATTTATGTATTTATGTAAAACTTAAATAGAGCTTGGAAATAATTTAGTTGAGCTCTAAATAATCTAAAGTACCTCTCCAAAAAAATTTCTTAATTTTTGGAGTTAGTTTGCTGATTTTAAAATTTTAAACTTGATTTCTATAATTAAATTAAATGAGAAATAAATTTAAATTTGATCCTCTTCTTGGACCAAATTCCCTCTCTTTGGCCTAGCCTACTCCTGTCTGGCCCAATCCTGACCTACATGTCATCCTCTCTCATCCGCCTGCTATTTCTGTCTCCCTTGTGCGAAAACATCTTTCGCCGAACCTACCACCTATCTCTTCTTCTCCCTTTCGTCACTGACAAGTCGGGCCATATGCAATTGTCTTCCTCCACGTGTTGCCCCACCATTGGTGAATGCCTGAGCTCATAGTTCAAAAATAGTGCACTAAAAAATCCTAGTGAGCTACTCAAGCCTATTAGTTACTCGTTTTTGCTTCTTATACTCGTTTATGCATTCAGCGTCATGGCTGTGCTTAGCACCGCCACTCACCGCCATTTCTTTTCTTGTACAGTTGACCATAGGGTCTTGTGCCGGTGTCTTTGGCTCCGCAATGCCCCAGTGAAGCCAATGCGCCTCTTCTCCTGGCTTGTTCCCATCCTATTCGTGTTCATCATCACCACCGCTCTTCATCACCGCCACCACTCTTCATCGCCGCCATCCAAACTCTGGTGAGCCCTCAACTTTGGCACCACTACCAATAGCTTCATCGTAACCTCCTCTCTCCATTCTTGAGCTTGCTCGAGCTCCACCATCCTTCCCTCGCTGCCGTTGAGCTTGCTCTTGAGCATGGCCATGGCCGACGAGGCTGTCCCTTCTGTTCCTATCGTTAACTAGTGGGCCCTCATCATTAGGGAGTAGATTAGCGTTAATGACAATAGTTAGGATTATATTAACTTAATTAATATTGTTTAAGTCTATTGAGTTGGTGACATGTAGGCCCGAGTATGTTAATTAATTATATTTATACTGTAGACCGGCCCTACCTGTCAATCTAATGATGCAATAAAACCTAACTTTCCAAAAGAAGGAAAACTAGAAATTAAAATGAAAAATCATGCACAATACTTTCTCTCTTTTTCTAGGATTTTACCTGCCGCAAAACTTCAAACGTTCATAACTTTTGCATATGAACTCCAATTAATATGATTCTTGTTTCTAAATTTGTCTAAAATCATGAAATTAATTTTTAACCAAAAAACATGAATTTTGGTACCTTTTTTTAATTTATTTGGTATTTCTTTGTGGTTCTGTTTTCCCATTTAGATACCAATGTTTCGGAAGTGTTCAAAATTGGTCTGAGAAAGAACCTGTGTTCAACGAGTATGGCAAGAATTCCCTTTGACCTTTTTGATCCTATATTTTAATATTATGTATTTTGTTTGATCAAAATATTATGCATGCAATTATTTTAGTTAAAGTGCTACATTGTATTTAGGATTTAGTTGATGCCTACTTGTTGCATTTATTAAAAATTGGTTATCCTTGTTGTTGTTATCTTAGAAATATTATCCATTGTTGCTAGGAATATTGGTGGAATTTTAGAGTGGTACATGTGTCATATGCTTAGTCATGCTTAGAAATTAATGGTCAATATGGTAAAACTTGATTAAATATCATATTGGGCTTTGGTTAAATGCTTTAGCAAATCTAGATAGATGGGTTACCTCCGAATATTTTGGTTAGCAGAATAGAACTAAAAAATACTTTAGACTTGGGTAAGTGTTTTGTAGAGATCGAGAATTAGGATTGTGGTAGTCTTGCCTGAGTCATTTAAGGGCTAAACTTGGTGCCATTGACCCAAGCATTACCATACAACCATATGTCCCAAAAATAGGGTAGTTCTGGCTGAATAATTTGCATAGTCTTAACTTTGGTTTGTCATGTGTTGAATGTGGGTATTGGTTAGACATATAATTCCTGCACAATGTAAGAGTGGGCTTTCGACTAGGTGGATAGAACCATTTGGCAATGAAACCTTAGTAGGGGAAATAGAGTTGGGATGACGCATTGTAAAGACTTTGTGATAATCACTTGGTTGCACACCATTAGAAGTGTGTAATAGCCTACATTATAAGATTATTATCTCTTATGGGTAAAGTTGTACATCCTCCATAGAGAGATCTCAATTTATTCGAATAGGCGTGTCCCCGACCATAGACATCGCTTGGTAATAGTACACTAAGTTAGCTTTCATGGTTGCAAAATTGTTTTGGGAAATGGTATAGGTGAATGAAACCCTTACTTGAAAAGTTTTGGTTTGTTGTGGATGGATAGAATCCATGCTTAAAAAATTGTGGTAGAGGGTTGCCACTTGTTTACTTGTTTATTACGCTTATATGTTACTTTCTGTTACTGTCAAACGTTCTTGTAAACTATAGGTTATAAATTACTATGTCTATTACAAAAGAAAGCTCCTTTTGTGTGAAGCAATTCTTCTACACAAAACAAACTAGCTAGGACAATCACCCTTATATCTGCTTGCATACTATATAAATTTTGCATTAAAGTCTTGCAAAGTACAGTTTTGTACTCACAATTGCTCGTTAAACACTATTAGATCAAGAGAAAGAAGATACCTCGGTTGACTACTTGTATGCTACGGGATTTGGTGATAATGACGCCAATTACTAGGAGTTAACCCCAATCGGTTGCCTTGCTTGTGGGCTGAGGCAAATCACTTAGGCCCGTTAACTTATTTATCATTTGTTTCCACTGCAAGCACTTCTATACGTGAATAGTTGGCTGGTTGGCTCCTTTTGTGTAAAACTCGATTGTCTAAATCTATGTATGATTGCTTGATATTACGTGATACTTATTTTTATTTAATCGTATATGGATGTGATATAATGTTGTGATATATGTTGCTAGCTATTGACCATGGGACTAGCACAGTTTACACAGAAGATTTGGGATTAATTTCCCAGGTCTGGCAGCTAATCACAAGGTATGACTCAATTTGGCTGTCTTGAACTTGTTTGATTGGGCTACATTGATTTTTTTGGGTCTCAAATTTGATTCTTGATTTTTAGTGTGATTTGGTTCAACACGATGGAACTGGATGTAACCGTTGGTTGTCGTAGAAGCAATACTGAAGATATTTATAGTAGGAAGGCACCATTGGGAGAGATTGAGATCTGCATGTGAGTAACAATGCACAAAAGATTGCAGGACTCCATGTCGATCTCTTTTTAGGTTTATGCGATTTGTGGAAATATGAGGGGCTATTCTGTAAATTCCACCCATATGAACCTCCACACTGGAAACATCTCAACGCCACATGTGCAAGCAGGCTCTAGGCACGTGTCTCTTTGGTAAAAAGAAGTTTAGAGGCCTAAGGTAATGCCCCCGTTTTTAGGAACAGGAACGTCATTACCTTCTATAATAGCCCAGAAGTTCAGTTACGGACAAAAAAAAAGTATCATGCCTGCTCACAAACATTTAAAAAGAGTTAATTTGCTTAAAATAAGACTTAACAGTCAATTTTAACAATCTTAAGGGTGTCCAAGCCCAAAACTTAACTTACAATCCGAAGATCCAAGGAAAATCCACAGGAACGCTTGAGTGCGGTCGTAACCCTAACACGGAAACCTGTAACATCCTTTTCTTCTCTTGATCTCTGTGTTGGGGAAAGTAAAGTAAGACTGAGTACAACCAATCGTACTCAACAAATCACACGGAAATGACTAGTTAACTACATGCAGGGAGTTACCAGGTGTGAGGTGAAATAGTTCATTATTTTATGTGGATGCAGTTTTAGTTTTAAACAAGTTTTAAATATAAAAGAATAATAACTTCTTTAGATATTGGGGTTTCAAAACTTGATTACCAAGCCTTCAATATTTCCAAATCATTCCTAAATCTACTTATGCTTTGTTCTTGTATTCACCCATTAAACACAGCTTCATTCACTGGAAGCACGGTGTATTCGAATACAATTAATCATGACTCTGCAGAGCTGCCCTACTTTACCCACAAGATTTCTCAACTGCCGCGTCCGGGTTCAAGAAAACAAGGCTTTTCACTGCTCAATTCTTTATATAGCCTCTGCACAGTAGGTTTTTGATCTCAACAAGCTCGGATGACCCCACGGACCTCGCCCGACTTGTCGCAGCCCTACCGTTGTATGGTTAACCACCTCCCATACGGACTCACCCTCGGTCTCCCTCCACCAGTTATAGAGGTTCAATCGAACTTAAGCAGTTACTAGACTAGGTTTGACAAGTCAATGCTTGTGATTGGGCGATCACAATGTTCTTTACTTAGCATAAGGGTTTAGTCCTTATATTTTAACTGAGGCAAGTTTCACGCACAAACCCATATTTAGTTCCACTACACTGCCACCATTTCACATCCAAGCCTCCACCTTAGGATAAGGCCTTGGGATCCGGCCCGCTTATGGCCTTCTGCGATCCTCGTTTACCCTAGATCCACTTTTCAAAATTCTATCAATAAATGCCAAATTTCTTAACAACAGAAAAATTTGATGAGTTTCTAAACCACCATGGCCACATTATTATTATATTTAATATTACTATGTCTTGTCAAGGTGAATATGGCCATCAAGTTCAACTGGGCTTTTTTGGGTGGTAGGACATAACTAATATCGTGTCATTCTAAACAGTTATTGTATATGAAATAACAACTTGTAAATAACATAATAAAAATACTGATAAATAAATAATTAAAGGAATGTAGGTTCAATATGATCAAAAACATGTGACTTGCCTGTTTATACATAGCATGTGGTTATCTTTACTGTAGTCTTTGGATTGGATACCGACTTCTTTAATTGCTCTTATAGTCCTTATGTTAACCAACTTGTGTGGTCCGAGTACTAGCGTGGAAGATGAATACAAATGAGTTCCTGCTTTGCAAAATGCAAGTTGGGAACAAAATGCAATTAAATAACCAAAAAGACATAAAGAAGGTAGGTGGTGAGGTTAGGGTTTAGGCGGTGGGTGGTTTGGCTCAATGGGATTGGAATTAGGTTAAGTGGGTTTGAGATAGTCGAAAATGTATTTAGGCATTGTATGGATTTCGGTGAATGGTTGAAGGTATGGATGGTATTAGAGTTTAGGGTCGAAATGTTTATCTGGGTTGTTTAGAGCTTTACTAGAGTCTAGGGTGGTAGAGCGAGGTTGGAGAGATGTAGATGGGCTCAAGACGATAAAAAGGGCATATGTATTTTTAGGGTTTCAACGAACGATAAGAGTTTAGACCATATTAGGATTTAGGGTCTGAAAATGTGTTTTAGTGGTTTTGAGTATTATTGATGTTCGTATGGGAAAATGGAGTGGAGAATTGGGTAGAGGGGTTCAAAATGATAAAAATGGATGTATTTTATATTTTTGGGTATGGATGAATAGTAACGGGTATTTTACTATTCATCGCGGGTCTGCACTGTTCATTCCGGGTCTGGATACTGCTTACTAATGGGTTGACTACTGTTCATACTGGGTCTGTTGCTACAGTACTAGGTTCGGTTACTATTCCTTAACAGGTTGGAGCTACAGTACCGAACCGATACTGTTTACTTCTTCCTCCGCGTGCTACAGTGCTGAGAAACAGGGGACTTTTGGCGACGACAATTTTCGGTGTTATGATTAACTCCGGCAAAAACCGAGGGCATGGACGGACTCAAGGGATTGAGGAGAACCCATTTTTGGCCTTGGCGTCGGGGTTGGCCGGAGCTTCGCCGGCGGCGAGGTGTCTTTGTGGCGGTTTTGAATGGCACAAGAGCTACAAAGAGGTTCTTTCTTCTAATTGGCCGGTGGAAGAGAAGGTAGCTGAGGAGCCACGGTGCCTGGTGAGTTATGGTGGTGTTTTGGTTGTACTACTATGGGCTTGAGGATGCTATAGGAGTGAGGAATTGAAATGAAATAGATCGAATGAGAATAATTAAACTTTGGGCTTACTTGGGGATTTTTGGTGGTCGATGGCGATGCGACGGTCACCAGAGCAATTGGGGGTGTGGGTGGCTTACCTGGGCATCAGTGCATCTCAACGGAGGGGTTGGGGCCTTTTATAGCGGCCTTAAGGTGGTTTGGCACAGGAAATGCCCTACTCCGGAGGCGGTGCGTGGCTGAGGTGGAGGAGCACCGGAGGCTTCGGTCAAGTTTAGCGGCCGTAGGGGTGAGGTCGGCAAGGGCCTAGCATCTTGGGCGCTGTGTTCCTTTTGGGCGAAGGATTGTGGCTTGTCGGCTGAGACAGAAGGGGGAAGCGGCGGCCAAAATATCCAAGGCGGCGGCAAAATCGAGCTTGGCTTCGTCCGACGCCGATCAAAGACCTTCGAGAGGTGACAGGCAAGTTGCAAAAGAGTGGCAGCAGGGAGAAGGCGCAAGAGCGAGTGATAGAGCTCGGGTGGCGGTGAAAAATCTGACCGTGAACAGTGCCGGCGTAAAGTTCAGTCATTGAGGTGATGCGGCACAGATCTTGAAGCTTGGATGGATTAGGCTAAGGATCAAGAGAAATCAAAACCAAAACGTAATTGAGATTTTTCTCCAAAATTTGGTTTCGTTTCACCTAAGATGTATCTAAGGATCTATTGGACCGCTCAAAACAAGTTTAAAAATCTACCATGTATTTTACTCATTTTAATTTAAGCAATATATGGTTTTACTTTTAACTCATTAAACTCAGTTCGATATTTGCTTATGGTTATCTAGTTAAGTGAAAAGCAAGTTCATGAATCATGATGCAAGAACATTCCAACGTCGTTGTCCGTATCCATTTTCATGCAACAATGACATCAATAGCGTGCACGAACAAGCGACGGCCAGCAGCTCATAGCGGCCAAGCTTGTCGGAGCCAGGGAAGAAACAAGGCAAGCGGTACTCAGCTGCAGTAGCAGCATATTATTGGCTTTGTTTTTAAACGTAACCTATAATTAGCTTTGAACCTTCCAATAAATGATCATGTGCTTTGGACTTTCGAAGATGGTCCTTCTTCTCTGCTTATGATTTCCGATGGTTTTTTATTATCTTTTTAAAATAGTTTATCGAAACAAATGTTTTGAAACGGTTTATCGGTATTCCGTTCATATAAGGGCAGTCCCAGTGCTCCACGTAAGATAGTGTCTATGGCATTAAGGGTGCCTTTGGTTGAGCTTTTGGGAGCTGCTTTTACTTCCAAAAAGCCAAAAGCCAACCAAAGGGTGGAAACAGTAGTTTTTTCGAAGCGACTACTTTTAGGTAGTCTGATTTGAAAGCACCTTGGACCACGCTTTGGCTTTCTGCTTTTGAAATGGTGAAAATAGAGAGCTGTTTCACAGTTGTTTCAAGGAAAATAGAGATAGGAGGTAAGTTTTATACTTGTTTGAACCAAACGACTTACAGCTTTTCCACGACCCACAACCTCAAAGACTTTTCCACACCCACGACTCACAAAGACTTTTTTGAAGCCACAGCTCAACCAAACACACCCTAATTAGATTGCCATGTAGGAGTTTTAGATGATGTGGCGCTATATTAAATAAGAGAGAGAAGAAAAAGAGGAAGAAACTGGGTCTCATGCAAGACCTAGTTTCTATGAGAAAACCAATGCAATAGACACTACCAAATTTTGCATTGGAGAGATGGTGGTATCTTCATGATAGATGGAGAAAAATTATGATTGGTGGAGAGGAGAGAGAGATTTTGATGCTTAATTAATTGCTTGGGTTATAAATAGACATGATGCATTGGAGACAATAGTGTCTAAAGTAGGCCCCGTTTGGCAGAGTTCTAGTTCTAGGAAATCTGTAGATTTCCTAGAACTGGTCATCTGTAGCTCTAGGAAATTCTGGATCTAGAGTTGCAGGCATGTTAAGTGCATTTACATGACTCATTTCATTTATATTATATATTAAATAAAAAATATTTAAATCACTTTAATTTAGTCAACAAACTACAGATCCAACATAGATCTCGGAGCTAGAGCTGTGCCAAACAGGGCCGTAGTGTCTATATGACATGGCATAGATAGAAACTACTTAAGTAGTTTCTGCACTGAGACTGCCCTAAGTAATCCG
The DNA here is from genome assembly GCA_036346575.1 of Dendrocalamus sinicus. Classification (NCBI taxonomy): domain Eukaryota; kingdom Viridiplantae; phylum Streptophyta; class Magnoliopsida; order Poales; family Poaceae; genus Dendrocalamus; species Dendrocalamus sinicus. Next base: position 23,288,163 of record CM070645.1, read on the forward strand.
CTAGAGCAATAAGACATCGGCCACAGCCGAAAATGACGATGTGGACTGCTAAGTAACACGATCTGGTACATGTGGAGATCAATCGGTGATGAAAAATTTTGATGTAAATGTTATCATTCTCCACGAAATGTCATATATAGTTGAAACAGACCACAATTCACTTATAAACGTATGCTTCTCGCGGCAGGTATTACGCCAACCCTACAAGGTGGTAGGTGTGTTTTCTTTCCCTTTGTTTTCCCATGATAATATAGTGTTTACAAGCTAACTCCCTATCCTTTCTATCCTCGTAAGAAAGAAAATCAAAACAATTTTTCATTGCAGAGTTCTGTGTAGTACATCCGCGATTCCGAAGCTAGGCTAGAACATTAGATAGATGCACACCGTTGTTACTAGCAACGAAATCAAGGACTTGTGCCACTGAAATCTCCATCCGGGGGAGATATTTTGTGCGTCCACAGTGTATACTGATCCAGTCTTGTCATCCTTGATTTTAATGCTGGAGGAACCTGCAACCAGAAAGGGCAAGTTCGATATGAACTCAAATTCGTTGTCAAATGTTGGAGAGAGGACTCTTAAAAATTAACATATTCCTAGTGCAATATGATCTCCCATGAAGTACAAAAACAAACATTGCAGTATTTTCACCGGAAAAGCACAATTTTCAACGAGTGAGAAACATACAGTTGTAATCTGTCCATCCGATAACTTGATTTTCCAAGTCATAAAGAACCAGTTTATTTGAAAGGACCAAATCTGAAAGTTGGTAAACATTAGGTGCAACTTATAGAAAAACAAAAAGTTCAATGGTACAAAGCAATGTGTACCTCCCAAAAGCACCATATCTTTCCCATCCTTGGATTGTAATCCACCATTCTGGAACCCCACACAGTACGTATTTTTCTGCAGAACAAAAACTATATATTTAGTATGAACCACATACTATGACAATAACTTACACTACTGTGACATTTGTAATTTAACATTCATAATGATAGTAAATCATCTTACAGAAAAAATGATAAGAAAACTAGCAACTTATATATTCATATAATAAGAGGTAGAGCTGATGAGTTGCACAATTGTTTTTCCAGACTCCAGAGTCCAGATAAAGCAAACTAAATTCCAAAATTTGCCAAACTATTTGAGGACGTTAGTGTGATTGCATACTACTTTAATGTGGTGACTCTTCAGATAAGGCTTTCCCCCTTCTCTTTGAAATGCTTGATAACTGTTCGAGCTGCACGGACATATGTATCGCAAGTCCACAACAAACATACTAAATGTACTGAGCCAGTCCTGAAGTATTAAAATCTAGCAGAGAAATACTCCGGTACTTCATAGAAGCAAATGTTGGGACTTCCAACTTTAAGACGCCAATAGGTAAGCTGAGTAGCTGACTCACACAATACTTAGTAAGAAGTTTAATCTATCAAATCCAGATAATAATAAATCAAAACATGAACCAAGTATGAAATATGAATAAAGAGGATTGAAGAACAGCTGTTAGTATTATTTACTACGAGGCAATTGTTAAATGCTAACCCCAACAAAGACTAGCAATGTAGAGCATGGGATAACTCTGGAATCTAGTTATGGTTACAGTCACCTATGAAGTGGCACTGTCCAGTAAAATTACTAACGTGATGGTGCCGACGAAGAGGTGGACAAAATTCAAATTTGCGTTGTATGTACTATCTTTGGAGAACCAAATTATAGGTATGTGACACTGAAGATGATAAATATAACATAGGGTCAAATACAAAACTAGATAACATGAAATATGAAATTTGCTAAATTATGTTCCAGTGCAACTAAATTCATGCTCTACATTCTACAATATGCACCATATTGAACTTAAGAGGAAATATAATGAGCGTACTCCAGGCAGGTGTTATTAACATCTGTGTTACGGAAGAAACTATTTAGGAATATATTTAAGGGAGTGTCTGAGGTTTCCTTTCTTCCTTAGATGATATATAAAACCTCATCACAATTTGTACAGTCAAAAAGCAAGGAACTAATGGAAGGAACTCAAAAAGGCAAGAAATTATATCGTTGTGCCCACTGTAAGAATGTCAGGAAACGGATTGAAAAAAGATCATGAGTACAATTTGACAAATCAATACACAGCACAAAACAAATACATATATGCAAACAAAACTAGCTAGCAGCAAACATGTAAGCATGAAATTTAGGAATTTGAAGTCAATTAGTAAATTTGTAGCTGCAGTTCAACAAATTGTACAGCATGCTTGCTTACATGACACAGGATGCAAATAAGCAATGTACAACATAAGCTAGCATGGTCACAATTGGGTTGTGTATCAAAATTTCAGATGCAATGTGAATGGCTTGACAGAATGTTGTTAGCTATATGGTTCCCAGAAAACCAGGCAAGAGAGATATGTTATATTACCCCATTTTGGAAAAGATAATCATGTGGATAAACATTCAGTGAAAGGTCTCCCTCAAAATGAAAGGTGATTTCAGGAAATCCATCATCTACACTGCAAAAGAATTGGGTAGAAGTGTTAGAAACATAAGAAAATAAAAGTCAAAAGAACAACCATCATTTTATTTATGACATTACCATTCACCCTAGTCTATTCCTGTTTAGTAGAAAAAAGAGGATACATGGGGAGATGATCCCTACGTGGTGAATGTACAGAAGTCCAGTATCAATATCTACCAACTAATATAGACCTTCATGGAGAGTGTATGAGGGGGCATTATCGAGCATACCTTCCAGAATATTGGAAACAAAGGAAGTCTTGCAAATTCTTGAAGGACATCTCTTGATGCTTATCAAATACCTACAAACGATCAAGAAGACATATACTGATTAGCGTCAACTGCTCTCCACTACGATGATTGATGCAGAGAAAAGCTTTCATACCGCAGCCAATATAGCCTTGTAAACCGCCTCCGGGAGATACGCCAATGTTGTCCCACTATCAATGATGGTACCTTTACTTTCACCTGTATCGAAAGTATTTGTTGGAAGCTGTAACGTAGCACCACCAACATCAATTGCTTTCAGGTTGACATTGTAGTGTGGCCTACAAGGTGAATTTTCGTAAGGTCTCAGAAAATGTAAATGCCATCGATCCATTACAAAAGTACGCTTCACATGTGCATTATATTAGGCAATACCTGTTGTATAAAATTATAATACAACTTGTTTATTCTAGACTACTAGCCTCCTACTACTAAACTATGACCGAAAATGAGATGTGGTTTGTCCTAACTACACCACTACTAAACCATGAATCCTGCAGCTTAACTGTTGTCTCTCTTTCTAGCACTGCAAAACGATAATTCACACATAATTAGAAGTTTTTCTTCAGTACTCACAAATTTTCAAGCATAATGACATTAAGGTTAATACCAGCAGCTATCATTTAAAAGGGTAAGAAGGTCGGTATATTGTTTAGAGATAACTTAGCCCGGATAAAACTGTGAGACCAGCGGTCATAATAGCCTTAATAGGATTGGGCCCAACGAACAAATAATTTTTTGTGCAGTGGTAAACTGGTAATCCTTGAGTTGGATAGCGGCAGATGCATTAGTGCGGGCATCCTGGAATCAACAGAGTTACTTACCCTCGGGGTCCTCAGCAGCAAGCAGCTGCACCACCATCATGTGCGTGACCTCACCATTGCAACGACACCCATGGAGGTGACGAACAGGGCAATGTTGAGGCTGAGGTAAGTGGCCAGGAGAGAAGGCTAGTGTTACACCACAGTCAGGCAAGAAGGAAGAAAGCAGGGAATTGTGGTGGGCACAGCAATGGTTAATGTCATATACAGAAACTCAAGGAATCAGCTTCCTGATGTAAAGACAAGCATGAACCAAACACTACAGACATGTGTGCTAATTGTGCCTCATAGCAAGGAACAGAGTCATATGCTATACTATCTGAATGAATCAAATTAAACACACTAGTCAAAAAGTTGTATTTGGAGAGCAGGTTAAGAAAGATTCAAACAAAGCAAACATGGAACAGTGAGAAATAGACAAAAACAAAAAAAGTGGTACTATAAGATGACATACATGTTGGGCACCAACGGTGTTGTGCTCACTTTCGGCTGCACGACATTTCCAATAGCGAAAATCCCACCACCATTTACGGTGTCCAAACAATGAGAAAACACCTTCCTAACTTTTCCTGCTGCAGCCAGCTGGGATAGCATTGATGAATTCGATTGACCAAAACCAAGAATCCCGTCAAGGGCCTGGCTAGGCGATCCCAAATCCCCACCTAGCTTAGCACCACACCTACAAAATAAAGGCAGAGTTACAATCTATCACTATTGACTGCCAAACGAATTACTGGCTTCCACATGCCATTGTTCCGACCAACTCACCCAAATGTGACGCTGGCATTGGCCAGGGTGGTCTGGCCATTGCCGGACACCTGATTGTACTGCAAGAAGTCCGTGACAAAGAAACCGGCCGTGGAGCTCCCGTCTCCGTATGTGATGCTGAACTGGCACGGCGAAGTGGAGGGGCAGGAGGGCAGCACGCCGCCGTAGTTGGCCACGCAGAACTCCTGGTCGCACGTCACCGCGCTCCCGCTCTCCGACCCCCTCGGGTCGTACAGGGTGAGCTCTATCTACAACCAGCACGGTCGCCAAGAACCATCATTCCAAGACTCCCCGAAATAAAACCCAGACATAAAAAACAACCATCCAATTCGTAAAGAAAATTGCAGGGGAGAGGGAAGCAAGGACGGGGGTGGGAGCAGTACCCCGAGGCCACTCTTGCGGGGGCAGCTGTCGCAGGAGATGCAGTTGACCCAGAGGATGTCGCTGCCCGTGTCCACCTGCACATAGTATCCCTTCGCCGGCGTGCCGATCCCAATCTGCGTGAAGTAGAGCCTGCACTGCGCTCCCCCCAATCAGACACGCCCCGCGAGCGCACAATAGAAAAGCCCATGCCTTTATCTATTTTACAGTAAAAAGAAACGCGCAGGCGCAGGGTTAGTTGATTACCCGGTGTCGGTGGGGAGGCCGCTGCCGCCGAGGGGGAGGTCGACAGCGTCGAGGAGGCGGCCGTGGCGGCCGCCGTCGTGCCTCCGGAGGGCCGCGAGGTGGCCGTAGCTGCCGCCACCGTTGCGCGGGAACTTGCGGCGCACCTCGAAGACGCCGGTGGCGGCCGCGGGGCCAGGAGGGGCGAGCGCCGACAGCGCGAGCAGGACGAGGAGGAGAAGAGAAGCGCGAGGAGGAGCAGCGGCACGAGACGGCGCCATCGATCGGGTTTTGTTTCGCTTCGCTTAGTTGACCCTCCGCCTCCTCCCCAGCGACGGCGAGGACGAGAAGAGGAGAGGCGTCCGCGTTTGGGGAAGGCAGCGGAAAAGGGGAGGAAAAGAAGGCCGGTGGAAGGAAACGAGGAAAAGGGAGCAAGGGAAAGGGCGATGCTTTCAACGGTCGGTATTTAAATTGGGCGGCCGTGCTCGTTTTGCATGCCCCACCCTTCCATTTGGGACAATTGCACCGACCGTCCCATCCGAACCCCGAAGCATGTGAAAAATCTGAAGTTAGCAACCTTTTTCAAATTTGGAGCTCGAATTTAAGCCCAAGCATCCCGTCCTACAAAATTGAGGGTCAAAATTAGGGCGGCTGTGTTCATCTTGATATGCGTCTAACCCAACGATGAAGCGACAGCCCTATTTGTTGTTCGGCTTAGTTTTCCGGTGCTCCTAGCCCGCGCTGTACCATTGGAAATCATTCCAACGGTATATCAAGTTTTATTGGGTTTCTTGAGGTTTTATGATATTTTGGGCTAAGGTTGCACGAGGTGGTTTTAAGAAGTTTTCAGGTTTCATTGTGTGGTTTCATTAAGTTTTATGGTTCAGTTTTTATGAGGTTTTATAGGGTGGTTTCATGAAGTTTCAGATTTTATGAGGTAGTTTCGTAAGGTCTCTGTGTGTTTTATGAGAAGTTCCATGCAAATTTCAACATGTTTAGATAAAATTTAGAAAAGTTTCAGTAAATTTTAGAAAGGTTTGATGGGTTTCCCCAAAAGTTTTCAAAAATCGAACAATAATCAAACAAGTTTTAAACATGTACACATGCGTGCCTACCCTGTCTAGCTGCCATGCTGCTAGGGGCCGCTAGTTCACACCGTAGTCTCCAGCCGTGAACTGCTTCTCCTCCTCCTACTGCGCCGCCTCTCTGTGAAGCAACGTCCCCTCCTCCTTTGGCCACAACCACACCATCGCAGGCTCTTCCTTCAGCCGTGAGCCATGACTACTCCTTCAACAAAAAGCCACCTTGTAGAAAAACTGTGTCGCCTCCTCCAACTACGACCATGTCGCAGCTAGCTCCTCCTCCGGCCCTGAGCCTAGCGCTGACTCTTCTCTTTCATCGACTTGTACGTCACTCTGGATCCTCCTCCTCTGGCTATGAGCCCGATGTTGCCTCTTCTCCTCCATCGACTCGTATGTCACCTTGACTCCTCCACAAGTCGCCTTGTATGAGTTAGAGGAGGGAGAGAAAGGGGAAGGGATAAGGTGGAGTAGGGGCAGATTAGGTGTGTTGGATTGTTCAGATCAGATGGACACGAGCTGTACCGCTTTTATGTACCATGTTAGCAAGTACAATATTGGATAAATTGATGATATTGATATTACTTTGGATTGCGTACGGTCAAACTTTTGAAATTTTGACTATCGATACTATTTAAATATTTAAATTATATATATATAAATCATATGTATAGATTTGTCTCAAAAAGTACTTTAATAATATTATAATTTTATTGTGTTTCATAAGTATATTATTATATAACTTAGTGATCAAACTTGTAGGGGACCATGTCAATGTCTAAAACGACATATAACCGGAGGGAGTAGCAGCTAAATTTGCTAAGATAGACTATTTGAATTGGAATAAGTCTATTTGACCCCTTGAACTCTTGCGAAAGTCTAAGTTTTAACCTCCAACTGTAAAACCAAATGTTTGCTTGAAGTATTAATATAGTTTACTTTACCATGAAGTTGATTACAGGTGGGTTTGATCTGAGGTGGCGCCAACGTGGAAGCGGTTTTGACACACAAGCTGATTTTCGGAAGTGGGTTTTGAAACGCAAGTGATCCAGTCAGAATAATCAACAAATAAAACAAAAAAAAATGGTAAGACCCACATGCCATGCTAGCTTTCTTCCACCTTTGTTCTATCTCTCCTCTCTCTCCCCATCTTGTTTGCATGAAGCCATGAACTCAGTCTCGATGTTCTCCTGCATGAACATAAGTATACCTGAGGCTCAAATGAATACCAAGAAATTGATGCAAGACAAAAGAATTGCTCAAATCAAGCCAAGAAATTGATTGAATAAAAACCAAATCCAATGAAAGATGCATTGCATATAAATTAATTGGATTTGGAAGGGTAATACGTGCATCCATGTGTAGAGTGGGGAGCATTTTTGGGGGAGGAGAGGACCAGTGTTGTCCTGGCTCTATCGCATGGTGCTGCAGCCGCTGCTCGTCACCATTGCCCATGTTTAGGTATTCTAGGCCCGTGCTTGCACCCACACCGCCTGCCCTGCGCCTCAACATGGTGGAGGTGGCGAAGGGTATGGTCTGGCGTGATGAGGATGGCCACGGTGTCAATGTGGGAGGGGAGTGACTTGAGATGGAGGAGGAATAGGAGCGGCTCTAACTAGTAGGAAAGCTTCTTAGGATGGTGATGGGGTGCTGGGGGACAAGAAAGTGCAGAGATGGCCGAAGATGAAAGAAAGAGAGAGAGAGACAAGACAAGATAAGAAAGATGTGGCGCTGAAGTGGACATACAACTGACGAAAGAAAGAGAACGTGGCTATGCACGTAGATGCCACGTCAGTAAAACCATACTGGTTTAAAGCAAAGTGGTAATTTTAACCGGTATTTGGCAGTTGAAGAAGGTAAAATATCCGGTTTTGTAGTTTGGGATTTGTTTCTAGACTTTCCTAAGAGTTCAACGGGTTATATGAACTTATTCCTTTCGAATTTGATTGAAGTTTTTGATGCTATTAATTTGAATGGAAACGACGCTCTGGGGGGTGGTTAATGGTCAGTTACAACCTCGATAACAATAAGGACCTCACTGCAAATTTTCTTTTCCTTGCTCTTTTGTCCATCGGCGATCTTTCGGAACTTAAACTTTTTTGTTTCACTTTAAGAAAGCAGCGAAAGGGGTTACCCATCTAAGGACGTGGCGTCGTTAGGCCTTCCTGCACCTGCACGCGGGTGATCCAGCTCCATGGCCGGCGAGTGAGGTAAGAAATATGACTAGCCAGCATCGTGATGAGTCACTCATTCATTAGTACAGCAAACGAGCAAGATCATTATTGTACTAGCTTCAAAAGACGGGAAAACATCAATCGGAAAGAAAACCTCGCGTAAGCCATACAAGGAAGAAGCTAGCTAGCGCCTAGAAGAGTCGTCAATGGGCATTGCAATTTATAAATCGATAGTACGCCTACGTTATAACTCCCTCGGGTCAAAAGAACGATGTTTTGAGTTAAGCCCGGTTAAACTTTTTAAATTTTGGCTATCGTTATCCTTTTCTAATATTTAGATTGAATATGTGAAAATTGTATGTATAGATTTGTCTCAAAAAACTTTTATAAAAATATAATTTTATTATATTTTATTAATCTATTATAAAAAAATTAATGGTTAAAGTTATATTTTGAAAACTATATCAATGATAGAACCGATATTTTTTTGGTGACTGAAGGGAGTTTATCGTCTACTACTGAAAATAATAATAATGTAAGAAGCGGAGTTACACATGCAGACAAGCGAGAGCATCCAACTTGGCGCCGGATAGCTCAAGGTAATGCCGGATTAGCTTCAGGGATAAGCTGCTCTACGAGATTCTGGCCGTCCAGGTTTGATTTGGAAAGCATATCAACCGATAGCTCAGATGTTGATGAGCTTTTGCGGACCTTTTTTCAATTTAATTTATGAAATGAGCTTGCTTGAAACTTACTTTTTTACAGGAAAAATTTAACATACAGCGCAGTGGGCCATGGGTTATCACATCATTTGCTTGCAAGACCACGGTCAACTTTCATATGCAACAATGCTACAGACGATAGCGTGTAGGCAACGATCAATTTTGCCTCGCAAAGAAACAAATATCAATTTTAAAAAATAAGTTTGGAGCTAGTCGAGCCAAATGAGAAAAGCGGTTTGCTAAGTGTTTAAAGAACACTTGCTCCAAAACAAACCGAAACTACCAGCCAATGGTTTGGTTCAATATATACATGGTACTTAGACTTCTGGCTTATTTTCACTATTCAACATTTTATCTTTTTTTTTTTTGATTTTTTGGTCTTTTTTGAGCTTTTTTTTATCGGTTCTATTTTTCCGTATTAGTTTGTACTATCTGTGACGGGTTAATCTATTTTTTCTATTTTTAAATTTTTTTAAAATTTAATTACGTCAAATAAACTACTGTCATCTATAATGTTTTTTTAATCAGCTACAGTAATTTTTAACTAAAAACCACTTAAAATAAGCCTTTTTGAGCCGGGCATGCCTAACTTGTCTGATCGAAAGTCCATGCAAGGAAGTCAAAAGAAAAAGAAAGTTCATGCAATGCATCGCTGATGGCTGTGGATGGCATAACTACCCGTACGCGCAGGCAAGTGGACTGGAGAACGCGGCTGCGGCGCGGCGCAGGAGGAAACGTCCGCCTTGGAATTGCAAGTTGGAAGACACCCCCGAATTTCAAGTGTGTACGGTGTGCAACTTGCACTCATTAGGCTCTACTAGAATACTAGTAGTACTACTCATGACGTTTCTAATAGGTTGTTATTTGAACCTGTCACTAAAAAGATTTTAGATATAATCACTCTAATAGTTTATTACTAAAGTTTGCTCCTAAAAAATTTCATAATTAATTAATTATTATATGGATCTCCGAGTCATCCTCACTTCCCTCTCTCCCACTTCCCTACCTTCACTTAACTTTTCTTGGTCCTAATACCTAGCTTGTTAGAGCATATAAAACAATATGTCAATATGTCTCTTAGGTTGTCTTTATACCTAGGAATAAGTCAACTTTATCATCTGAACTCTTGCAGTCTAAAAATCAATCTTAAACTACAAAACTAAATATTGGACCCCTTCAACTTTCAATACCGTTCACCCCCCAACCAAAACCATCCTGATTTTGCTGACGTGGCAACTGTGTGGACAAGTTTTATTGCCAAGTGTTCTCATCACATGCACGTGTACAACCGAGTCAGGAAAAAAAGCTTCTATTTTTCCTTTTCTTCTCTTTTTCTCCTCTTTTCTCTTCTTTTCCCCTCTTTTCTTCCTTCCTCTCAAGCATTGGCAGTGAGCTCTTCATGGCACTGTCGCTCTATCTCCATGGCGGCCGGTAAGGAAAGAATAGGAGGCTGAGGACGTGGTCAACGGCTCGACTCCGACTGGAGCTGCACCACGGCCTCCCATGGCCACAAGCCACGCTACTCTCTTCCCCTGGCAATGCTCTGCTGCCTCTCGCGCCCATGAGCCGTGCCACTCATCTCCCCCATAAGGAACCACCTCCCTTAGCTACAAGCCGCTTTGCTCTTCTCCCCCTAGCCGCGAGCAGCGCTGCCTGCCTCCCACGTGTGGCACCTCCTCCACCGTCTGTGAGCTGCACCACCAGATCTAGTTCAGAGCGTACGGGGAAGGCCAATAGAGGCGGTAATGGCACAGCTCCCAGCCAATGGCGGTGCACGGGGCAAGGGAGGTGAAAGCGCGGATCTGGGGAGGCGGGCGCATAGTTAGTGAAGGAGGCTAGAGCTAGGCGAATTTAGGAAGGAGTAGCATGTCGCCATCCTTCTCCTCCCACCTCGTGGAAGTCGGCACGAGGTCACGTTGAGGAGGCCCAATTTCTCTCCACCACCTTCTTCCTTGAAGCCGGTGAGAGCCCTCCACCCAATCTCCTCTAGTGAGAATCACACCCAACCAGCCATGTCATGGCATGTTCTATGCCCTAATCAACATTCCCCCTTTCTTTATTTTGTGCTTCACCACGTGGCTAGGCCGGAATGACCCTTCATCTCCGTCACCAGTCGGAGGTCCACCATGCGTCTCCTCCTAGGTTAACGATGGGTGAATTCCTTACCGCTAGAGCTTCACCATGACTTCCTGTTCCTCCACTCATGCCTTGTCCAAGATGTCTTACATCGGAGCATCACCGCCACACTCGCGTTCTACTTCATGGCCACTCATATCGCTAGCCCACCGTGGGCCACCATCTATTGCGAAGCCACTACAAGTGAACTTGTCATAGTCTAGGCATTCCATTTTTTCCATCCCTGATTTTCTCCATCCTCCTCTACCATCGACGAGCTCCGTGCCCAAGGATGCTCTATTTCTAGTTGTGAAGAGAGAGAGAGAGATAGAGGAGGAAGAAGGGGATGAGGTGGATGCTAACTGTTGGCCCCTTTCCAAATTGTGTGCCATGTCATCCCAAAATGAGGCCACATGTCAAAACCATTGCCACTTTGATGCCATGTCAGAGCAAAATCGGTTTCAGATGGCCTTAGGGGGGTAAAATAAATTGTATTGATAGTTAAGGGGGTAAAACATCTGATTTTATAGTTGAAGATTGAAACTTAAATTATTGCAAGCGTTCAGGAGAGTAAAGTAGACTTATTCCTTATGCTTATCCACGTTAGCAACCAATAGTACTAGAGATGATTACTCCAACAACTTGTATATTAAGACTGGCCCACACAATAATCACATCAATATTTTATAATGTCCACCTTTGGACCAATGTGTCACACTCAATACAATATTTAACTTCTTCTCCCTCAACTCTCACTCCCTCTCCTCAGTCCACCTCCACCCACTGAGCTCGCCCCATACCTTGTTGTTGGCCGCCCTTCCACCTCTCTCTATCTTCACTCTTTGCCCATGGAGCTCACCGCTGACTCTCCACTTCCCCTACCTCTCCTCAACTAGCTCATTGGCCGCCCTTCACCTTTCTCCCTTACCCCGCGGAGCTCATCACCATCCCTCCACCTCTCTCCCTCACCAGTGGAGCTTGTCGTCGACCCTCCACCTCCCTTGTTCCCCCACTTCTATCACCATCGACTCATCCCCACCCGCTCCTCACTTACGGAGCTCACTATCATTGTCTTTAGATCTACATCTGATAGGATCTAGTTGGAACGACCTCACCATCATGTGATGTGGGCATGATTCGCTGTCTCCGTTGTATCTCCACCGTCTCCCCTTTCCTCGATGTGCCAGCCTCACCCCCTCATCGCCGTGGCCAGATTCAAGCCATGCACCTCTACATCTAGCCATGGAGAGGCAAAGGGAGGCTTTCCTCTTAGTGCGATGATGTATGGTCCACAAAACGCGTTCGGAAATGACGAGACCGCTCCAACAACAAAACAGATCATCACTTCGATTTTGGTTCACGCGAAACACTCATCGCGTCCAGAAATAATGACCTCTCTTCTCTCTCCTCCACCTACGACTTATGTGGAATAGCTAACCGATGGCTGACATAGCACTATTAAAGATGTCCTTACTCACGCAAGTAACAAGTTCTTTCTCTTCTCTCCTCCATATCACCCTAAATCTAATGTGGCAAGCCCTTAGTAATAAGTTGTAACAACTTTTGGGAGTGCCCTCACAAACAACTTGAATTGAAAAGTTCCAGCCGAGAAAAAAAGCTTCAAATTGATTTTGACATTATGATGTCTATAAATCAATCCGACAGCTGAAACCGTTGACTAGCGATCGAGAGGCTTCAGTTTTAGTCTGGACATTGTGAAATTAAATTGACTAATTAGTCATTTTTTCCAAGTAAAGAGCATATATGTAGTATTGCTTCATAGTTATGTACTCCTTCCGTCCTACAATATAAGTCTAAATCTCATTATATGCTCCATCCCACAATATAAGTCTAAAGTCCACTACATGTATAGATCAAGAAGATATTAAATTTAAGAAAAAGTTAATACCATTGAACTATGCATATCTCTATTAAATGACATACTATAACTATTCACTCATTTTTAGCATTAAATTAGGGGTATATGGTGAAGATATTGTAATAACTACACTTTTGTTCTACGTAATAGATTTATATTATAGAACAACGGTTTTAAAGAACGATGAATTATATTGTGAGACAGAGGAGTGCTACATTTGAGTTGATGGTGTCAAACCAAATCCTAACAACTGTAGAATTAAATTAGAGGCAACTTCTGGTACATACATGGTTGGTGCGATCTCGACTAATAATAAATAAGTCCATCGGTTTGGCAAAAGTTGACTAGGATTAACTGGTGTGCGGATGCGCCTAATTTTGGTCTCTTCCATTGGGCAGCGACGTCGCAGTCAACGGAGTTCATCTCTAGGATAGCAGCTAAGCACTCTGCACACACATGTAGTAGAATCTTTTCTTCTTTTCTTTTGGTAGAGTACGAGCTAAGTCAACTATATACATATTCTGAAAAAAAAAAGCAGACAAGACAGGCTAAAATTAGAGAAATCACTAGACTATTTCATCGTGAGCTTTGAAGTATCTGGTCTGAGTACCCCATTATTTCAGATAGAATTAGAAACTTGGACATTGGAGCTGACTGCGGCCTCCAAGAAACGAACACATGGCAACCATTAAATCGAGACGTGCTGTTTACAGCTTGTCGCTTTAGCCCATCCTCCCACGTCGTTTTATGCTTAATCAAAGCTAGCTTAATGACGTGCACCGTACCTACCCTTCAACCGTCTGGTCCTGGCGCGGCGGCAGCCATCGAAGTAGTAGAAAGAACCTTAGCATCGAAGGCTTCGGCGTCTAGAAAACTTCTCCCCGGCAACTTCGATCGAGTGATCAATGATGGAGAAGAGACTAATCGCACACGCGTTCAAAGAAAATACAGCGACTTGAATTGTTTCCATCAGCTGATGGTTAGGATTTAGACCTAATTCTTTTTAATTTATAGCTTGTAGTTTATCTTCTCTTGAATAAATAAATAAGATAGTTTCTTCGTTGTCGTTTTGAAATGGCTTACCGGGATAGCTTTTTAAAGTAACTTAATAGTATTTAGTTTATTCATACAAACGTTCGCGTTAGAGTAAAAAAAAAATCATAAATCACATCTAAAAAAACCCAGTTATATGAGAAGGGAAAGACATTTTGTATCTCCTCGCACTTTACAAATATTTTTTTTTGAAAAAGGACCCTCGCATTTTACGAGTGAGTTCAAACCTGTTTGAGTTCAATTGTTGGATGCTGACTCTTCCTAATGCCTACATGTCACACTACTCTTATATATGCTTTTCATGTCAGCTAACCAGTGATTTACCGACATCAATTAGAGCAAGTCTTATAATACAGCCTTCAGCTGGCTGTATGAATACTTACAGCTCACTTTTCAGCCTACTCATATAGTAGTTACAGCCAGCTGAAGGTTGTATGACCTACCCCTTCCTCTCACAAAGTTTCTTGGTTCTTGTGCTTCAGCTGGCTGTAAGCTTACAGCCCACCTCTCTTCTCTCTCCTCCACCTCAGCATACAGCCAGCTTACAGCCCCTTAGGGCATCTCCAATGGTTATAGCTAGCAACACACTATAAGACTTCCACATCATTTATATAGTACACACTAAAGCTAGCATTCTAAAGAACTATATATAAAGATAGCTATTTGATGCTTACATGCACACACAGAATTTATAGAGACTGTCTCGTTTGGCATTATAGACTAGTGCTTAAGGAAGAGCTGGCTCGATTTTTTTTGCATACTCTCTTTTCTCCACATAGGATATATGCTGATGTGTACATGCATATAGCTAGCTGACTCAGACCATTGGAGATGCCCTTATAATACTTGCTCTTAGGGGGCATTTGGTTGAGGGGATAGAACCATCGCTGTCCTCGTGTTTTGTTCGTAGGTCGGAACCATCCAGGATAGAGCGAGATGGTTTCACTTTAGTTCAAAAGTAGAAAATATTCTGCAAAGATGCTGTATTGCATCGTTTCATAAAATCGGTCAAACCACATCATCTCGAACGGGACGGTTCCATCCCACTTGGTCCCTCGAGCCAAACGGGCCCTTAAGCTCTGCACACGTTCCGGTACATCGTCGCCGTTCCAAGCGCCGGCGCGTTGGGTGGTGCGGCTTATCTTAGTTTGGGCCTGGAGAGGTCGCGTGCGTTTGGCCGCACTGGCTCGAAGAAGTCAAGATGGGCTGCCCCGTTTTCCCCTCTATTTCAGCAACGGTTACTGCAAGGGAAACATTATGTTTCCTATGTCTGATGCCTTTGCTTGCATTAGGGCAGTCCCAATGGGACATTGATGGTAGTTTCTATCCCTCTTAATTATGCTGACAGCTCAGCAATTTGATGATGTGGCAAAGGAGTTATTGAAGAAAGAGAGTGCAGAATCAAGAAATTGTTTCCTCCTCAGAGCAAGTACAATGGTGCTGACTAGGTTGCCTCTAGTGAAATCCACATCAGCACAATCCTAAGTGGAAGAGAGAGAAAAGAAGAGAGAGAAGCAAGCTGCCCCTCATGCAAGAGGTGACCTCTAGCACATTATACGAGGAGAGAGAGATAAACTACCCCTCATGCAAGAGGTGACCCCTGATATATTTATGTAAGCATTAAATGTTTGAGTGCTTTAGTAGAGGTAACCTCTACTCTACTCATTGTATTAGCTACCTCCACATGAGCCACATGTAGTCTTTTTGCTTATGTGGCTAGTCCTAGAGGTGGCAGCCACCTCTTCTATTGTACTTGCCCTCAAGAAATCGCGTCCTCACGCGGAACGATGCGCGAAGAAACGAGAAAATACGCGTTGGGGAGAAACTACCAGTTTCCATCGCCTCCACGGCATCCCGTGCGCAAGTCGCCGCCGCTCTGTCCAGGCCGCGTCGCCGTGCAGCAGGGAAGCAAGCCGCCGTTGCCGCAGGTCCACGCAGTCGCAAGTCGCTCGCCCAGATCGCTCGCTCAGGCCGTCGCAGGTCGCTCGCCCAGGCCGCCGCGGGTCCACGTTGACGCCGGCGAGCATGCAGCCCTCCATGGCGAGGTCGTCCGCATGTGCACGACGATGATGCCCGTGAGCACGCGGCCCTCCATGGCGAGGTCGTCCGTGCAGGCTCTCCATGGCGATGACGCTGACGCCGGCGAGCACACGACCCTCCATGGCGAGGCTGTCCGCTGGTCCACTACGATGACGCCCGCGAGCATCAGAAGGCCGTGCTCGCTCGCTGGCCGCGGTCGCCGCTCGTGAAAAAAAGGTCACATTTATTAGCCCAAGAAACTTGCATTGTATGAGGTGATTTCTATAGATAGTTTGTTGCTGATGTGACCGCTATGGAAACTATGCATAGTTTCAACCATTGGGACTGCCCTTAGACGCTTTGTCCACCAAAACAATTCATGCTTCGCACGTAACCTCCTATAGCCGATTCAACCACTTCTACTAGTTTCCACTTATCTCGTCGTTCTCATCCGCTCACTCCCTGACTTAACTTCCTTCTCTTCTCCCTCAAGAAGCTTTTTTCCTCTCAATCCTCTTTGCTCTCCTTTCCCCCCTTTGGTCGAGCCAACCTCTATCGGCCGCGCCGACACCGCCACTACAGCACCGTGCCTCGGCCTGGCCACTGCGAGCCGTTGGCTACGCCTAGCGTCGTGCAAGCTGCTGCGTGCTGGGCTACCGTATTGACTGGAGGTGCCAGCGTGCCTCTGCGCTGACGTGCTCAAGCTAGGGGCTTCCTAGAGCGGTGCACCCGAGACCTTTGCTGCCGCCTGCCATGGGGTAGGTATTTGTTTTGCTGTAATATTTTGATTTTCTATGTGCAACATTTTTTATTTTTATGTGTGTAACATTTTGATTTCATGTATACAATATTTTAATTTTATGTGTGCAACAGTTTGATTTTATATGTGTAACATTGAGATTTTTATCAAATATTTTTGTTGAAAACATAGCTAAAAAATATTACATTCGTAGGTATAAAATATTGCAAGCGACTGTACAACCCTAGCGTCCGGCAACACCCTTACTGCGGCGCAGCTTCTCTGACTTTACGAAGCAAAGTCATAGCGTGACTTTGCTTCGTAAAGTCCGTCTCCATCCGGCGATCAACGGCCCAGATTAATCTAGCGTTTTTTTTTTATTTTTTACTTCTAGTTTTTAGCTTTTTATTTTTATCTTTTTCTAGCTGTTTTCTTATATTTTTTTTATATTATCTGTGTTAAAATAACCTATTTTTAAAATAAAAATAGGTTATTTTAACACAGATAATATAAATAAATATAAGAAAAAAGCTAGAAAAAGATAAAAATAAAAAGCTAAAAATTAGAAGTAAAAAAAAAAAAAAAAATCAAAAAACGCTAGATTAATCTGGGTCGTTGATCGTCGGATGAACGGACTTTACGAAGCAAAGTCACGCTGTGACTTTACTTCATAAAGTCAGAGAATCCCGTGCGCCCTTAGAGCAAGTACAATGGTGCTGACTAGTTTGCCTCTAGTGAAATCCACATCAGCACAATCCTAAGTGGAAGAGAGAGAAAAGAAGAGAGAGAAGCAAGCTGCCCCTCATGCAAGAGGTGACCTCTAGCACATTATACGAGGAGAGAGAGATAAACTACCCCTCATGCAAGAGGTGACCCCTGATATATTTATGTAAGTATTAAATGTTTGAGTGCTTTAGTAGAGGTAACCTCTACTCTACTCATTGTATTAGCTACCTCCACATGAACCACATGTAGTCTTTTTGCTTATGTGGCTAGTCCTAGAGGTGGCAGCCACATCTTCTATTGTACTTGCCCTTACTGCGAACACTTGGTTTCGTGGAATTCTTCGCTTGGGCCGCAAACCCACGAGCACATGAGCTCGAGCAAACAATAAAAAAATATGTTATTTTAACACAGATAATATAAAGAAATATAAGAAAAAAGCTAGAAAAAGATAAAAATAAAAAAGCCAAAAACTAGAAGTAAAAATAAAAAATTAAAAAACACTAGATTAATCTGGGCCGTTGATCGCCGGATGAACGTTTATGAAGTAAAGTCACGCTCAGAGAATCCCGTGCGCCCTTACTGCGAACGCTTGGTTTCGTGGAATTCTTCGCTTGGGCCGTAAACCCAGGAGCGCATGAGCTCGAGCAAACAACCAAGTCACCAACACGGCAACACGTGGTTGAACCATAAAAAAAGAGAAAAATTTCTTTTATGCCATTAGTTGCAGTCCACTTCTCACTTTTGCCACTAAAAATTTCAAACTCTCACTATTCTGCTGTTCCATTAGGTACATGCTCGGATTTGCCATTCCAACCCGCATTCCATCAAGTCAACAGGCTTTGGACCGTTAAGAAATATATGAAAAAATCAGGAAAACAGAAGAAATATACCATAAATCATAGAAAATTCAGAAAAAAAATCAGAATCACTTATTATAGAAATTCTTATAATTTCACAAAAAGTTTTACACTAGCAAAATGTTAAGGACGTTCCCTTAAATGCTGAGAAAGATTGAAAAGTTTTACTATGTGTAAAATTTCCTAGTGTATTTTTTCACAAAAATTGAAGCTGTTTGTTTACAAGTGATACATGTATTTTTCTGTATACCAGTACTTTTTGTATTTTTTCTGAATTATCTATGTTTTTCTTGTATTTTTCTATCTATTTCTGTTTTTTTTCAATTTTCTTAACGTTCAATCCATGTTGACTTGAAGGGAATTGGACGGCAGTGGCAAAAGCAAAGGTCCTGTTCTTTTGAACTGCAGCTAATGATTTTTATCTGTTTTTTAAGACTACAGCGAACGACGAAGACGTCGTTGTGGATAGCGCGCACGGTTTTATGCTTGCGAAGCTATTTGGAAAATTCGCTTTAAGAAGTCGTGTCATTTGTTTCAGTTTTCGAGAAATTAAAAGCCCAGAAGAATAAGGCCTAACCTGTACCTAACGGAACAGTGGCATAAATGAGAGTGAAAAATTTAGCGGTATAAGTGAGAAATGGACCGTAAGTGATGTCCTAAATGAAATTTCCGGAAAAAGGCTGCCTTCCTCTAAAAACAACACGTGGTCGAGGATCTTGTTCAACTAGAGTCGGACCAAAAGTGTTCTGAGAAAGAGAAATAGAGAGAGACTCCACCCACGCTTGAACATAATCTCAAAGATTCAACTATGCTACAGTGCTAGTTCACGGAAGAATGGAGGGGATTCATGCAAAAAAAAAAAAGCGATCACTAAGGCCTCATTTGGAAAGCATAATCTGAGAAACATATGAATATAAAAATGCAAGATTTGAATGACATGTCAAGTTAAATCCTACGTGAATTAAAAACACATGAATATGTAACAGTTGTCTAGTTGGACCATAGGAAAAACACATGAATTTTGGTAGACATTGCATGATATTGCATGCTCGGATTTGCCATTCCAACCATTCCATCAAGTCAAGAGGCGTTGGACCGTTAAGAAATATGTGAAAAAAAAAATCAGGAAAGCTGAAGAAATATACCATAAACAATAGAAAATTCAGAAAAATATCAGAATCACTTCTGATAAAAATTCTTATAAGTTCACAAAATATTTTACACTAGCAAAATGTTAAGGACGTTCCCTTAAATGCTGAGAAAGATTGAAAAGTTTTACTCGGTGTAAAATTTCCTAGTGTATTTTTCACAAACATTGAAGTTGTTTGTTTTCAAGTGAGACACGTATTTTTCTGTATACCAGTACTTTTTTGTATTTTTCTGAATTGTCTATGTTTTTCTTGTATTTTTCTTTCTATTTCTGATTTTTTTTCAATTTTCCTAATGGTCAAGTCATGTTGACTTGAAGGGAATTGGACAACAGTGACAAAAACAAAGGTCATATTCTTTTGGACTGTGATTGATGACTTTTATCTATTATTTAATACCGCAGTGAATGAAGAAGACGTTGATGCGGACGGCGCACACAGTTTTGGGCTTGGAAAGCTATTTGAAAAATCCATTTTAAGAAGTCATGCCATTTGTTTCGACTTTTGGAGAAGCCAAAAAGCTTAGAAAAACAGGATCAAATATATACCTAATGGAACAGTGGCATAAATGAGAGTGAAAAATTTAGTGGCAAAAGTGAGAAGTTGACTGTAACTGAGGTCATAAATGAAATTTTTCGAAAAAAGGCTGCCTTTAAAAAGCAACACGTGGTCGAGGATCTTGTTCAACTAGAGTCGGACCAAATATGTTCCAAGAAAGAAAAACAGAGAGACTCCACCCACGCTTGAACATATTCTCAAATATTCGACTATGCTACTGTCGGACCTAGGTCATACCAACTTGAAATACTCTGTAATTTTACTGCACTATTCCCTAGATCAGTAGATAGTACTCACAGGTATATTACTGTATCATCTCATACATGACAAATACCATAACATTACAATACCAGAGTTCAAATAGACTACCGGGTCGAGTTTACAATAGGGCCGTCAGGCCTACATTACATAAAGCGTGAAAGCAGAAGCGTATACAAACATGGTAGGGCACAACCCGCCACAGGCAAGTGACTGAGACAATTTAGGTGCTACCAATATTAACCAGAAAATTGACTAATATTGGAAGCACCCACGAGTTAGCCGGTCTGCTAGACTGAGGTGAGAGGCAAGACTACTAAAGCCTACCCTAATTTCCACCATCTTCATCGCATTCATCGCCCTGGTCCTCATAGTAGATATAGTGCTCTTGGTTTACAGACTCTGAGGGGGTGGTTAAGAGCGAGGGTGAGCACGACCAACTGTGCTCTGCGAGCCAATACACAGAATGCACATAATTATAGATGCAAGGCTAAACAAAGATGGCTCGGGTTCTTTTGTTTGCTTAAAGGGACAATTGCAGTAATCATAATTAAAATCTCTATGACTTAGCATTTTACAAACATGCTTTAAAGAGTTTGAAATTGTGTAGTATTTATAGCGGTGTAGGTTCCATCCACCGATTACATGGTCCCATCCACCTATGCTAGCTTTTGATCATTAGGTTACTTCCACCTTATCAACAATGCTGGAGTACGTCCCTCTAGGAAAATTTCCAAAGTCAGGTTCATATCCACCTGACAGTTTTCTTCCCACCCTTAAAGGTTTGAAATAGAACTAACTTAAGGAAATTCCCATGTCCGCCCTTGACCGTGGGTATGGCTATTGGAATAGTTTATACTCTGTAGAGACTGTACATCTTTACCCATAAGAGAATCAACTCGATGGGCCTACGTGATTCCTTAGTCATGCAGATCGAGAGATTGTCACGAGGCATTTACAATACCTCGCCCTCAGCATCTCACCCTTATGGGGTTGCTTCCATAGGTTGTGCAGAATGTCCACCACAGGTTAGCGCAGTCGAACTCCACTCTCCACAAATGCTAGCCTTGGCAACATCACTCATATATCCGGTGTCCAATTCAATGTGGGATTCTTATTACCGACCTACACCCGCCTCCGTGAGATGAGTAGAGGGTCTAGTAAATTATTCAGCCCAACCTACATTTTCCAACTTGTGGCTGCACTGTTGTACATAGAGAGGTCATCACAGGATTAAGTCCTTAATTTGTCCAAGCAGTTCATTCCATAAACCACAGATTCTCGCGTTATGTAAGGACCCAGATATTAACATCTGGATTCCTCTGTGATTACTGCACTATTCCCTGGATCAGTAGATAGTGCTCATAGTTACAGTAATGAATATCAAAATACATATCATGCGGAAGCGTAAATATAATAGTAGACTTACTCATGGGCCGATTAGGCCGAAATCATTAAATTGCAGCAGCGGAAGAACGAAGCACACAGTGGGACCTTCAGACATGCCCACGAGCACCAACTGGAGGTTCGCGACCTAGCCCTTGACATCTTCATCTTCTCTGCCAGCTTGCCCAATCTTGTTGCTGAGACGAGGTGATTTGATTCCTGATTCTGAATTTTGACGCAAAAGCGAGCATGAGCACTCCGACCCCGTGCTCCGCGAGCCAATACACAGAATGCAAATAAATAGTATGCATGGCTTAACAAAGGAGAGGCTCGGGTTGGTTTATTTGCCAAAAATCGCTTTTGGTAGCATTATCATGATTTAGTTATGGTATTATTGTTGATACCTAAACTCCACACAACAATTGCCATAATTGACTTAATCCACCAAAGTACCACCGTTCTCTTTCTTTCTATATTGATTACTATCTGTCCCTCGAAACAGTGAGCGACATCATTTAATTATTCCACCTATCATACAATCTCTATATGGTTTGCCGTCTAAAACTCTAAACAGTGACAATCATTAATTATACAACCCACCAATCAATTTCTACCAAATCACCAATCAGCGAGTGTCATGATCTATATAATCCACCAATCGATTGCTGCCTAGAACCCCAAACGGGTAATGTCATCCTTTATCTAATATCACTTAATAAATCCACCAATATCTTTTGTATCCTAATCCCTAACAATCCAATCCTTTTTGTTATTGATCCACAACCATAATTTGCTCTCCCAATTATCAACATTATTATCCATTATCCATCTCTAACTACTTCACTATTGTACTTCCACCAAGAATATCATTGATCAAGTTTACGAATCGCTAGTATACATCCACCAATAATATCATTGATCAGATCTAGGAATCTCTATTAAATATCCTCCAAGAATATCTTTGATCAGGTCTATGATTCACTAATATATAAATGCACCAAGAATATCATTGATCAAATCTAATCTCCTATAGTTATTTTCATACCTCCAAATTTCCAGAAAATCAATTCATCCATCTAGAAATTGTTCAAATCCTATTCATCCCAATATTGTCAACATCTCCCAAGAATTTATATCTCATATCGGTGTTGTAATCCAACCATTACCTTCGCATTTTCTAATACTCCAAAAATCATATAATTCCTCTATCTAGTCTATAAATCCGTTTGGGTTCCACCCATTTATTTCTCCTAGACTCCACACTATCATTAACCCTCATATGATCAATCATGAATCCACCCACTTCTTTATGTGATTACCATAAACAGTCATCTTCCTTTCTTACGACTCTATTTATTCTTTCTGATATTTTATTTGTGAGAAATGTTACCAATGTTTAAAAATATAATACATAGAAATTTCCTGAGACCTAGCAGTTTTGAACAAAAGCATAATGTTCAAGAATATGCAATAATAATAGCGATCCAGATTCCATCCACCGTTACATGGCATCCGCACCATATAGCATCTTTCAAATTATAGCCGCTTATCTTACCATCGGGACGACACCCAGGACAATTCAAATCAGGGCTTTCCACTGCCCTCCACTTTTCCATTCCCACCCACAAAGTTTTTGAAATAGAACTATATCTGGTTAAGTTCCCATGTCCGCCCTTGACCGTGGGCACGGCTATTCGAATAGTTTTGACTCTGCAGAGTTTGTACACTTTCACCACAAGAGACAATCAACTCGTTGCCCCACACGATTCCCTAGTCATGTGGTTGAGCAGACCATCACAGTGACTTTTCAAAGTATCTAGTCCCTTTTCTCATTCACTTTATGGGAAACTGCCCATTTGCGGTGGGTCCCATCTATGCGCGGGATGTTTTTCCCCTACAGTCACTAACGCAGCCGGGCTTCTCGTCCCCGCAACGCTTAGAACATCTGGGAAAAACTTCACCCTACACTGGTGTCCCTTCAGGCCCCCTTGCCATAGCATATCCACTTCTATCCACTACCAGTGAGATGAGTCCGGGGATTTCGATAAATTTACTTAGCCAAGTTGTATTTTACAGACTTGTGGTTGCACTGTTTTTACACAGGAGGTCATGACAAGATTCGGTCCTTAGCGGTATCTGGGCGGTCTACCACTAACCCACTTTGTGCTTCCACTGCACCACACTCACACCCTCGATCCAATCCGCCCAGATATTTAA